>CM019075.1:17977614-18577614 GCA_009667805.1 Leptobrachium leishanense
GTAGGTCCTCCTCCTCCTCATCTGTCTCTACCCCACTGTATGTCCTGCCATGTCATTGCATACAACCTCCACCGACAGGGATGATGCTACAGTAATGGATGTACCAGATCCTTCCTCACAATGTGACATCATCCCAGCAGCTGAAGATTTACGCAGTCAGATTATGTTGCCGCAGCTGCTGCAGCGAAAGAAAAAATATAGTCCCAACCATCCCCAAGCACAGCGTCTAAATGCCAGCTTAGCAAAATTACTCGCATTGCAGCTGCTGCCTTTCCAGCTGGTGGACTCTGCTCCCTTCCGTGAATTTGCTGAATGTGCTGTACCACATTGGCAGGTTCCAAAACGCCATTACTTTTCACGCAAGGCCATTCCAGCACTATACCAGCACGTGGAAGACAATGGTATCCAGTCATTGGGAAAGGCAGTCAGCAGCAAGGGGCATGTGACTTTAGACACGTGGTCCAGCAAGCATGGACAGGATCGTTACATTTCCTTCACGGCACACTGGGTAACTCTGATTGCAGCTGGGAGGGATCCAAGACGGGGCTCTGTGCTGGAGCTTGTTCATCCACCACGCCTCCAGAAAGCTGCTTGTATGAGGTCTGTCTGCTCCACCACCACCACTTCTCCCTCTTCCTCCTCCTTCTCTGTCTCTGGCGAAGTGGCAGTTAAACCGACGCCTGACAGGGTCTACGCAATGGCTCAAGCAATAAGATGCCATACTGTGCTTGAGCTGGTTTGTTTAGGGGACAGGAGCCACACCGGGCCAGAAATTCTGTCAGCTCTGCAGGGGCAGGTGCAGAGATGGTTAACACCACGCCAGCTTCAGCTGGGAATGATCGTCTGCGATAATGGCAGCAACCTTCTCTCCGCCCTACGCAAGGGTAAATTGACGCATGTACCATGCCTAGCACACGTCCTAAATCTGGTGGTACAGCGTTTGCTAACCAAGTACCCAGGGCTGCCAGAGCTTCTCATCCAGGCCAGAAAAGTCTGCAGCCACTTCAGATGGTCATTCCCAGCAAGCGTTCGCCTGGCAGAAATTCAAAGAGAATTCCACCTTCCCACAAACCGTCTGATCTGTGACATGCCCACCAGGTGGAACTCGACATTAGCAATGCTGCAGCATCTGCACAAGCAGCAGAGGGCCATCAACAAGTACCTGTGTGAGTATGGCACAAGGACAGGTTCAGGTCAACTTGTTTCCCCCCCCCCGCAGTGACTGATGATCAAGGATGCATGCACTGTACTGTCACAATTTGAGGAGGCAACGAGGATGGTGAGCAGGGACAGTGCATGCATCAGTGACACAATTCCTTTAGTGTTCCTGCTGGAGCACACTCTGCGGGGAATTATAGATGTGGCTCTAGAGGCAGAGCAGCGAGAGGAAGAGGAGGCCTTCCCTAGCTCTCAAGGCCCCAGTCTTTACGCAGACAGCATTCCAGCGGGTCCTACTCAGATCAGACAGGAGGAGGATGAGGAGGAGGAGGAGGCAGAATATTTAAGTAGTGGGGGCATTGAAGGTCGGGATTCCTCAAGGGAGGGTTTCGTGTGCCCAGAAACACAAGGGCTAGTGCGTGGCTGGGAGGAGGAAGTGCACGATACGGTCATCCTCATTGACCAGGAAGACTCGGAAGCTAATGCCACCTCCAACCTACACTGCATGGGCTCCCTAATGATGCAAAGCCTGCTAAAGGACCCCAGGATTCGTGCTATCAAGGAGAGGGATCATTACTGGTTGGCAACCCTTCTTGATCCACGATCCAAGGGGAAAGTTGCAGAGCTCATCCTGCCCGCACAGAGGGAGCACAGGGTGAAAAAACTTGAGGACGCTCTAAAGCGACACTTGTGTAACACCTTACCAGGCACTGGTAGATTACCAAGTGCTGACACACGTGCTTCTGAGGCTGTGGATGATCAGAGGAATAGTGGTGAAGGCCAGGACCGCTTGACTGATGCATTTTTAAATTTTTTTAGTCCTCGATGCCCAGGGACGTCAAATGTAGGCACCCATTGCCAGCGTCTTCACCATATAGTGCAGGACTACCTAGGGGCAAGGGCAGACCTGGATACCTTTCCAGCAGATGATCCACTGGCTTACTGGGTGTTGAGATTGGATCACTGGCCAGGATTTAGCCAATATGCTATGCAGCTACCTGGTTGCCCTTTATCTAGTGTGCTTTCCGAAAGGACGTTCAGTGCCGCTGGAGGTTTTGTCACAGACAAAAGAGTGCGTCTGTCCACCGACTCTGTAGAGATTTAGAGCAAGGGGGTATCCCAAACAATTATTGAGTCAAGAAGTGTCTCGACTCAATCAACAGATAACGCCTCAGAGGCGTCGGAATCAGAACCATGGGAGAATCCCTTTTGTGTCTAAATATGGGACTCATACACAACAAGTTAAAAATATCTTATGTAAATATTGGTATATTTTGAGAGTTGCGTATCCTATGATACCAGAGTTCCAAAGTACACCATTAATGTCTTACAAGAAAGGGAGATCATTTAGAGAGACGTTGGTAAAGGCGGAATTTAGACATGATACGGGTAGAGGCCCATTCTTTGGGAAACCGAAGGATGGGACTTTTCCGTGCCTTAATTGCTCTTGTTGCAATGCAGTCATACGTGGGGAGTCTTTTTCACATCCTCATTCAGGGAAGAAATTCAAAATCAGGGGGTACTTCACTTGTAATTCCACGTTTGTGGTCTACCTATTGAAGTGCCCATGTGGCTTGATCTATGTGGGTGAAACCACACAAAAAGTTAAAAATCGGTTCATTAAACATAGATCAGACATTAGGACAAGAAAAACCGAACTCCCAGTTCCAGAACATTTTTTATCCAGTGGACATGACATTTCACAGTTGCGTTATCAAGTCATTGATGAGGTACCCAAATTAACACGAGGTGGAGATAGGGAAAAATTGCTTAAGAGAAGAGAATTATATTGGATTTATCATCTTAATACGCTCTCTCCACATGGCCTCAATAGGGAGGCAGATTTTTCACCGTTTTTGTGATTATGCCTCATCGCACGTGATTGCACATACATGTACACACTTATGTGTATGTGTGTCTGTGTATGCGTATATGTGCATATAATTGTATTCTATTTTTTACTCTTGTATGTCTTCCTTTATAGAGTGCACAATTTAGTTTGTTCCATTGTTCCTCTCCTTATAGATATGAGGGAGGGACAGTGGAATTGATTATTTTGTTGTAGCTACAGGTTATACTCCATTAAGTTCTATCAAATTTATCGTTGGCGAATTTATGTCCATGATCTGATATATATTGTAGTTAATATATGATTAATGACTCTTTTTCTTTGTGTAATTAAGAGAATGTAAATTAATGTGTTAATAAAGGAATCAGCTCGTGGACACAATTGTTTTTAAATCACTGGTTTAGTATGCACAGACCGTTTGCAATAATTGATTGATTGGTTGCTAATTGATCTGTGATGCTATTTATTTCCTGTTTATGACATTTTTGAATTAGGCTTGAAAAAGACCAGTTGTGGTCGAAACGTCGTTATTCTTGGTTCTGGAATAAATCCATTTGAATTAATACCACGGTATCCGGAGTTTATTTATTGTTTTTTGACTCTGTAGACCGGCTGACATTTATAAAAATGAATCAGTCCTGGATCAGCAGCTATCAATCCCCTGATGCTGAAGTAATGGAATAGATCGGGGATGTCCTCTACTGCATTCACAAAACCTCCAGCACTGAACTCTTCCACAATACCACAAAAGGGTTACGGTGTGAAGGCACTTGCTGCCATGAAAGGCACAACATTTGGCTGCACTGACGCCTGTGCCAGATTTATATAATTTTAATTTTTTGAACTGCAGGGTCCAACCCTGCACTCTTCCACAATACCACAGAGGGGATACTGTATTATGATGGCACTTGCAGGCCTGGCACCAAAAGCACAATATCTGGGTGCACTGATGCCTTGACCAGAATCATATCTTTTCAATATAGGACCACATGACCACATGGTCCACCCCTGCATTCTTCCACAATACCACAGAGGGGTTACTGTATGATGATACTTGCTGGCCTGGCACCAAAAGCACAATATCTGGGTGCACTGACGCCTTGACCAGAATCATATCTTTTCAATATAGGACCACATGGTCCACCCCTGCATTCTTCCAAAATACTACAGAGGGGTTACTGTATGATGATACTTGCTGGCCTGGCAGTCTTGCACCAAAGGCAGAATATCTGGGTGCACTGACGCCTTAACCAGATGCATATCTTTTTAATATAGGACCGCAAGGTTCACCCCTGCATTCTTCCACAATACCACAGAGGGGTTACTGTATGATAGTACTTGCAGGCCTGGCACCAAAAGCACAATATTTGGGTGCACTGCCACTGACGCCTGTATCAGATTCATATCCTCAGAGGGGTTACGGTGTGACGGCACTGTTGGGGACGCTAAAGGACCAATTTTGAAGCACCTATTGTTACTTTCATCCAAAGCCTGCATAAGTTTCACAATAATTTAGCCAAAAAAATCAGTAAACTTTTTCTGCGTGTACGAAAATGTCTCCTCTTTTCATACAGACTGCCGCCCCAAGCAGTTTTTTATGGATAGATTAAAGGAAAAGCATTTACCGTCATATGAAACGTCATTTTTTGTTTTCAAGTGTTTCTATACATCCTAGAAATCCGCCACTTCACGGGCAGGTTATGGGGACCTCCTAGGCACGATATTTGAAGGAATTTTTTGTTTTTATTTTTAACCCTTATTTCACTGTCCCTTTAAAAAAATTTTTTTTTAACTTTTTGTCCTTGTTTCCTGTCCCCCAGGGCACTACCTGGACCCCCATACACCTTTTATGGCAAATATCTAGCATATATGCCCTCTTGGAGGGCACTCTAAAAACCGAATTTTCAGCCCCATTGACTTGCATGGAGTTCGAGTTCGGGTTCGGACCCGAACATATGGGAAGTTCGGGTTCGGGCCTGAACCGAACTCGGGGGGTGTTCGGCTCATCCCTACTCCTCGGTACCAGCTCCAGACTGCATCCAGGCTTGCCTCCGCTACCACGGTACCAGCTCTAGCTCCTATATCCCGGCTTGCTTCTGCTACCACGGTACCAGCTCCTATATCCAGGCTTGCTTCTGCTTCCACTGTACCAGTTCCAGATCCTGCATCCAAGTTTGCTTCCACTTCCAAGGTACCAGCTCAAGATCCTATCTCCAGGCTTGCTTCCATGTCCACGGTACCCGTTCCAGATCCTGTATCCAGGCTTGCTTCCACGACCGCTCCTGCTCCTCAACCCAGGCTTGTCTCAAAGGCCACAGCCCACGTTACCCTCTTCTACAACCCTTCGTTCTGGACTTTATGTTGTCTCACTTCTGATTACTCGCAATTCCCCGTTCTGGACTTTCTACTAAACCAAGGATACCTTTGAGTTAATAGTCCTTTGTCTGGACTTATATTTTGTTTCATCTCAGTAAACACTACAATTGCTTTATACATCTCCTGGTTCCTTGTTCGAACTGCTTGCCATTGGGTTCCTAACACACAACACTATACAGGGGGGCGTGGCTTGCGCGCCGAGAGTAATGGCCGCCTGACTCCGGAGCTCCGCCGAGATTGCCCGCTCTGCTCCTTCCGCACCCCATCCGCAACGAGATGGGTAAACCCCGCAAGCCGCCGACCACCCCTGGCCCCTCAGAGCCCGCCGGGGACCCGCAAAACTGCTCCATTAGGCAGTTTCTAACGCCAATACCGGACTCTGTCTCAGCGCCATCGCGGGACAAAATGGCGGCGACTCCCGCCTCTTCGGCCCCCAGCTCCCCCACTCATGCTGCAGACACCTGGGCCATGCCGCCGGAGCTCCACCACCTCCTCAGCTCCTTACCCACCAAAACGGACCTGGCGGCCTCCACATCTAACCTCCAGGAATCCCTGCTGACGGAGATCAGAGGCCTCAGGAAGGAACTTGCCGGCCTGCAAACCCGGGTTCAGCACGTGGAAACAGCACAGGCCCGCCACACTGAAATCACAACATCCCACACCAATGCCCTGCAGTCTCAACATCACATTCTACAGACTATGACGCGCCACCTGGAAGACCTAGAAAATAGAGGACGCAGGAATAACATTCGGGTAAGAGGCCTCCCTGAACTGGAACAATCCCCATCTGACCTGAAACGTACCCTACTCCGTTTATTCAACGGCTTATTACAGCGAGACGCGGACACTGACATCGAATTTGAAAGACTACATAGAGCTCTGCGTCCTAAAGGCCCTCCCGAAGCCCCGCCACGAGACGTGGTCTGCTGTCTTCTGCGACATCCCCTCAAAGAGGACATTATGGAAGCAGCCAGAGCATCTCGCACTGTAATGTTTGAAGACGCCAGTATCTCCTTATATCAGGATTTATCGCCAGCGACCCTACAGTCCAGGCGCCTTTTACGTCCCCTCACCACGGCCTTGCAGGAACGGCGCATTGTCTACAAGTGGCTCTTCCCCTTCGGACTACAGGTCCGCACTGAAAACGGTCCGGCTATCTTGCGATCAGAACTTGACCTCCCGATATTCCTGGAAGCCCTTTCATTGCCTAAAGACACCATACATGCGTGGCCGGACCTGACGAGCATGTACGCCCCCTCATTTGGTGCGCCACCGAGATCTCAGAGGCCTCGCCGCCGCCGTTACTCCTCAACGCGGAATACTACACCCCATGATCCTCAAGATGGATGACTTACACCTGGCAACTGCCCCTACGATTTCTGAGCTCATGTTGGGGACCCCATCCCTAATAGCTCACGAGAATGGAGATCCTGCGGCTAACGACACCAATGGCCAGACCCAGAATTGGAGATCCTCGCACTTCTCAAGTCTGCTGCTTGTACCGTTTCACGAGGACCAGCGATTCACAGCACATCTGACTTGATTCTGACATCTGCCACTCGCTGAGATACGAGGAAAGACAATCGACTGAACCACGCTCTCGAGATACGTAAGTCTCCCTGACGATTACATTGCATGTCTCCCCCGTTTTTCTTTTTCTGGACTCTGGCCCGACTCACACCGAATGGACTGCGTGAGTGCTGGACACGGTCTGCGCACATCTCTCACGATGCAGACTCCTACCCCAGAGGAGACCAGCACAGCGTTACATGCTGGGGTCGGCGGCACGCTAATACGATATGTAGAGCGGGCCTCTAGGCCCGAGTTTTTTCCTTTTTTCTGGTTTACGGTTAACTGTTTAGATAATTACTACGTTGATTGTATACGTCTGCATTTCCTATCTTGTAAACACGTTGCCCTCGGTTGTCGCTTGCTCCTGCCCCCGAGAACGTGCCTTTGTACAGGATAGTGTGACACGCATCTGCCCCCGCATTTGGCGGCAGTGCATCGTCTCACTTAGGCACACACTCTTCCCCTCCCTGAAACCCCCCTCTTTATTCTCTTGTGCGTCTACCCCCTTCCCTAGTTGGTAACATGGCTACGGCACCTCGACCCATTAAAGTCACCTCGATCAATGCCAAAGGACTGAACATCCCGGAGAAGAGGCATACGGCCCTCCGGGACTTCAGATCCACGCACACAGATGTGGTGCTCTTGCAAGAAACACATTTTGAAGCGGGTAAGGCACCACAAATGCGCGATTTAAAATACCCAGTCGGCTTTTTTAGTAATTCCACTGCTGGCAAAGTTTGCGGCACGGCCGTTCTCCTCTCCAGGGACTTCCCCCTCACTGTCACAGGAACGGAACTGGATCAGGACGGCCGATACACTTTTGTAAAGGGGTCCCTAGGGGGACAATTTTATACCTTCGCCTCCATTTACTTGCCGAACAGAAAACAACACAAGGTATTACGCTCCATGCTGCGTATTCTTGCTAATTTTCAGGAAGGAATCGTACTTATTGGAGGAGATATTAACCTCCCATTGGATGCACGCTTAGACACTTCACGGGGTATAACGAGCGTTCCACACTCCGTACTGCGACAAACTCACTCGGCACTCGACTCACACCGCCTAATCGATTGTTGGCGTGCCACACATCCCACCACACGAGATTACACCTTTTACAGCCCCCCGCACCAGTCTTATTCGAGGCTGGACTGTATGTTCTTACCATTTGGACACCTCCACCTCCTTGAATCGGTAGATATAGGCCCCATGACGTGGTCAGATCATCACCCGGTACTACTCACACTTAACTCCCCTTTAGTTCGCCCTAAAGACAGAAATTGGCGCCTAAATGAAACCTTACTGAATGACCCCATGATCAGACAGGGCACCCTCCTGGCTCTCCAGCAATATTTCACTGAAAACTCCACCCCTGACACCTCACCTCAAATCATATGGGAAGCGCATAAGGCAGTGATCCGGGGTTACCTGATGCAGCAAGGCTCAATCAAAAAAAAACAACACACCCTTCAAAGAGACACACTTATCCAACGAATTCAAGCACTGGAGAGGTCCCATAAGCTCTATGTGGATGACACAGTCTACGCGGAGCTGATGGAGCTTCGCTCCGAATTGAACGCACTTTTAAACAAAACTGCCCACAAAGCCTTCCTCACTACTCGCCGGACCTTTCACGAGCATGGCAACAAATGTGGACGGCTACTAGCGCGTGCACTTAGAACCCACAGAGAGAAACTCTACATCTCCAGATTACGCACCCCACAGGGTACACACGTCACGCTACCGCAAGACATGCTATCCCTTTTCCACGACCACTTCACGGATCTATACAACCTCCCTACAGACCAGCAACCATCCTCCACAGCTCGCATGCGTAAATTCGTAGAGACACACACTCACACTAAGCTAACACCACACATGCGAGAGGCATTAGAGGCCCCTTTAACGGAAGAAGAATTACACACAGCAATCAAATTGACCCCAGCCGGCAAGACGCCAGGCCCAGACGGTTTGTCCCTCCGATACTACAAAACATTCTTGCCCACCTTGACTCCCGCGTGGTTACAAGCCTTTAATACGCTCGCGCAGCGCCCCCATGCCTTACCCCCTCAAACCCTCTCGGCCATCGTCACATTACTACCCAAACCTAACAAAGATCCTGACTTATGCGCTAACTACCGACCTATATCACTCCTAAACCAAGACTTAAAATTGTTTGCTAAAGCCCTGGCATTACGGATGGCTCGCTACATCCCCAGATTGGTACACCCGGACCAAACTGGATTCATACCAGGGAGAGAGGCCAGGGACAACACAGTCAGAGCCCTGAACCTCATACATGTTGCCACTAAATCCCGGTCAGTCCCTTCCCTTCTACTGTCGACTGATGCCGAGAAGGCGTTTGACAGGGTCAGTTGGCCCTATCTGTTTTGCACCCTCCAGCAGATGGGATTCGGCTCCAGCATGCTGGCATGGATTGGCTCCCTTTATGCTAACCCCACTGCACGTATTAACTTAAACGGCACGCTCACCCCTCCCTTCCACATCCGAAATGGCACCAGACAGGGATGCCCTCTTTCACCATTACTTTTCGCGCTCTCACTTGAACCCTTCTTGCAGGCAGTTCGAACAGACCCCTCGATCCACGGCTTTGAGGTAGCAGAT
Organism: Leptobrachium leishanense; assembly: GCA_009667805.1. Classification (NCBI taxonomy): domain Eukaryota; kingdom Metazoa; phylum Chordata; class Amphibia; order Anura; family Megophryidae; genus Leptobrachium; species Leptobrachium leishanense. The sequence continues at coordinate 17,987,192 of CM019075.1, forward strand.
CACCGACATAAAGTGGCAGCATATGCGGACGATTTGTTATTTTTCATACGCCAACCGCTAATCTCCCTCCCTGCCCTCACTTCTCTACTACGAGAATTTGGTGACATTAGCAACTACAAGATTAACATGGCGAAGTCGGAAATATTGGGCCTCGCCATCCCCCCCCCGCTCCGCACCCAACTGCAAACCTCTTTTCCCTTTCAATGGTGCAAGTCATCTCTTAAATATCTGGGCATTTCTCTCACAGCCGACACATCAGATCTCTATACAGCCAACTACCTCCCACTACTACACACCATAACGACAGACCTCACCAAATGGGCACTGCCACATGTCACGTGGTTCGGACGCATTAACGTCCTAAAAATGAACATACTCCCCCGACTTCTGTACTTGTTTCAGACCTTGCCAATAGCTGTACCAAACTTATTTTTTAGATCCTTACAAACTAGGTTCACCTCCTTTGTCTGGAATAAACGACAACCACGATTACGCTTTGCGCTCCTAACCGCAGCAAAATCTGCAGGCGGTCTAGCATTACCACATGTTCGCCGCTATTACCAAGCCGCGCACCTATTGCGCATACTTGAATGGACATCAGGTCATGAAAACAAACTATGGATCCCCCTAGAACGAACCCTGGCGGACAGCCCATTGGCCTCCCTGCCCTGGCTATCCGGCACAAACGCTACCTACCGAGTCGCACCTCACCCAACCATCTCAGCCACTCTGCGAGTTTGGAAGTCGCTTCAACACACCACACCCATTGCCCATGGCCGTCACCCCTTCTACCTCTCTGCTATTTACCTGCATTCTCCCGGAGATTAACTCAATCAGATCAAGCACACACCCCACACTCTCTACTTGTAACCAATCTTATAGATGGCGATACCTTTAAGTCCCCAGTAGACATCCCACTGCCGCTACCGCATTCATTCCTGACAATTTTTCACCATCATAGGCTCACGTCTTACATACGCTCTTTAGCCCCCCTATCTCAGTTCACCCGTCCCCTGACTCAATTTGAAATCCTGGCTCAACGACCACACCCACCATCTCACGGTATATCGGTCCTATATGGCTTGCTACAAAACCTCACAAACCCTATCCCATCTTACCGAGCCAAATGGGAAGAGGACCTCCACATGTCCTTCACTGATGAGGAGTGGAATCAGATCTCCCTACTTACCACCTCGTGTTCCACTGCCTCCAAATCCCAAGAAACAGCTTACAAGCTCCTATCTCGGTGGTATCGCCCACCTAAAACACTGGCAATATTTGACCCTAACAGTAATGGATCATGCTGGAAATGCAAGTCGCCACAAGCTGACTTGTTACACATGTGGTGGTCCTGTCCCCAAATTCAACCATACTGGCGAGCAGTACATGACATCATCTGCAAAGTCTCGTCACCTCCGCCGGACTTTACACCAGCAGCTATGTTACTGCTACACACCACTGCTGAGCCTTCCGATTACAGACGCTCACTCGAAATACGACTTCTGAACGCGGCAAAGGCCGTACTGCCCAGACACTGGAAATCCCCTAATGTACCGACTATACGAGAATGGCTTCAAGAAGTACATAACATTCAGGACATTGAAGAGTTAATACATAGTGCTTCGGGCACAAGTGCAACCCACTTACGCAGATGGTTTTACTGGTCAGAGGCCCGCCCTCGCACATAACTGACATACCTTAAGCTATAACTACCTGCACCCTGCAGGACACCCATCTTCTCGCACCAATTACACCTCCTCATTGCTCGTTTACACATGTTACCCCTATTCCCCACCCACCCTATCACCATCCCAACATTACAGACCTTAAGTTGTTTTGTAAATAACGGTATATTGAAAGCGATATATACTCGATGTGACGAATAGACACATAAAAGTTTTGTGATGTGTTTATTATAACGTGAAGCGTATCTATGTATAGATACTGATATTGCCTTTTCATGCACAAAAACTTGTCGCAATGTCATTTCTGCTATGTATGCAATTTAAATCTCAATAAAAAATTTATTACAATAAAAAAAAAAACAAATACAGGGTCACAGCCCATGCCCTTACAGAATAACCTGGTTTCATCATGAACCCGCAAGCCCGAACCAAACCTTGCTTGTACTTACGGGAAAGATGGCAGCGCTAAACCAGGTGGTACAGAACCTACAGACTGGCCAGGAAGCCTTACTCCACAAGGAAAGAAGCCGTGCTGAGAGTACCGCATTGCCTCCATCATAGTCCAGCTCTATGACACAGCAGGTAGATCTGCCAGCTCCAGAGCCACTATGCCTGAATAGTTTCTCGGTGACCGCACAAAATATCGTACCTTTATCACCGCATGTGAACTCATGTTCTCCCTTTGTCTACATACCTATGGGTCGGACTCTGTAAAGGTACGGTCAGCCATCTCCTTACTGTCCGGACCTCCACAGGAATGGGGCTTTCAGCTGCTGCATGAAGGAAGCCCCTTACTGACTTCCTGGGGTTCCTTCGTCCGGGCCATGAACCCTGTCTATGATGACCTGAGGTCCGCCTACAGGTACTACAACATTCACACGACATCCCAGCCGCTGGGCACGGGGCATCAAGAAAACCATTGATGCTGCACAGCGGTATTTCTGGTGGCCAATGCCATCCATCAAGAAGGATGTCACCACCTTTGTGCTCTCTTGCCCTGTCTGTGCGCGCAACAAACATCCTTGCACCCATCCAGCTGGTCTTCTTCAACCCTTGGCCCCTTCCACTTCATCCGTCTTCTGCCGCATTGGCTACCATCCGAAACCTAAGACAAGGAAGGCGACCAGTAGAGGACTATATCTCTGAGTTCCGAGCGGTGGCAGCCGACACTGGCCTGAATGATGTGGGCCTTAAAGATCACTTTCGCCATGGTCTCTCTGAACAACATAAAGACGAATTGGCTCGTATTGGAGTACAGGCTTCCTTAGAGTCCTTGATCCTCCAATCTCTGGTCCTGGACCAACGCTTCAGAGAACGACGTCAGGAGAGGACTACCAATGCTCCTTACCCGTCTCCTCGACGACATGAGCCTTCCTCTGTGTCCTCTTCACAACTGAACTCTCCTTCCTCAAACCCAGAACCCATGGAGATCGGCCTAATAAGAAGCCCGCCGTCGCCCGCTGAACGCAACAGACGTCATACCCAGAATCTCTGCCTGTATTGCGGTCAACCAGGTCATCTATTACGTGGCTGCCCTACACGACCACCGCGTCCCTCAGAGAGGTAAGAACAATCCAACTGTCACCTCTCTACAAGGTGTGATCGGCTCCGCTTCTACTCCCCTAGCCATTCCTCTCACCTTACAGTGGGGAGGTAGAAGCGTCAACGTCAACACCATCATCGACTCCGGAGCCAGTAACAACTTCTTTGACGTATCCCTTGCTACCTCCTTGGCAGTTCCTACCCGACTGAAAAAGAACCCTACACCTCTGCAAATGGTCGATGGAAGCACCCTACGCACCGGTCCCATCACTCACGAAACAACTCCCTTGCTGCTGCTCATTGGAACCAAGCACAAAGAATATCTTTGATGGGACAATTGTACCTTCTCCCTTGCTCTTTCCCATCGATATGAATAGGACTCCTCTCCATCCACAACTCAGAATGACTCCATACTACCAAGCGACTTCTTCTGTGCCTCACAAGGGGCCTTGATGGAAAACCTAAAAAGGCACAGTCTTCAACCACCAGCTGACGTCCAGGGGCTCGTATCCAGCGATGGACTCCGCTACCACGAAGAACAGATATATGTTCCTCCTGAGGTCCGCCTACAGGTACTACAACATTCACACGACATCCCAGCCGCTGGGCACGGGGCATCAAGAAAACCATTGATGCTGCACAGCGGTATTTCTGGTGGCCAATGCCATCCATCAAGAAGGATGTCACCGCCTTTGTGCTCTCTTGCCCTGTCTGTGCGCGCAACAAACATCCTTGCACCCATCCAGCTGGTCTTCTTCAACCCTTGGCCCCTTCCACTTCATCCGTCTTCTGCCGCATTGGCTACCATCCGAAACCTAAGACAAGGAAGGCGACCAGTAGAGGACTATATCTCTGAGTTCCGAGCGGTGGCAGCCGACACTGGCCTGAATGATGTGGGCCTTAAAGATCACTTTCGCCATGGTCTCTCTGAACAACATAAAGACGAATTGGCTCGTATTGGAGTACAGGCTTCCTTGGAGGCCTTGATCCTCCAATCTCTGGTCCTGGACCAACGCTTCAGAGAACGACGTCAGGAGAGGACTACCAATGCTCCTTACCCGTCTCCTCGACGACATGAGCCTTCCTCTGTGTCCTCTTCACAACTGAACTCTCCTTCCTCAAACCCAGAACCCATGGAGATCGGCCTAATAAGAAGCCCGCCGTCGCCCGCTGAACGTAACAGACGTCATACCCAGAATCTCTGCCTGTATTGCGGTCAACCAGGTCATCTATTACGTGGCTGCCCTACACGACCACCGCGTCCCTCAGAGAGGTAAGAACAATCCAACTGTCACCTCTCTACAAGGTGTGATCGGCTCCGCTTCTACTCCCCTAGCCATTCCTCTCACCTTACAGTGGGGAGGTAGAAGCGTCAACGTCAACACCATCATCGACTCCGGAGCCAGTAACAACTTCTTTGACGTATCCCTTGCTACCTCCTTGGCAGTTCCTACCCGACTGAAAAAGAACCCTACACCTCTGCAAATGGTCGATGGAAGCACCCTACGCACCGGTCCCATCACTCACGAAACAACTCCCTTGCTGCTGCTCATTGGAACCAAGCACAAAGAATATCTTTGATGGGACATTGTACCTTCTCCCTTGCTCTTTCCCATCGATATGAATAGGACTCCTCTCCATCCACAACTCAGAATGACTCCATACTACCAAGCGACTTCTTCTGTGCCTCACAAGGGGCCTTGATGGAAAACCTAAAAAGGCACAGTCTTCAACCACCAGCTGACGTCCAGGGGCTCGTATCCAGCGATGGACTCCGCTACCACGAAGAACAGATATATGTTCCTCCTGAGGTCCGCCTACAGGTACTACAACATTCACACGACATCCCAGCCGCCGGGCACGGGGCATCAAGAAAACCATTGATGCTGCACAGCGGTATTTCTGGTGGCCAATGCCATCCATCAAGAAGGATGTCACTGCCTTTGTGCTCTCTTGCCCTGTCTGTGCACGCAACAAACATCCTTGCATCCATCCAGCTGATCTTCTTCAACCCTTGGCCCCCTCCACTTCATCCGTGGAGGGATATTTCGATGGACTTTATAGTGGATCTTCCTCCTTCGCATCACTACACCACTATTCTGGTGGTGGTGGACCGATGTACCAAGATGGCCCACTTTATACCAGCAGTAGGCCTACCCACTGCAGCCGAAACAGCCACCTTATTCATCAAAGAGATATTCCGACTCCATGGCACTCCTCGTTCCATCGTTACAGAAAGAGGGTCTCCGTTTACGTCTCACTTCTGGTCCCAAATGTGCCGTAGCCTACGGATTACCAGGTGTCTTTCTACTAAACCAAGGATACATTTTGAGTAATAGTCTTTGTTCTGGACTTCTATTTTGTTTCATCTCAGTAAACACTCAATTGCTTATTTATACGTCTCCTGGTTTCCTTCTTCGACGGCTTGCCATTGGGTTCCATACGCACAACACTATGCAGGGGACACAGCCCCTGCCCTTACAACCGTAGATACTCGAGTATAAAGCGACCCGAGTATAACGCGAGGGGTAGAGATCCATTATGGAAATGAGAATATTACCCAAGTCTCGAATATAACGCTAGGTGCAAAATTATAAAAGTATAAATTTTCAAAAAAAATGACAAGTCTGTTAAATTACTGTTGTAATGTGTTTTTACTTAAAAGATTGCCTTTTTTCATTTTCATATTTATGTTCATATTGCAATTTATGGCCATACATAAATCCCAATTACAGTACCCCCTGCACACCCTGACACACACACATATTCCCACTCAAACACACATATATACAGACCCCAGACCAGATTTGTATATTCATTTATTTAGTTTCCAGTTTTCCCCCATCGATTGTTTTTATTTCTCATTTGGGGAACAGATGTAAGTTATGAGGCACTCAGATTAATTTGTTTCCCCGTTTTTTTCTCCCATCAATTCATTTTCTTTTCTTTTGTTTGGGATGGGGACAGACAGGGCATACGCACCTGCTTCTCACGTGGCGTCTCACTCCCTTGAGGCAGGCTAGCTGAGCGTAATGCTACTGCCAGTCTCTCCTGATCTCCTCCGTCAACAGCATGATCTCCATTCACGGAAGCATGAGGGAACTTAATCTTTATTGCCATGCCTCGAAAGCGCTCGTGTGAGACATACTTGCAAGGAGTGAGCGCCCTGAGGCCGTATTTAAAGTCATGGGGGATCGGAGGTGAAAAGTAGGGATGAGCCGAACACTCCCCGAGTTCGGTACGGAACCGAACCCGAACTTTCCAAATGTTCTGATCCGAAACCCGAACTCGAACTCAATGCATGTCAATGGGCTGAAAATTCGGTTTTTAGAGTGCCCTCCAAGAGGGCATATGTGCTAGATATTTGCTATAAAGGGTGTATTGGGGTCCGGGTAGTGCCCTGGGGGACCAGAAACAAGGACAAAAAGTTTAAAAAAAAAAACGTTTTTAAAGGGACAGTGAGTTTTCCATGAAATAAGGGTTAAAAATAAAAACGAAAAATTCCTTCAAATATCGTGCCAAGGAGGTCCCCATAACCTAAATACAGAAAAAATGGCGTTGCGCCCATACTCAAGGGAGCGGCAGCAACTGCCAGGAGTAACAGCCCAGTTAATGTATAAAACATAACAAGGAAAAAAGGTGTCATCTGCGCTCGTTTCTATGTATTCCATGTACAACAAAACTGAGGTTTTTGTTTGTTTCAATGGCCATTGCAATCTAAGCTCACTCGCCACTTCACGGCACCTCTTTACAGAGTGAGTACCTAACATGTACCAAAAGGCCGCTCTACTGAGCAGCTCCAAGCCCCTCCTGCTGCTTTTCAGCCAAGGAGAGGCAAAGATATGGTGGGTTGGTGCGTGTATAAATAAAACCCACCATATTCTCTGGAAGAGAATGGAAAATTCTAGGTCAAAATAGCCAAACCAGAAAAATTCTCCCATTTAGGCTAGGGTCAGACTAGCGAATTTTTAACGTGCGTTTAGGCGCACTTAATCACGGCCGCACTAGCAGCAAATGACGGGCAATGACGGCCAATATACGAAGTACGGTCGCACGAAAGTCCGGCTGCGCAACGCAAGTGGAAAATGAATGCATTTTTTCGAGAACGCAGAACCGCTAGTACGGACGTACAGAGTGTGCTGCGTCCACTAGCGGCGTGTGTGCGTGATTTGGAGACGTCAGACCCTGCTCATGTCCGGCCAACATAACGTCCAGGCACCCAAAGTTTCCTGGTTTGAATCCGTAAAAAATCACGCACAAAAATGCGCATCGTATGACCGTTTTCGCGCATTCCATGAAAAAATACGGCAATGCGTTCAGACGCACTTTTTTTTTTTATATTCAAGTGTTTTATTTGAATAAAGATCACTTAAACATCAACAGTAGGCCACGCAGGGCCAAAAGAAAGTCTTCGATAACAATAAATCACGGCTTACAAAATAAACAGTAAATGGTCATCTGTTAGAAATATATTCTAAGCAAAGGTCTTCTGCGGTGAGCGCATTGAAATATAAAGTCATCTTGAAAAATTTTAAGCATCCCCTAATAGGGGGGTCTCTTCTATAGATAAACGGCCATAAATGAAAAACGAAAAAGCAGAAATCGGCGGAACACATCAAGTAGACTGACAGTCAGCTAAACACATCAAAGACACTAAAACAGGGGAAGGGAGGAGGGAGGAGGGGATGCAAAAAAAAAATAAAAAAAAAATTGATATCGGCAAATGACCAAAAATGTGCCGTCCCTGGCACTTTCCCGTTTGTCCAAGGACAGTGGGAGACCGAGGGAGACAAATGGCATCAGGTCTGGGTCCTTGGGGGCCATACCGGGCACCATGCCTCGGTGGTACACCAAGAGAACCCGCATATGCCAAAACAGAGGGGGAAGAGAAAAAAAAAAAAAAAAAAAACATCAGCGGGATAAACGTAAAAAAGAAAGAAAAAATAACTGGGGAATCACAGCAGTTCATAGGCCATAGTTCTCAGCCTGCGTCGACAAACGGTAGGGGACATTGGACAGGTAACGTATCACCCATTAAGCCGGAGCATCCAGTCGCCAGGAGCCTGCAGTCACGGAAGAGGTCGTCAGATCCCAGCAAGGCCCGAGCGGCACCGCAAACTCCGCCGCCAAAGTCAATGCAGGGGAACAAGAACAGTAAGGCGATCAGGCGCCCCTCTGTATCGCCAGAGCCATCATCTGTATCTTGGGCTAAGGCCGCTGGCCCCTCTCCTTCCGCAACGCAGGGTCGAGGTCCCCGTAACTCCATCGACCGGCTAACGAACCCGGGTATCCCATCTACCACCGCTGGGTCAGCCAGATCCTCTGACTCCGGGGGCACACAGGGAAACAACACCCCTCTATCCTGCGGGTGTAAGAGCAGGCTCGGGATCTCAGATTCAGGCGCCTCAGCCGGGACGCCTTTCTCGCCGCGGTCCGCTGTAGCATCAGGGGAGTAGTCCTCACCAGGGTGTCGTTCCAGGGCAATCCCGATCTCCTCCGTTTCCGGAGACCTCACCTCTCTGCCGTCTTTTAGCGCCGACATCACCTGGCGCCAGACACCCTTAGTGAGCGGGCCATCTGAGTCCACACACTCTAATAGCCGCAGACAGGCCTCCAGGCCCGAGACAAAGGCATCAACCCCTCTAGTTGGAGGAGGAAATCCACCCCTCTGGTCTGCAGCAGGTCCACCTGGTACAGTCTCTGCTCCAGTCCGTGCAGTGGCAGGGAAACGGGGGCCCTCCATCTCCGCCGCCCTCCGCCCGGACCCAGCTTCAGACAAGGCACCACGAGGAGACATCCGAACTCACAAAATGGCCGACAGCAGCACCTCCGTGTAGAAAAACGGACCCCAAATGCGTGTCTCTGGTCCGGTGGGGGGGAACGAAGCAGGCACCGGACAGCTCTCACCTGATGGCCAGCCACTTGGGGATCTCTGGAGCAGAAACTCGGCGGTAAAGGACTCAATAAACCCCAAAATCAGGCAGGTTAGAGCGGAGCTCTAAGAAGATGCGGCTTTCCCCATCAGCAGCCGGCCACGCCCCCCCTCAGACGCACTTTTTGACGGTCGCTGCGAAAAATGCGTTAGTCTGACCCTAGTCTTATCTCACTTTCCAAATCGGCTATTTGGTCCAGATTGTTCTCTTTTCCTGCCATTCTCCTAGTTTTCACCTTTCTCTGAACAACCCTGAGAGAGAGGTGAAAGCCAGGAGAACTGGCAGGAGAAGAGAACAATCTAGACCAAATAGCCAATTTGGAAAGTGAGTTAAATGGGAGAATTTTTCTGGTTTGGCTATTTTGACCGAGAATTTTCACTTCTCCAGTTATTCTCCTGCTTTTCACCGCTCTCTGAATAACCCTGTGAATGTTTAATCCCGAGGTGAAAAATAACATTGCTTTAGATGTTATTTTGAATTTTTTTCAAACACCAGTTAAATGCAGCATATTAGGATATTTTAGGAGGGAAATTAATTCTCAAATCTCAATCAGAAGCAGACACCACCCCACCCCCTCAGTATAGTGTACAATGTATCAAATTGATTACCAGACTAAAAACACCTGGTGTTATGCCCGTTGTGAACAGAGGTCAATTAGAGTTGATAATCTTTCCACGTAAACATTAGTTTTTAATTCAATATCTAATAAACCATTGCTTATAATATTCTGCAGTAAAGAGTCTCTTTATTTCTAGATTTTATAGTATTTTTTAAGCATTTTCTATACTTTTTTCAAAATTTACTTTTTTTTTCGAACTCGAACCGACACACCCAAAAAGTTCGAAGTTCGTGAACTTTCGAACTGCCAAAGTTCGGGCCGAACTCCGAACCGTCTGAACCCGAACAGCTCATCCCTAGTGAAGAGCTGTCTCAGATGAATCATGCATTCCTTGTAAGAAGCCCATTTTTTCCCCCGCAAGATGTCCCGAGTATACCGCGACCCCTCTGATTTTAAGGTCAGTTTTTATCTCAAAAACTTGCGATATACTCAAGGATCTATGGTATATATGCTGCTTTATTGAGATCAGTAAAATATATAAACTAGAAAATCCACAACAGTGCTGGTGTATAGTAATTCCTAGTGCGGTGTGGCTATCTCGAGGTTTATTCAGCGGCTCCTCCTGGGTGAGCGCTACACGTGGGGGCTCATCCGGGATCTCAGTCTCTTAGATACCGCAATTAAATGGTTAATATAGATCCAGACACTGCTGCCAAATGGTGGGAGGAGCACAGTAGCCAGATAGGGTTAAGTGTAGTCATGGACATTCCCGCAGACACTTGGGCTGAAGACCAGATTAGCTGGGCCGTGGCGGCGCTGACGCCGGATCATCGGGGGATAATAATGGACATTAAAGCGAACCCAGAGACTTCTCACACATATGTTCTTTTTGAGTGGAGAAAGGGTGTTCCAGCGTGTTTTCAGGGCGCGAGTGTAAAGCTGACCGACGATGTGGAAGTTCAACTGATTCAGCCAAGTGCGCAACGTGGCAATCCCGCGAACGTTCCCGCGTCCAGCCTGTTAGCCATGATCGGGCCAGAGTTCATTGTGGCTATCGGAGACTTGCTGGCTAAATGTCAGAGAACCAACCCTCCTCACACTAATTTTGGTTATCGACGGTTGAGGAATTTTTCAGGAAGCGTACCAACTCCGGCGGGAGAAAAAACCTTTGAGGAATGGGTAGAACAGGCGATGCAGGACAGAGAATTACTGAGAGCTTGAAGGGACCTGCATCCGAGGCTGTTAGAAACCTGAAGTTGAGTAAACAAGATTGTACTGCTTTAGATTACCTAAAGATATTACAGGAATTCTTCGGGCGAACAGAAAAGGCTACTGAACTCATGTACCAGTACGAACACACCTACCAGCGAAAAGGTGAAAAAATGACTGATTATATGAGGCGCCTAGACAAGATTCTACACCAGATACTTCTCAAGAAAGGGGTCGAACCTGCTATGATAGACCAAATCAGAATGCGGCAGATATTGAGGGGTGCTCAACCTCTAGATCCTGTGATGTTGTTGCTGAAAACCAGAGAAGGTAAACAAGAGTTGAAATACCTGGAGCTGATTCAAGCTGTTAGAAAGGAAGAGGCTCTTTTGGAAGAGAAGTCCCAAAGGAGAACCGAAAGAGCCTACGCACAACCTGTGAGACATAATGAATATTCGCCAACTGAAGATGATTCGTTGGATGCCTATGGGTCCGAAGTTGACAGACAAGAGCAGCTGGTTGTTCCTATATCTTCCGAGAGTGCTGCAAAAGAGTCAACGGTTCCAGCATATAGTGAGATACAAAAGACTGTTAAAAAGGTGCAAGAAGCTCAAGCTAAACTGGAACAGGACCACACGGACCTGTGCTGGGTGATTTTGAAGGTGGCCGAGACATAGACCGATATGCAGAAGTTCCTCACAGATATGCAGACAACAGGAGTTACTGTAGCCTCTGGCCCGGGTCCTTCAAATGAATCACCACGAGCAAGTGCGCCTCTGTCTTCAAAGAAGAGATGTTTCAGTTGTGGAGAAATGGGTCATTTCAGAGCACAGTGCACAAACCGAAGGCCGGAGCAGAAAACAGTCGAAGAGTTCTTAAAGGCCTTAGAAGGGCTGCTATCTACCTCACAGGCGGGAAACTACAGAGGGCCCTGGTGAGGGAGCAAACTAGGTGCCCAACGGTTGAAAACCGCTTAAATTTTCAAGCCAGAACTGAAAGGCTGAGAGGGTTCAGATCCGTGCTGAATGCTGTGCCTGCCAGTACTGAAAGAGTTACTCCTTTAGTATCTGGTCCTATGTCATGGGAAAGCAATGCACACCCAAAACCTCCAAGTCAGAAAGAAGGTTAGAGTGCAACGTACTGGGTCTATATCTCCTGCTGCCACAAGCACGTTTCCTGACCAGCTGATAGGTCCTTAAACCATTCGCTTCAATCCAATAGAGGGAGTCTATACTAAAGCTCTGTTAGACTCAGGTGCCCAAGTGACGCTGATTTATCGAGACTTCTATGAAAAGCAATTGAAACATATACCCTTGAAAAAGCTAAAGGACCTTGAGATCTGGGGTATCGGAACCGAGAAGCTTCCCTATGACGGATATCTACAGGTGAAGTTAGAATTTGGATCCGAAGTTGTCGGACAGTCTGGAGGCTGTGATACATAGGCCATTGTGTGTCCTCCCCCTTTGGGGGCCAGTCGAAGTTCTATGATAGTGGGGACGAATACTGATCTGGTGAGACGTCTTCTGACTCCCATAGTGATGGAAGAAGGTTCTACCAAAGGGGTACAGCCGATGTTATGTCCGGTCTATCAACGAATGGTCGAAGAGCAGAGAGCACCTGCCGAAGTGGGGCATCTGTGGAGATTGGGAGGAACAGAGAAAGTTCTACAATCAGGAGAAGTGCGAGTTTCCAGGCTTCAGTCAAGTTGAACGGATCACAACCGGGTCCTTATGTGGTACTGGAAAATGATCTCAGTCATGGGAGTGAGGCGGGAGTAGAAGTAATCCCTGAAATAATCTCTACAAGAGCTTTGAAGCGGACATGAGGAAGAGTTTCAGTTAGTGTGTGTAATGTGTCTGACTCTCCAGTGGTCCTGAGAGCACGAATGCCCATCGGACAAGTGGCTTCTGTTACGCCTCTCTCCCCTACCGATTTAGGGGGGGGGGAATGAACAAGGAGATTCCAGCTGAACGGTTGTATCCTAAAGACGCTCCTATCTCGCTTGAATGGAAGAAATGACTTCAGTCCCAGATCCTAAAGTGGAAGGACTTGTTCTCTAAGGATGAGTTCGAAGTGGGATGCGCTAAAAGTGCCGAACATCGTATTCGGCTGCAAGAGGTTAAGCCGTTTCGAGAAAGGTCAAGATGAGTTCCGCTGGGGGACTTGGATGATCTACGAGAACAGTTGAATGAACTGCAAAGGACTAAGGTGATTCAAGAGTCCAGGAGTCCTTACTAGGGATGAGCCGAACACCCCCCCCCCCCCCGAGTTCGGTTCGCATTCGAACTCAAACTTTTCAAAAGTGAACTCAATACAAGTCAATGGGACTCAAAGTTCGATTTTTAGAGTGCCCTCCAAGAGGGCATATATGCTAGATATTTGCCATAAAAGGTGTGTGGGGGTCCGGGTAGTACCCTGGGGGACAGGAAACAAGGACAAAAAGTAAAAAAAAAACGTTTTTAAAGGGACAGTGAGTTGTCCATGAAATAAGGGTTAAAAATAAAAACGAAAAATTCCTTCAAATATCGTGCCTAGGAGGTCCCCATAACCTGTCCGTGAAGTGGCGGATTTCTAGGATGTATAGAAACATTTAAAAACCATGTCCGGGTCCGGGTAGTGCCCTGGGGGAAAGGAAACAAGAACAAAAAGTTTTTAAAAAGACGTTTTTAACCCTTTCACTGCTGACGACGTGTGGGACACGTCCTCAGTTACTCCCGCTGTATGCTGAGGAGGACGTGTCCCACACGTCATAGAAACATAGAAACATTATTATTATTATTATTATTTATTTATAAAGCGCCAGCATATTCCGCAGCGCTGTACAATAAGCACAGTACAGACAGGGTTACAATACATTGAACAACATTTGACAAACAGTACAGGAGGAGATGAGGGCCCTATTCCCGTAGGAACTCACAATCTAGGAGGGTTGGGGTTGGAAACAGGAGGAGAGGACTGTAAGGTGAGAGTGATTGATGGTTGCGTCAGTGAGTTGGGTGGTAGGCTTCCCTAAATAGGAATGTTTTCAGGGAGCGTTTGAAGGAAGAGAAGTTAGGGGAAAGTCTGACAGCACGAGGGAGAGCGTTCCAGAGAGTGGGGGCTGCGCGTGAGAAATCCTGCAGTCTATCATGGGAAAAGGTGATGCGGGGAGAAGCTAGGCGCAGGTCACTGTTTGACCTTAGGGAGCGGGCTGGGGTGTATTTGGTGATTAGTGAGGACAGGTAGTGGGGCGCTGAGTTAGTGAGGGTTTTGTAGGTAAGGATAAGGATTTTGAACTTAATTCTGCAGTGGATGGGGAGCCAGTGAAGGGACTCGCAGAGGGGAGCGGCAGAGACAGAGCTGCGGGTGAGGTGAATTAGCCTGGCGGAGGCGTTCAGGATGGATTGTAGGGGGGAGAGGCGGGACAGAGGGAGGCCAGATAAGAGATTATTGCAATAGTCGAGTCGGGAGATTACCAGGGCGTGTATGAGTTGTTTTGTGGTGACAGCGGTAAGAAATGGCCGAATTCTGGAAATATTACGCAGTTGGTATCGGCAGGAGGAGGAAAGAGACTTGATGTGGGGGTGAAGGAAAGAGCAGAGTCCAGTGTAACTCCAAGACAGCGAACTTGGTTTGATGGGGAGATGGTGATACCCTCCACCGTGATAGAGAAGTCAGGAGGTGGGGAGGCATTAGAGGGAGGAATAAGTAGGAGCTCAGTCTTTGACATGTTGATCTTTAGGTGGTGGGAGGCCATCCAGGAGGAGATGCCAGATAAACAGTCACTGACTTTTGAAAGGACAGGGGGAGAGAGATCAGGGGTAGAGAGGTAGATCTGAGTGTCATCAGCGTAGAGGTGGTAATTAAAGCCAAAGCTGTTGATGATTTTGCCCAGGGAGGAGGTGTAGATGGAAAAGAGCAGAGGACCAAGGACAGAGCCTTGAGGTACACCAACAGATAGAGGCAATGAAGAGGAGGAGTTACCAGCAAAGGACACACAGAAGGACCTGTTGGATAAATAGGAGTCAACCCAAGCAAGTGCAGTGTCACCGAGACCCAGAGAGTTGAGGGTCTGTAGAAGGAGGGGGTGGTCAACAGTGTCAAAAGCAGCCGAGAGGTCAAGCAGGATGAGAATAGAATAGTGGCCGTGTTTTTTAGCAGTTAGGAGGTCGTTGGTGACTTTGGTGAGGGCAGTTTCAGTTGAGTGTAGCGGACGGAAGCCAGATTGCAGGGGGTCAAGTAGGGAATTGGAGGACAGGAAGAGGGAGAGGCGGTTGAAGACTAGTTTTTCTAAGAGCTTTGATGTGAAGGGAAGCAGGGATACAGGGCGGTAGTTGGATGGAGAGTTGGTGTCTAGGGATGGTTTCTTTAGTAAAGGGGTAACTAGCGCGTGTTTGAAGGCGGATGGAAAGGAGCCAGTGGAGAGAGATAGGTTGAAGATGTGTGTGAGAGCAGGGGTGAGGGAGGAGGAGAGGGGAGGAATTAGATGTGAGGGAATGGGGTCGAGCGGGCACGTGGTGAGATGTGAGGAGGACAATAAGGAATTGACTTCCTCCTCAGTGGTTGGGAGGAAGCGGCAGAGGGTGGCAGAGGGGACCTGTGGGAGTGGAGGTGGCAGATAACTATCTTGTGTTGGGATGTTGCTTCTGATAGTTAGAGTTTTACTGAGGAAGTAGTCTGCCAGGTCTTGAGCGCTGAAGGCAGCTGAGGGGGGAGGTGCAGGTGGGTGGAGGAGGGTGTTGAAGGTGGACCAGAGCCGTTTAGGGTTGGAGGACAGCGTAGATATAAGAGATGAGAAGAAGGATTGTTTGGCCAAGTGGAGGGCAGAGGTGTATGACCGGAGAATAAACTTGAAGTGAACAAAATCAGCTTCAGAGCGGGATTTCCTCCAGGCACGCTCTGCAGTGCGGGAGCATCTTTGCAGGTAGCGAGTTTGGAGGGTGTGCCAGGGCTGAAGCTGGCGGCGTGGGGCCTTGCAGAGTCGAAGAGGAGCAAGAGTGTCTAGAGCAGAGATAAGCGTAGTGTTGTAGTGATTAGTGGCAGCATCAGGGCAGGTGAAGGACGAGGTATGAGGGAGGTGGTGAAGTAGGTTGGAGAATTGATGGGGGTCCACAGCATGTAGATTTCTGCGAGTGTGTGTGCGGGGTGGGGAGCAGGGTGTTTAGGAAGTCCAGATAGGTTGAAAGAGAGAAGGTGGTGGTCAGAGATGGGGAAAGGGCGACATTTGAACTCAGAAATGGAGCAGAGGTTGGAAAAGACCAGGTCAATAACGTGACCATCGCGGTGGGTAGGGAGGAGGGAGGATTGGGTGAGTCCAAGGGAGGACGTGAGTGAAAGAAGTTTGGAGGCAGCAGGAGCGGAAGGATCGTCAATGGGAATGTTGAAGTCCCCGAGAATTAGGCATGGAAGATTAGAAGACAGGAAGTGAGAAAGCCAGGTAGCAAAGTGGTCAAAGAACTGGGAGGTTGGTCCCGGTGGGCGGTAGATGACTGCCACCCTGAGAGCCAGAGGAGAGAACAGGCGGATGCAGTGTGTCTCGAAGGAGGAGAAGGAGAGGGATGGGGGTGGAGGGAGATGCTGGTAGGTGCAGGTGGGAGAGAGCAGGAGCCCGACCCCGCCACCATTTCTCTCACCCGGTCTGGGGGTATGGCTCAAGTGTAGACCGCCATGTGAGAGAGCAGCAACGGAGGCCGTGTCAGAGGGAGTTAGCCAGGTTTCAGTTAAAGCTAGGAGGTTGAAGGAGTTTGAAAGGAAGAGGTCATGGACATAGAAAAATGTCGGCAGATAAGAACCTTTCGGCCCATCTAGTCTGCCCAATTACATGGATACTTTACCTGGATTTATCTTTTGTTTAGGATAGCCTTATGCCTATCCCATGCCTGCTTAAATTCAATTACTGTTTTGGCCTCTACCACTTCAACTGGAAGACTGTTCCATGTATCCACCACCCTCTCAGTAAAATAATGTTTTCTGATGTTACTTTTAAACCTTTGCCCCTCTAATCTAAGACTATGTCCTCTTGTTTTACTACTTTGTTTCCTTTTAAATATACTCCCTTCCTCTACCTTGTGGATTCCCTTTACGTATTTAAATGTTTCTATCATATTTCCTCTGTCTCGTCTTTTTCCCGAAGCTGTACATGTTAAGATCATTAAGCCTTTCCTGGTAACTTTTCTCCTTCAAGCCGTACACCATTTTAGTAGCCCTTCTCTGAACTCTCTCTAAGATGTCTATATCCTTCTAGAGATACGGTCTCCAGTACTGCACACAGTACTCCAAGTGAGGTCTCACCAGTGCTCTGTACAGTGGCATGAGCACTTCCCTTTTCCTACTGCTAATACCTCTCCCTACACAACCAAGCATTCTGCTAGCATTTCCTGCTGCTCTATTACATTGACTACTTACCCTTAGATCCTTTGAAATAATAACCCCTAAATCCCAACCCTCAGATGTTGAGGTTAGGACTGTATCAAATATTCTATATTCAGCCCTTGGGTTTTTACGTCCCAGGTGCATTATCTTGCACTTATCCACATTAAAACTCAATTGCCACAGCTCCGACCATTTTTTTAGTTTACCTAAATCATTTGTCATTTGGCTGATCCCTCCAGGAATGTCAACCCTGTTGCAAATCTTTGTGTCATCAGCAAAAAGACATACTTTTCCATTAATACCTTCTGCAATATCACTAATAAAAATATTAAATAGAATGGGTACTGACCCCTGAGGTACCCCACTGGTAACAAGACCTTGCGCCGAATAAACTCCATTTACCACAACCCTCTGTTGCCTGTCATCAGCTGTGCGGGACCCCCGGCGGAGATACTCACCTCTCTGTCCGGGGTCCCGCGGCGTTCTGACTTCAGCGTCCTCAGACGCGGAAGTCAAGCTCCTCCCGACGTAAATGACGTCATCACCCCATGACGTAATTTCCAGGTGACCCCCGGCAATGCCGGGAGATCGCCTGAAAGGGAGGGGTGGAATCGGGTCGGATCCCTCTCCCTCCCGATCGGGAGGTCCCACAAAAAAAAGCCAGGCACCGCTTAAAAGGGGAGAGTCTCCCCTTTTAAGCGGTGCCTGGCTTTAACCCCTTAGGCACCGGGTCGCACTTCGGCGCCTTGCGGCGCCGAAGTGCGGCCTAGTTGCGGTGGGGGCCGCCATATTGGATGGCGGCTCCACCCCTGGGTCCCCCCTCACTGCCTGACGTCCTCACGCATAGCGTCATGACGTCAGATAGCCGGGGAACCCCTAGCTGCCCGGAATCCCCTGGTAGAGATAGGGGGTTCATTTGAACCCTGATATCTCCAGAACCGTGGCAGCTAGGGGAGCATGGAGGGTGTCAATCGAAAGGCCTGAGCATGGCCTTTCGAATGAAACCCAACATGACCAGGTATAAGTAAAAAAATAAAAATTAAAAAAAATATATGGTTTGTTTTGTGTGTTATTTTTATTAATGCAGCAATATTGTTCACATTTCAATTATAACGTGAACAATGATGCTGCACTAATGATTTTTTTCTATGTTGTGTGTTTGCTAAAAATCACATAATTCCCCCCCAAAAAATTTAATAAGTCCCCATTTCTAATTTTTGTACAAGCGCACCCCATAGAAAATATAACCGCAAATGTTCATGTGATAAAAGGTGAAAAAAAAAACACTTTACATGCTGCAGATGATTAAAAATTCAAGTTTTGTTGCATTTTTTGTTATAATATACAGGCAGAACATGACCTATACATATAAAAATGATATATTATGAATCTGCCGAGTCTGCCAGAAAGAACGATATATAATATGTCTGGGTCGCATAATAAAATGTGGCTTCAAATCGCGTTTAAACATGATGAGCGAAAGCGGTAAAAATTAGCTCAGCACACAACGGTGAAATGCCTCAGCAGTGAAAGGGTGTATGGGGGTCCGGGTAGTGCCCTGGGGGACCAGAAACAAGGACAAAAAGTTAAAAAAAAAACGTTTTTAAAGGAACAGTGAGTTTTCGATAAAATAAGGGTTAAAAATAAAAATGAAAAATTCCTTCAAATATCGTGCCTAGGAGGTCCCCATAACCTGCCCGTGAAGTGGCGGATTTGTAAGATGTATGGAAACATCTCCATCACAGACCCACACACGACACCTAGCACTTCCAGTCTGCATACAATGTATCAAATTCATGAGACCGGACTAGTTAGAAGCACATGTTATTTCCAAACACTAATTAAACACCTGTTGTTTACGCCGTTTGAGAGCACAGGTCATTTAGAGGTGCGAGTCTTTGCCCCTAGACATTAGTTTTTAATTGCCTGAACATACGGTGCCTGATCGGTGCCTGTTCGAGGGCAGTGAAAACCCCATGAAAAAAACACTGCTTCAGCTATTCAGAGAACACAAACCAGCAGTGAAAGGTTCCCGAAGTGTCCTGCCATTCGGTGGTTTAATTCTGCAAGTTTATTCAGGAGAATCCCATAGGATTTTTCTACTTTTTTTTAAAAAAAAAATTCAAACTCGAACCGAACACGCCAAAAAGTTCAAAGTTCGTGAACTTTCGAACTGCCGATGTTCGAATCGAACTCCGAACTGATCGAACCGAACAGCTCATCCCTAGTCCTTATGCTTCTCCCATTGTGATGGTTCGAAAGAAGAATGGCTTTATCCGTTTATGTATAGACTATAGCACGCTAAATCAAAGGACCATCCCTGATCAATATGCTACCCCTCGAATAGAAGACGCTCTGCAATGTTTGTCTGGAGCGAAATGGTTTAGTGTACTAGACCTGCGAAGTGGGTATCACCAGATACCAATGCATCCTGAAGACAAGGCGAAGACTGCATTCATCTGCCCACTGGGGTTCTTTGAATTCAATAGAATGCCTCACGGGAGCTCCCGCCACATTCCAACGGCTGATGGAAAAGACAGTTGGAGATATGAACCTGATAGAGGTGCTGGTGTATCTAGATGATCTGATTGTGTTCGGGAAGACGTTGGAAGAACATGAACAGCGGTTGGAGAAGGTCTTGAAGCGGCTCCATGAAGAAGGGTTGAAACTGTCCTTGGAGAAGTGCCAATTTTGCCTACCTTCAGTTACGTACCTGGGGCATGTCGTTTCTGCGGAAGACATTTCAACGGATCCTCGAAAGCTGGAAGCCGTGGCTTCCTGGCCTAGACCACGGAATGTTACCAAACTTAGATCCTTCCTGGGATTCTGCTCATACTACCGAAGATTCGTGGGGGGATTTGCTAAGATAGCTCAACCGTTGAATAAACTCCTGAGAACAGAAGAAGTTGGAGAAGACTCAACGGCCCCTAATCGAATTTCATCAGCTCAGGGGCCTAGGAAGGCTCGGGAATCAATTCAAGAAGAGTGGACTAATCAGTGTGAAAGTGCCTTTATGAAACTGAAGGAGAGTCTAACTCGAGCTCTTGTCCTGGCTTACGCTGATCCTCATAAGCTGTACGAATTGCATGTGGATGCCAGCAGAGAAGGTCTAGGGGGAGTCTTGTATCAAGAATACGATGGTCTGCTGAGGCCTGTAGCGTATGTGAGCCGAAGCCTCCTACAGAGAAGAATTACCCTACCCACAAATTAGAGTTCTTAGCCTTGAAGTGGGAGGTAGTAGACAAGCTGAAAGATTATCTTTATGGGGCTGAATTTGTGATAAAGACCGACAACAATCCTCTTATGTACGTCCTTACTACTGCGAAACTGGATGCAACAGGATATCAGTGGCTGGCGGCTCAGTCAGGGTTTCAATTCAGCCCTAAGTATTGCCCTGGAGTGAATAATCGAGATGCAGATTCTTTGTCAAGAAGGCCCTACACTACAGTATGGACTCAGTTGACTTCAGATGGGGTACAAGCCTTATGTCAGGGGGCAGAGCGCCGGGTCAAGGGAGCAGTGGAGGCGGAAGCTAGGGATGTGCGTTTCGGGTTTCAGAATTTCGGAATTTTCACGAAATTTCCCGATTCGTGTTTTCGGATGCGGCCGAATTTCCGAAAAATTTTAGATCCGAAAAGTTCAGATCTGAAATGTTTTCCGAGCCGAAACGAAATATTTTCGGATTTTTCGAATGGGCTTGAAATGTGGCAAACGAGAACAGATGTTCCGAAAAACGAAAATTTTCCGAAAAACGAAAATTTTCCGAAAAACGAAAATTTTCCGAAAAACGAAAATTTTGTAAAAACGAACATTTTCTGAAAAACGAAAATTTTTCGAAAAAACGAAAAGTCGATACAAAAAACGGGCAAAATGACACGAAAAATACGAAAAATGGTCGATATGCCGAAAAATGTGCAATTCCGAAAAACGAAAATTTTCCGAAAAACGAAAATTTTGTTAAAAACGAAAATTTTGTAAAAACGAAAATTTTGTAAAAACGAAAATTTTGTACAAAACGAAAATTTTGTAAAAACGGAAATTTGTAAAAACGAAAATTTTGTAAAAACGAAAATTTTTTCGAAAAAACGAAAAGTCGATACAAAAACCGAGCACAGTGACACGAAAAATACGAAAAATGGTCGAATTCCGAAAAAATGTACCCGAAAAACAGGTCGACCGAATCGAATCGAAACCGAAATCGGGCGAAACGAGCCGAATCGAAAAGTTTAAAATTCCGAAAAATCGAACCGAATCGAACCGAAAAAAAAATCGGTGCACAAGCCTAGCGGAAGCTATAGGAGTTATGGCTGCGGGCATTCCAGAGCTTTATTGTAATCCTACACAGCTGAGGAGTGAAAGTCTACCTACTCTCTCGAAACACGACCTGAGAGCAGACCAAGCTGAAGATCAATGAAAGCTATGAACGAGGGTCAAAGGGGATTTCTACTTACTAATTCCCCTGAAGGAGCTCGATTGGTCTGCAAAGAATGGGAGCGGCTGAAGATGCTGGATGGGGTGGTCTACCGAAGGGGCCCCTAGAACAATGCTGAAGAAACGCAACAATTGTTCCTCCCAGCAAAGCACAAAGAAGCTGTATTAAGAGCATTGCACGACGACCATGGACCATGGGTGCGGAGAGAACTTTTAAACTGGTGCAAGACAGATTCTACTGGCCTTGCATGAGATCTGAAGTTGAAAGTTACTGCCATTCGTGTTTGAGGTGTATTCAGAGGAAGACCCTACCAACTCGAACTGCTCCAATGAGCCACCTGCAAAGTCAAGGACCCATGGATTTGGTGTGCATTGATTTCCTGTGCTTAGAGTCTGATGCTAGTGGGCAGGGAAATATTCTAGTAGTGACTGATCACTTCACCCGTTTTGCTCAAGCTTTTTCTACAAAAGACCAACGTGCTCCTATAGTGGCAAAAGTTTTAATGGAGTAGTTTTTCGTTCATTACGGCCTACCGAAGAGAATTCATTCAAATCAAGGCAGAGATTTTGAGAGTAGACTGGTTGGGCAGTTGCTAGATGTACTGGGAATCCAAAAGACCCGAACTACTCCATATCACCCCCAAGGTGATGCTCAACCGGAAAGATTTAATCGCACTCTACTGAATATGTTGGGGACACGGTCAACGAAAGAGAAGCAGACTTGGAGTCGTCACATAGCTATGCTGGTGCATGTGTACAACAGTACTGAGAGTGATGCTACTGGATATTCGCCTTGCCATCTTATGTTTGGAAGAGAAGCTTGGCTGCCAGTAGATCTAGCCTTTGGCCTATCTCTTGATCAGACATCTGTCACAAGAATTATGTGGACAGACTCCGGAAAAACTTGGCTTCTGCATCCGAACAGGCCCGGTTGACTTCCGAGGGTAGAGAACAGAGGAATAAGCGGAATTACGATTTGAGAGTTCGGGTACAGGACTTACAACCCGGCGATAGGGTTTTGTTAAAGAACTTGGGCGTATCAGCAAGGTACAAACTGGCGGATGGATGTAGTTCTCAAATTTACAATGTCTGCATGCAACTGTAGGGTCTGCCAGTATACCAAATCCGTCCGGATAGAAGGGCCAGACCCCTAAAGAACTGGCACAGGAACCATTTGCTACCTTTAAGAGAGGCTGTGAGGATACCAGTTGGAGACGAACTTTCTTTGCCGAATCCGCCTGTTCCTCGTTCGGCTCCTGTTACTCGATCTCAGCAGTTGCGTCCTGTTGAGGAAAGTGAGGAGAACAATGAAGAAGGAAGTTTTTGTCTGGCCTGGGTGTACCCCTCTGGGTCTGAAGAAGTCATTCCGGCCTCTGAACAGTGTGGAAGTAACCTGAGGCCTGATGCACCTGAATTCAGATTTGAAGTACCTGAGACATCGGAAGTTCCTGTAGTTCCAGAGGATGTGTCCATAGATTACAGTTCTATGCCTTCACTGGAAGGCTCATACTCAGAAGAAGTGTCTGCTCCAACTATAGATGAGAGAATTGAGCCTGTAAATGTGGCACTTCCACCCGAAGAGGAGATTACTGAATCTGAGTACAAACGTTCGATCCGGCCCCCTCAGAGACTTACCGATGATTCACCAGGACATAGCACTGAAGAAACTGTTACCACTGTGCGAAGGCTGCCCGAACTGTCTGTTATGCTGGCTGAGGTAGCTAGGGACATGAGTCAAATTGAGGATGTATATCTGACCCATTATATGTTTGCTGCTGAACCCCAATGTATCGCTTAATATGTAAATTTCAATGTTATGTATCCTTTACACGCCCTTGGAGGGACCCAAGAGTTTAGGGGGGGAAGAGTGTAGCGCTGCTTTTTTTTTTAAAAAACACCTGTGCTCTGGTGCATTGAATTATTACTGCCACTAGAGGGAGAAAGAGCTAGAGACATTGTGGACTATGCTGGACAAAGCGGACTCCATCTCCCAGCACCCTTTGTGTGAGGACAGCAAGGGGGTGGTACAAAGTGGAGGATATACATGGGCAGCCTCGTGTTTGGCATGAGGAGAGTGAGCGGGGCAACGAGAGGTGTAGTACGCATGTTGGAGCTGTCAAGGATCACAACCAGGCCGGAGTGGAGACGCTGCTTCATTCTGGAGATTGGGACAGCGATTGTGCTGTGGCCTACATACGTAGCGCTGAGAGATCTGGAGGACAAGCTGGTTCCGGCAGGACCCCGAGTTAGGAGGCAGCGACGATCGATTGGGAGTGCAGGCGGTGGATCGTTGTTCCAGTTGCAGAGATTCGGCAAGCAGGGAGCAGATTCGTGAGCACAGAGTCCCAGTTCAGTTGCGGAGAAAGATCCTTTGGTCGAGGCATCGAGTGCTGGATGGTTCGTTCAATGGTTGGGTGAGAGGCCTCCAGGCCCACGGTTCCGAACGAAGACACACACTTGCTGTATTGCTTAAATCCACAGGGCCCCAATGGTGACTAGTCAAAGATTGCTCTTTTCTTTCACTGGCCAGTTGATCACAGTACCCGGGTACCCTAGACAACACATATACATATATTTTGAGCTATTTTACTGGACTTACACTCCAGAACTGAGGGGTTAACCGTTTCCTTTCCGCCGCGTGTTTTTCACGCGTTACGAATTCCTGTCATTCAAATTACCGTCTATGTGTATATATGCCGCTTTATTGAGATCAGTAAAATATATAAAGTAGAAAATCCACAACAGTGCTGGTGTATAGTAATTCCTAGTGCGGTGTGGCTATCCCGAGGTTTATTCAGCGGCTCCTCCGGGGATGAGCGCTACACTTACATGTGTTTTGTTTTTCTCTTGTATGTTTAGTTAAGAAAATATTTTCACTGGGTGGATCCATTGCGTGATATTTTGTGTTGTAATCTGTGTCCCGTCCCCCCACAGTATCTTTCCATCACTTGTTCCTCACTGTGTGGCTTTGGCCATAGAATGGAGTGAATGGGTCAGTCATTGACTCACATCATTGTGTTGTGTGGGATGTATTCAAAGGACATCACCAGGGGGTAGATTACAAGTCTTTTAAACTCCCTGTCATATCTCATTCAGCTGCCATATATTATCTCAGGAAGCCTAGAGAAGAATACTGGTAATGAGGTGGGGGATGGAATAGTTAGATAAGGCTAGATTTTGCAGATTAAATAAACAAGAGCCACAAGGCAAAGATTTTGGTAAATGTTGCACCATGGGAAAAATCCAGAAACTAGAACGCCGAGATAAATTACCTAACTCGATTTTTCCTTTTTAAATGCATTACTTCAGACAAAGAAAAAAACAGCAGCGTGTGTTTTATAATCAGGGTTATTCAAAGAGCTCCGAATTGCTTGAGAAAGGTAACCGAACGCTGAAAATCAGCGTTCAGTTACCTTTCCTGGCCATTCGGCTATCCAGAGAGCAGGCAATTCGCCAAATCCTAGCGAATTGCCTGAACATACGGTGCCTGTTCCGTGCCTGTTCGAGGGCAGTGAACACCCCATAGAGAAGCAATGCTTCGGCTATTCAGAGAACACAAACCAGCAGTGAAAGGTTCCCGAAATGTCCTGCCATTCGGTGGTTTAATTCGGCAAATTTATTCAGGAGAATCCCATAGGCTTCAATGTTAAAAATATTCCCGTTTTAATTCAATATCTAATAAACCGTTCTTTATAAAATTCTGCAGTAAAGAGTCTCTTTATTTATAAATTTTTTAGGATATTTTAAGCATTTTTCTTATTTTTTTTATTTTTTTTAAAAGTCTGATTATTTTTTTTAAGTTTTCTTCTTTTTTCTGTAACAGCCCTCTTTATTATCATTCCCTGGACCTCATATGTAAATTTCAGACATTTTCGCTCAGTAGTTTCTTTGCAAACAGCGTTTCACTTTCACACATTCATACAAACTGTTTCGCTAATTTATTCACTGCCTCTTCTGCTGTGTCGAAGGCTGCGATCGGCTCCTGTTTGGGTTTTTCTGTGGTTTTCGGCAGGTTAATCCAGATGTTTTTGAGGGTTTTCGGCGTGCATTCGCTGGGTTTTGCGGTGAGTTTTCGTCGGGTTTGCGGCAGCTTTCCCTGCAATTCGGGGACCCTGTGGTGCTTGCTGAATACACCGCAGGGTCACCGAAATGGGATCGGCAAAACAAAACCGAATTGAAGAGAACGAAAGTCACCGAACGTGCGGTGACTTTTCGAATCTCTTTGGATAACCCTGAATGTGTTTTAGAACATGGTTTTGGTTGTAATACACAAATAATCTATTACAGTTTATGTAAGTGGTAGTGTCCCTTTAAATCATCTGAGCATAAGCAAAGATGTCATGAATTTCAAGCCAAAAAGCTTGTTGCTAAAGTTTAGATTGGTGAACAATCTCCAGTTAACCTGTAACAGCTACAGATGTTAGCTCAATGTCTTGGATGGTATAGGGCCCAAACACTGTTACTAAAAGAGGCAGAACCTCTTCATGAGGGGTCAGCAACATTTCCCCCTCCAGATAATCACGAGAAAAAGTGTAAAATCACAGCTCCGTCACAATACTCAAAGCACTTATCTCACACAAGTGCTAAGTGAACATAAAATAAAACAACAGGCAAGTATATGGTGACAACACCAACACAATGGCACTCACATATACCAATGAGGGCACGACTAAGTCCGGACCACTTGGCAAAGCTACAATGGTTGGATAAAACTCAAAACTGTAAATACAGATACAGAAAACAATTCATAGCGTAAAATTATAAGATTTAATTAACAAAAAGAATGCAACAGGGACCCACTCACAAAATAAGTGGCACTAAATATAAACAATATGAGTGCCAAACAAGTATATAAAATCAATCCAGCATCATAAGGCAGACAGTCAGTCACATAAATACTGACTGTCCTCCATTGAAAGTGCCTAGGAACCCAATAGCAGACCTCGGTCACTGCAGGGCCACCACCACGCCACACTGGATCTCTCAAATGTAAAATCTGCCACAGGGGATACAGTGGAGCCTCACCAGCTCGACGCGTTTCGTCTCAATGTATCAGCGACTTTCTCAAGAGCTGTCATTCCCTCCGGTAGCTCCCAATTAATGGTCACAAAATTGTGGCAAAAACCAGTCTCGGCGCAAATGATAATCCATCTCCTACTCGCGTCGATCGTCAACATCCTACACCCGTCGACCAGATGTGACGTATCGCCATATGTCCTCCATATGTGAGTGCCATTGTGTCGGTGTTGTCACTATATACTCACCTTTCCCCTCCAGATGTTACAGGTTTGATCCCCTCAATGACAGTGTAAAGGAATTTTGGATCTATGGACGCCTGCTACGGAAAATCTGTAAATCAGATTGGTTAGCACACCAAGTCAAAACAAGCTGAAGGTTTGCACCAAATGTGGTGGTCGTAGATTGAAAGCTCTAAGAAGAATTACTGATCATAATTTGGTTCTCAAAAATATAATAATAAGCTTAGACGGAAAATGGTATGCTGAGATTTTTAAGCCAATATAATAATATTAAGCTAATAATAATAAAAATAATATTAAAACTCATATTGACATCATTGTAATTACTTGTTTAACTTGCTTAACGAACGCATACATTACATTCCAGAAAATATATATTTGGGTCACTTTAAGGCTTATTCCATGGAAATACCGCAAAGGGAAGAGATTGAGAAAAGGGAATTTCTCTATTTTGATTTTTCTTTCACAACCCAACAGCATCTAATGACAGTTCCGAGGGGAACGCACCCACAGCTTGTTAAAGTGAATACTGCAGTGCCTTTCAGAATAATAGATAGCCCATTAAAGGGCAGATATGTTCCATTTTCACACAGCATCTCCATCTGCAATAAATGGAAAAAATGGTCCCAAATAGACCATTTTTATGTCTGCTGAGGTTTAGTTCGGTGATAAATAACCTCCAACACCTCCTCGGTCTTTCCCCTCGAACAGAACGATGGAAACGAGAATCCCTTTTGCTCACCAATAAATAAATCAGTGTGTAATTAGATAGAGTATTTTCCAAAGGAAATTGAAAAGGGTTACATGTTAGTGAAAATAAATCACTGTTGAGCGCCGGGATGGAAAACACCCTTAAACCTAAAGAGTACTTTCAGACATACATTGCAGAAAACTGGTAAGAGCAATGTTTGTTTAACCCACCGTATGTGTTTCTTTAACTAATATATGCCCTGAAATAACCTCAAACACCAAATGATTTAAAATAATTGTTCAAATATCTCTTTTACTGAGAGTATAAACATTGCCTCGATTTGCATTGTAATAAATTAAAAATAATATAGTGCTACAGTTATTCATCCTCTATATGTTTCTATACGTTTCAATTGAAGGAAAATATTAATCTCAAAGCATATATTTTAGTTCAGTGATGTAGAGTGATTTATATTCTAATTGTATAGTGTGTGAAATTGCTGGTAAATTAAAGAACATTTTCACATACAGCGTTATTCATAGAGCATTTTGGTGCCCTTTCGTTTTCCTGCACCTTGTGGAATCAAATTCCCCAACCCTGCAATGAATTCAGCATTCACCGCAGGGTCCTCGGAGTGCAGGGAACATCCGCCGTACACGCTGTACACATCGGAAAAAGTGCCGCAAAACCCCCCAAAAAAAAATCGGTGCAATCCGATAAACCGCCGAAAAACGCCCATGGCGATCCGCCACATAACCACCATCTGAAACACATCCAAAAAAAGCCTATGATCTACCGAACAGAGCGCCAACCAGCCTCTGGAAAAAGCCGACAAACCAACAAATGGGGCAAAAAAAAACAAAAAACTTTGCCACTTTAAAAGCTGTTTGCAAAAAAACTACTGGACGAAAATGCCTAGAATTTATATATGAGGTCCTATGAATAATAATAAAACAGCCTGTTACAGAAAAAAACCTGATATTATAAAAAAAAGATCGTAAGAAAAAATTTCACCGAAAAAATTCTGAAAAATGGCTGAAAACTCCTAAAAAAAATTAATAAAGAGACTATTTTGCTGCAGACTAAAAGAATAATGGTCGAATAAATATTCAATATAAATGGGAATGTTTTTAACATTGAAACCTATGGGATTCGCCTGATTAAAACTGCTGAATGAAACCACTGAACATCAGGGCATTTCACTGACATTTCGGTGCTGTTCGGTGTTCTCTGAATAGATTGCTTCTTTATGGGGATTTCACGGCTGCCAAAGATCATCGTATTTTTCTGGAAATTCGCCAATATTTGGTGAATTGCCAGCTTTTGAATAGCTGAATGGTCTAGAAATGACACCGTACGGGGAAATTAACTGTTCAGTGCAATTTTGGGACAGTTCAGCTCTCTTTGAATAACTGCTATAATGTCTGCTTTTTCTCTGAGCCTGAGGAACACTCACAGCTGTCCATAGGTGTTTCTAGAGGGGGCCAGGGGTGGCAATTACCCCCCCTAAGGGTTATTCCTTGCCCTCCCATGTGCCACCCCCCCACCAGGGATCAGCATCCAGCTTGAACCACTTCTTTGGACCGCTGTATCTCCATCCCCGTGCATCGTACGTGGTAGGCAGAGTCTGGCTTTTCCAATGATACACACCATGACCATATTCAGTGTAAAATAAAAATCATTTCACAGGGTTGAAATGGCTCAGCAGTGAAAGTGTTAATGGTCAGATTATATATTACATTGTGTATTACTTTCGTTTTTGCCTTGGTTTAGTTGTATATTAAGGGTTAATGGACAGGCTTCACCCCTCACAATATACATTTCGTGATTTCCCTTGATTACTGGCATTTAGGGGTTAATGGGTAGGCTACATGCCACACTATTTATTATTTTTATTGCATTTCCCTGCTTTAATGGCAGTTTAGGGGTTATTATAGAAATTAGAATCTAAAGAGTTTAGTTTATGTCACAATTCATGGAAATAATTTCACCCAAAATATGGTTAATTACCTATTTAGCGGATGGTCTCCATAGATTGTGAAAGTTGGAGTCGCTGAAGCAGTTATTGAACGCCAGTGAAAACCACCGAATTGCGGGAAATAAAGTAATGAATTTATGTATCAGGCTAGTACAACAAAAAGGTATAATTGCATCACATTACTCAATGCATCACATTACTCTGGGATTTTGGAATCTTATTCATATATACTTATTTAGTATTTTTCCAGTGATATGATTTAGAGGCGAAAATTATTAATGTCCCCCCCCCCCGTTTTGAGTGCTGTATCTTAATTTACCTGCCCCCCCATATATATTGTTCCTAGATTGGCTGCTGCAGCTGTCAAGTAGCTTGGGGCCCACTTGGAAATGTTCAGAACACATGGGGGCCACTTACTGGCATTCAGATGCCTGGGGTCCAGTCATATGTGTCCTGAAGCCTGGAGCCCAGTCACGTGTCTACTGAAGCCTGGAGCCCAGTCACATGCGTCCTGAAGCCTGGGGCCCACTTGCAGCCGGCCAGAAGCCTGGGCCCACTTGCAGCCGGCCAGAGGCCTGGGGCCCACTCGCTGCTAGCCAGAAGCCTAGGGTCTGGGGACCACATGCTGGCAGCCAGAAGCCAGGGGCCCACTCGCTGCTAGTCAGAAGCCTGGGGACCACATGCAGGCGTCCAGAAGCCAGTGGCCCACTCGCTACTAGTCAGAAGCCTGGGGAAGTTATTTTCACACGTTACATTGTCATGTTTGGTATCATGTAAAGACCAGACTCTGATCTTTCCAATGACGCCTTACTTAACCTTGTGTGGTGTACAAATCAGAGATGCAGGTTCCAAAGTCTCCCTGTCTCTCCTCACTGCAGGGCCACGGTCTAGGTTGTCAATGAAACAATGCATTGCCTCATCAGCTCCACACTTGCTGCTGGCAGTGTGCGAAATGAGAAGGTGAGTTAGGGCAGCATCACTGGTCACTTTATAATTGTTAACTGAATAATAGTGCTGCGTTAGAAATAAAAATTTATTTTATTTTTACATAAATCTAACTTGGTAATATTTAGTATCACTGGCAAGGTCATAATCTGGGCAGAAGCCACCAGAAGCTTCTCGTCATACTACAGTCTAAGTGAAGTATATGAACTTCTAAGAGTAAGTTACACGCAACTTGAGCTACCTTAGAATCCATAAGATTGTGTTTGATCACATGTTCCTGCAACGGTGCACATATCCCTATGACATATCGCAGGGCTGGCCATAAAAATGGAACATGAAAGCTGTAACATACTAAATATAGACGCGTCTCCTGAAAGGTTATGGATATGAGCAGGACAAGCTTCTAAAATAGAAATCCTAGAGAACGAAATTTATCTAAAATGATTAAATATTGATACCACTTTCCCAATATATACTTTTAGAGGCTAAAATAGAAATCTTGAGTGCACGGGGAGATACCATGGGAATGCAAATGGTGCTGTATAAAACCCTTTATGCTCTGTGCACATTGTCAAAACCTGTACCTGTTAAGAGGCAGATGAGCAGTTTTACGTCAGTTTTTACCAAAAGCTTAATGGTGACATTTTCAGAAATAGCTGAAGACATCGTCTCTGTGTCAGCCAGAATCCCAGTACAGGGGCAGAAAGGCTACTGCTGGTTGCTCTTCGAATGGTCTTTTGAGTAATGACTAATAAACTAATCAATAATATCTGAGGTTTTTAAACCCAAAACAGAAAGGTCTGCAGGCCTTTAAGACTTAAATTTTAAGGACTGAGGGCAGGTCAATAATATTATGTAATAAACAGAAGCGACTTTCAGGTGGTTTGTGCTCCAAATTAAAGTTCTTCTGAGATAGACACTTTCATGCAAAACCGTGATCGTTGGCTGCCGTTATTAATCATGTTAATAAATGTGTAACTTGGACTTTTAAAAATTA
This sequence comes from Leptobrachium leishanense, assembly GCA_009667805.1. NCBI lineage: Eukaryota > Metazoa > Chordata > Amphibia > Anura > Megophryidae > Leptobrachium > Leptobrachium leishanense. The sequence goes on from CM019075.1 coordinate 18,018,771, forward strand.
TTTTGTTGCTTTACTGAAAATTCAGCCTGTAGTGGCCATAACCCAGGACACTGCAGTAGATTGAAGGGACACTCTTGAGCTAAAATAGGAAGGGGAGGACAGTTAAGACGTGCATTCGTTTTGGAAAAATTCGGAATTTGGAACGATATTTGATAATTTGTATTCGGAAGTACTTCCGAAATAACGAATCAATACAATACGAATTCGAAACGAAACAGTATATAACAAATTTATTTTGTTTTACACTGTGTCATTATCATAAAAGAAAAATTTGAATAACTGATATCAACTATTGAATCTGAAATGAACTAACAAATTGATATCAACTATCGAATTGATCTTAACTTCCAATACAAAAATAAATTTTGTTTCACTGTTTAATTTGACTCAAATACTAAATCTGTGACACAGCTTAAAATGTAACCCTAGCTTTTCTTTTAACAGCAAAATTTGATTAATTTGGGGTTTTATCTAGTGATCCAAAATTCAAATTGATATCAACAATCAAATTGATATATGAAATTTGAATTGATTCAAAATTTCAAATCAACTCAAAATTTCAAATCGATCCAAAAATAAACGAAATACGAAACGAAATTAGTTACGAAATTCCGAAAACAAAATGATTTAAAAACTAAACTAAACTAAACGAATTATGCACATCCCTAGAGGACAGCGGGGGTAAACATTAGCACCTTCTGACCTCCTCTGCCCTCAATGCAAGCACATCAAGAGCTATTGGAGGGAGCTGGTTCCCAAAAAGAGTGCTGCTTCCAGGCCAAAATCCATGCAGCTGTCAAGGGCTCAATGGACTCGTCCCCGGCACTTGCTCACTACTACAGTGCGAGCAATGGTCTGGCTCTCGTCCTCCAAGTGATAAGGCTTTCTGTCACTTCCTGTCACAGGCAGGCACCTATGGCCACTAGTAGTGATATGGAGGTGCAGATGGAGAGTCTCAGCAGTTTAGGGTGATGGCTGGCATCTTCTGTGAGGATCTACTCTTCTAAGAAACAGTGTTATTGCCAACCAATACAAGATAGAAATACAAAAAATTGTTACAGTTATGGGATATAAAGAACCACCACTTATGGAGGAAAAATGTTATTACTATGTCCAGCAAATACTGTAAGTCTGTGTAAGGCACAACTGCTTATTTCTGTGCAATTTATTTCACATTACCAGGCACTGAATGGGTTAAAAGTATTTGGATTTTCCCCCTTTGTCAACATCTATCACAAAAGTGTTACCTCTCTGCAAAACATGGGCTTTGGATGAAGGAATATCCTTGAAATACTAATGGTGATGAACAGCAAACACCTTCAGCGAGGCTGAAATCTCTAGGCTTGAAGATTCATCACTCTTCGTCATGTTAGAACGTGAAAAAGATGTGTCTCCAATTGCTGAGAACAATCCGAAACCCCCTTATTAAAAAGTGCCTTGAAATATGGCAGCCCGGTGTAGTCCAATGCACCAGAATTCCTTTTTTCCATGTTTATATGGAATGAACCATGCCCAGGAAATAAGGAGATTGGTCGATTGAGGCCTGCAAGGAGGTAGTTATGTAATAGACAGATATTGTCCCTTTTTAAGATGAATAGTTGTAGGTACAGGGGTCAGTTTGCGAGGCTTAATCCTCCCAATTAACTGCTGGTGCACTAACTCACCATTCACCAACTGCCCTCAAAACTCATATATTTATATATGCATATCTAGGCTGTTTTGAGGTGAAATCATTATGAGAATCTCAACTAATCATTATCAACTCAAGAACATTGTCCGCGTCCGACCCTTTCTGACGCAAAATATCGCGTAGGTGCTGGTTCATGCTCTTATCATTTCACGACTTGATTACTGCAACTTGCTTATTGGCCTCCTTAACTCCGTATTTCCCCTTTGCAAACTGTAATGAATGCAGGTGCCAGGCTTATTTTTCTCACCAGACGAACCTCGCGTACCTCCCCCCCTCTGCCGGTACCTCCATTGGCTTCCTGTACATTTCCGGATACAGTTTAAAATACTGATGCTCACGTTCAAATCGCTCAATAACTCGACCCCTCCCTACATGTCTCTGTTACTACGCAAACACGTCCCAGCTAGACAACTCCAGTCAGCGGGTGATCTCCATCTGTCATCTGTTTACACCGGCACGGCCAACTCTCGCCTCCAAGACTTCTAAAGGGCAACTCCGGTCCTGTGGAATGACTTGCCTCACCCTATTAAACTCTCCCCTGATCTTCAGTCCTTCAAGAAATCCCTCAAAACCCATCTCTTCAGATTAGCGTACCACATCACTGATGCAACTCATCCCTCTGCTCACCTACTCACACATGATTGAAGCTGCTTCAGTGGCCCCACCATTCCTGAACCACTGGTATCAATGATCCTGCCATCCAGTAAAATTCCCCTGGTCTTCCTCAAACCCAATCCCTCTAGACCAGTGGTTCCAAACCACGGTCCTCAAGTCCCCCTAACAGGCCAGGTTTTGACGATTAGTTTGGGGAAATGCAGACTGAATCCTGCAATCACTGAGCAGCAAATCATATCACTTGTGCTGTGCTTCAGATATCTGGAAAACCTGACCTGTTGGGGGGACTTAAGGACTGCAGTTGGGAACCACTGCTCTAGACTATAATCTCCTATGAGCAGGGCCTTCTACACCTACAGGGTTATTCAAAGAGAATCGAAAAGTCACCGCACGTTCGGTGACTTTTCGTTGTCTTCAATTCAGTGCGATTTGGCGATCCCATTTCGGCAACCCTGCGGTGTATTTAGCAAGCACCACAGGGCCGTCGTAGTGCAGGGAAAAGCCGCTGCAAAGCCGACGAACACTCAACGCAAAATCCAGCGAACGCTCACCGAAACCCGAGTAGGAGCCGATCACAGCACAGAGCAGCCGCCAGAAAAACCCGACATCGCAGACGAATGGAGTGAAAAGAAAAAAAACAGTACGCTTGAATGTTTGAAAAGTGAAACACTGTTTGCAAAGAAACTACAGAACGAAAATGTCTGAAATTGACATATAAGATCCAATGAATGATAATAAAAAGGGCTGTTATAGAAAAAAGAAAAAACAATTAAAAAATTCATTAAAAAAATCCCGAAAAATGCCTAAAAGATCTTAAAAAATCTATGAATAAAGAAACTTTTAACTGCAGAATATTATAATGAACGGTTTATTAGATATTGAATTAAAACGGTAATATTTTTAACATTAAAGCCTATGGGATTCGCCTGAATAAACCTGTCGAATGAAACCACTGAACAACGGCAACAGCAACTTTTCACTGCTGGTTTTTGATTCTCAGGGCCGGTGCTAGGCTATTTTGCGCCCTAGGCCAGACCAGCTACTTGTGCCCCCCCCAAAAAAACCACGTGACATGTGTGAACATATCACAGAGCTCCACAGCAATAAAACTCACAGTAACAGGCGGTGTGTATGAGCGTATCACAGAATCCACAGCAATAAAACATAGTAATGTGCAGTGTGTATGAGCGTATCACAAAGCTCCACAGCAATAAAACTCACAGTAACAGGCGCTGTGTTATGAGCGTATCACAGAGCCCCACAGCAATGAAACGCACAGTAACGGGTGGTGTGTATGAGCGTTATCACAGAGGTCCACATACCCCCACCCCATGTCCAACACACACACAAATCCACCAAAACACACACACACAAATCCACCCCCACACACACAAATCCACCCACACACACATCCACACACAAATCCACACACACATACACAAATCCACACACACACACACTCAAATCCACACACACACAAATCCACACACACATAAACTTACCCTCACAGCCCTGGTTGAGACCTGGCTTCAGGCCTGGTGGTGGCCCCAGGCTTCGGGCCTGGTGGTGTCCCAGGGAAATGGACAAAATACAAGTCACTTCCCTTCTCATATATGGCCTCATTCTTGCCAGAGAGCCCAAACACAATTGTTAGTATTGATTTAAAGCTCTAGAAGATGTTTCTAGCCTAGAAGCTCAGTGGAATTTAAATTCAGGTCATTGAGATCAACAGTTTATCAAAAGTAGGAGCTTCCTTGCCAAAGCTTAGTCTACAGACTAGTGTCCACCAGTAGGGATGAGCCGAACACTCCCCGACTTCGGTTCGAGCCCGAACCCGAACTTCCCATTTGTTCGGGACCGAACCCGAACCCCCATGCAAGTCAATGGGGCTGAAAATTCGTTTTTTTGGAGTGCCCTCCAAGAGGGCATATATGCTACATATTTGCCATAAAAGGTGTATGGGGGTCCGGGTAGTGCCCTGGGGGACAGGAAACAAGGAAAAAAAGTAAAAAAAAAAACGTTTTAAAAGGGACAGTGAGGACTTCCGGGAGGCGGGCCTAAGTAATGGCCGCATTTTAAGACAGCTCCACTCGCAGAGGTTTTACATCTGTTGGCATCTGAGGCATCCCTGCCTGCCACGCCGCTGCCGACTAACTGATTGTCGCCCTCTTCATCCCCGGAGGTCCGTGGGCCAGATTTTGGCCGTTCCATACCCGCACGGCTGTGCGGGTGCGTGACCCCTCTGTAGGCCCGGACTGAAGCCTGACGCTGCGCTCGAGCGCGCTGCTCTCGCGCTCGTTGGGGTGAGTGGGCAATTCCTTTACCCTCCGCTGCCTCGGACCCCTGTGTTGAGGCGCCGGCTTCCTCATCTTGCGCTTCCTCAGCGCCGTTTGCTGGGGTCAGTTTGGCGGCACCTGGTCCGGCGCACGTGAACAGTTGCCGGAAGCTTCCGGCGGGAGTGCTCTCGCCCATCACCGTCCTCGGAGGGCTCAGTCCAGGACCCGTGTATCCCACTACCTACATGCCATCCTGCTGTGTTAAACAGGAGAACACTTAATAAGGCAGACTACCTTCTCTTTAGTTTTTGGGAGAGGGGGGAGGGGAAGGAAAAACCACATAAAACAAAAAAAAAAAAAAAAAAAAAAAAACGGAAGAAAAAGAGGGGGGGGGGGGGAAGGGAAAAACCGCACAAAACAAAAAACCAAAAGGAAAAAAGGGGGAGAAAAGAAGGGGAAAAACCACATAAAACAAGAAAACACTCTGGACGCTCTGCACTGTCCGTATATAATTTTTCTGGACACCCCACACTGTCTGTATATCACAACTTTTCTGGACGTCCCGCACTGTCTGTATCATAATTTTTCTGGACGTCCCGCACTGTCTGTATCATAATTTTTCTGGACACCCCGAACTGTCTGTATCATAATTTTTCTGGACACCCCGAACTGTCTGTATCATAATTTTTCTGGACACCCCGAACTGTCTGTATCATAATTTTTCTGGACACTCCGCACTGTCTGTATCATAATTTTTCTGGACACTCCGCACTGTCTGTATCATAATTTTTCTGGACACTCCGCACTGTCTGTATCATAATTTTTCTGGACACTCCGCACTGTCTGTATCATAATTTTTCTGGACACCCGCACTGTCTGTATCATAATTTTTCTGGACACCCGACTGTCTGTATCATAATTTTTCTGGACACTCCGCACTGTCTGTATCATAATTTTTCTGGACACTCCACACTGTCTGTATCATAATTTTTCTGGACACTCCACACTGTCTGTATCATAATTTTTCTGGACACTCCACACTGTCTGTATCATAATTTTTCTGGACACTCCACACTGTCTGTATCATAATTTTTCTGGACACTCCACACTGTCTGTATCATAATTTTTCTGGACACTCACACTGTCTGTATCATATTTTTTCTGGACACTCCGCACTGTCTGTATCATAATTTTTCTGGACATTCCGCACTGTCTGTATATCATTTTTCTGGACGCTCCACTGTCTGTATATCAGAATTTCTCTGGACACTCCGCACTGTCTGTATATCATTTCTCTGGACGCTCCGCACTATCTGTATCATTTTTTCCGGACACTCCCATTGTCTGCATATTACAGTTACCAGGCCTACGCCTCACCATGGATAAATTCGTGGCATCATCCACAAAAAGTTCAAAACGCCTTACAACCAAATCTCAGGGCAAAGGTACATCGGCCCCGACACGATCCCCGACTCACTCCACATCTGATCTGGGAAGCCCGCCCTCCAGCCCACACCTGAATACCCCTCCACCGCCCACTACTGTCATGCAGATGGCGGAATTCACAGCTATGCTCTCGCCATTGCTAGATGAAAAATTGGGCCGACTATCGACCGCCATTGACCTGGCGCTCTCCCAGCTCACCTCGCAAGCACAAAGACTGACTGAGGTGGAGGAGAGGGTGTCCACTCTGGAGGATGGACTGACCCCCCTCCAAACATCTGTGGAATCTCACGACTCGCTCCTTTCCTCCCTGATAGACAAAGTTGACGACCTAGAGAACAGGAGCCGTCGAAACAATTTAAGAATAGTGGGACTCCCTGAAGCCGTAAAAGGTCCTCAACTACACCACGTTGTGTCTTCATGGCTCCCCACAGCCCTGGGACTAGCGGATAATTCAACGCTGACTGTGGAACGGGTACATCGTCTGGGACCGGACCTTTCTCCATCATTAGGCCGCCCTCGCACTGTCATATTTAAACTGCTGAATTTCTCAGACAAAATCCGCATCATGCAGGCGTATAGGAAAGCCGGTACCCTAGAATACAATGGAACTACTTTACGCCTCTTCCAGGACTTCTCAGCATCTCTGGCGGCCCGTCGCAGGGCCTTCGCCCCTATCTGCTCCAAATTGGCGGCGGCTAATGTGCGGTTCACGCTCCAATACCCTGCTCGCTTGCGAGTTCACCTTCACGGCCAAGTCACCTTTTACGATTCACCAAACGACGCCTTGACCATATTGGAGATGACACTGCACGTTCCCCCTCATCGACAACCACAAGGCAACGCTCATCGAACCCCCCAACCTGATTGTAGCTCCGACTCTACAACGGGCTCAGCGTGGTCCTAGGGATGCAATGGATCCCTACGACTTTTTCCCCTTTTGTTCGATTTTACTAACTCTCCGGTGCTGGACTCCACGGACAGGACTAGATCCAACCACGGTCCGAACCGTATGTTTACCACTCACCACCCGGATCCTTTTGGTTAATCTTGGTTATATTGTTTATGGTTCTTCTGTTTGTTTTCTGGTTCGTTTTGTTTCTTCCAGATGCAGGCACCCCTATGTTCCTGTTGGGTGCTTAATGTTTAAAATGTTTCTGATTAGCCTTTTGACTCATAGGCAGGAGGTGACGCTGGTTACTAATGTATATGGGGCTGTGGAGCAGATGCTGGGACGGTTCCCGGCCCCACTTAACAAATTGTTCTCGACGGTTAAGCTTAGAACCCGCTATTGGTATCCCCCATGACCCACGAAACTATGTCTGAAAGTACCCTTCCTATAGAACCACAGATTTTTACACGCAAATCGTTGAAACTGGTGTCCTGGAATGTGGAAGGCCTTAATTCGCCTATCAAAAGGAAAAAAGTACTACAATACTTGAAAAAGTTAGATCCTGACATAATTTTCCTACAGGAAACGCACTGGACTTCCCCAAACCAGTCACTACGCGCCCCCTGGATAGGCTTCCAGACATCATCCGTCCATACGCAGAAATCACGTGGTACCACTATCCTCCTCCACAAACGTCTCCCATACTCTGACTTGCTTGAGATTAATGACCCAGAAGGCAGATATACCTTTCTTGCCCTAACAGTGGGACAAGAACCCCTACAACTACTTAACATCTATGCTCCCAATAGCCCCAATCTCACTTTCTTTAAATCACTGTTACCATTACTCCATTTACACGACTCTTCCCATAGGATTGTGGGGGGTGATTTCAACGAGGTCCCAGACCCTATCTTAGACCGAGCGCCCAGTCGTACGATGGCTAGGGGACGTGCTCAACACACAGGCCCGACCTTCCTCAGGTCCCATTTTGACCTGGATGACGTGTGGCGCTCCCACCACCCTACGGGCAGGGATTTCACGTTTTACTCCGACCCGCACAAATCCTTTTCCCGCCTAGACCTTTTTCTGGTCTCAAGCTTACTTTCCAACCGTGCCCTACGGACAGACATTGGCCCAATAACTCTCACGGACCACGCACATATCACACTAGAAATCATATTGGAAACCCCGGTGCCCTATTCTAGGAATTGGCGCTTTCCTTCGCATCTCATGACCTCCGGTCTCTTCACCTCTCACGTTGAACTGGCATGGAATAATTACACAGACGATAACATTGAGCACGTCGACGACGTCAACCTTTTTTGGTCTGCGTCGAAGGCAGTGCTTCGGGGTCAAATAATGGAATATGCCGCTCGCACAAAAAAAGAGACTGCTAGACACCTCTCCGATGCCCACTCAGAGCTCCTTAGCAGCTATAGAGCTTATCTCTTAGACTCAACCTCCACGACCCTCCAAAAATACAAAAATGACAAGACGCGATACGACTCCCTGGCCACAGAACAGGCACACCGTACATGCCAACGTCAAAAACAGGCTCTGTTCCGCTTTGGCAACAAACAAGGTCGACTTCTTGCTAATTTGGTACGCTCCCAGACCCAGACTAGACCCTTAATTTCAAAACTCAAGACCTCAGACGGAACCATTCTTACCAAACCTAATGACATAGTGGATCACTTTCGTACCTACTTTGCGGACTTCTATAAGGCAGGCCCCGATGACTGTGCCGCCCAACTAAATCTTTTTCATACAGCCCAAATGCCTAAACTTTCCCCAGGAGAACGCGACGCACTCTCAGTACCCATCACACACGCCGAAATCAAAGCGACAATAACCTCACTTAAAAACGGAAAAACACCAGGCCCAGATGGCTTTGGGGCGGAATATTACAAACTCCTTTCTGGCCTGGTGATTCCCCACTTAGTTACGCTGTATAACAATATCCTGGGGGTGGGACCCCACCCCCGACCTTTAATGAGGCGCGGGTGGTGGTTCTCCCCAAACCGGGAAAAGACCCAACATTGGTAACCTCCTATCGTCCCATTGCACTACTAAATACTGACCTCAAAATACTGTCCTCCATCATGGCTCGCCGTCTTCAAAAACCTCTTGCACGCCTCATAGGGCCTCAACAAACGGGATTCCTTAATGGCCGCCATTCCACTACCAATATACGCAAAGCCATAGCGGCAATATGGTCATCTTCCCTCACGCCACAATCCTCAAACCTCTTACTGAGCTGTGACGCAGATAAGGCGTTCGATAGGATCTCATGGAATTATTTAATCAGATTTATTAAGTTTCATCATTTTGGTAAGACATTCTTAACACTTTTTCGTGCACTCTATCTTACGCCTTCCACTATGATCACAGCAAATGGACTCAACTCCGCCCCCTTTAACCTAGAGCGAGGAACTAGGCAAGGATGTCCTCTATCCCCGTTATTATTTAACCTGGCCCTAGAACCTCTAATACGTATCATAGAAATGTCCCAAACAATATCAGGAATTCATTTGTCCCCCACAGTAGTATTAAAAGTTGTAGCCTTTGCAGACGACTTGTTGATATTCCTTTCAGACCCCGCCTCCGCGATCCCCCCCCTATTGAAGTTGTTTGACTCCTTCCATGTAGCCTCCGGCTTCCAAATCAACTACGCCAAGACAGTAGCTCTACCTCTAGGCCCCAAACCACAGGGTTCTTGGCTCCAGGGCTTTCCCTTCTCCTGGGCACCCTCGCCGTATATTAAATACTTGGGTATTATTCTACCGATTGACCTCTCCCGCTTATACAAACTCAACATAGACCCTCACTTAGCCCAAACAAAAGCACTTTTGGAGGCCTGGAGCTCACTTCCACTTTCTTACTTGGGGCGGGCCTCACTTATTAAAATGACCTTATTTCCCAAATTACTATACACTATACAAGTATTGCCTCTCCTACTGAAACCTAATGATCTTCAGTTATTCAACAGGTTGTACGCGTCCTTTATTTGGCAAGATAAGCGGGCACGTATACCACTCCTTAACCTCCAGCAACCGATAGCGAGGGGAGGTATCAACTTCCCCAATTTACTAGATTATAACCTAGCAGCACTATATCGTTACGTATCGGATTGGCTGAATGATACTTCCCGCTTCACAGCCTTACATGTGGAACAGGCGCTACTTCCTGCCTCCTCTTTACTAGCATTTCTTCACCAACACTCTCCCGCCATCCCCCTCCCCTACGCGATAACCCTTTGCTCTCCACGACGAAATTAGCTTGGGTCAGAATTCGTAAACGCCTCCAATTGTCCTGGCAAACATCCCTTTGGTCTCCTATCTTGCATAACCCTCACTTTCAAAATGCCTCCCCTGCTCCTATCTTTCGAACCCTGGCTCAACGAGGTTTTAGACTCCTACACCATTACCTAGATGGAGCATCAGGTCTGCCTTATTCTTACACAGCCTTGACAGAACGCATTGCCCCATTAACTATACACCCTGTTTATTACTTACAACTCAGACAGTTCCTTCTCGCACAACTGCACACCTTATCTCCCACTGATTTAACTAACCAGTTAGACACGCAATTACTCGTACATAGTTCATCTCCTCCCTCGACTTCAACCATTTACACACTTCTACAACATTCACTCCCCACCTCGAAACCCTGGAGGGCTATCTCTCGATGGGCCACTACTTTTCCAAACCTTACCCCAACGACCTAGTGTCGGCTACTCTGGTATCAAGACGCACTCTCCCATCCGCCAATTATTGGGACATGTTTTATAGGATACTCCACCGAGCCTACATGGCGCCGGATAGAATGGCCCGTTCAGGACTATTACCTAACGCCAACTGTTTAAAATGCAATTTTTCCCCAGCCGACCTCCATCATTGTCTCTGGTCGTGCCCCTTTATTCAATTATTTTGGGACACCGTACGCCGATTCAGCTCCCAGGTTATCCGAATCGAGATTCCCTTCACACCTAACTGGGCTATTTTCAACTTACCAACTTCACAAACCCTTCAACCCCTCTCTAGATGCCACCGGTTTTGGTTAGGTCTCCTAGCAGCGACGGGCAAAAAGGCCATATTATCTCAATGGATATCCGGTACCCCTCCCTCATTCCGCATGATGTACGACAGAATCTATTCCATATTCTTGGCTGACTGGTCTGAGGCCTCACTACATCAGACTGAGAAAACTCAACAATTCTTTACCCACTGGTCCCCTTTTATTTGTGCCTTACCACCTGAGGTCAAAACCTCCCTACGAAACACGTTCTGCGATGCCCCATGGTATTCCCTACAAATGCTGCGGAACACCCCTCCGATCCCCTCAGATACCTCTAACCACTTGTTAGTTAACTTTCTTGCCTCCACTTCCCGGGATACCCTAACCCAGCCGTCCACCTCTGAGCTTTAAATGCTGACATTACCATGACACTTCGGTACTGGATTGTGATGTAATACTTTAATTAACACCGGAAACTGTGATTTTTTTTCTTTTTTTTTTTTTTTACATTATTACAGATTGTACATGATATGAAAAGGAAAAAAAAAAAAAAAAATGTTACCCCTTTTTCTGTAAATTCATCTTGATCTGAGACGAATAAAAATATGTTTAAAAAAAAAAAAGGGACAGTGAGTTTTCCATGAAATAAGGGTTAAAAATGAAAAATTCCTTCAAATATCGTGCCTAGGAGGTCCCCATAACCTGCCCGTGAAGTGGCGGATTTCTAGGATGTATAGAAATATGTAAAAACCAAAAAATGACATTTCAAATGACGGTAAATGCTTTTCCTTTAATCTATCCATAAACAACTGCTTGGGGCGGCAGTCTGTATGAAAAGAGGAGACATTTTGCGGACACGCAGAAAAAGTTTACTGATTTTTTGGTGGTGAAAAGCAGGAGAATGGAAACTTCTAGACCAAAAAGCCGATTTGGAAAGTGAGATAAATGGGAGAATTTTTCTGGTTTGGCTATTTTGACCTAGAATTTTCCATTCTCCAGGCATTCTCCTGAGTTTCACCTTTCTCTGAATAACCCTGTCAGGGTTATTCAGAGAGCGGTGAAGAGCAGGAGAATGACTGGAGAATGGAAAATTCTAGGTCAAAATAGCCAAACCAGAAAAATTCTCCCATTTAGGCTAGGGTCAGACTAGTGAATTTTTAATGTGCGTTTAGGCGCACTTAATCACAGCCGCACTAGCAGCAAATGACGGGCAATGACAGCCAATATACGAAGTACGGTCGCATGAAAGTCCGGCTGCGCAACGCAAGTGGAAAATGAACGCATTTTTTCGAGAACGCAGAACCGCTAGTACGGACGTACAGAGTGCGCTGCGTCCACTAGCGGCGTGTGTGCGTGATTTGGAGACGTCAGACCCTGCTCATGTCCGGCCAACATAACGTCCAGACACCCAAAGTTTCCTGTTTTGGATCCGTAAAAAATGACACACAAAAATGCGCATCGTATGACCGTTTTCGTGCAATCCGTGAAAAAATACGGCAATGCGTTCGAACGCACTTTTTGATGGTCGCAGCGAAAAATGCGTTAGTCTGACCCTAGCCTTATCTCACTTTCCAAATCGGCTATTTGGTCCAGATTGTTCTCTTTTCCTGCCATTCTCCTGGTTTTCACCTTTCTCTGAACAACCCTGAGAGAGAGGTGAAAGCCAGGAGAACTGGCAAGAGAAGAGAACAATCTAGACCAAATAGCCGATTGGAAAGTGAGATAAATGGGAGAATTTTTCTGGTTTGGCTATTTTGACCTAGAATTTTCACTTCTCCAGTTATTCTCCTGCTTTTCACCGCTCTCTGAATAACCCTGTGAATGTTTAATCCCGAGGTGAAAAATAACATTGCTTTAGATTTTTTCAAACACCAGTTAAATGCAGCATATTAGGATGTTTTAGGGAAATTAATTCTCAAATCTCAATCAGAAGCAGACACCACCCCACCCTCAGTATATTGTACAATGTATCAAATTGATTACCAGACTAAAAACACCTGGTGTTATGCCCGTTTGTGAACAGAGGTCATTAAGGCTAGGGTCAGACTAACGCATTTTTCACGTTGTCCGTGAAAAAGTGCGTTCGAACGAATGGACGTATTTTTTCACGGAATACACGATAGCGGTCATACGATGCGCAGTTCCATCCGTGATTTTGTACGGATCATCAATAAAACCCTTTCTGTGTCTGGACGTTATGTTAGCCGGACATTAGCAGCGTCTGACGTCTCCTAATCACGCACACGCGCCGCTAGCGGACGCAGCGCACTCTGTACGTCAGTACTAGTGGTTTCACGTTCTCGAAAAAATGCGTTTGTTTGCCGCTTGCGTTGCGCGGCCGCACTTTTGTGCGACCGTACTTCGTATATTGGCCGTCATTGCCCGGCATCTGCTGCTAGTGCGGCCGTGATTAAGTGCGGCTGCACGCGCGTTCGCACTGCCTCAGTCTGACCCCAGCCTTAGAGTTGATAATCTTTCCACGTACACATTAGTTTTTAATTCAATATCTAATAAACCGTTGCTTATAATATTCTGCAGTAAAGAGTCTCTTTATTTCTAGATTTTTTAGTATTTTTTTAAGCATTTTCTATACTTTTTTCAAAATTTCTTTTTTTTTCCGAACCCGAACCGACACGCCCAAAAAGTTCGAAATTTGCGAACTTTCGAACTGCCGAAGTTCGGGTCGAACTCCGAACCGTCCGAACCCGAACAGCTCATCCCTATCCACCAGTTCAAAAAGCTCTTTATTTAGCGTGCTGCAGGATGAATAGTTGGAAAATAATTGCACAAGTGTCTTCAGTACATCTCAGTGGTGCTATACAGTATACTTTTGTCTTTCTGCTAAACCACCTACCTCCTACCACCTACCAAAAATAAGGTAGGGCAAACAAATCTACCGTTGAGAATCTGCTGCCCTTAGCTTCATGTTTTCGAAATGACCGACCATGGTGATAACAAAATCGCCCCTCAGGGACCAATGGCTGTTGTGGCATGTCTGTGGCTGAAGGTGGATGTACTTGTCTTCTAACACTGGAAGCTTTCCGATGTTAGACAGGTTTGGTGCGGCTGATCCACATCACCACAGCTGTGTGGTTGATGCAATTGACTGTCACATCAGCCACATGGTTCAGTGACATGAAGTGTGTTATCCTCCACCGGATACAGAACACCTTTTGCCACATAGGGATGAATGGCTCCACAACACATGCAGGGTTATTCAAAGAGAATCGAAAAGTCACTGCACGTTCAATGACTTTTCGTTCTCTTCGATTTGGGGCTATTCGGCAATCCCATTTCAGCGACCATGCGGTATATTCAGCAAGCATCACAGGGCCGTCGTAGTGCAGGGAAAAGCCACCGAAAACCTGCCGAACACTCACCGCAATACCCAGGCGAATGAACACTGAAACTCGCAAAAACATATGGATTAACCCGCCGAAGATGCCGGAGAAACCCGAGCAGGAGCCGATCAGAGCGCAGAGCAGCCGCCGGAAAAACCCAACACCGCAGACGAATGGAGTGAAAAAATAAAACAGTACGCTTAAATGTTTGAAAAGTGCTGTTTACAAACAAACTACTGAGCGAAAATGTCTGAAATTTACACATAAGATCCAATGAATGATAATAAAAAGGGCTGTTACAGAAAAAAGGAAAAAAGTTAAGATTTTTTTTAAATAACGGGAAACATTTTTTGCAAAAAAATCCCGAAAAATGTCTAAAAGATCCTAAAAAATCTATAAATAAAGAGACTTTTTACTGCAGAATATTATAATAAACGGTTTATTATATATTGAATTAAAAGAGAATATTTTTAACATTGAAGTCTATGGGATTCTCCTGAATAAACCTGTCGAATGAAACCACCGAATGACAGGGCATTTCGGGAACCTTTTCACTGCTGGTTCTTGTTCTCTGAATAGACGAAGCTATGGGGGTTTCACTGCCCTCGAACAGGCACCGTATGTGCAGGCAATTCGCCAACATTTGGCGAACTGCCTACTCTCTGAATAGCCGAATGGCCAGGAAAGGTAACCGTACGCTGAATTTCACTGTTCGGTTACCTTTCGCCAGCAATTCAGAGCTCTTTGAATAACCCTGACAGTTACATTTCGGACGGCAGAAGAGGGTACATTCTTCTCTATGAACATGGGCTAGAAATGAGACTTTTCAGATGTCTTCATTACCTATCAAAGCCATTAATGTATATATATATATATATAGTCATGGCCGAAATTGTTGGCACCCCAGACATTTTTCCAGAAAATCAAGTATCTCTCACAGAAAAGTAATGCAGTAACACATGATTTGCTATACACATGTTTATTCCCTTTGTGTGTATTGGAACAAAACAAAAAAGGGAGGAAAAAAAGCAAATTGGACATAATGTCACACAAAACTCCAAAAATGGTCTGGACAGTGTGGGCAAAGTGAATTGCTGGGATGTGTAAATGTCTTCTACAATCATATATATATATATATATATATATATATACATGCACATTTGTATCAACTTTTTGTTGTGTGAGCGTGACTTTTTTTATACAGTCAGGTTCAGAAATATTGGGACATCGACACAATTCTAACATCTTTGACTCTATACACCACCACAATGCAGTTGTGCAAACTGCTGTAAATCCTACACCGTTCACCTGGGTTGGATGTACATACCCTCAAATTAAAGCTGACAGTCTGCAGTTAAAGCACATTGTGTTTGTTTCATTCCAAGTCCATTGTGGTGGTGTATAGATTAGAGCCAAAGATGTTAGAATTGTGTCGATGTCCCAATATTTATGGACCTGACTGTATATATTTTTTCATCACTGTCTGTTTCAGTACATGGGTTCTTGAATTTGCCCTTAAATTTACATTTTATTGCACACGTGGGAGATAAAATAAAATTTTAACTGACAATGCATGAAAATGTACTTGTTATTCAGCTCGGGGACATATCCCCTGTGGCCAATGCTGTCGTTATGTTGCTTTTGGATGCTTAATGTGTAGTCAAATGGTATCAACACGCAGGGATTGAATAAAATGACAATATTAGATTACAATGAAATTTTTCTAAAGGGAATACCAACCTGTAAACTTTATGAATGTGAATTCACGTGGCGTGTCTTATTGGTAAGGACTAATAATGGTCTTTTGCGACATGATATGCCCTTTATACCCATACAGCATCAGAAGTGTTTGAAGTACTATAAAAGGAGCACACGCCATATACCCCATTTCTATTCATAAAACGCTCCATTATTGTGCCGTGCGCATCACTCGGTAAATACACGGTACCTGCCGAGTCCTGTTTTAAGACAGGAATTCTCTTATGCACATCAAAGCTCTGAGTCACTATATGATTGAGCTCTAACCTTCAAACGCCGGTCTTTTTATAAAGTGGTGTTAGCAATGTATTGGAGTAAAAAACAAGGTGTTTGCGTCTACATAGTTTCAGAAAAGTGTCGTCATTTTCTTGGAGGACTCATATATGGATGAATACAAACATTCAATACCAGCTCTGTACCAGTAGGTCTCCTGAAATGGACTCTACAAGAGAAAAAAAAAAGTGCTCTGAATACCCCCAACCTGCCATTTTCCACTTATTTGCCTAGGGTTCCTTTACAGCAGGGCTGCCAAACCTTTGCCCTCCAGATGTTTTTGTAACTATATTTCCCATGAGGCTCTGTCGACCCAACACATGACTGAGTATCATGGGAGATGTAGTTCCAAAGCACCTAGATGGCCAAGGTAGATCAGCCCTGGTTTACAGAATGGATTGGGATTGGATATATTGGAGATTCTCTATGTGTCTGCATGGCACCCCCAGATCAAGATGAAAGTAAAAAGGTCAAACATCCCATGGCAGTATCATAAAGCCCACCACTAATGGCTGTAAGGCCTGGGAAAAAATCCAACACACTGGACGCAATAAACAGCCTTTCACTCTCTGCGAGAGTCAGAATGACTGCTCGAATGACCGTGCGGCTGGGAGACCAGTATTACTTTGGTTAGTTTATGTGAAATGCTCTTATAAGTTGTTACAGGCTTTTCGAATCGTGACTGCACGTCAAAAGTTGACATAAGAGGCATGTATGGCTTGTTTAGGATGCGTGCGTCCGTTTGTTTTGGCTGCAACCATTTTTTGTGACCTGGGTGCTCATTCTCAAATGCACATTCTGGACGATTGTCCTTGTTGATCAGTGGGTGGAAAGAACATAGGTTATTTATGGGAGTTCCTCAGTTTCTGCATAGCTTGAATGGGGCCAAGGCCGATAGGCACTAAAGCATAGTAGCGTTTCACTAAAGTCTGCGTTTTCCTTTCGACAGGGACAGCCTCGCAGTTGATGCTCTGCACTTTGGAGACAGCGATTTAGCCAGTTCTTGCTGGGCTTGCATGTTTCCCCTGCCCTTTTTGTGTGTTTTATATGTGCTTCTTCTTTAATGACGTGAATTTTTTTTACACTACTTCTCTATTTGCAACCTGAAGGTGGCGCCGTTTTCACGATAAACCCTAACTGGGCTTAACCTAATGCTGTAGTTGATCAAGGCTAAGAGTGATGGTTTTTAAATCGTAGGAATAATTAGCTTGACCCTCCTTGCAGCCCTTCTTCATTACACCAGAAAGAATGAAGTGTTTCTGGTTGACAAAGAAGAACCAACAACTTTGGTAGGCAACTATTAAATCGACCACTAAGTGATCCCCTCTTCACTATGGTTTATATAGTTATACATATGTTTAATTTTCCAGAATAGGGGGTTGCTGGAGGTGTACTGCGGATAAGAGCACCAATAAGCCTACCTTTATTTCTGTAGATTTCTAAGCATACCCTGCTGACATTAAGTGACAGCAGCTTGAGAAATAAACCTTTAGTGATCAGGAAATCCAATTAATTCATTAGGAATTAAACCACATAGCTGTGCGCCAGTGCATTTCTTTCTAATTATGTTTATTAATTATTAAATCATTTCATAAATTATTCATCTGCTTCCCGGTGTTTCCTGCATTAACAGAAGATCCCCGGGACTGTACGTGTTGCTTGGATAATTATTAATATTTTTCTTTAATGCTAATGCAAATTTTATTTTATGGCGTGCTACATCTGAGGCAATCTGTGCAAAAATTACATGGATACGTTACGCTTTAAAATTACCAAAACGTGAGTTACGGGTAAAGTCAAACATTTGTCGTAGGATTCAATGTCAAAAGAATGAAAAATGCCTTAACAGGGTCATCTAGACAAGGGCGTGTTGCTTATAAGCAAGGGACTACAAAAATCGATAAATGAATGGAATGGGGGGAAAAAAACTCCTGTCAAACATTGCATGTGATTTATTGAAATGGTATTTCAAGGCAGCATTCGTAATCCACCAAATATGACTGGTATAGTTTGTGTTCTGCACAGGTTAAATGGTGTCAGCTGGCTTTCAGGGATTTCAACCTCCTGATTTAACCTCTTCACTACCAAGTGGTTTTCCAGAAAACCATTGTCAGGACACGGTCAGGGTTATTCAAAGAGATCCGAATGGCTGCCGAAAGGTAACTGAACGCTGAAAATCAGCGTTCAATTACCTTTTCTGGCCATTCGGCTATCCAGAGAGCAGGCAATTCGCCAAATGTTGGCGAATTGCCTGCACATACGGTGCCTGTTCGGTGCCTGTTCGAGGGCAGTGAATCCCCATAGAGAAGCAATGCTTTGGCTATTCAGAGAGCAAAACCCAGCAGTGAAAAGTTGCCGAATTGCCCTGCCATTCGGTGGTTTAATTTGGCAGTTTGTTCAGGAGAATCCCATAGGCTTCAATGTGAAAAATATTCCCATTTTAAATCAATATCTAATAAACCGTTCATTATAATATTCTGCAGTAAAGAGTCTCTTTATTTATAGATTTTTTTAGGATCTTTTAGGCATTTTTCGGGATTTCTTTTCAAAAAACTTTTTTCCGATTCTTTTTGAAAAAACTTTTTAAACTTTTCTTTTTTCTGTAACAGCCCTTTTTATTATCATTCATTGGATCATATGTACATTTCAGACATTTTCGTTCAGTAGTTTTATTGCAAACAGCGTTTCACTTTTCAAACATTCAAGCAAACAGTTTTTTTTTTCTCACTCCATTCGTCTGCGGTGTCGGCTTTTTCCAGCGGATGCTCTGCGCTGTGATCGGCTCCTATTTGGGTTTCTCCGGCGTGTTCGGCGGGGTTAATCCATATGTTTTGCGGGTTTTCGGTGTGCCTTCGCCTGGTTTTGCGGTGAGTTTTCGGCGGGTTTGCGGTGACTTTTCCCTGCAATTCGGGGACCCTGTGGTTGCTGAATACACCGCAGGGTTGCCGAAATGGGATCGCCAAATCGAACGTGCGGTGACTTTTCGATTCTCTTTGAATAACCCTGAGTGTATTTATAGAAAACCCACTTTTCATTACCCATACTGGAAAAAAAAATGTATGTACTGATAATACATACATTTATAGAGAGAGTAGGCTTATTTGATAGGCCCCCTGATGGTCACAAAGTGTTATTGTAATAACACGGAGCTGGGTGTTTCTGTGAAAGAAAAACAGAATGCCAAGCTGTTCAAACACGTCAGCTGCCATGTCCAAGGTGCTGAAAATTTGCATACACATTCTGGAGCACATTTGCAAATGAATTTTTGTGCAATTAACAAAAATCATTTGCCTTGCACTAGAATTTGACCAGATCGAGTTAATTGATCTTGGACTCCTTCAAGAGCTTTGGGAATAGTGAGTTAACTTGATCATGGTAGTGAAGGATTAAAACCTTATTCCTCAAAGAACTTTATCAGCTTATGACCAAGTTCTGTTTGTATTACCCACTGACTCCTTGGCTGCAGGGTTTTAAAGGTTTACTATCCTGCCAAATCGATATACAATTATATAAATGGTGCAAAATCTAAGTTTATCCTGAGATACAGGACCCTCTAGTAAGTGAGCTGTTAGACCTTGTATTAAGTCCATTACTGCTAGCGGCTCCACTTATAAAATACTAAGGACCCGTTTGTTATTACAAGTCTAGTGGTTACTCCCACTCTCCCACCTAGTCCATGTCCTTTTCTTAAAGCTCTCCCTTTCAGCTACTTACACTTCTCACTCTGATTACCCTTACCTAGCCCATGTTTCTGGTCCTTCCCCAATGCAATCCCTGCTATATTCTATCTGTCGCCAGCTCCACACTCCCCCTGCTCACCTTTGTGTCTTGATTGTAAACTCACTGTATGTGTTTGCTTAGCACTTGTATAAAGTGCTGAATTAGCTGGACACTTACAGGTATCTTATGGACAGCATCATCTCTTCCTCATGTATCATTTATTACATCTCTCTTTTGTGCTTCCCCATTGTAAAGCACTGCAGATCCTGTTGGAGCTATATAATTGCTGCAACTGTAACTTCTGTTACTGCTCGGCTTGCATGGCAACTTTCTACACTTTTACAAGTCCTATATTACGTAGAAGATGTGAAAAAGTAGTGAGGGAATTGAATAAGGAACAATTCCAAGTCACCAGTATTTAATAGGTTGTTGCTAGTCTGATGGTCAGTGGCACTATGGTATATGTTAGTTACTGATTAGTGTCATTCATTCTAGTTCAGTCTAATGTTTTTTTAAGGCACAGGTAAGCAACCTTGGCCCTGCAGATGTTTTAAAACTACATATCCCATGATGCTCAACTACTCATCAGCAGAGCCTCATGAAATAAGGAGTCATGGTTAACAAGTGAGCTATCAGGTATGGCAGCCCTACCAGCACTCATAACAGCCCCATCCTATTCCAACCGAGCTGCAAACTTCTCTTGTGGTTCGGCTGTTTCACCATTTTATTGTAAAATAGTACTTCCTATACATTAGAAAGGTAATGTTAATGTGGAGGCAGCCAGAGAACAATGAGGAATTCCAATGTTGCCCATTATTCTCATCATGAGACCATATTTAAAAAATACCACTAGCTCTCAAATCCTGGTGTTGAGTACCCATTGTCCTTCCGCCAGCCCAATGAGATCATGGAGGACTCTTTTTGGACTCCATTGAGTCCCATAGATTCCAGTAGATGCTACAAGCTGAATTGCTCAGCGCCACTGCCTATAACTGAGAGCAGCTTCTATAAATTGAGTCACATTGCAAATACAGAGGGTAATAGGGAGCTGCTAGAGGTTGCACTGCATTATTTTCATTATCAGATCCAGAAGGTCCATACTTTTTAACCAGAGTGCACAAACCCCATAAGGGTTCCCAGCAGCCACTGATTGACAGCCTTCTGTGCGGAGATGAGTCCCCTTCTTTGTAGTCACAGAGGCATGGACAGATACGGGTTAGATAAGACACTCACTGAAATATGTCATAAATAATATAATAATAATATAATAAATAATATGTCTTAAATAGTCATGGTGAGTGACTAGTCTGTCACCATGTAAGAAGAAAGTATAGATTCAGATGTTTGATCAAGGTAGCTATTTTATCTTTTGGAATTTAAACACAAAGCAGATAGTTTTCATTTTCATAATTAATTCAAAGTAGAAAAATATATTTATTGGTGGTTTTACAACACAGTATATAAAGCTCTTAGTAAATTGTACTTTATGTCAACGCGTATGATGTCCAGCAATTCGTTAAATATGTCCTTACAAAACTGAGAGCCTGTTATGAAGTTCCCCAAAAAGATAACGTCTTTAAGAGTGTTTGAGATAAATCCTGAGTAAATTGTGATTAATGTTAGCTGGGGAATATGACATATCTGCCTGACGATTTATTAGTTGTGATGGACGAGATGCAACCTAACCCCAAAAATAGACATTTATCACACAGAGAACCAAACAAGTCTCCCAAACTACGAATTCCATGTACTGATGAAGTGTGTATGAGAACTCACAGTATATCCTTTATAAAGATCTGTCATGGTAGCTCCCTCTTTACTGATGGAAAATCCAAGTGAAATGAATTTAGAGTTGCTTAGCACAGTAATAACTTTTATGCTGTGTAGCAGTGGAAAGGTACGTTACAATCATTTAGAGGCAGGTTCATCCTCACCACCATATCTCTGCGCTACAACCATGGAAAAGCCAACTCAGATCCTGGTCACAATATGTTTCCAGCAAAAGCTTTCATGATATAAACTCACCTACTTTACAAGATATACATCTAAATCTCTCATAGACTGTAAGGTCCCTCTTGACCAATGTCTTCCATGCCTACTATATCATATATATCATCACTTTAATAAGATAGATTTTGTCCTCCGTCTTTTGCAGAATGTGCTGGTGCTAGATAAATAGAATAATAATTAAAGAGTTGGCTCTTCTAATGAGATAATGACTTGTGTTACTGTTGATCTTCTTCTGGTGACCGTTAGGGAAATATTTCTCATTTACGAGAGCGGTGATGTCACGGTGTTATATATATTCTGATAAGGAACCAGATGTAATGGAGACTTGATCTGTACAATATGGTTGTGGAAGATAAGGTTAGACGCCACTAGGATTGGTCTTGAACACTTTTATTTAAGAGTATAGCGTGGACGAGGTCACAAGCAGAGTTTCAGCAACTTGGGCAACAGAAGATAGCGCTGTTGAGGTCATAGGTTAGAGTTCAGCAATTTGGGTAACAGAGGAGAGAGCGTTGTTATGATCACAGGCAAAGGTTCAGCGACTTGGGTAATAGAAGACAGCGTTGCTGGTCACAGGCAAAGGTTCAGCGACTTGGGTAATAGAAGACAGCGTTGCTGGTCACAGGCAAAGGTTCAGCGACTTGGGTAATAGAAGACAGCGTTGTGGGTCACAGGCAAAGGTACAGCGACTTGGGTAATAGAAGACAGCGTTGCTGGTCACAGGCAAAGGTTCAGCGACTTGGGTAATAGAAGACAGCGTTGCTGGTCACAGGCAAAGGTTCAGCGACTTGGGTAATAGAAGACAGCGTTGTGGGTCACAGGCAAAGGTTCAGCGACTTGGGTAATAGAAGACAGCGTTGCTGGTCACAGGCAAAGGTTCAGCGACTTGGGTAATAGAAGACAGCGTTGCTGGTCACAGGCAAAGGTTCAGCGACTTGGGTAACAGAAGACAGCGTTGCTGATCACAGGCAAAGGTTCAGCGACTTGGGTAATAGAAGACAGCGTTGCTGGTCACAGGCAAAGGTTCAGCGACTTGGGTAATAGAAGACAGCGTTGCTGGTCACAGGCAAAGGTTCAGCGACTTGGGTAATAGAAGACAGCGTTGAGGTCATAGGCAGAGATTCAGCGACTTGGGTAATAGAAGACAGCGTTGCTGGTCACAGGCGGGTCCAGTGACTTGGGTAACAGAAGACAGCGTTGCTGGCCACAGGCATAGGTTCAGCGACCTGGGTATCAGGATCAAAGGCTAGGAATAGAATGGTTAGCTCGAGGTAGGGAGGACAATAATTGAGCAATGACTTACCCAGCAAGCCTCTCTTTTA
Source organism: Leptobrachium leishanense (assembly GCA_009667805.1). Taxonomy (NCBI): domain Eukaryota; kingdom Metazoa; phylum Chordata; class Amphibia; order Anura; family Megophryidae; genus Leptobrachium; species Leptobrachium leishanense. The sequence goes on from CM019075.1 coordinate 18,042,128, forward strand.
TGGGTCTCTGATTGGTGTGGAATTGATCTCAGGTGCTCTCTGAGTATATCTCTGTACCTCCGGCACTCCTCTGATGACATCATCAAGATGTTGATCTTTACACACAAACGAGACATGCAGATGGCCAGGTTAAGGTAAGGAGATGTTTCTGAATAGTGCTGATAATGGAGGCAGTGTGGTAGGTTCGTGACAGGTGATCAAGTTTGAACTGACCATTAGGTAAACAAAAATGTCTTCTTGGCTGACTTATGCAAGGTCAGCTATACAATCCAGCAGAGAGATCAAAAGAACCCCCCCAAACTAGCCTGCCATTGGATTTCTTCATCCAATCAGTCTGGGGCAAGACCATATGACACCAACCACATTTTGCCCACCTCCTATGACCCCACTCCTTGTCTGGCCGTATGACAGGCCCAGTCCAGTCACTCTTCATTACAGGAACATCATGCTTCAAGAACAGTTATATTAATAAAAAGTATAAGACTTAGTCCTAGCTAGGGGCTCAATTTAATTCAGTCTGTTTGCCGAAATCGATATTTCTTTGGCTGTAATTTTGTCATTTTTTGGTTCATGAGATTTATCCCCTTTGCTTCTTAGCCATGACACTCCATTTGACCTACTACGTTGCTCGACTCCAGAAATACAGAGATTCGAAGACCACTGCATATCCTTTATTGCAATTCCCCTGAAGGGCAGGGGAAACACTCTTTCTGATGTCATCGTGCATGTGGAGATTTCGGGCTTCTACGATTTGATTTAAATTTCCTAGTAAGTCGAATTCGAATAAAATTATCAAGTGCTGAAAAGGGTCGATAAATGGATTTTCAAGTGGGTACGCAGAATAAAAAAAAATCACACGAATACCCTCATATTTAATAAAAGTGTTGATTTAGTACTAGAAACATAACCCTAAAAATAACCATAACCTTGAAAATAACCCAAATCCTAGAAGTCCTCCTGAGTCCTGAACACCAGAGGTTACATTTATGGATAGGGTGAGGGTTAAGGTTAGGGTTACTCATGGGTTAGTTACATACTATTTCCCTCAAAGTCTCCTTGTTACCGGTATTATTCCGACCTAGCTGAGGTATGTGTGGCTGGGCTCAGAATAATCGTAAACCACAGGCAGATATCACCAATGGCACTGTGTGCCGCTGTGGGTATCTGCTCCTAGAGTCCATAGGAGTCTGTGGAGCCCTGCGCACCCCTAAGCAAGCTCTGCTAGAGCTCGATTGGGCAGAGGCCGTGGAAGGAGATTTAGAGGACCATGAAAACTATCTGCAAGGCTTGCAGCTCGGCTTGGATAGGTGCAGAGGATTTTAAGCAAACGGCTTGGAGTCTGGACCTAGGTACGGGGTGTTCTTCATACCAAACTTAATATCCAACCTGTATTTCTATTTATTTATTTTTAAATGATGATCAGTTATTTATTGCGAAGAACACAAACAAGTTCTGAAGGTCATGGCTTTGTAGCAATGTTTTGCAAGTACAGTAAAGCTCAGCAAAACATATCACAAGCGTTCAAATCCCATTTTATTTATCTCTTTCATTTCCATGGCTTATATTCTTACACCATTTGTCACTGTTGTCTGACAACCATCTGTATTATCCCTGTTTAGCCTGAGATTTGCCATTGCTGCCTCATCAAGCAGCTTCCCCAAATCCACAATCAGTTTATGTGTAAACTATTCAGCTTCTTTATCCTGCGTCGCATTGTTTTTAAAATATATTTAGCAGTCATCTTTTTATTGCTGTTCTATTCCCCATGTTAGTATTTATCCAGAGCTAGATGAATATAATCGTTTTGCCTTCTGACATGACTAGATATACTTGAGAAATTGACTTGAAGAAGCCGAGAGAGGATTAAATCTTGAAACAGGAATCCGTAGAAGCAAATTAATTCTGAAAGGCAAATATTCTCTTCCACCCAAGTAAATATTTATTTTCTTACAGAGCCGGGTTTAGCCAAAAGATTTGTACAGGAGGGACGTGCCTCCTTTTACATTATGGCTTTTATGGTAGAAAGAAATAAAGAATTATAGAGGGAAAATAAATTCAAACAAAGTCTCTTAAATTGAGTGTTATTAATGGTTACAATTTATTTATTTATTTATTTATAAAGGATTTTACCAGGAAGGATACATTGAGATTTCTCTCGTTTTCAAGTATGTCCTGGGTTCAAGAACATTGAAGTGTTACAGTTACAGAAATATAAAAGACAGAAAGTTCAGCAAAAACAATACGGGTTTTCTGTTGTTTCTTGACCAAAAATATTATGCTTCAGGGTCGCCCTGGTTTTTACAGTCCTGTAAAGAAATTTTTAAGAGCTTTATCACAGCTGTTGTGGTACTTACAGGGATGAGGAGCCTGGAATGCAGAGATTGGTGCCAGAATGGGTCAGCCACTACACTCTATTCACGTATACAGTCTGGCCGTGGATTGTTCTCCAGGCTACCTGAGAAAAGACAGGGAGCTTAAAAGCCTTCTAATCTGCCCCTGGGGATGTCCTTTGAATACATCCCACACAACATAACAATGTGACCCATTCACTCCATTCTATGGTCAAAGCCACACAGTGAGGAGCAAGTGATGGAAAGTTACAGAAGGAAAGTTTACAACACAAAATATCACACAATGGATGCACCCAGTGACACAAATAGAGGAAAATATCACACAATGGATGCACCCAGTGACACAAATAGTGGAAAATATTATCTTAACTAAACATACAAGAGAAAAACAAAGCACGTGTAAGATATCAGCAACATGAAATAAACACCATAAGGACATTTCATTTTTTGGTGGTAGTTGTCAAGACCCCTACGCGCGCTGCTGCGAAAGACGCCGGGTTAAGCCACTCACTATCTGTCTAGCCTAGACCCAGATAATGACTGCGTGGACAACAATCCCTGCGTGCTTGCTTACCTATCCTTCCCCGCACACTTTCTCTCGCAACAGGTACATAGGGCACGATACAATGGTCCCAGGATTGCAACGCAGTACCAGTCTTCTCTTAAATCGGGTAGTGACTAAGTTTCCCACAATCCCTGGGCCCCACTTCTTATTCTGTTAGTTACGCTGCCACCAGTTCTCCTGAACACTATGCGTGTTGCGGCTAAGGACACAGGGCTAAGCAACCCACTATCTGTCTATCCTAGATCCAGATAATGACTGCATGGACAACAATCCCTGCCGTCCCCAGCGACCGCAACTCACAATTTCGTAGCTACTCGAGCTTAAAGGGATACTCTAGGCAACATGCCCACCTAAGCTTTTTTAGGTGGTCATAATGCCCTGAGTATGCCCTCGCCTTTCCCCCCTCCCTCCGCTCAGCCGATCGGCTGAAACAGCTGAGAGACGCGGAGGACTTTACTCCGCCCTCCCAGCTGTCAGTCAGCAGAGCGGGATTCATATTTCCCTCTTCTGTCGACTATTGGCGAGTAGGAGACGTCATCGCGCTTTCAGCGCGATGACGTCTCCAACTCGCCACAGTAGCTGGCGGGAGCGAGCCGCCAGCATTGTCTGCAGCTGGGATTAGTGTTGCGGGCATCCTCTTGCGCGTAACACTAATCCAAGAAGAAGAGGAAGCCTGCTGATTGGCTGGTTTACGTGAGATGCACGCATGCGCGCTTCTCACGTAAACCATTAGCCAAGTGAAAGATTTAGAAGGACGGGAGCGGAAGAGGTGGGAGGTCAGTATATAAAAAAAAAAAGCCGCCGTTGGAAACAAGTGGATTTTAGGGTAAGTATTACAGTAAAAAAAATAAAAAAATCCCTACCTAGTTATTGAGTGACTAGGTATATTTTAAAGTAAAAAAACGGGGGGGGGGATTTTTGCTTAGAGTGTCCCTTTAAAACAACAAGCAATACTCCAGTCTCTTCAGTTAGCATGGATCGAATATCAGGCAGAAAGCAGATCTTAATAAGGAATATTTATTATGATATAGAAAAAATTATCACAGTGCATTTGTTACAAAAAGATGGATATGATAAATCAATTAATTACACATTACACACAAACAGCAAACTAATAAAAGGGAGATAACAGCAGATCTTAGTTACTTACAATATACGCTAGACGATCAGCCATAGGAAGGTTCTATTCCCTCAATTCTCGATTGACCTCCAAGGAAATAGCCCCTAGCTCATGCTTGATTCAGAATATATATAGGGCTGCCCTTTTTCTAAGTACAGCCTCCTAGCTGGTAGAGCCTTTGCCTACAATTCCCAGAATTCCTCTCTCCTGGGCACGCTCAGTGCATTTCTTCATTAATTTTAATTCCCTGGTCTATCAATCATCACCCAGAGACCACCTCTAGTGATCAAAGGATGTGATTGCTTCTTTGATATGCGGTTGGGGTGCCGCTCCGGCTGCGTCTTCTCCCTGCCATGAGCAATTGCCCCTCCTGCCTGCTGGGTAGAACCAAAAGGGTGATTTCTTTAATTCACACCTTCGCTGACTTCCCAGAGAAAATGGTCACTGACCTGGTAATTGTTTCCTCCAGCAGGCTGGAAGCGCAGGCATTGATTTACTAGTACAATAGTACGTATCAGGTGGCGCGATGGTAGCCGCTGAATGGTAGGTGGTGGTTCTCTTAGTTCACATGGAGCATATGGAAAAGAAAGGAAACAAAACAATATATAGTGCAGATGGTACTGACACAACGACTGAATAGTGAGGTGTGCTGTATTCACTCACAAATTGGAGAGCTCGAACACTGGCTCTAAGTGGGTCAAGGCTTTTGGGTGTCTTAACTTCTCCGCTTCTCAAGGTGACCCACACCTTATATTATTGAGTAAGCTCATGGAAAATGGACATGAAAAGACAGCAGAAAGACTTCTATGTGCAAATCTTTTAGAACCCAAATGATATAAGTAGAATATGGTTGTTCAACTCACATTTGTAGGAGCTATAGACCAAGCTCTTGGTGTGCGCGCTTCAGGGTTTATTTAAGGTAAAGCCCAAAAAACCTATGAAGGCTGCTCACTCCCAGGACCTCAGGCTGGATCTCCTCTCTGGATTCACAGGTTGATCTGTGGCCTCACAGGGCTCAGGACACAAAGGGCAAGGGGGATGGAGAAGAAGGCCGCTCACTCCCAGGACCCTCAGGCTGGATCTCCTCTCTGGATTCACAGGTGGATCTGTGGCCTCACAAGGCTCAGGACACAAAGGGCAAGGGGCAAGGGGGATGGAGCGAAACATGTTTTGTTTCCTTTCTTTTCCATATGCTCCATGTGAACTAAGAGAACCACCACCTACCATTCAGCGGCTACCATCGCGCCACCTGATACGTACTATTGTTCTATCACTTTTACTGGTTTGGGGGAAACCACAAAAAATCTGGTTGGCATTGGTTTGCTGGTGGCGGTACAAGTTTTTGGCGCCTGTCCATTTTTTCATTGATTTACTAGTGCAGCTGCGCAAAATGGCCTGGTATCTATAGATAGCCATAGATATAAATATATATATAGATATACAGATAGCTAGACACAGAGAGATGGGTATGTCTACCTGTGACATCTCCCCTCAAAAAGAGACGCAAAGAGAGAGGCTCTCATGCTTCTCTCATGCGTCTTACAACGGGTTCGCCAACGGGCATCTGCACCAGTCGCCGGCACTATTACGGAGTGGGGGACGCACAGGTGTCCATGCACTTTGCCCACCAAAGCGTGCACTCCATCTCGCAACCGCATCACACACTACCCCATGCAGGCCTTTGGCGACTCCACCATTCTACCCCGCCTCTCCCAAACCTGGGGGAGGGGGTCACTCACGCTGCACTCACAGCACGGCACAGACTCGGAGAAGCCCCTGTGCTTCTCTGCAGCCCCTCCTGGTACACCGTTTGGGGGGTGTAGCACGTGTGGCTCGCTCTCACCTGTCACCTCAGTCTTGCAGGCAGCCAAACACTCACCAACGGTCACCTGCTCAGGAGCCATTCTTACAGCAAGGGGTCTGGGGAAACTGGGTGAAGTGCCCCGCTCCCTGGTAAACGTCCCCCCTGCATCTGCCAACAGAGTCAGGCATCGCACCTGCCTCTGGGCAGATGGCTGGGAGGTCACAGGGGCCAAACCAGGACCCGCTCCCTCCCCTTCTCTCACTGTCCCCACACATGCAGAATTTGGGAAACCACACCATTGGTGCACAGGATTCTCCACGCTCACGCTCATCCCGCCCCCCATTGCACACAGTTTCCCCACTGTATCACACAGTTTATCAAGCATGCCTTGCTTCGTAACCGATGAGCATACAGCCGTATGCCACTCTCCTCCAGAGGGAGGTTGCTCAGTACCAGTTTCCTGTGGTACCGGGAATCTGGTTGGCTTTCCCCCAGGGCAACACGCGTCCACCCCAGGCTCTTCCTCCTGACCACACAGCATGCGCTCAGTGCCACCCGCAGCCTCAGACACACGCGACACAGACTGGCAGACCACAGTATCCTGCCCCTCCAGGATGTTCTGCCCTCCACTCCTTTCACCTGGCACCACCAACCTGGATGGTTCAGGCCCTGGGTAACCCTCTGTCACCCTAGGCCTGTCCTTCCGACCACCCAGCGTGCCCTCTGCGCCACGCACAGTCACAGACACCCCTGGCACAGGCTGGCACACCGCAGTATCCTGCCATCCTTCCCAGGTATCCTGATCTACACCATTCTCACGGGGCACTAGAGCCCGGGTTGGTTTTGGTGCAACCAGACCCGCAGTCATCCGTTGCCCTCGCTCCCAACCATATAGCGTCACAGACACACCCAAGTCTGGTCTTGGTAGGCATACCGCAGTATCCTGCCACCCTTCCCAGGCATTCTGATCCACACCGTCACACGGCAGAGACAGGCCTTGTGCCCTACTCCCCACAGACAGCCAGCGGGTACCCACTTCCACCATAGGCACCGCGGCCTCCCCACGCATGGGGTTCGGGGAACCAGCTGACTCAGGTGCAGGCAGGCATTCACTCACCCCCTGCCTTTCTTCCCAGTCACACTGCCCCCTCAAGCTACCACACAACACCTCGGGCACACCTGGCGCAGGCGCAGACTGACTCACTGCCATCCCCTGCCCTCCCGTCCAGGAATCCTGTGGTGCACCCCAACACACAGCCCTCCCCACTGTAGAGCCACTAGTGGGCCTGGGTAAATCCCCAGCCTCCCTTTCCAGTACATACTGTGACACCAATTTACCCAAATCCGTGCCCAGTAACACATCTGTAGGAATGTTTTCAGACACCCCCACCTCCCGCAGACCTCTCCCCGCTCCCCAGTCCAAATACACACGTGCCATCGGCACCGCAGCACGTACCTCACCAAAACCCTTTACTGCTAGAGTCCTGCCAGGAATAAAGTCTGTACGGCTGACTGACCCTGGACGCACCAACGTTACTTCAGCCGCCGTATCTCTTAAACCCACAGATACCTGAGTCCCGACAATGACTGCTTGCTGGTTTACATTGGCACTGCCCTCCGATCTGGTCATGATTCACGAACAGGACAGAGGGTGATGCTGAGGGGTGTCCTCCCCCAGCTGTGGATGCAGGCTTCTTCCTCTGCGGGCACGCTGCCAGGAGATGGTTGCCACTGTTACAAATAACACAGCGACAGCTCACACTTCTTCCAGGAGACAAAGGACTCATTCCCCCCTCCCCAGCAGAGACTGGCACAGAGGAAGGTGCTGCCACCGTGATGTCGGGGGTCGCAATGAGTTGGGCTTCAATCCAGACGATCCTTTGAGGAAACCTCTGCTTCAGTCCACGGACGCTCTGTTGGCCACATGGAAATCGGCCAGCTCACCAGCTTCCAGGGCCATCTCAGGTTTGCGATCCAGAAGCCATTCCTGGATCTCAGGTGGGCACAGTTGCACGAACTGCTCCTTGATTAACAGGTCTTCCAGGGCATCCAAGGTGTCAATCTTCAGCCCTCTGACCCATTGTCGAAATAGGGTGGTCAGGTGGCTCACGACTGCAGAATAGCTCTCCGCGGCCCGCTTCTGCAAGGACCTGAACTTTTTGCGATATACCTCTGGCGTGAGGTTATACCGCCTCTGCAACGCGGCTTTAATTGCCTCATAGTCCTGGTCGCTCTCAGCTGGTAACTCTGCAAAAGCTTCGAGAGCTGGACCTTTTAGTCCAGGAGTGAGGTACCTGGCCCATTGCTCCTTGGGCAGCTGGTACTGTGGACAAGTCTTTTCAAATCTTTGTCCAGAGTGGGAAAGTTCTCGGCACGAGGTCTGGGCGTAGAGCGATCTGCAGCGCCCGCAGGGGCAGGAGATAATTGCGTTCTGCCTGCATGGGCCATAGCGAGCTGATGTACCTGTTCGGCTTGCCGCTCCGCCGCTTCTCACTCACACGCAGCCCTGCGCTCCGCAGATTCTCGATTTAGAAGGACGGGAGCGGAAGAGGAGGGAGGTCAGTATATATATACCGTTGGAAACAAGTGGATTTTAGGGTAAGTATTACAGTAAAAAAAAAAAAAAAATCCCTACCTAGTTATTGAGTGACTAGGTATATTTTAAAGTAAAAAAACGGGGGGGGGGGATTTTTGCTTAGAGTGTCCCTTTAAAACAACAAGCAATACTCCAGTCTCTTCAGTTAGCATGGATCGAATATCAGGCAGAAAGCAGATCTTAATAAGGAATATTTATAATATTTAGTTCTCAGCACGAGGTCTGGGTGTAGAGCGATCTGCAGCGCCTGCAGGGGCAGGAGATAATTGTGTTCTGCCTGCATGGGCCATAGCGAGCTGATGTACCCGTTCGGATTGCTGCTCCGCCGCTTCTCACTCACACGCAGCCCTGCGCTCCGCAGCTTCTCGGTCCGCTTGGCGCGCTGCCGCCTGTCGCTCGGACCCAGCGCTACGCTCCGCAGCTTCGCATTCAGCTCTGCGCTCCTCTCGCTTTTGGTACTGCAGGATGAGCTGAAGCCGCATCTGAGAGTCCACAGAGTCCACATGTTTTTATATTTCAAAGTTTTTATTTTGAAAAAGAGTCAGCTTAACAACATACAAAGCATGGAATGACCTCGCAGGGCCATGAAATGTCATCAGAGAAACACAGCAGTATAAAACAAAAGAAATCATCTGAGGAAAATCACATGTTAGCAAACATCCCCTAAGAGGGGGGTCTCATCGAGGGTAAACAACTAAAAATAAGAAGTATAAAGAGAAATAAAATATTAATAAAATAGGAAAAAACATAAAATAAAAGGGGGAAGGGGTGTGGGGGATAGGCACAGGCCATAACCGTGACACTCCTGGCACACTCCCGAAGGAGGCCATGGAGGGACAACGTCACGAGGCCCGGTAGTCCGAGGGCCAAGTACGACAAGCGGAGCCATAGTGGCGCACCTCGGGACCACACGGAGAGTGCCAAAAAATAAATAAATAAATAATAATAATAAGTAAATTAATTAAAAAAAAAAAAAAAAAAAAGGGGGGAGAGACAGGGGTCTCTAATGATAGGACATCGAAATAAAATGGGGGGGGATATCGAAAAATGTCCACAATGGCAGCCGCTGAAGACAAAAATTGTAAAAATAAAAGTCCTCATAATAGAGCACAGCAAGGGAATAAAATAAAAGAAAAGTCATCAAGGAACAGTTCAGCGATGGGGGAAGATCCGCCGAAAGGAGCAGGGGAAGAGACTCCTCATCCAGCATCCAGGAACGGCATCGGGGCCATCTCAGGCAGCGCCCCGCAGGTCATCTCAGGTCGCTTCAAAAATCAGCACCTAGACATCCAAGTGACGGCAAGAACGGCTATAATATCTCGGAGAGAAAAAAAAATCTCAGCATAGGGACAAAGGAAGGGGGAGAGTCAGCAAAAGTAGTCATCGAGATGGGGGAAGTCAACACGGGCCAGGCCAGGAACCAGGAGGAGAAGAAAGGAGTCAGCGAACCTCTTCATCCTGTATCTCGCCAGGGAACTGCCAGGGCCGCTCCCGTGGGACCGTCAGTCTCATGTAGGGTCCATTGCGCAGAACCCAGGGCACGTCGTGCACCCAGCCTCCATGGTTCACCCTGGGCTATCCAAGCCATCAGCCCGGACCAGGACCAGCTCAGCTGCTCCTCAGCATCCAGGCCTCCAGGCCCGAGCATCACTCCCAACACAGACCTCATAGGAGCCGCGGCCGCCTGTTCAGTGACCTCCGGTTCGGCGGGTCTCGTGCAGACAGTGCGTCCGGTGTCCTCTTGCGCCGCTGGGGTCCCCCCGATGTGAGGCAGGGCGAGCACAGCTTGGTCAAATCTCTCGGGTCAGCACCTTGCGGCTCCTCTACAACATCAGCATCCACCCTGGCCATCTGTGAGACAATCTCCTCAGCTGGGTACTCCTCGACTGTAGGAGGCTTCGGGCCTACAGTGGGGTCCGGCGATGGGGCAGCCGCGACCACGTGCTCCCTCGGGCTAGCCACATCCCGGCCCGTCATAAACACACACATCAGCCGGCGCCAATCACCTTTTGTAAGTACTCGAGTGTCGTCCTCTGGAATCGACGCCAGACAGGCATCTAATGCCGCCAGTCTAGCATCCACCGTCGCAGGTTGGAAGAGGACGGCGGCGCCCAACATAAGATCCCCGAGTCCCGCGACAGCAGTCTCTGTGGGGACATCTTGGTTGGCCGGGAGACGGGGGCCCTCCGTCTTCACAGCCAGTAGCAAGGCATCATCCAGAGGTGACAGGGTCCATTTATGCAGTGATGCCACCGAGCAGGGCTCCATGTCTCAGAGCAGGCCGCAAGATGGCCGCCAGGTGAACGTCGCGGCCCAGAGTCGGCGGCCAAATCCCGGGTCTCTGTGGTCCGGAGCGGGGGACTAAACGGGCTCCAGACCATGCACGCCTGATGGCCAGCCTCAGGGGGACTCCAATACTGGGAGAAAAATGGAGATACTCAGCCTAATTGTCTCTAAAAAGTCACCATGTCGAGGAGCTCCATCCAAACACATCTATTCCCCTCCGCTGCCGGCCACGCCCCCCCGAGTCCACATGTTTTAAAACAGTCTGCAAGTAAACATACAGGGCAGTATCACCCTTGGGCGAAGCACTTGACACTGTCCTTTCCACTGGACTTGCACTTCCTTCGGCTGGGTCAAGCGTGGTACCCTGCTCTGCTGCGTCCTGGACTGCTTGCCTCGCATCATAATCCTCGAGGGCTTGTAAAAGTTCATCTTTTATCTTGCCCTTCGTCTAAATATTTTTGTCTTTAAACAGCTGTTCTAACGTTGATGTGTCATTCTCACTCCAGCCAAATAAAAGATAGCACAGAAAAACAAAGAAGGGGGACGGAACTGCTGTGTTTTGTGTAAATTCTAATAAATGCACTGAGTTCTGCTCTGGAAATTGGAAAACCAATTTCTTTAGTATCTGGATCTATGTTGCTTCACAGATCCAAATACTAACCTGATAACCCACCACTTGCCAGCAGTTGTCACAACCCCTACGCTCGCTGCTGCGAAAGACGCCGGGTTAAGCCGCTCACTATCTGTCTAGCCTAGACCCAGATAATGACTGCGTGGACAACAATCCCTGCGCGCTTGCTTACCTATCCGTCCCCGCACACTTTCTCTCGTAACAGGTATGTAGAGCGCGGTACAATGGTCCCAGGATTGCAACGCAGTACCAGTCTTCTCTTAAATCGGATAGTGACTACGTTTCACACAATCCCTGGGCCCACTTCTTATTCTATTAGTTATGCTGCCACCAGTTCTCCTGAACACTATGCGTGTTGCTGCTAAGGATGCAGGGCTAAGCAACCCACTATCTGTCTATCCTAGACCCAGATAATGACTGCGTGGACAACAATCCCCGCCGTCCCCAGTGACCGCAACTCACAATTTCATAGCTACTCGAGCTTAAAACAACAAGCAATACTCCAGTCTTTTCAGTTAGCATGGATCAAATATCAGGCAGAAAGCAGATCTTAATAAGGAATATTTATTATGATATAGAAAAAATTATCACAGTGCATTTGTTACAAAAAGATGGATATGATAAATCAATTAATTACACATTACACACAAACAGCAAACAAATAAAAGGGAGATAACAGCAGATCTTAGTTACTTACAATATACGCTAGACGATCAGCCATAGGGAGGTTCTATTAGGAGCTGGCAATATTCCCTCAATTCTCGATTGACCTCCAAGGAAATAGCCCCTAGCTCATGCTTGATTCAGAATATATATAGGGCTGCCCTTTTTCTAAGTACAGCCTCCTAGCTGGTAGAGCCTTTGTTTACAATTCCCAGAATTCCTCTCTCCTGGGCACGCTCAGTGCATTTCTTCGTTAATTTTAATTCCCTTGCCATAGATATAAATATATATATATATAGATATACAAATAGCTAGACACAGAGAGATGGGTATGTCTACCTGTGACAGTAGTGGCCCTTTAAATATGCAGGTATCTGCCACCAGGTGTGACCACCAATTATCCTTTGGTAGATCAGCAGTCCATGAATGGTTCAGGGCAGAGTGGAATTGCAGGAGCCTCTGAAGCTCTTCCCAGGTAGAGCCGATTGTGAACTTGACTGGGACAGCTGGAGCTGCAAGTTCAAGTCCTCCTTCAGTGGTGGATATGTCTAGCAGGTTCACGGGCCACCCACGATAGAATTCCCCTAAAGGAGTAATTTCCGGGTGCGAGCAAGTAAATGTTCTGGTCATAAAGAAAATCTTCCCTGCAGAAACATTCAGAATCTCGTCATCACAAAGGGGTTCTTATTTTATTTATTTATTTATTTATTTATAGAGTATTTTAACAGGAAGGAGACATTGAGATTTCTCTCGTTTTCCAGTATGTCCTGGGTTCAAGATCGAACATGAAATGTTACAGTCGTTACAAATCTTCTATAATTGGGTCATGGAAGCAACAATAACCTTATTATCCGTTGAATTTTTTTGGCTGCTGGCTCCTATATAAAGACATTAAGGTCTGATTTTCGTATCACCATTCTATTAGAGGCACCTGCACGGTCACGGGGCAAAGTCTCACCAGAAAGAGTGGTTTCCAATGACTCAAAGGGTAGCAGGGTTATTCAAAGAGAATCGAAAAGTCACCATACGTTCAGTGACTTTTCGTTCGCTTCAATTCGGTGCGATTCGGCGCGATTCGGCGATCTATTTCGGCGACCCTGCAGTGTATTCAGCAAACACCACAGGATCCCCGAAGTGCAAGGAAAACCCGCCGCAAACCCGACGAACACTCGCCACCAACCTGCCAGACACTCACCGCAAAACCCGCCAAAATATGCCTAAAAGATTCTAAAAAATCTCAAAATAAAGAGGCCCTTTACAGCAGAATAAAATAATAAACGGTTTATTAGATATTGAATTAAAGCTGAAATATTTTTAACATTGAAGCCTATGGGATTCTCCTGAATAAACCTGTCGAATGAAACCACTGAATGGCAGGGCATTTCAGCAACCTTTCTCAGCTGTTTTGTGTTCTCCGAATAGACAAAACATTGATTCTCTATGGGGGAGTTCACTGCCCTCGAACAGACACTGTACGTGAAGGCAATTCGTCACAATTTGACGAATTGCCTGCTCTCTGAATAGCCGAATGGCCCCGAAATGTCACCGTTCGCTGAAATTCAACCTTTGGTTACATTTCGGAGACTTTTCACCTCTCTTTGAATAACCCTGTAAGTGTGACTTGCTGGGACACCTGGACATAAAAACACAGTCCCTGTATAATCCACTTTCGGTCAAAGAGTACAGATCGGACAGCATGCAATACAGTGATTGTTCATGCCACAATATAAGCATAAGCCTAGTGCTCTCCTCGATTTCATCTCAGAAGGCAGCACTGTCTGTAATACCCCAAATTATATTGGCTCAATGTAATCCGCAGACCAGGAGTATATAAAAGAGGTGGACAAGGGTACATCCAATACAAAGTGACGTGGAGCTGAAGACACCTGTAGAGAAGCAACTTCTTGTCTGCAGTCATATAGACATCTGTCTATTTGTATAGCTAGACAGATCAGGTCTTCAAGATTGTTTGGCGTGTTACCTCTGGCAATCTTGTATTTTATGAGGTAAAGGGTCATCATCAGGGGGTGTCAGCCTATGATATGTTCAGGGACCCAGTGGCTCCAGGGGGCCCTGGCCAAACCTTGTGTAACTTGGCTAAATGCCACATATTAAAACTATAACGGGGTATCTATATCAAAACAAAAATAGAATACACAGGGTTATACCCCTTTAGCCAGTTATACACCCAATGCTAAATGGCCACTCACAAGGTATCAATTGATAAAAGGCTCATCTCGGGTTCTTTAAGTCACCAGTTAGATGTAAATGCCTTAAAGGAAAGCTATACACATAGTGTTTTTTTATTGCGCTTACATAGTTAAAAACAATTAAATCATATTAACATCACCAACTCCACAGCCTGTCAGGTTGCTGGATGGTACTGCTCGACGCGTTTCGTCTATCCAGACTTCATCAGGAGCCACATGGCCCCAGAGAAGAAGCCTTTAATTCCCCATATGCAGGTTCCAGGGCAGCCTAGAATGTAAGCTCCAGTGACCACGGCCCCCCACACCTTGTTTCTCTGGTCCCTAAGTTTCTTTGGAGGTTTATTAGGTTTAATTCCCCATTTTTCATTGTATAGAGCCATCGAGATCACTGATCTATTAATGAAGAGATTGTACTTCTCCAAATTAATAGCTACTTGTGGGAGAATTTACTTTTCCAGGTAAAATGCGTCAGTTATTTTAAGGTCAGCAAAAATGGTGCGTCAAGGAAATCTGCTTTTTCTTTTGCATGAGTGATGGAAATCTGTTTGTTAGAAGCCAGAGAGCATCTTCACAACCAGATGCAGAATAAAAAAATGTGCATCCTATTTAATTTATACCAACAAGGGGGTTCAGTTTATATATATTTCAGAAAAGGAACCTTGCTACAAAACTGTTAAGTTTCTGCACTGTTTGATCTTTTGTTTTTTTTACTGATAAGTTTGGGTTGTTTCAACTTCAACATCAAGCAAACCTCAGATTGACTTCCATCAATGCTAAGGTTGACCAGAAACGTAATGATAACGGGTAACCAGGATTATAATTTTCTGCAGTATGAATAGCGTGATATACTCTGGTCGTTGAGATAATTACTACTATAGAGATACAGTGCAAGCTGACAAATACAGACGTTGCATATTGAAATATGTTTGAATAAGTGCTTTGCCGTTGGGCAATTGTCTGCCCATCGCTTGGAATGCAGAGCTTGTTGCCCTCTAGTCACATAAAGCCGTGTATTTAGATGGTCGAATGCATTATGATCGGTGTCATGAACAAGTGCTGAAATGCCCCCAGGAAACCAGCATCTGGCATAGAAATCTTGTCTGCCCAGTAATAAAAATAAATATATATGTAACTTAATTATCTAGATAGTTCCATTAGAGAGATTTCATAAACTACTCGAGACACAAGGTTTAATTTACTCAATGACCTATTGTTCATATTCAGAGACAGCTTTTGGGTCTGTACCCTTCGTAAAGTCAAAGCTTAAAGGGAGCACTTATCAGAGTGGTCACACTGCTATGACCTCCCTGCTCTATCTGCTCCTCTGAAGGGGGCTCAGAGGGCTGATTCAGCCATCCAAATTCAGGGGCTTAGTCCTGCCCAGGACCTAAGCCCAGGGAGCCCCCAGCCAATTGATGTGTGGTAAAGTAGGACATCCACACTTCTCAAAGGGGCACAGAGTCTGTATTTAGTGCGGGCAAGGCTGAGAGTGACTGTCAGAAAGTGTGAAACCTTTGAAAGGGGAGCCCTTTAAAAGTGGAGGGGGCTTCCGTCACATTTATGAACACCTTGAAATTAGGCTGAGTGGGCCCAAGACCCAACTGACTTAAGTATTAAACTCAGCAGCCTTGTCAATAAGAGAGCCAGAGAATTAAACTTCTTGTCTCTCGGCCTGATTAGACGGATTACTTGTTTTTTGTGCAGTGCAGTGGAGGAGGGCTTTGCTAATAATAAAAGGCCATATAAGTGCTAGTGGTTGCACCTTAGCAAGCTTGTGGACACTTACTTAGGAATAATCATAGGCGTATTCCCTTTCAGTGATTTAGAAAAACACACCTAGTCACATCGTCACTTATACCTGCATACACATACTCATAGAAACATTCAGAACCTCCATAAAAGACGGTTACTTGACTCACTTCTACATAATAGAAGGAAGTAAAGCACTAAAGGTTTATCTCAGAGGTTGCCATGTTCGGCACACTTCAGTAGGTTAAGCACATACTGATATTTTAGGAGTTATTCAAGGCGCATGGAATTGGCCAATGAAGTGCACCGAACGGTTAATTTCCCCGTATGATGCAATTTCGTAGCCGTTCAGCAATTCAAAAAGCTGGCGATTCCTCAAATATTGGTGAATTGCCAGCAACCTGCGGTGACCTTCAGCGGCAGTGAAATTCCCTATAAAGAAACAATGGTTAATCTATTCACAGACACCGAACAGCAGTGAAATGTCAGTGAAATGCCCTGATTTTTGGTGGTTTCATTCGACATCTTTAATAAGGCGAATCCCATAGGTTTCAATGTAAAAGAAATTCTCAGTTTTTATTAAATATTTATTGAACCATTTCTTCTTTCTTTTTGCAGCAAAAAGACTCTTTATTTATTTATTTTGGCAAAATTTTTGTTTCAGATTTTTTTACATGCGTTTTTTTAATTCTGTAACAGACTTTTTATTGTTATTCATAGGATTTTATATTCCAGGCATTGTCATGCATTTCATTTTTTTAAGACATCTTTCAAAGTTGTGTTTTTAGGTTGTTTTTACCCCTGTTCAGCAGCTGGTTGGCTTTTTTCAGATGTGTGCGGCAGTCTGTTCAGCGGATTGTTGGATGCATTCAGCGGTTTTTAGGAGCGATTTGGCAATTTTGCAACAGGTTATCAGATCGATTCGGCAGTTTTTTGTTGTGTTAGGTGGTTTTACAGCGGTTTGCAGCTGTGTTCGGCGGGGTTATCGGCGGTGTCCGGTGCATCGATTCAGAGCACTACAGGGGGGCTGCGGTGAATGCTGAATTCACCACCGGGTTGGCGAATTAAGGGTGCCGAAATGCACCTAAGGATAGAGCACCGAAATTTTGCTGAATTTTCGATGCTCTCTGAATAACCCCTTTTATTTATCACAAACTAAAACGCAGCTAAATTGTCAAAAATAAGGTTAAATATATTCACAAAATCTAAAATTCATGCTCTGAGATAATCAAGACTATGCACGGATACAGTGAATATTCATATTTTTTTTAATTAAATAGGAATAGGACATAAATGAAGGACAGCCAAGGCCAATTCAGTGAGGATTTGGGTATGCCTTGTCACAAAACACACCCCGCTTGTACACGCATGCATGTCATCTCAGGTTATATTGGGTAGAGAGCAGGAAAAAGATAATATTGATCAACGGGATATTTAAAACGTATGTCAGGGCTCAGTTACATGGGCCTCCACATGTTTTGGAACTGCATCTGCCATGATGCTTAATCGCTCATTAGTGGCCCTATTACAAATGTAACACTAGCATAGCACTCAGCTATGTGAGCATTAACGCTAGGTTAAGTGGCCCTAGCACAGGACCCCCATATTACATTCCGAACGCTAACGGGTTAAAAAAACAGTTAGCGCATCAGTGATTGCACGTGCCTCCTTGAGCTCACTGTACTTTGCGCTCCCTGTGCTTAACATAATCCAGGGATTTAGCGCTGCATTATGGGGCAGGCTGCTCAAACGGCGCCTGCCCAGTAATAGGGTGCTAAGACGGGGAAGGTAAGGGGAAACCTGCAGGTGCATGTTTTCCACCTTAGCGTCCCTGTTTCAGCAATAGCTTTTTAATACTGCCCAAGGTTGGCAAAGTCCCAAAGGGAATGTAGTTCCAAAACATCTGGAGGGCCAAGGTTGCGGACCCCTAGTGTAGGTCTCATCACAG
Organism: Leptobrachium leishanense; assembly: GCA_009667805.1. Lineage (NCBI taxonomy): Eukaryota > Metazoa > Chordata > Amphibia > Anura > Megophryidae > Leptobrachium > Leptobrachium leishanense. The sequence continues at coordinate 18,060,051 of CM019075.1, forward strand.
AAGGTAATGATGGGTATTATAATAAACACTTTGCAGGACATAGGCGGATAATACATTACACAAAATGTCAGGTTTAGACCGCAAATAGTCTAACTCAACATAGAGACCAGATGGGCAAAAAAATAATTTAAATCAATTAACAGAAATTTTTCCCCTCTCAGCTCCAGCAAGGACCTTCTTCGCCTGCAGATGTAACGCAGAGCTGCTTTTATTTGTGGGGATGTTTACTCTGTTACATTCTTACTTGTATATATCGGCAGACATTCAAATTGTGAGATCGAATTTCAATGCGGTTACAAAAGAAACAAACTATCCCACGCCCTCCTTAACAGATTTAAGATTTGTATACTGTAGTAAGGTGCCAAAAATTACAATTATTTGTACGGGGTCGGCATATTCCGCTGCCATGTACCATGAAGAAGGCAAAACAAGCAAGAATTGTAACAAAACAAGTTTGTCACTCACAGACACGGAGCAAGGTGCTCCCTGGTCATAAGAGCTCGCAATCAGGTGAATATACACAAGGTGAATCTTTATATATTTACAGAAAACAATTGAACTTTTGTTTTGAAGTAGGTCACAGCATTTTGTAAGGAGAGGATTCAGAAGAGGATTTTTCTTGCTGCCTAAATTGAAACAATAACTCAAGTCTATGAATGGAATGGAAATCTCACACCAACAATTTGGCAACTGTGCAGATTTTTTTCTTGCCACACAGAAAGTCAGAAGTTTTTTTTTCTCAACCTTAGTAGAGTGGATAGAATGAGTGTCTATTTATCACTCGAAAAATTACAGATATTTTTAATTTAAATTCCCAGTCTCAGGACAGTGGTAACATGTTCAGATGGATAGGTGTCCCTTTGTAGACAATGCCCAGGAGGACCACGCACACACACACACACATTTATTTTATGCTTGCCCCCAGGTGTGCCACATCTCATACACCCCTTTTTTTACTCTCTTCTCCATCTATGCCAAGAAGTGATGCCTCCTCTGGGGAGTAGAAACCCCCTCCTTTTCCTCCCTCCACCTCCCCAGGATCATGTGGCATTAGAGAGAAATGGAACAATAAAATAACATAGTGTGCCAAATACACAACTGACTCGCTAGATGGGGATGAGAAATCACTGCAGCATGCTAAGGCTGAATTGCAGTCAGGGAGGAGGACACAAGCTTGGGCTCCTGCCTGCACTCTAGTTCTGCATTTCTCTCCTAATACACACAGACCCTTGCTGCTGATAGGGGCGTCTGATCACTTCACTAATTTTCTGCTAGAGGGATCTTTGGAAGAAAAACAAAATACAGGAAAAATAGCAGAGTTTGGAAGAAGAGGGAGCAGCATGTGCAGTTGTCAGCTTTGCTGGAAGGAATCCCATCCTGACTGCACTAGAGGTCAATGAGGCTGGGTCACCATAGAGGAGCAGCCTGGACCTGCCAGACCATGAAGTCCAACTGGAGGGAGTCATGGGAGAGTTAATAGCCACAGTCAGGGGAGGAATAATTCAAGCTGGGAGCTCACACAGAGCCCCATCTCTGGCTGCTAACTTTCCCCTGATGAGACTGAAGGGACGTGGAATTTATGAGGAGACCCCTGGGCTTTGCTGAACACCACATTTCCAAGGGTAAGAGCATCTCCTGGGTATGGGAATGATAATGGGAAGATGCATCAGGGTGTGTGTGCTCTGGTGACAGGCTGGGCTGGTCGGTCTGATTGCTATAATCTTTAAGATTGTAATTTTTGTTATGTTTACTGTATTTGCTACAGTACACACTTTCTGGTAGTAGTAACATGTTACATGTTTTGTTGATGCAGTGCTATGTGTATCTATTTTATACTGGTGTAGCCCCCCCCCCCACACGCTTGATAGGATAACAAAAGACTTTTATCATAGCACCCACCCTTCCCCACAATTGCAAAAGTAAGTAAACACTGTCATATTCAATAAATAAGGGAAATAACAGTGTGTGTGTGTGTGTGTGTGTTTGTGTGTGTGTTTTATTAGGGCCAATATTTGCTTTTCCTTTCAGTGGGATTCTCAGAGATTTTGCAGTTTAGTTTCTTTTTATCTTGCATGGGTCCCTCTCCTGTGAAGTTTGTCAGGCTTCAGACCATTGTTTTGCTTACTGTGGAGGTAAATGGACAGTTCTAGAGGAAGCATCACCTTTAATATTTTTTTAACCTGCCACAAGTTGATGAATGCAGTGAGCAGCAGGAAGTAGTAGTCAACATCAACTGTGCATGCTGAAAGAGGCTCAGGGAATGAAATAATAGAAAAAAGGCTAAAAGAAAGATAGAATCGATGGATTACAGACAGTAGGATATGAGAATAGGTACAGTGATAGGTACAGACAGAGACATACGGCTAGATGATGCCAAGATTGACACATTGATAGGTAGATAGATAGATGATAGATAGGTAGATAGATAGATGCAGTGATAGGTAGATAGATGCAGTGATAGATAGATAGATAGATGCAGTGATAGATAGATAGATAAATGCAGAGATAGATAGATAGATAGTTTCAGCAGTAACTACAGGGATAACTACAGAGATAGACAGATGCAGGGATAACTACAGGGTAAGTAGATAGATAGATAGATAGATAGATAGATAGATAGATAGATAGATAGACGATAGAGATAGATAGATAGATGCATACAGGTACAGAGATAGATCCATAAATAGTCAGATATATAGATAGAGCAGGCAGACAGTGGCCCTTATAGGTATATACAATAAAGAAGCATTATACATACATATTTCTTTTAGAACATTTGATTTTATAGGTGCCATATATTTTACCAACTGGCTCAATAGTCATCATGGCATTTTACCTCAAACACCGCATCTTTCTCTGGCAGACTAGTACTTCCAGCATGGGGTTGGTGTCCAGTTCTACTTATATTAGTACTAGTGTTGATCCCACATTACATAGTATCCTGTTGAAATCAAAACACTATGGTAAGAGTTCAATAATCAATTGGCTTTAACTTCTAATTTACTTATAGTCTTCTGTTACCCATGATGCTTTAAAAAGATGTGTAATTGTACACACCAAAGAGGGTTGCAGAGAGCAAAGTATGGTTACTAATACCTTAAGTGACTTATTCCCATTGATATGAAAAGCCGCAGACTTCTCCTTCATGGCCTAGATGCATGCGCTTTACTTACCGGTCGTCCCTACATGGACACCTCCAAACGCTGTGCACAACTATGCACGCCAGATTATATCAGGGGTGTACCAGTGTCGATTTTTGGTTTTCTGAGATGGTAAGGATAGACCATGTATTTCAGTCAGGTGGGAGAAGTCCGTGAACTTATTTTTTTTTTAAATAGCAATAACTCGCTAAAAGCTGGAAATCAATAATAAATAGAAATTGGAGAAATGCTTGTTTTAACAATTGCTTTAAGGAAACCGCTAGAAAGTCCCTTTTAGTTAAAGCCACTCACCACACATGAAGACCAGAGGTTACTGACCCCCATACCAACACTTTTCATAGCTGTTATCCCGGTGGCATCCACCTGAAAGGGTAACATGCAGGACCTTGCCACCTTCTGGATGCGATAGGTTATGACACCTCAAAAAAGTTGCCATCTAAAAATAATTCCTAGTATTAGGATGCCAGGGGAAAAATAATCACATTTGATGTGAAGAAAAACCCCAGCAAATTTACAGCAGAATTAGTACAATGCCTGTGATATTTTACATGACGTTGGAGTAAGTTTTAGGCTTAACCCTAACCTAGCCAACAAATTCTGAACCATTTTTATTTTTGGAATCTGTTGGTTAGGGTTAACTCTAACAATAACCCTAAACCTAAAATAAACACCAGCATCAGACTTTTGCTCCCGAACATTTTAATGCAAGGGAACGTTTTTAAAAGGTGACTTTTTTGATGCAATGTAATGTGGTGTCCATACGGTGGCATAACTATGAGCGTAATCTCACTGGAAGTGAGTGAAGGCACAACATTTATACACAATTATTCATTTTTTTTACAATATGTGTGCTAGCGGAAAAAATATTAACACATATATACTGTATGTATATATATATACAGTGGCTTTGACCAGTTGCATAACCTTATCTTTGCTACAAAGCCACAGTGTGGCATAGCATTGATTTTAGGGTTCTGTGTAATAACAGATCCAGGATGTGTAAAAGTGAGACAGAGGTCATTTGCATATCTTACCCAGAATTCCTTGCTGCATATGGGGAATGTGGCACAGGAGCTCTGGGATGCAATTCTTTGAATTGCTATGATGTGCGGGTGGCTTCTGCAATATTAAACACACTTTTGATAGTGTGGAGGCTTTTTGTCTCACTTTTAGTCCTTCACCACAACCCTTATAGACACTATATATATATATATATATATATATATATATATTGATTCCCTGTCCACAGAGCTCAAACATGTGTTGGGCACTTTAAGGTTGGAATAAAGAGGGATTTTATGAGATTTTATGAGTCTTTTACAAACTTGGCAAACCAGGAATCTCTCAGGCACATGTTCCATAGGCAGCCAGTTGCATGGGAGAATGTAAGAGTACATTGATGTCATATTGAGACCCGTGACTGTTGGTAATCCTCCCCTGCTGATGTAATTAAAATAGTTAAGTAAAAAGGTCTTCCAGTTCATCAGCCTCAGAGGCAATATGCAGGCACTGCGCTGATTATATCCTACATCAAATAAATCCTTTATACAATCAAACTGTCCAGGGAAGTGTGTGCTGAAGGCCTAGGTTATAGGAGTCCCCATTGAGGCAAAATGCATAGAATGACATCCACAGATAGAAACCCAGTGCCATCTTCAGTACTACGTACGTACCAGACTATTCAAAAAGGAAATATAAAATCATGGTAATATTATTATATCCTAAACACTTTTCCTATTTTATTTTATTCTTTTTTTTTAGCCCCACAGTGCAATACTCCAATATATACCTGAAAACTGAAAAGAGCCAATTTGATAATATGAGCACAAATGCATCATTCTTGCCAATGATCTCAAGGTCCAGTTTGCAATCCCATCAACCTTAGCAGTCTCTTTTTATGAAAGTAAGACACAAGGTTCTCTGGCTGTGGTATGATCTTTTTGAACAAATTCAGATTATAACCGTTGCAGCGATGCCTTATTATTATTATTATTATCATCATATATAAACATATACAGGGTAATTCAAAGAGAATCGAAAAGTCACTGCACGTTCGGTGACTTTTCATTCTCTTCAATTCGGTTCCTTTTGCCGATCCCATTTCGGTGACCCTGCGGTGTATTCAGCAAACACCACAGGGTCCCCTAATTGCAGGGAAAAGTCGCCGCAAACCCGCCGAAATCAAAACCGCAAAACCCGGCGAATGCACGCCGAAAAACCCGCAAAAACATCTGGATTATCCTGGCGAAAACGCTGAAAAAACCCGAGCAGGAGCCGATCACACGCAGCGAAGCTGCTGGAAAAAGCCGACACTGCAGACGAATGCAGTGAATAAATTAGAAAAAAAGTTTGCTTGAATGTTTGAAAAGTGAAACGATGTTTGCAAAGAAACTACAGAGCGAAAATGTCTGAAATTTACATATAAGATCCAAGGAATGATAATAAAAAGGGCTGTTACAGAAAAAATAAGTAAAGTTAAAAAAAAATCCCGAAAAATGCTTAAAATATCCTAAAAAAATCTATAAATAAAGAGACTCTTTACTGCATAATATTATAATGAATGGTTTATTAGATATTGAATTAAAACGGGAATATTTTTAACATTGCAGCCTATGGGATTCGCCTGAAGAAATCTGCCGAATTAAACCACCGAATGGCAGGGCATTTCGGGAACCTTTCGCTGCTGGTTTGTGTTCTCTTAATAGACAAAGCATTGCTTCTCTATGGAGATTCACTGCCCTCGAACAGGCATCGAACAGGCACCGAATGAGCAGGCAATTCGCCAGGATTTGGCGAATTGCCTGCTCTCTGGATAGCCGAATGGCCAGGAAAGGTAATAAAACGCTGATTTTCAGCGCTCGGTTACCTTTCTCCAGCCATTCGGATCTCTTTGGATAACCCTGATAGGTTATACACACATATTGCATCATTACGTATTGATCTAAGGTGGTCATTCACTAATTGCCACTTTTGCAACAATGATAAATTTCGGAGATTCCCAGAGAGAAATTCAAACAGCGGCAGGAGATTCCTTAATGAAGCTTCTCCTGCCGCCATTTGAATTGTTTGTGAAATGCCAATGTTTATCATCGTTGCGACAATGGTGATATCTGCTGCTGTTTGCAACAAAATAGAAAGAAGTGCAGAGGGTCAGGTATTAAAAATACCTAAAAAAAGGAAAAATACTTAGCTGCTGCTAAAAGGTGAAATCCCCCCTCTATATCCAGGGAATGGGGTTTTGAGGTAACCAATGGGTAAATAAAAAGACATCTTCAGCGTTGCGTATTCTGGTGCACTCGTGCCACCACTTTTACTTGAAGTAAGAAACACAAAGCCACAAACGTCTCGGGGACGCAGCCCCTTCCTCAGTGTGCTGTTTGCAACAACGGTAAACTACGGAGCTTTGAAAATAAACCCTCTATATGAGGTAGGTATGCATTGTATCACACTCCATATACACGGTTTCAGAAATTGTGAGGTCTGCCTCTTGGATTGTAGGGAAATCCCAGCGATGATGACATTTGATGAGTCGGTGTGTGCCAGCGCTACCCTATGGAAGCAAAGCATGCACTGAGTGGAAACTAATTCTGAAAAGTATTTTTTCATATATTCCTGCATGAAAGAATTTCACAGGGACGTTTTAGTGGGGCTTTTAACCTCTATTTTGTTTGGCTAAAACAAACATTTTTGTAATTTTCAATCATTAGTCATTTCCTATCTTTATTGAGTTCTTCCTGTTTAAAAGAAGAGTCCATGGACTCACTCTCTGGAACGCTCTCCCTCGTACTGTCAGACTTTCCCCTAACTTCTCTTCCTTCAAACGCTCCCTTAAAACGTTCCTATTTAGGGAAGCCTACCACCCAACTCACTGACGCAACCATCAATCACTCTCACCTTGCAGTCCTCTCCACCTGTTTCCAACCCCAACCCTCCTAGATTGTGAGTTCCTATGGAATAGGGCCCTTATCTCCTCCTGTACTGTTTGTCAAATGTTGTTCAATGTATTGTATTGTAACCCTGTCTATACTGTGCCTATTGTACAGCGCTGCGGAATATGCTGGCGCTTTATAAATAAAGAATAATAATAATAATAATAATGGACTTCCTCCTCCTGAGCTATACACGCGCGTGCTGTACTTATTTGCCATGTCACCACACATCAGGTGACAAAATCAACCATGATACGTCTCAAAAATAGGTTTTGCATAAAAGTGCACAGCAGTAGCATGAACGTAGCTCGCTGCATATGTTCAGGTCAGGTAGCTGAAGTATACACACTTCTTCCTTAGAAATTCTTCAATACTTCAAGGTATCAGAGGTGCACTACCTTCCAATCCTAAGCATGCTGTTGGTCATCTGGTGAGTAAAGTAAGAGAACTTTGGCCTCACAAGGGCATGGATAAACCCAACTCAATATGGACACCTAGGGGAACTCTGCCTAGAAACATCAGTTCATGCCAAATTCTGTGCACATGTCTCTCCGTTGCATTCGGATTAGTTGAGGTTAGTTATATTATCAGCCCTGGCAGCAGTAATACATCTCTTGGTTGCCTGCAGTTTTCTTTTAATTCTCTTGTGTCCTATCATTGTTCTTTCCATTATAGAATTTGTGACCTACTTTATAATATCCCATTGGTGTGTGCAAATATTATTTTGTCAGTAATTGCAGTGAATCCGCTCTGTTTCTTTTAATCGTCTGTCTTTACATAGAAGCAAGTCGTTCCCATAGGGGTAGATGTTCTCGCCTGAGTACGGCAGGATACGGGACTGTATTGGGGGCAGTTCTATGAGAATAACGTTTTAGTTTTCAACCTGAATTACTGATAACCTGATTTTCTATATATAATTTACTAAGCTTAAATACGGTATCTGCCCTATTTTTGTGTAAACCCCGTTTTCTGACTCGATGAGCAATTTGTGTTATCTGTAAGTTACCCGTCTGGTCAGCGAGCGGCTAGCAGCGACTACAGGACTGACCTGAAAAATGAAGTCCAAGAAAAGTAAAGCTTGGAAAGCAAAATCCAACTTTGTTTCGGTTTGATGTGACTATTTGTGATATAAGAAGATATTCGCCAAAGAGTGAATTGGCGAATGGTTGCAATGGAAATAGATAATAGGCCAAAATGATGAATTTTAAAATTTTTCCAGCACGACTGGATTATTTTCATCCTAAAATTCCCTTGCAATTCTGCACCAATTCACCACTTATTGAATTAACCTTTTAGCACTGTAAAAAGCTTAATATGTGAAAAAAAAGGACGCCATAATGCGATATGTATCAGGAAAAACTGGGACAGATTGGAGAAAAGCGCCACAATTTGCATCAAACACAGCACTCATTCCCAGAAGTATTCATCCCACACCTCAATTATGCATATACTGGAGGAAGGTTTGTATGTATGTGCGCAGAAGGCTTTTTTGGGGGCAAAGGCCCCAAGAACCTTCTTTTAGGTTCCCTTTGCAATTGCTACTCATTTAGAACATCTCCCAAAATTCCTGTGCCTCTTTAGGCCTCCCATGTAGAAAGAAAAACAAAGTTAGAGAGCCTTTTCTTTCAATTATTTCAATAGCGTCAACATATATCACATACAGCACTGTAGAAAGGACACAAACATGAATTAACAAACCAGGTTTGACACATAGAACAGTTAAAAAAGAGGACCCTGCATAAGCGAAAAAGGTGAGGGGGGAAATGAAGTGTTAAATAAGAAATAATAAGATGCCCGGTGTCACTCAGTACCACAACATGCCACTACAATAGTTTTGCTGTCCCTGCCTGCCGGGGGAGGATTCTGTTTACATCCTCTCTAGCTGAGGGTGTGAGGGACTGTTCTTACACAGTGTTTTTGCCTTGGAGTTTTTTAAAGCATTCTGCAGCATCATCTTAAGCAAGTCACCTCAGAGGGTGGGGATGGCGCGAGAGAAACGCTGAGCAAGTGCAATAATTATTTAATCTGCAAACACCTACTCGGCCCAGGGCGGCATCATGTTCGCTACACTGGTAAAGTTATTTGTGTAAGCTTATCGTGCACGCTGCATGTTTATTTGTATCATGTTCATAGCTAAAGGAGTGTCTTATCACACTGTCTTCAATAATAATAACAGAGATGGAGCAGCAATATAAACAGTATCACCTGGAATTTGATGGTGGAGTGTGCAACCACTTTGTGCCTTATATCTTACAACACTATGTTAAATATAATAGTGATCGAGATACATAATAATGGTATTTTTGTGTGGAAAGATCAGGAATCTTTGCTGTATTATAATATTATTATAGGTTTGCTTAAACACACACAAATATGCATATACCAATATGTTTACATATGTACATTTGAGTATAGAACGATGTGCGTGTGTATATGTATATATATGTGAATATATAAATATGTGTGTGTATTATATGTGTGTGTGTGTATATATATATATATAGCTGTGTGTTTATACATATAAATTTTTCCCTTCCAATATACCCGACAGTGTTGTATGTATGATTGTGTATGTATATGTGTGGATATATATGTGTGTGCCTATGTATATGTTTTGCATATATATATATAGATGTGTAAATTCGATAGGCCGTGTTAGTCCAGATGCCAAAATCATGAGTATAACAGTACGTAGTGATACCTTTTTTATTTTACTAACGTTACATAAAAGACAAGCTTTCGAGAGTATATCTTCCCTTCCTCAGGTCTGGATGCTTACTGATCAGTTCCTATAATTGAACATTAGGACATTAAGGGTCACATGGGTGGGGGTATTAGATGTCGTAAAAAGTGACAGTCAAATGGTATTTTCAAAATGGGAAAATAAACGCACGAGGGATCTTGGGCCCATAATAAAACAACAGAGATAAGATCATACAACCTAGAATGAAAAAAGGAAAAAAAAGGAAAAAGAAAAAAAAAACCAAAACAGTGAAGGCTGAAAGAGACATGAGAGAAAAAAAAAAGGAGACCAAGACGAAACAAAATATCAGCCAGAATTTAGAATGTTGTGACGTTATGATAATGGGTTAAAAACCCAGAATCGACATTGAGTCCAGCTTTTATAGTGTTAAAATATGTGATAATTTTCATTTCATATGTTTTGTGTTCACAGTGGTCTTTAAAATGTCCTTTGAGGATTTTAATTTTGAGGTTTTGGATGGAGTGGCCCGTGTATATATACTGTATGTACTGTATGTGCTCATTCCATAGAAAGGTATGATTTTACAAGAACATTTTTCTTTTGTATTAGTATATAGATTTGAGAATTTTTCAGTGTTATCTGTCTGCATTTTACGAGGTTGCGCAGACAGATCTGCCTCGCTATACGTTGTTATAGTACTGCTGCCTGTTTGAAAAGTTCATCTTGCTGCCTATTATTTAAGAACCTGTGCTGATCTGTTTTTTTTCTGTCCAGTTCTCCAGGCTGAGAGCAGAGCTGGGGGGCGTTATGCAGAACAGGGGGTTACTCTCCCCTGCCTCCTTTTTCTCCCCTCTTCTGATTCACTGTCTCGCGTTACCTCTCCTTGGACTCCTTCAGGTAAGACTCTTGAGGTGTATAGCTGTGCATGCATTATTCATGCTCCATGATTGCTGCATAGAAATGGGTTACGACTGCTCTGGTGAAGATCTTGCATTATTTAAACAGAAAGTTTGTGCGTTCTAAGTTACAGGGAGTGACAGCCCTCCGCTGGCTCTACATCTATTGTTGATTCCTATGTATTTGGGTGGCTGAGCAAAATAATGATTTAATTCACAATTTTAGGGTCCTGGGTGTTGCCCATTGGCTACAGTACTTAGCCATTTCAGTACTTAGTAAACACTGCACATTACCCTTATCTTAAGTGACCAGACTCTCCAAAGCCCATGTGGAGTGTGTTCACTTTTATCTTTTCAGGTACAAAACGGAGCTGGCAGCTAGTATTAACAGTCATTGCTAAAGTAATATTTATAATAATAAATTCTGTTAGTAATAATAAAATTAATATTAATAATAGAGTGGTTGTCTATACGAATGGAGTATCCCAGCTGGAACAGGGGAAGAAGTGATAAATGCAAGTCTTTTTCTTTCTTGCTTTGGGTGAATTCTTTCCAACAGTATCTGATGATGATGAGGACGGCATAAAAATTACTTAAGAAAAAAACACTCCAGACACTCCAATCCGGACATGTCAAAATAGTACACCTGCTTCAATTTGGACGTGTCGGAAAATGACACCTACCGTAGTGTGCAGAAGCATTTATTTGGGAGCAACAGATTCAACGCCACGTGCTGCCATGTTCCTCCTTCACAGATATCACAAAGTAACAGACATTGCGCAGTCACTGTGCAGCCTTGCATGAAGTTGCTAGTCAATTGCTGCCTAGAGAGAGGGGAGGAGGGTTATCCTATCCCCCCCCCCATTGCAGGGATAGCTCAGCTCGGCACCCCTGTGTTTCAGAGCACCAAGTTCCATGATGCTCAACTATGCTTAAGAGTGGCTGAGAATCACGGGCACGTAGTCCCTAAATATCTGGATTGCCAAAGTTTACCCACAACTCTTCTACAGTGACAATAGTAGATAAGACAGCTCTACATTTAGGAAAAATAGCAGCGGCCAAAGGTCTCGCTCAGACAGGGGCCGTGCAGGATTGGATTTATTTGGACAGGTGCTTTACTCATGGCTTTTATGCACGTACTTATATTCCACACAGATACACATCTATATTTACACAAACCCATCGACCACTAGAGATGAGGAGCCATTATTGGTTTATTTATGTATGTTTTTTTTTCTAAATCAGAAGGGCCTCGCATTTGAGTCTCGCCTAAGGCCTAACAAACTGGGCCGTCTCTGCTGGAGAGAATCAGATATTGCAGCGTTCTCTTCATGAAATAATATGACACATGTAACATTTTCATTTGTATCATTTCAAGTGACAGCTGAATTTTACAAGCAGGTTAATCTAAAGTACGGGGGAAGTGATATGTTGACATGACCAAGTGGATGCATTGGGAAATAGACCCAGCTGTTGGTCACCCATCATCAGGCATTTGGTTGAGTGTGGCTTCAATCTGCAGGCACTGAGAAAAGTTCAGTGGAAATGGAAAAGCACCTGACAACTCTAGTCACAGAATCTCTTTCATGCGGCGTAAGGGAACTATAATAAATGACTTAAGGCTCTCAATAAGTAACAGTGCCAACAAGGAGTAAAGCCAGGGTCTGGCAAACGTTTCAAAGTAGGTACGACGAGCAAAAGCTGGTAAACAACTTGCTTAAAGACGTACATCCTCAAAAGACACAAGTCTCACTGGTGACCATGGAGAAAGGGAAGGAAGGGGTGACGATTGCAGTTGGCAGTCTAGAAGAATTCTCTGTAAACCTACATCTAGTAGATCTCTTGAGGATTTGGCAACATGGAGGTCATTTTTGTCTTTGTTAATGATGTTTTCATTGCATGTGTATTGAGGCAAAGACAAAAAAAGGACTTTCCTTCAAAGTTTTGATACCAGTTATTCACGAAAAGAAGCTGTAGAGAATAGGTAGCTGTTTTGTGGGTTTAAGGCTGATGGTTTAAATGGAGCTCACGTGTATGGATTAGGGGAGTTGTGTTATATATGCAGTAAATGGAGCTCACGTGTGTATAGATTAGGGGAGTTGTGTTATATATGTAGTAAATGGAGCTCACATAGTATGTATAGATTAGAGGAGTTTTGTTATATATGTAGTAAATGGAGCTCACATAGTATGTATAGATTAGAGGAGTTTTGTTATATATGTAGTATATCTAGCATTTTATTACGGTTTTCTTAATTGTACTTGCATGGTACCTCCACTGGCCCCGTCTACAATGTACTGACTGACATGTCAAATTTATTTCCTTTTATTTTTTCATTCGTGTCTCTGTTAACGTTTCACAGCATACTAAAGTGAAATATCCTAAAAATAAGGTAAAAAAAAGGATAACTAAATACGGGTTGTGCTGTGTTCGCAATAAACAAACTCGATTTGTAGATGGAGTGATGAGAGTGGAGTGTAGTGAGCAGAACCGTGGGAGTTGTCTAGTGTATGTATTAAATTAATAGGGTCTATGTATAGGGTAATTGGTGTTTTGTTGGAGACGCTTTGTGTATAGAGTAATGAGGGTCGTGCTGTTGTAAGAGGAGTTGTATAAAGGCATCTGCTCAATGTATAAAGTAATAGGAATCTGTTCTGTGTTTATACTAGTGGGAGCTGTCTTTTTGGAAAGAAAATCATTCCTAGGTACCTGGACGTGCCAGATGAAAAGGAACAATAAAAGATACCAGTACAGAAAATGGGTGTTAGGAAGGATAGCATATCACAAGGGGTACCCTCAATAATTCTCTCAATTCCTTCCTACACAAACACCAATGTGACAGCAAGACTTTCCTAGAACGCAGCATGGAATCCAGGCACTCCCATCGTGCAAAGGCAAAATTTATTAGGATAGTGGCAAGCAACGTTCCGGCTGACTCTGCAGCTTTTGCATTATGGGAGGGAGAGGATTCCGTGTTGCTTTCTAGAATATTTTAAGATGAGTAGGTCTCTCGAAACTCATGAGCTCCCTTCATGAGTTCTGTGTTCTATGTTTCCTACTGGAAACAAATTGTCATGTGCAATGTCACAAAACGGCATAAATGCAATTTTAAAGGGCTTAATACTGAAATTCATGCAGATGCTCAGTCCAATTTGACATAATTCCCCGGTGCTCAATGCGCTTCTGACACGTACAGTGGACAAATGAGTCTAAAGCAGCTGCCATGCCCATCTCTCCTGGAATCTGGGCCTGTTGTACATCAAAGTCAAGTGTGTCCTGTCAAACCGAAGGTGCATCTGGCCTCTAGCCCACAATCAATAGATGAACAGTGGTGGGAGCATCCCATGGCCCCTCCAAGTATTCCAGACCTGGAGAAGCTCCGATTTTTTTTTTAATGAACCAGACGCCGCGTTAATAAGCGAGGGCATAAAGTGTGAGTGCCAGGTTTAGCGGCTGATCTGGCATGGTGATGATTTAGATGGGGATACAGAATGGCCTTCATTCTCCAAACACATTTGTTTTCTCAGCTTCGGCAAAGAAAACATTTGTTCCGCTTGACAAAATACTTTCTATATTTAATACAAAGTGTACAACTGATCTTTATTTATGTGTTTTAAGCTTAAATGAAATGGTGCTATTTTTAACTTTCATGTTATCTCATTGAGCAAGAGGCTGTTTTGGTTCCTGGTCTATGTATGAAGAATGCAAATACAGCCAATTTAAACCAATTAGTTGTGCTGAAGAGAGAGGCAGTGGGTTTAAAAGGCAGCGATTTAAAGGGTCAGCTCTTCTACTGAAACTTTCTTAGCAAAGTCTGCGACGGAGGCATTGACTTCACCATCAGGATTATTATTTGCTTTAGTGGATTGTATATAAAGTAGATGGTCAACGGAGCGCCAGCGAACTGGATGTACGGTTAATCATTTACATGTCCATTGAATATCTTCTAATCCATCACGAGGACATCCCTTGTTCATCAAATATAAAATTTCTGCGGAAGATAATGGATACAATAGCGTAGTATGTTGGTCCACCGTAAGATAAAAGAAAAACGGTCGTGGTCTTACTCACATTCTTTTGAGCCTAACCTTGGCTCTAGGATGGATAGCGATTATGGGTCTTCAAAGAATGTTCAGGTGCCCATGTACCCGCATTAAGCTTCTTCAAACACTTTCTCCTGCTGTGGATCATAAAAATAACAACGCACTTTCTGGTGCAATATCGTATAAAATAATAGTAAAGTGGATATTCATAAAGGTTACACTCATATATTAATGAGCCGCATTGGCTCCAAGATGTCGCATAGGAATATTAAGGTAATTCCAAAACCTTCTTTCAATCACGTATCAGGAAGCAGCAGTAGTTTAAAAATAAAAATAAATTTATTGATACATAAATTATATTACCAGAACGCGTTTCACTCCTCAGAGCTTCTTCAGCTTCTACCAGCTGAAGAAGCTCTGAGGAGCGAAACGCGTTCTGGTAATATAATTTATGTATCAATAAATTTATTTTTATTTTTAAACTACTGCTGCTTCCTGATACGTGATTGAAAGAAGGTTTTGAAATTACCTTAATATTCCTATGCGACATCTTGGAGCCAATGCGGCTCATTAATATGTGAGTGTAACCTCTATGAATATCCACTTTACTATTATTTTAAACGATATTGCACCAGAAAGTGCGTTGTTATTTTTATGATCCACAGCAGGAGAAAGTGTTTGAAGAAACTTAATGCGGGTACATGGGCACCTGAACATTCTTTGAAGACCCATAATCGCTATCCATCCTAGAGCCAAGGTTAGGCTCAAAAGAATGTGAGTAAGACCACGACCGTTTTTCTTTTATCTTACGGTGGACCAACATACTGCGCTATTGTATCCATTCTCTTCCGCAGAAATTTTATATTTGATGAAGAAGGGATGTCCTCGTGATGGACATGTAAAGGATTAACCGTACATCCAGTTTGCTGGCGCTCCGTTGACCATCTACAATATAAGCTTTCAGGTTTTTAGGAGAACCCCCATAATCAATGTGTATTGTGTACGTGTAATTATTTTTCTGAAGGCGCTTCACTGTTTTTCTTTTTCATTTTTGATTGTATATAAAGGGTCATTCTAGTGGAAACAATTAGACATGTGCACAGCACAAAATTTCGTTTTGAACTAATGGATTAGTCCTAAAATGCAATTTATTTAGTTACTAAAGAAATTCGTTTTCAGTTCTTTAGTATGAAAACTAATTTCATTCATCCGAAAACCAATGGATACAATTACTATTGTAGTGGCTCCTCAGAGGGCTGAGATCGCTGCTTGTTACAGTATCTCTCACTCTCAGCACAATGTGGGCCATATTACATAGTTGGTGCTAACATAACCAGAGCTGTTGTAAACTTCCCAGAGCCATTATAGCCTATGGAGGTTTTCAGTTTACAACAGCTCTGGTTAAGTTAGCACCAACATTGTAATAGTGCCCCGTGTCAGGCAAAGCTGTTACAGTAACTGACTGCTGCTCATCACAGCGCTCAGAGAGGTTAGAACAATATTATTTCCTTGTTTTACTGAAACTCTGAGCGCTGTTACAGTCAGTTAATGTAACAACTGAGCCTGATACATTGTACTGAGAGATAATGTAACAAGCAGCCGATCTCACCGCTCGCAGCCACTGGTTTTAAAGGGCTGTATAATGTTTAGAACATCCTCCTGCATTAATTAATACCCTCTCTGTATAATGTATACAACATCCACCTGCATTAATTAATACCCTCTCTGTATAATATATAGAACATCCTCCTGAATTAATTAATGTCCCTCTCTGTATAGAACATCCTCCTCAATTTATACCTTTCTCTGTATAATGTATAGAACATCCTCCTGCATTAATTAATGCCCCTCTCTGTATAGAACAACCTACTGCATTGGCATGTGGAGGGTGCAGAACTTCGGATGTTGCGATGTCGTGCTCTTCATTGCTGGTCTCTTTCACTCATCAATGTAATATCACAAAAAGGACTGAAACTAAAATGTAGTGCATTTTATTTTAGTTTCTTTCGTTTTTTGTACTGAGCAGTTTCGTTTCTCTTGACTCATACTAAAACTAAATTATCCCAAAATTCTGACTAAATCGTTTTAGTACTAAAACAAATGCACATGTCTAGAAACAATGACATTTTCTATTTCTACATGGCATGCCTTTCTAACCCTAAGGGTCTGATAAGGTGTGTGTGTTATAAACCCTGTAAGAATGGATTAAATATCAAACCTACTTACCAACTACATATCTGTGCAGATCGATGCTTCTGCTGTACACTGCTGTGCAAATTGAAGGCTCTTCCATTAAAAGTATTCACTCACTAGAGGTAGGATATAAATAATGGAAGCAAATTAATACAATGCTTGTTTTAACATGAGGAATTGATTAAGCGTTAAGTAAAAAAAGAACAAGAATAGTTGAATAGTTAAAATTGGGCCTTTTTAACTTCTCAGATGTGAAGGATGTGGATGGAGAGTGGGTATCCCACTGGTTTACGGCAGACACTCCATGTACATCCTGTGGGTGTACTTGTTTTCCGATCACTCCAACCCCGGCAACCTGGATTTTCTACTCACGTGTCACGTTAATAAGGCTGCAGTATGAATGGCCAGGGGGGGTGATAAAAAAAAGTAGATAATAATACTGATTGTACTTATTGACACCCCTGGGGTCAGCCAAGCATTTTTAAGAGCGGAAGGAATGTCCGTGAGAGTGGACGTTCCCTCCACTCTGACGCCCGTCTGGCCACATCGCTGAGTGCAGTTAGTGCGCTCAGCGCTGCAGGGCTCCATCCTCCTATGGAGGATCGCACTTTGCCACTCTGTCGAACGCACATCGTAGCGTTTCGACAGGGCGGCTTTCAGCACGTCTGCTTTAGCGCACACTACAGCATGTGGCCATCCCCGTCGAAGCGTCACAACGCTGCGACGGACGCCGAGAGGCAAGTCAGTACGGGTGCACGTAGTGCGCTCGTCTGACCCCGGTCTTAGGCTTTGGAAATTTGTCTACTTTTATTTAAAAAAAATAAAAAATAACAATTGCATGTTCAGTGTTTTACACATACAGGGTTATTCAAAGAGATCCGAATTGCTTGAGAACGGTAACCGAACGCTGAAAATCAGCGTTCGGTTACCTTTCTTGGCCATTCGGCTATCCAGAGAGCAGGCAATTCGCCAAATCCTGGCGAATTGCCTGAACATACCTGCCCATAATTGCCTGTTCGGTGCTTGTTCGAGGGCAGTGAAAACCCCATGAAAAAGCACTGCTTCGGCTATTCAGAGAACACAAACCAGCAGTGAAAGGTTCCCAAAATGCCCTGCCATTCGGTGGTTTAATTCGGCAAGTTTATTCAGGAGAATCCCATAAGCTTCAATGTTAAAAATATTCCGTTTTAATTCAATATCTAATAAACTGTTCATTATAAAATTCTGCAGTAAAGAGTCTCTTTATTTATAGATTTTTTAGGATATTTTATGCATTTTTCAGATTTTTTTTTTTTTAAAAGTCCGATTTTTTTTTTTTTTAACCACTTGGCTGCTATGCCAAGCTGCGTCCAGCCAAGCTGCTATGCAAAGCTGCGTCCAGCCAAGTGGTTCTCCTGTGCTATGGACGCGCTGAGCGCGTCCATGCACAGGAGGCAGCAATCCGACGATTCTGGCGGATTGCTGCGCCCCCCCGGTGCGGGCTGACATCCTCGATGTCAGCCCAGCACTCCGGGACTCCGGAGGAGCAATTAGATGTCATCGCGGCGGCGCGATGACACCTAAGTCAGGCGCCCCCCCCCGCACGTGCGGAGGAAGTGCCTGAAAGGGAGGGGGGGAGGTCCTTCTGACCTCTCTCCCTCCCGATCGCCGGGGAGCCGGGGGTTAATACAGGCACCGTTTGGAAGGGCACAGCCTGCCCTTCCAAACGGTGGCTGTGATTAACCCCTGGGGAGCCGGATCACGAATCGGTGCTGAAAAGAAACTCCCCCTGAGGACTGGCGTCATCGTGCATAGCACGATGACGCCAGTCCTGGAGTTAACCCCTAGCTGCCACCAATGGTGGAGATAGGGGGTTCATTAGAACCCCCTATCTCCCGATCCGTGGCAGCTAGGGGTTAATATTTGATATCGTTGGATCGGCCAGAGCATGGCCATTCCAACGATACCAAAGATGAAAATGAAAAATGTTTAAAAAAATAAATAAATAAATATTTGAAAACAAAAAATAAACAAGTTTTTTTTTTTTTGTTTTGTTAATGCAGCAATATTGTTCCCACTTCAATTATAATGTGCACAATAATGCTGCACTAACGATTTTTGTATGCGGTGCGTTTGTTAAAAAAAGCGAAATTTTCCCCAAAAAAAATGTACCGAGCCCCCATTTCTAATTTTTTTAACAAGCGCACCCCATACAAAATATAACCGCAAAGGATCGCATGTTAAAATGTGAAAAAAACCACTTTACACATAATAAATTATTGAAAATTCGAATTTTATTGCATTTTTTGTTATAATATACAGACATGACATAACGTATACATATAATAATGACATATTATGAATCTGCCGAGTCTACCGGAAAGAACGATATATAATATGTCTGGGTCATATATCAAAATATGGCTACAAAACACGGTTAAACATGATGAGCGAAAGCGGTAAAAATGACCTCAGCACAGAGGTGTGAAAAGCCTCAGCAGCGAAAGGGTTAAGTTTACTTATTTTTTCTGTAACAGCCCTCTTTATTATCATTCCCTGGACCTCATATGTAAATTTCAGACATTTTCGCTCAGTAGTTTCTTTGCAAACAGTGTTTCACTTTTCAAACATTCATACAAACTGTTTTCCTAATTTATTCACTTCACTCTGTCTGCGGTCTCGGCTTTCTCGGCTTTTTACAGCGGCTTCACTGTGGGTGATCGGCTCCTGCTCGGGTTTTTCTGTGGTTTTCGGCAGGTTAATCCAGATGTTTTTGAGGGTTTTCAGCGTGCATTCGCTGGGTTTTGCGGTTCGTTTTCGTCGGGTTTGCGGTAGCTTTTCCCTGCAATTCGGGGGCCCTGTGGTGTTTGCTGAATACACCGCAGGGTCACCGAAATGGGATCGGCAAAAGGAACCGAATTGAAGAGAACGAAAAGTCACCGAACGTGCGGTGACTTTTCGAATCTCTTTGAATAACCCTGATAGTCATTTTATGCATGAAATGCAATGCACCAAAATATGAGCAAGAAAATTTATTTTCTTGCACTACTGTGTCAATTTAAAATATTTATATGTAATAAATATACACACACACAATATATAGGTGCACACAACCAGGCGTCTGCACTCTGGATCTGCAATAGATAAGTGCTCCGGTGCATCATCTGCGAGATCAGTCATAACACGCCAAAAAGGAACGTACTTCACAGTCTTCGTTATCAAGAAATAAATCTTGTTATTATAGTTTTAAGGGGTCCAGATGTGAGGCTTGCCCTCCATTCTTTACCTCCCTTCTAGCTGTTACAATCTGGCAGAAAACACTGGATGAAGTGGAAGAGTTTCCTCCACCCTACCCAGCATCACCAGCAGCTGGGATTTTTTTAATTTTCCGACTGCCAGTTACCAGATCGGTCACTAGCGACATTGGCACGCAGAGAGTGTGTCGATGTCACCCTCTCTCAGACCAATTGCTGTAGTGAAAAAGCAAGGAGTGTGTATAAATAAATATACACTATACAGTGTGGGCGCCTATTTATAAATTAATTTAAAGTGCAGGGTGTAGTGCTAATAAATAGTCAAATGCTGCCTATAGTATGGTAAAAACACATAGAAAACAACCAAAATATGTGTCAGAATACAAGATAAAAAGCGAAAATCCATACGGCGCATCTAGTGCAATTAATAGGTTAATAAATCAATGGATATGTAAAATCCATAAAATCCATTAAAAAACTCGTAAACCGTAGCAGTAAAAATATTATTGTCAAGTCAATAAAAGTGCATAGAGTAAAGTCCAGGTCAAATGTGCAAAAAGTGCAAAAAGGTGCTCAAGTATATATTAATGGAATACTCAAAAATGATGATGAAGAATAATGTGCTGATCTTCTTATAAGTGCTGGTGCTGAATCCTCATATCCGTCAGTAATCCTCAAAAAAAGCACATCACAGGAAAAGATGATAGTGCAGACAGTCAGAATAGAGTAGGCTCAAAATATAATCAAAATCTAAACCACTCACATTTATTGGAGCCCACAAGGTCCCGGCTCGAGGAGAAACAGCCTGCAGCCAAATATAGGGTGGCACTTCCCTTCTTTCTGTCCGTACTGGAGACTAAAAATAGAGAGAATCGGGAGACGGCACTCCCATAGCGTAATACTGCGTATATGTGGAAATGTGGAAAGGAAAAGATGAAGCACACTCACCGATTTTGGAGCATCGTAATGTCAGGCTCAATATATGTCGCTTTGGGTCCTCTTAGGGTGGGAACCCAAACCTCTTTGCCTCCGCGGTGGTGGGTCCAAGTTTCCAAGGAGAAAAAAAGGGTCGGAGAAAGGTGGCAAATGTTGGGAAAATTTAATGGATAAATAAAATAAAATAAAATAAAATACAGGACAAGGTCTGTATTTTATTTTATTTATCCATTAAATTTTCCCAACATTTGCCACCTTTCTCCGACCCTTTTTTTCTCCTTGGAAACTTGGACCCACCACCGCGGAGGCAAAGAGGTTTGGGTTCCCACCCTAAGAGGACCCAGAGCGACATATATTGAGCCTGACATTACGAGGCTCCAAAATCGGTGAGTGTGCTTCATCTTTTCCTTTCCACATTTCCACATATACGCAGTATTACGCTATGGGAGTGCCGTCTCCCGATTCTCTCTATTTTTAGTCTCCAGTACGGACAGAAAGAAGGGAAGTGCCACCCTATATTTGGCTGCAGGCTGTTTCTCCTCGAGCCGGGATCTTGTGGGCTCCCATAAATGTGAGTGGTTTAGATTTTGATTATATTTTGAGCCTACTCTATTCTGACTGTCTGCACTATCATCTTTTCCTGTGATGTGCTTTTTTTGAGGATTACTGACGGATATGAGGATTCAGCACCAGCACTTATAAGAAGATCAGCACATTATTCTTCATCATCATTTTTGAGTATTCCATTAATATATACTTGAGCACCTTTTTGCACTTTTTGCACATTTGACCTGGACTTTACTCTATGCACTTTTATTGACTTGACAATAATATTTTTACTGCTACGGTTTACGAGTTTTTTAATGGATTTTATGGATTTTACATATCCATTGATTTATTAACCTATTAATTGCACTAGATGCGCCGTATGGATTTTCGCTTTTTACAATTGCTGTAGTGAGCCTTCTTAGAGAGGCTGCCAATGGATTATACAATGGATTACATGCCAATGGATATACACATGCGCACAGAGCTCTGATCCATCGTTCTGCGTGGGCGCTATGGAGCTTGCGTATGTAAAGTGTGCAGGTCCCGTTGCAGCACGCAATTTGTGGTTCCTACATTATGTAAGTTGCTTAGGAGCGCAAATTGTGAAGAAAAGCTTCAGGTACTTCCAGGTTCGGGAGTCCCTGAGCCGAAGAAGAGGAGCTGCACACGACGATGGAGAAAGGATGAGTAAAATCACCTAAAATAAATAAAATGTAAAAATATATTTGGACAGAGGCTGTCAGCAGCCTCTACCCAATTATTTAAGGGCAATAAAAGGGAACTCTATTTTTTTAACAGTGTATCCCTTTAGCAAATACTCAAATTTTCTGTTCTCAGTGAGACTTTCATCTCTCTCTCTATTATATATACAGTATACACATATACACTACAGTATTGTCACGGTGGCCCCCGCACCCCCCCGGCGCCTGGCAGCAGCTTCCTCGCTGCTCGCTGGCCAGGCGCCGAGTGATATTGCGGTCGCTTCCGCACACGTGGGACGCCGGGGGGCGGGGCCTGGCGGGGAGACGCGGACCCGCCGGGTTTAAAGCCCAGACTCACAGAGACGCCGATGCCCTGACGTGGTAGTTACTTCCCGCAGAGCTCTTGTATATTTTGGCAAACTAACGATTCTGTGTATGACCCTTGGCATTGGCAAACTAACGATTCTGTGTATGACCCTTGGCATTGGCAAACTAACGATTCTGTGTATGACCCTTGGCATTGGCAAACTAACGATTCTGTGTATGACCCTTGGCATTGGCAAACTAACGATTCTGTGTATGACCCTTGGCATTGGCAAACTAACGATTCTGTGCATGACCCTTGGCATTGGCAAACTAACGATTCTGTGTATGACCCCTGGCATTGGCGAACGAACCATTCTGTGCGTAACCCCTGGTATTGGCATTAACTCTTCTATTTCTGGTATTGAGGTCAGTCTGTGTGGCACCCTAAGCACACATCAGACTACCCCTTGTGTTGTTAGGGTCTTGGGAAGAGCTAATTATTCTAAGTCCTTGTGTATCATTCTATGTCCGTCTAGTCGTGCCGACCAATCTAAGGATCGGAAGGGTAGAGAGTGTCCTGCGTCTAGGGACCACTAGTCAGATAAGCAGAGGGATCCGTGACGTCTCTCTTGTATGTGCTCTGTACTGCCATTCTAGTAGTCTGTCTAGTCGTGCCGACCACTCTAAGGATCGAAGGGTAGAGAGTGTCCTGCGTATAGGGACCACCATTCTAGTATCAGGGGGATCCGTGACATTACGTCAGGGCCAATGGATCCCGCAGACCTCTCTAATCAGTTGACACGTATTGCAGCCAGACAAGAAGAGCAGGACCATAGAATGGACCAGATTGCTCTTGCCCTGCAAACCCTGTTAAATCGATCCAGTTCTGGAACTGCAAGCCCTCCAGACCCAGTAGTGCCTAGGGTCAGTTCGGCCGCTCCCGAGGGGGAGTAGGCTCAGTATGAAGGCACCCGTACGCTATGATGGAACACCAAACTTATGCCGGGGCTTTCTGACCCAACTCGAGATCTTGTTCGAGAACAATCCAGGGTCCTGTATGTCCGATAAAGCAAAGTAGGCTATCTGATTAATCATCTAACCGAAAAAGCTTTATTATGGGCCACGCCCTTGTGGGAGAATAAGAAACCCATCATTTATGACTATGAGGGTTTTACCTCCGAGTTAAAGCGTACCTTCGATCCCTCTAGAAGGGCTACCAATGCGGGTAGATCCCTGTTTCACATCAAACAGGGTAATAGGAGGGTCTCCGACTATGCCATAGAGTTTAAGACTTTGTCTTCTGAGGTACACTGGCCGAACGACGTTTTAACCCTAGCCTTTACCGAAGGCCTGAACGAGGCTTTTATGTTTGAGTTGGCTCCCTTAAAATTACCAGAACATCTGGATCATTTGTTGATTTCTGCATTGCCATGGACGATCAAATCAGGGAAAGGAGACACCCCAGAGATAGACCCAGACGGGTCCTGCCTCCTTTGCCCCTAGTACCCAGACACACCACTACATCAGGCAACCCGGAGACCGCAAAGACTGATGTACCGGCCGTTGAACCCATGCAGATAGGAAAAACGGGTATTTCAGAGGCAGAAAGAGCTCACAGAAAAGAAGGGGGCTCTGCTTTTATTGTGCGGGGCAGATCATTTCCGCCTTCAATGTCCTCAGAGACCCAGGGGTAGCAGGGGTGAGACTAACAAATCAGGTCAAAGAACAGCCAATACCCAGGTTATCGGTTCTCTGTATGCCTCCTTTGTGGACGATGAAAAAAAAAAACCCGGATTCTGGTACCCATCTCCCTCACCTGGGAGGGGGTTCACCTCGAGACTGAGGCATTCCTAGACTCTGGAGCCTCAGGTAATTTTATGGACAGATGTTTTGCCGCCAAAAACCTCTTACCTCTGGTTCTAAAGGAGAGGCCTCTAATGGTGGAAGCCATAGACGGAAAACCCCTGTCATGTCCCCATATCACTCACGACACTATTGATGTATGCATGACTACGGGAGTTCTGCACCGTGAAACCATACGATTCCAGATTATCGACTCTCCCTCATGTCCTGTCGTTCTTGGGTTCCCATGGTTAATAGAGCATAACCCGGTGATTGATTGGGCCCAGCGAGATATAAAGTGTTGGGGTCCTAGTTGCCAGTCAAAGTGCCTGGGCAGGGTTAATGTGATTGGTAGCCTCAATATTGCTACAGCACCTCCTTTGTCCACCGAAGTCCCTGAATGTTATATGGCGCTAAAGGAGGTGTTCTCCAAAACCAGGACTGAGGTCCTACCACCGCATCGTCCTTATGACTGTGCTATAGAGTTGCTCCCTGGTACTATGCCTCCTAGAGGACACGTATACCCTTTGTCACAAAAGGAAAACGACATTATGGAGGAATATATAAGGGGATCTCTAGAGCGAGGATTTATCAGACGATCCTCCTCTCCGGCAGGAGCAGGTTTCTTTTTCGTTTCCAAAAAAGAGGGTGACCTGCGACCTTGCATCGATTATAGAGGTTTGAATAGGATTACCATAAGAAATGCATATCCAATACCTCTTATAACAGAATTGTTCGACCGATTAAAAGGGGCCCGTATTTATACGAAGCTTGATTTACGCGGAGCGTACAACCTGGTCAGGGTTAAGAAGGGGCATGAATGGAAAACGGCTTTTAATACACGTAGCGGGCATTATGAATACCTAGTGATGCCCTTTGGATTATGTAACGCGCCAGCCGTTTTTCAGGACCTCATAAACGACACCCTACGGGACTTTCTGCAAACGTTCGTTATAGTATATCTGGACGACATCCTGATATACTCTCCTGATAAGGACACCCATCACGTCCATGTGCAACAAGTGTTGAAGAGATTATTGAGGGCTGGGTTATATTGTAAACTAGAGAAATGCTATTCGACATAGAGACAGTGCACTTCCTTGGGTATATAATAACCCTGAGGTTTCCAAATGGATCCTACAAAACTATCAGCGATTCTTGACTGGCCTTTACCCCAAGGGCTTAAAGCCATCCAGAGGTTTCTGGGTTTTACTAATTACTACCGGAGGTTCATTAAAAACTTTTCGGCCTTGGTAGCTCCCCTCACGGCTATGACTAAAAAAGGGGTGGCGAATCAGAAATGGACACCCCAGGCCAGTCAAGCCTTTGAGGCACTTAAACAGGCTTTCACAACTGCCCCTGTTCTCCGACATCCAGATCCGGCTCTGCCTTTCCAGGTTGAAGTTGACGCCTCCGAGCTAGGTCTTGGTGCAGTCTTGTCCCAAAGGGAGGCACCCGACAAACCCTTGCATCCATGCGGCTTCTATTCCCGAAAGTTGTCCCCGGCAGAGAGGAACTATGATATCGGAAATAGAGAGTTGTTAGCAGTTATCGCAGCCTTGACGGAATGGAGATACTTATTGGAGGGGTCTAGGGACCCCATTGTCATCATAACCGATCATAAGAATCTTACGTACATTGGAGACGCTAAACGGTTAAATGCCAGACAAGCGAGATGGTCGTTGTTTCTTTCAAGCTTTAATTTCGTCCTCACATATAGACCTGGGTCAAGAAACATTAAAGCAGACGCATTGTCAAGACAATACAAATCCTACGAACATAACATCCAAGATCAGCATCCCATTGTACCCCAGGAAAGAATTATAGCCCTTACCACGATTAGTGTCTCGTCTCCTCTGATGTTAAGATTGCAGACCGCCCAGGGTACAGCTCCTGGGGGGAGACCTCCTGCGAAACTCTTTGTGCCTGAGAACGAAAGAGAAGAAGTACTGAAACTTTATCATGATAACAAAACCTCTGGGCATATGGGGATCACCAAAACAGTGTCTAGTATACGTAAACTCCTCTGGTGGCCCACGGTGCGCCGTGATGTTAAAGATTACATAACCGTGTGCGAGGTGTGCACAAGACATAAAAGTCCCAAAACAGCGCCCATTGGTTTACTCCAGCCTCTGCCAATCCCCGAACGACCATGGTCGCATTTAGCTATGGATTTTATAGTAGAGTTACCCGAGTCAAAAGGAATACTGTAATACTCACGGTCATTGATCGATTCTCCAAAATGGGTCACTATGTTCCTCTTCGGAAACTTCCTTCGGCAGCCGAACTGGTGCCCATTTTCATTACCAATGTGGTCCGCATACACGGTATTCCTCTTGGGATTGTTCTGATAGGGGGACCCAATTCGTCTCCAGATTCTGGAAAGGGTTTTGCAAGAATGTGGGGATAGACCTATCCTTCTCTTCGGCCTATCACCCCCAGACCAACGGAGCAGCAGAACGAGCCAATCAAAATATAGAGAAATATCTCAGGTGCTTTATATCCGAACGACAAGATAACTGGTCAGACCTGATACCGTGGGCAGAGTATGCCTTGAACAGTGCAGTGAGCGAAGCCACAGGACATTCCCCTTTCTTCACTGTTTACGGTTTTGATCCTCCCGTGCTCCCTGCTACGTTTCCTGATACCGCGATTCCTGCTCTGGATGAGCATTTAGCGTCATTGAAAGAAACTTGGGGAAGGGTTAAAAGGGCACTGGAGGATAGCAGTGGTATCCAGAAGATCAAGGCCGACAGACACAGGAGGCCGGCACCCGTGTATCAAGTTGGGGACAGGGTTTGGCTTTCTTCACGGAACATCAAGCTCTTAGTACCCTCTATGAAACTGGCACCCAGATACATAGGGCCCTATAAGATTCTGCGGCGAATCAATCCGGTCTCCTATGCTTTGGCACTGCCCTCCCATATCAGGATACACAATGTGTTCCACGTGAGCCTTTTAAAACCACTCTTGTGTAATCGGTACACCAGGGTCCGTGTCCCCCCTCCTCCTGTCTCTGTGGAGGGCGAGGAGGAGTTTGAAGTTGAGGCCATTCTGGACGCTAGGGTTTCTAGGGGGGTCCTTCAGTACTTGGTTGACTGGGTGGGCTACGGTCCAGAGGATCGCTCTTGGCTCCCGGCTACTGAGGTTCATGCTCCTCGGTTGGTGAGGGCTTTCTATTTGGCTCATCCCCGCGCTCCTGGGGGTCGTCCAGTGGCCGCCCGTAGAGGGGGGGTTCTGTCACGGTGGCCCCCGCACCCCCCCGGCGCCTGGCAGCAGCTTCCTCGCTGCTCGCTGGCCAGGCGCCGAGTGATATTGCGGTCGCTTCCGCACACGTGGGACGCCGGGGGGCGGGGCCTGGCGGGGAGACGCGGACCCGCCGGGTTTAAAGCCCAGACTCACAGAGACGCCGATGCCCTGACGTGGTAGTTACTTCCCGCAGAGCTCTTGTATATTTTGGCAAACTAACGATTCTGTGTATGACCCTTGGCATTGGCAAACTAACGATTCTGTGTATGACCCTTGGCATTGGCAAACTAACGATTCTGTGTATGACCCTTGGCATTGGCAAACTAACGATTCTGTGTATGACCCTTGGCATTGGCAAACTAACGATTCTGTGTATGACCCTTGGCATTGGCAAACTAACGATTCTGATTCTGTGCATGACCCTTGGCATTGGCAAACTAACGATTCTGTGTATGACCCCTGGCATTGGCGAACGAACCATTCTGTGCGTAACCCCTGGTATTGGCATTAACTCTTCTATTTCTGGTATTGAGGTCAGTCTGTGTGGCACCCTAAGCACACATCAGACTACCCCTTGTGTTGTTAGGGTCTTGGGAAGAGCTAATTATTCTAAGTCCTTGTGTATCATTCTATGTCCGTCTAGTCGTGCCGACCAATCTAAGGATCGGAAGGGTAGAGAGTGTCCTGCGTCTAGGGACCACTAGTCAGATAAGCAGAGGGATCCGTGACGTCTCTCTTGTATGTGCTCTGTACTGCCATTCTAGTAGTCTGTCTAGTCGTGCCGACCACTCTAAGGATCGGAAGGGTAGAGAGTGTCCTGCGTATAGGGACCACCATTCTAGTATCAGGGGGATCCGTGACAAGTATATATATAGTCCTCGTCTCTTCCCAGGCAAAAAGTAATAAAAAAAAAAGCAATATGCCCCTCTTAGGCTAGGGTCAGACGAAAGCATTTTTCCCCGCGAACGTGAAAAAGTGCGTCCGAACGCATTGACGTATTTTTTCACGGAATGCGCAAAAACGGTCAGACGACGCGCATTTTCGGGCGTGATTTTGTACGAATCGTCAATAAAACTCTTTTTGCGTCTGGACGTTATGTAGGCTGGACATTAGCAGCGTCTGACGTCTCCTAATCACGCAAACACGCCGCTATGCCGCAGCTGCGCACTCAGTACGTCAGTACTAGCGGTTCAGCGTTCTCAAAAAAATGCGTTCAAATTCCACTTGCGTTGCACGGCTGGACTTTTGTGCGGCCGTACATCGTATATTGGCCGTCATTGCCCGTCATCTGCTGCTAGTACGGCCGTAATTATGTGCGCCAGAACGCACGTTAAAAGTGCACTGGTCTGACCCCAGCCTTAAAGTATCCTGTTAAAGTATGTAGAGGCATATTGAACACACTTAGGGTCTTAATAAAATCCTGAATTTATTATGTTTCCATTAAAATATTCTACTTTTCAGCTTGACAGAAAGCCTTTTGCAAGGAGAACGAGAACCGTCAGATATTTCAAAGGAAACATAATAAACTGTGCGCTTGAAATCTTCTCGGGTACACAATTAATGTATGTGGTGAAATAAATTTATGAAAATGTTGACAATATGAGCTATATATATTTATAAAAAAATAATTTTATATATATATATATATATATCAAAAAAATTGGGGGGCACTCCGGGGCTTCTAAAACAAGTTTTTATTAAATACACATTAAAAGACCGAGCAACGTTTCGGCTCCTCAGAATCTTTCATCCGAGACATCGGTCTGTTTTTTCTTTTTATGTGTATTTAATTAAAACTTGTTTTAGAAGCCCCGGAGTGCTCCCACCTCTCTTTTTGATATATGCTCTCTCCATTGGGGAAAGCACCCAGGCACTTTGTACAGAATACACCAGCAGGACTGAGTGCTTTTTCCAATTGTCTTTATATATATATATCTATATTTTAAGTTCAAATTGCATTTCTCTTCACGTTTTTACACAGAGACCGTTGAATATTTATACATAGGATAGGGATTCATTGTGCAGTATCTTACATGACGAGTATAGGACTTCATTTGGTTTAAGCTCTCTCTCACTATACAATTTAACCATGTTTTGTTTTATTTATTATTTAAAAATATACACCTCGGCCTGCCTTTGCTCTGCAGGGATCCTTTTTACAATGAATAGAAGCTATTTTCCTCACCATGCTGTTTTTTTCCCTTTGTGCCTTTTGGGCGTGGCACCTGCCTCCCTGTTACCTCACAGAGTGGCGATACTTCAAAGGAACAAAACTTTATTGCTGCACTCTGCCAATCACTGACATAGAGCTTGCTATAGGGATAAGACATAGGGCTGAGATGAGATATAAGACTGTAGAAATGGCAGATCTGTGTATATCACTATTACTATTTTTATTTCCATCATTTATTAACACTTTCTGCAGTGCTTTACAATAAATACAGTTTTAAATGAACAAAAGTACAAAGTAAATTAAAAATGAAACAGAGACAAGACGTCTGGAGGGTCCTGCTCACATGAGGTTATAATTGCTAGAAGACAGATATATGATGTGACTCTTCCTATGGGTGTTCGTTTTTATTAGTTGTATTATTTTCTGTTTATATTTTTACCAAACTGTTCTGCTAAAAACTTCAAAAAAGCATCTTATAATAAACCTTTCAATAAGGCACATATGATAAACCCACAATAAGGCATCTTATAATAAACCTTGCAATAAGGCACCATATGATAAACCCACAATAAGGCACTGTATAATAAAACTTACAATAAGGCACCATATAATAAACCCTACAATAAGGCGCCTTATAATAAACCTGGCAATAAGGCACCATATGATAGGCCTACAATAAGGCACTGTATAATAAAACTTACAATAAGGCACCATATAATAAACCCTACAATAAGGTGCCTTTTAATTAACCCTGCAATAAGGCACCATATGATAAACCTACAATAAGGCACTGTATAATAAAACTCACAATAAGGCACCATATAATAAACTCTACAATAAGGCGCCTTTATAATAAACCTTGCAATAAGACACCATATAATAAACCCTACAATAAGGCGCCTTATAATAAACCTTGCAATAAGACACCTTATAACAGCAATAAGGCGCCTTATAATAAACCTACAATAAGGCACCTTATAATAAACCCAGTACTAAGGCACCTTATAATAAATCTACAATAAGGCACCTTATAATAAACATTACAATAAAGGCACCATATAATAAATCTCGCAATAAGGCACTTTATAATAAACCTTACAATAAACGCACCCAGGGCATACTTGAAAATGAGAGAAATCTCAATGTATCCTTCCTGGTAAAATCCTTTATAAATAAATATAATAAGTCTTATAATAAGGCAACTTATGATAAAAATTCTTACAATAAGACACCTTATAATAACCAAATGATGCCTTATAATAAGGCACCTAATATTAAACCTTATAATCCATTTTAATGAGGCACCTTACAATAAACCAAATAATAACCTTATAATATATTATAATATACCTTATAATAAGGTCCCTATAATGCCTTACAATAAGGCACCTTATAAACCCATATACGTATATCATACAGTATCTTCTTATCTGTATCTATTTTTGTACATAAAATGTATATATTAATTGCATAATTATATATTATATATTGTTATAAGGCAAACTAGAAAACATATTTAACTAGTTAGACAAATATGTATATATAATGTTAATTTTATGGTTTATGCTTTAGGTTTATGCTTATTTCCCAAAATAAACACACAAACATGCGTATGTATACATACACATATCTACATATATAGTATCTATCTATATGTATATATCAATGCACATACACACAGTACACACATATGCAAACATTAGCCCAATAAGCAAATACTCGTGTATAGATTGATAAAAAGAGAGAGTTAGAAAGTTGATTTTTCTGATTAAAAGTAATATGCTGGCAGAATGCTTGGTTGTGTAGGCAGAGGTATTAGCAGTAGGAAAAGGGAAGTGCTCATGCCACTGTACAGAGCACTGGTGAGACCTCACTTGGAGTACTGTGTGCAGTACTGGAGACCGTATCTCCAGAAGGATATAGACATCTGAGAGTTCAGAGAAGGGCTACTAAAATGGTGTACGGCTTGAAGGAGAAAAGTTACCAGGAAAGGCTTAACATGTACAGCTTGGAAAAAAGACGAGACAGAGGAGATATGATAGAAACATTTAAATACGTAAAGGGAATCCACAAGGTAGAGGAAGGGAGTATATTTAAAAGGAAACAAAGTAGCAAAACAAGAGGACATAGTCTTAGATTACGGGGGCAAAGGTTTAAAAGTAACATCAGGAAGCATTATTTTACTGACAGGGTGGTGGATACATGGAACAGCCTTCCAGTAGAAGTGGTAGAGGCCAAAACAGTAATTGAATTTAAGCAGGCATGGGATAGGCATAAGGCTATCCTAAACAAAAGCTATAGGCTAGGGAATGGTTTACATATATGGATAATACAGCAATTATTTATTGAGTGTTTTATTGGATTTTAATGGGAATAGTAATAGAGTATATGCTATAATTTTTACCTTTAGAGCTGTACATTGCTGATTTAAATCCTGGAGAGCAGATCAGTGAAAAACTGGTTCATAGCTTTACGAGTGGAAAAAAATCACCTGTGCTCGGAGGACTGAATCAGTCCTCTGGGACAACTGTGGGAGGAGAGACACTAAGGTCATCCATGACTATTCAAATGATCTGCCTAGAAAATACCTTTACTGTGTTGTCCTAAATGGAATTTACTTTCTGTTTGCTACTAACTTGTCCAATTAAATCAAAAATCCTAACTTCCTTGTTGTGTCTATTGCTGCATTCATCTTGATATCAGGGCCTCGAATGATTGGGATTTAACGTAAACGTATGACCAATGCATTGATTGGCACACAGTGTGAGCTTAACTCTTTTGTGGGGATATATCACAGTTCCTCAGGTGAAGATGATATGCCCTTTTGGCAATGCTAGTATGTCTGGGTGTCTTTGTCAACATTTTCCAACAGAATATCTTTACGAAGGACTCTTCGTCTGTGCATGTTAGAAGATAACCAGCTGCATTTCATTTCTAGATTGCTCAGGCCGAACTTCAAAAGACATGCTCCAGGTCCACAGCTGAAAGCGTACCCAGCGGATGCCCGCATGTGTGCCAATGCAGGCCTCCTCCTCTTTTACCACCTCCACCGCCTCCACCACCTCCTCCGAGACTTGCACCACCCAGTGAGTATAAAATGGAGCTATGCGATTTGTTAAATTATTGTTAATAGACCTAAAACTGGGGTAAATTGGTAACAAGCAGCAAAGATTTGTTGGGATACTACTCCACTGAAAGCATGAAGTTGAGTTGGGCAAAAACTCTGACATGCTAGATGAGCAGCAACTCGTTGAGGTCAGTTGGTTTCTGAAGGCTTGGGTGAAAAAGTACCGGGGGTGCATGTGGGCTGGGTGGGAAGATGGTGCAAGAAATGTACAGTGATGTCAGTGAGGGATCATGGAGGGAGCCGATAGGCTTCTCTAAAGTAATGTGTTTTCAGAGACCTCTTGAAGGAATGGAGAGACGGGGAGAGTCTGATGTTGCGGGGGATTGAGTTCCACAGAAAGGGGGCAACTCGGGAGAAGTCTTGAAGGCGGCAGTGGGGGTGCAGGTACGAGGAACTGATAGCATCAGATCATTTGGCAGAACGAAGTGGTCAGGATTGAATGTACCTGCTAATAAGAGAGGAAATGTAGTCAGGGGCGCGGTTATGGAGAGCTTTGTATGTGAGGACCAATATTTTGAAGTGGATTCTAAGCTAAACAGAGAGCCAGTGTAGACAAAGGGGTGAGGTGTATGATTCTGGCACAGTCATTCATAACAGACTGCAGAAGAGAATCTGGGATCTTTTAAGGCCAGAGAGAAGGAGGTTACAGAAGTCATGGTCGGAGATAATAAGAGCTTGGATGAGCATTGTAGTAGAGTCCTGATTAAGAAAGGGACGGATGCGTGCAATGTTTTTTAGGTGGAGGTAGCAAGATTTGGTTAGTGACTGAATGTGAGGAGTAAAGGATAGATCTGAGTCCAAGAGGACCTGTAGTCAACGAGCCTGAGAATTAGAAGTAATGGTCATACCATTCACCGGATGGCAAATGTGCACAAGAATGGAGGATTTAGATGGAGGGAAGATGAGAAGCTCAGTTTTAGAGAGGTTGTACTTTAGGAAATGGGAACTCATCAAGTCGGACACTGGTGACAGGCAGGCTGTAACACAGTCCAACACAGTACCTTTTAATCAATACGATAAGCTGTTTGAGAGTCTCCTTCCTTCTTCAGGACATAAGACTCTTGAAAGCTTGTCATATTGTTTTATTGTTAGTCAAATAAACAAAGTATAATGGCATCTTACAATACTCTGATTAGTTCTTAATTTGTTCTTTTTTTCCCTATGACCAATAGACCTAGGCTATAACTTACTTATCATGTGTCAGGGTATATGGTGGTAGCCTGTAAGGTGGAATGGCAGGCGTGATGGAACGGGGCAGAGAACAGTACTAGTAGGGCCCAAGAGTGCTGAGAAAGGGGGTCTGGAGGTAGAGTAAACGAGGAACAGGCCAAGGTCAGGGCAGATGTCTGGCAGGCAAAGTTGAACAAACAAATCCAGGTCAGTACACCGGGGAGTTCAGACAAAGGTAATAGGGAAAGGGAACAATAGGGAGAGAGATGTAACCAGGTAGGCTTCAATATTGGAGCTGAGACTGAATGGACGAGCTGGGTTTTATAGCCTGAGTCCCTACAGACTCCTCCTGCCCTATTGAGGGTGGCTGTGACAGCAGCGTGTGCAGCAAGCCTGTCGGCATATTGGTGGTGGCAGTCTATGAATGCGCCACCATCATGGGGTCTAGGGCGGGCCTGAAGTCTCACACTTCTCCTGGTTCAGCTAGGAGCCCCAGTAGAGGCCAATCCGGATCCTAAAGGGGGATATCATCAGCCAGGAC
Organism: Leptobrachium leishanense; assembly: GCA_009667805.1. NCBI lineage: Eukaryota > Metazoa > Chordata > Amphibia > Anura > Megophryidae > Leptobrachium > Leptobrachium leishanense. The sequence goes on from CM019075.1 coordinate 18,094,804, forward strand.
ACCAGGATTCTCCTATTGCCAATGGGAGGCAGTCTCGAGACTGCCGTTCGGTGAGAAGGCCTGAGTCTGACCCATTCCACGAGGCGCACTGAAATCATGTGACTTATTTACTTAGACTCCAGAGGAGGAAGATGCGCCTGGCTGGGCTCCGCCGATATGGCAGCCGGCCCGCATCACATGCCAATGACGTCAACGTGTCCTGGTCAGCAATGGAGGACTTACTATGTATAAAAAAACAGTCAGCTCAATCAGTCCTTGCTCCAGCATTGAAGCAGTCTCCTTCTATATCTCCCTTCTCTAGGCTTTATTGCGCCCTTGCTGTGTATGACTAGTTTTTTTACCATGAGTATTGCCGCCACCCGTGACCTATGCTCTGATACCAGATTACGAATTGTGGATAGCCCATAGTACTACATCCGTGTCCATTACTGCTCCAGTTACTTCCTTTGGGCTCCCACCCACCTACCCCAGTAGCAATGTGACACAAAAATGTGTGTGGAACTTATGTGTGCTATTTCAAAAATGACTAAAATTGGTGAAGATCATCAATTCCTGAAAATTTCAAGTTACAGGGTTTTATATAATTCCATTTTTAACTAATAAACTCAAGTGTACAGTTTTTAACACTTTTCAATCTTTCAACCTCAAGTTCTCCTCAATGAGATGTCGAGTTCCCCACTTGTGATAAACCCAAAAAACTACCATTGTTCATCTCTGGAGGTCTTCAACTCTAAAATAAATTCTAGTTTCCATCGATATTTCCCTACTGTCTCTTGGATTTACAACATTTTTCATGATATTAAGAACAATGGAGGCATTCTTGGGGTGAATAGATGGTGCACAGGACCGCAGGGTCAGTGAGTGGAATGATGGGATCTGAGGGTGATTGTGCAAATCCTCATGAGCTCAATGGGTATGGGTAACTTTTCACGGTTTCGTGGAGAATGGGCAGATTTCGAGAATGAATGAATGAATGAATTGGTCATTGAGGTTTGTAGAAGGAATGGGCAGTATCTCTAAATTGTAGGAAAAAGGCACGAGCAGATTTAACACGTTGCAATACAGGTACGCAGGAATCGAATATCATTGTATTGCATCTTGAAACCATTAGAAATAACCTTTTTTTTAAAAAAAAATTCTGTTAGGAGGTTGTAGATGTGCTTATTCTTTCTTTGTGATTGTGACTTTGGGTAACATTTTGAGACGATGAAAGCCCTGAGATACCACTGGCTCTGCAAGGGTTAGGAATGTTGTGGATTCAGGCAACCTTTATATAAAGAAAGGACATAACTTTGGTGGATTGACTCATGCCTGAAAGCTTTCAGATGATCGCGATAAGGGGATAATGGTATATCTAATGTTTTGCTTTTAAAAAGTTTGGAGCACTTTATCAGTTGCCCCCTCCCCCCAGCCTTGCAGCCTTTAATCCTCCAAAGGAGAATACCATCAAGATAAATCTCAGATAAATGTATTTTCTGTGCAGAAGATACCTTCAGAGAAAGAATTTCCAGATATCAAAGAGCCAAGGAAGCTTGGCTTCAATTAAATATATTTTTTATATATTTTTTTTTACTATGCACAAATGAAAGCAGGGTTGTTATGAAATGTCGATGTATAAATGAATTTCATAAACTTCCAAATCAATAACATATACTATGGATCCTTTTAATCTAGTAAAAGCTATTTAAATCACGTAAGAGGCACTTGGCAAATTGACGTCGCATTAATCCACTTCAGTATATTAATATGCTACGGTATCATGGACCAGTTTTTTTCTGGTTAACGGTTATGATGATGTTTCTGCCATAAATAATGTATTCATTCTAACATGGCTACTCCTGTTTTGCATCAATCTGATGGAGTACAACAGCCAGCGCACCAGTCTAGCATTGCTGCGTCAGTTGTATGTCCTTTTTATAATCCCGCTAAGGGCAGGACCCAGACATTCCGCCCCTCTGATATCGTAGCCAATAGGATTCCTTTCCAGGGTGTTTAATGGCATCTCTTCTTGAGTGCTGTGGTCTGTTGTGGTTTCACTTCCCTCTAGCACAGATCTCTTCTGGTTTGCGTTTGTGTGTCTTGACTTTGGCTTTGTTACTGTCTAGCCTGGTTTTTTTACCCTTCAACATCGGCTGTGTCTCTCTTTGCAGTAGTTTCTCCTGCCCCAGGCTCGGCTCATTCCTTGAACATTCCTAGTGTAGCCTCCTTTATCCGGCCATTAAAAGGACCGGTAGTTAAGTTCTTGTCTTTCACTTCTATGGATACTGAATATGGGCCATATTACATTCTCTGGAGAAATGCGCTCGCGCAGCGCAATTTTTTTTGTGCGCATTGTCCAGCATTATCGCGCGAAAATTAACGTGATATTCGGATCCGAACGCATTTTCTCATCCGTCAAAAAATAACGTTAGTAAAAAAAACACGCAAAAGGAAGTGTAATACGCACGCAGTAACGTTGCGCATGTAAATCAGTGTGCGGACTGTTTTTTTCACGGGATTCAGCCAATCAGAATTAAGAACCTTAATTGACTCACTAACGTTTTTGTGCCTGTCAAAATAAATCTGAGTATACATGCTGCAGCAATAAAAAAAATATGCACAAATTCACAATTTTTTGGTTTGGGTATGTGTAGAATGTGTAACTATACTGTGCTGTTTTTTTTTTTTTTGTGCTGGTGTATTTTGATTCGGACAGAACGTTCAGATTTGCAGTTAACACCAGGTTTTCAAAGACGTTAAAATTATGCGCGCAAACGTCGTTTGTAGGAAGCTGCGCATCTATTGAAATACCATCTGCTTAACGCATTTGCGCTCACAATGTTAAGTATAGGACGTGCACAGTTCATCACGCTCGCGCAAGTCCATCCACGTCAAACGATAACGAGCATCGTTTGCGCGACGTTCTGCACAAATGGTTTTGTCCTCACGCAAATGCGCATTTGCGTGCGCGCAAAACCGATGCGCGAGGAATGAAATAGGGCCCTATGTATTTAGGATGTGTATAGGACCACATGTAAGAGCTTACCACCATAATGTCGCCCCTTGGAGTCATTCTGACACCCCAGCCATAGCCACACGTTGTTCTGCTGTCCTAGGCTCATCAGCTTTCCATCCTCACGTCATCTTGAATGTTCTCTCCCAGATAAACTATGGATTTTGACGTGGAATGTCTAAACCATGAGTGATTTTGTAGCTCTTCTTGGCATCGTTACACTAACCCTCTGGACCCACCGCATCAGTTTTGTGCTTTAACATGTTGGTGCACTTGGACGATTTAAACCTGAGCTTGATAGTTGTTCATTGCCCTTTTTTGGTTCTACACATTTCCACAGCTGAATGAGTTCTGGAAGAGGGTTTAAAACACTTCTAATCTAACCCCCGTTGATGTCCATTGCATACATCCCACACAATGAAACCCTCACAAGTTAGTCTTCTGGACTTTTGACCAATTTACTCCATTATATGCCCATTGCCACACAATGTAAAGATACCGGGGGGGGGGGGGGTTACAACTCATATTATCACAAAATAGAAGTACCAAGTTGCACAAAATAGAGTAAAATATTGTAGCTAAACATACATGAGAAAAACAAAGCACAGTGAGATACCAGAAACCTAAAATAAACAAATTAAGAACATTTCAATTTTGGGTAGTGATGTTGCTTTAAGCAATAATAACTTATTCTCGTGTGTGCGCTTTGGATTGTGATATGAAGTCGATCATCTCTTTTTAGTCTTGGGAATCTCTAAACCCTTCCAATTTTATATAATAAATTGCTGGAAATGGTCAATTGATTCACAGTAAAACTCCGAAACTGGATAAATGCTGCCAAGTATTCGCCTTCTCCCTAGCATTATAAAATATTTCCAGATGTCTGAAAACAAAAAATATTTTAAAATTGATTGTACATTTCATAGCTAAGTACTGGAGATGTTTGGCCGGGCTGTGATATAAAAACCAAAACACAGAGGGAAGAAAATCGATAACAGCAAATAAACATTACAGAAACCTCCCATCACCTTTCATGCTCTGTTGGGTTTTTTCTTTTTTAACGATTTCAGCCGATTGCCTCCTATATAGTATTTGGGTTTTTCGGTCAATTCAGCCGATTGAAAAACCCAAATACTATATAGGAGACAATCAGCTGAATTGACCGAAAAACCCAAATACTATATAGGAGGCAATCGGCTGAATTGACTGAAAAACCCAAATACTATATAGGAGACAGTCAATTCAGCCGATTGCCTCCTATATAGTATTTAGGTTTTTCGGTCAATTCAGCCGATTGCCTCCTATATATAGTATTTGGGTTTTTCGGTCAATTCAGCCAATTGTCTCCTATATAGCATTTGGGTTTTTTCGATGAACATTATTGGCAAAAGAATGAAAAATTAATTTATAGAGATAAATCCGAAAACGCTATTAACACTACGTATAGGCATAGCTGCGGTTTCTCTAAGCGAGTTAACGGCCGAGTTGCGAAACACTATCAAGTGCTGGTCCATTAGCCGCCGGTCTGCTCTGCTTACCCCGAGCTGAAGAATGCCAGAGACGCACATTTGTAGCTTATAGGAAACAAATCTCTGAAGAATGAAACCACTGTAACAATCACTGCTGGCTCCTAAACGGATAAGAATCATACATACACAGCACATAATACTAGTTTGGAAATTAATCTGTTAGACAGGGCGACGTTTCATGCTCCACCACCAGTTATAATTCTCCCATTTAATATTTCCTTGCTGATTTACCCCAATTCATTTCCCGTCACACTCATGTGCGGTATAAGGGCTCACTGTGCAGAGGTCTCTATAGAGGTATCTACACGTGATACAGTAGGACAATCCAAGGATGTTGTCAGATACAAGCAAAGGTCGAGGCAGAGAGCAAAGGTTCAAGAATGAGGGGGCAGACATGAAGTACTGGTATGTGGGAAATACTAGCTTCAATGTACTCGACACCGAGAAGACCAGAAATAAACTTTCAACTCACGCTTTCAACTGGGTCACCACCCCCTACAATCATTGGTGCATGAACCAAAGAGACCTCCCAGACCACTGGCTGCTCCCAGCTCTGTGAACCCATGCCCCAAACCTAATAATGGAAATCTCAGCCTCCCGGTGCCAACTTGGCTCACACCATTTGCAGGCACGGCATTCCATAGGTTAAGAGACGTTGTGTGCTTGTTTTATGTTGGCCATCATGGGCATGATGAGCTAAGTCTCCCCCCCACCTTTGGCTCCCCTGGTAAGTTGTTCCACAAATGACATGCAGAAAGAAAAAGAAACGAGCCAGCACTCGTATGGTCCAAGAATGTGTCTTTTAATTTATGGAATTATCAACACCACCAGCAGCAACATTACTCGGCTTTTGCCATGCTATGACAGCCTTCCAAAGCAGAGGGCTTTCCTCTCCCCAGAAGGCTGTCAATCATATTATGCTGGCAGAGACTTCCTGGGCTCCGATTAGCACTGCACAGATGTCCAGCCCATTCAACAGACAATGATCAGATACTCATCAGATTACACCTAGTTGCATGCAATCATGGCCTCTGAAGCCTAACGCTGCATTGCCTGTGTGCACACTTTACCGTAACAGGCCTATAGACTCTGTATTGTGTAGAAGCTTGGCATCCATGCTGCTCCAAAAGGCACAGACACTTTCCTGAGCGTGGGCAAAGTGGTGATGGTCTGTGACAGGTAGTGCTTTAGGAAATGTGATCGGAGATTCAGTGGCTATGTCCAAGGATGCCCCTAACCCGTTCTCATTGGACATTGAGTCTATATTTCTGAAAGAATTCTGGGAATTTTAAGCCTCAACATCTGGGGGTCCATGGGTTTGACAGTCCTGCTGTAAACCATCTCCTTTCTTCTTATCACGGTTGCCTGCCCCCTCACTGGCAATTCTGTGGGTTAGCCGGCATACAGTTGTTGTGTAGGGGTGCCGGACATACGTTTCTGTCTGTACTGTTCTTAAAACGTCCTACAGGCACTGCACAGACAACAATTATGGTGCCAAACTATCCTAAGACTGGAAGCAGCTTCGGTGTAGTTTGTATCAGCTCAAACAGCAATATGAACCATCCAATCTAATAAATGAAATTGATATATCTCATTAGGGATATACTCAGCCTTTCTTTAACTGGTAGCTTGGCCAATTGTTTTAATGCACTGCTATGGAACCTGTGTATACAACAGCGTGGAGGCTTTATCCCTCCTAATAACAAAAAGATGTATCATCTTCCTGACTTACCAAGAACTTAATAATGGTTCCTTATTGCATCAGAGATTCCTTGTTTCTATATCCACATTGTCTATTAATAATAATTACTGAAAATCCCCCCTTTCCAACAGTGAAGTGTCAGCTCTTGGGAATGCAGCCTGACCACTCTTTTTACGGGGGAGGGGGCAGAGTTCCCATTTTGTCCATATGCTTTTATTTTTGCATTTAATCACTTATATAGGATATTTATTATTTCCCTAATACCCACAATGTGTGAACATATATATGTATATAATACTTTTGAAATTGGGGAGGGGTAAGTTAAGTGTTCAATATTGATTGCAGGGAAGTAATCTTGACGAGTACCCCCACTTTGTTTCAAGACTTAAACATTGCCCCTTCCAGTCAAGTAGGTCCAGGAGAGGACAGCGTCCTTCTATGTCAAGTGCTTTTGGGCTGTAGCAGAAGTCCTTCGTTCTTATGGCAGTTCCTATAAAAATTTTTCGAAGCCTTCACTTCGTATGGAGCTAGTTTTGTTACTTTACAAGATAGAACTGTATCTCTGTATGTCAAAGGCTTACACGTCATTGCCCTCCGGCATGATTCGACACATCCACAGGACTGTCGCTACATTATAGCTGGTGGCAGAGCCATAGCTAGCTCCTTTTGCACCCGAGGCAAGAACAGTAAACTGTGCCCCCCACAATATTTTTACAGATATATATATATATATATATATATAACATCCGTGATATTTGGTTGGCTGGGAATGTTAATCACAGATTGGATATAAATTTAGCACTTTGTTTTGAATTTTACAGATCTTCAGTTCCAGTTCAAACTCACCGGCAGCAGGGCTGAAAAGCAAAGTAATTGCACACTGTCAGAAGGACGAACTGAAACTGAAGATCTGTAAAATTCATAACAAAGTGTCAAGTTATTATCGAATCAAGGATTAGCATTCTCAGTCAATCCGATATCACGGATGTCATGTTTATGGGGGGGCATGCACAGGTGATCCTGTTTCCACATTATATGGAGGGTGCACATATCAGCAGATTGCCAAATTTGACAGAGCTAGGGACGCTCATGCCCCCGTTCCGTGCACCTTCTTTCCCTCTTTTCCATTGTCTTCCTCTACTCTCTACCCCTTTCCTCCCTTCCTCTCTTTCTCCCCTTCTCATGCCCATTTTCTTCCCCTCTCTTCTTTCCATGTAAATTCTCCCCCTCCAAGTCCATTCTCACCTCGTTTTTATGCCCACCCCTCCTTTTTCAGTCCAGTCCCCCCTCCTTTTCATATTCATTTCACCCGTTTTTTCAGTTCATTTCACCCCCTCTTTTTCATGTTCATTTCACCCCCTCTTTTTTCAGTCCATTCCCCCTCATTTTCATTTCATGTTTCACCACCATTTTTCAATCCATTTCCCCTCCTGTCATGTTAATTTCACCCCATTTCCCCCTCCTTTTTCTGTTCATTCCCCCTCCTTCTCATATTCATTTCACCCATTTCCCCTCTTCCTATTCATTACACCCCCTCCTTTTTTCTGTCCATTCCCCCTTCTCATATTCATTTCACCCCATTTCCCCCTCCTTCTCATTTTTATGACACCCCCCTCTGTCTCCAGTCCATTCCCCCACCTTCTCATATTTACCTTCTTTGAAGCTGGGAGCCGGCAGCAGGTCTTTGCCTTGTTCCTCCGTTGCAGAATAGAGCACTGGGAGGAAGTGATGTTATATGATCCCTTCCTCCCAGTGCTGCCACGGCATGGAGTAATGTGACATGCAGCCTGGGAGGAAGCAGGGTCATGTGGCTGGCTGCTCCTCCCAAACTGGCAGAGGACAGAGAAGCGGCCAGTGAATAGATGCTGTGCATCCAATTAGCATCACAGATAGCAGCATTGCGCTACCGATTATTTTTTACAGACCTAACCAGCACTGGCTGTGCCCCCTCACAGCTGCACCTGAGGCCAGTGCCTCACTCGCCTCCCCATTCCTACGGCCCTGGCTGGTGGACTCTTGGAGAGCTGACAGCAGCACGGCCTATGAATACACTCATTTTTCAAACGTATGCTCCTCGTATGCTAGACTGGATTACATTTTTATTCAACAACACTGTTTTGACCTAACCTCTAATGCGACGATTGGTACTCGAGCCTGGTCGGACCATGCGCCGGTTTTTCTAGATCTACCTTCCCCCTTGTGCCGGCCGAGGGAACAGTCATGGAGATTGAATGTCTCCTTGTTAACTGACCCAATGCTTTGTCAGGACTTGTCTATGGTTTTATCCGAATTGTTTTTGCCGAGAACCTGACACAGGACGTGCCGATTCCCACTGTTTGGGAAGCCCATAAAGTGGTAATATGGGGATTTTTTATTAGTAGGGCCACTGCCCTCAAGAAGTCCCGTTCCAACGAACTCTCCACATTATTGACGGACATTCGCTCTCTAGAGCTCGAACGCCTCTACAGTCCCACTGACGATCTTACTCACCGACAATCCCAACTCAAAAATAGAAAAAGAACGGTATATCTGTTTATAATGCATTACAGCTGAACAAAGAATGTCCATTCTGTGCTGAATATGCAATGCAGAATGGTTCACACCCTACAAAAAAGGGGTACCGTATGCCTGTGGTCTGCGGCAAAGATCCAGTTGGCCTCCAAAGGTTATTGATTTAGGTAAAATGTAGTACCCACTAGAATGTCCCTTTTAAGCCTCAGCACATCTCACAGCATGGCGTAAATATCTTGATTTTTGTTTTCCTTTCCCTGCTGTGTAAAACAATTGTCATGGAATTGCACGGGAGCATTAATTTGTATGTTTAGAATTGCGTAGATCATGAAATATTCTCCAAGCCTGCAACACGTTTGATAATTAAGGCTAGGGTCAGACTAACGCATTTTTCACGTTGTCCGTGAAAATGTGCGTTCGAAGAATGGACGTATTTTTTCACGGAATACGCGATAGCGGTCATACGATGCGCAGTTTCATCCGTGATTTTGTCCGGATCATCAATAAAACCCTTTTTGCGTCTGGACGTTATGTTGGCCGGACATTAGTAGCGTCTGACATCTCCAATTCACGCAAACACGCCGCTAGCGGACGCAGCGCACTCTGTACGTCAGTACTAGTGGTTTAACGTTCTCGAAAAAATGCGTTCATTTTCCACTTGCGTTGCGCAGCCGGACTTTCGTGCGACCGTACTTCGTATATTGGCCGTCATTGGCCGTCATTTGCTGCTAGTGCGGCCGTGATTAAGTGCGCCAGAACGCGCGTTCGCACTGCCTCAGTCTGACCCCAGCCTTAGACGGTGCGCTAAATCCTTTATACAACACACGTCAAGGCAATTGTAGTCACACAAAACATCTACCATCTGTCACCACTGTACGAAAACCTTCTATAATTTATATATGAATCGTCAAGACAGGAGCGTGATTTATTATAATTAGATCAGGAGTCGGATGTTGGGCATTTTCCGAAGGAGGATTCATTATAAAATTCTGCTTGGGCCTGGAAAACTAATCGATATCTTCCGCAGGCTAGAGACTCCAGCGTGCCATAAATCTGCTCGGGGAACTTCCCCTTGCTCTTCAATTAAAAAGTTCCTCTGATCCTAATCCTGACGGCTGCCGTCATAAAATCCGTTTTGCCTGGCTATTGGTATTAAATGTAACGAAATCTGATTTAGCTAAAGGCCAGGTTATCTTTTTCTTATTTAATGCGTTTTTCTCATTCTATAACCTTTTGTCTGTGTAGCTTGGCCCCCTGGCCAATTAATTCGCAGAGATTTAACCCTGATGGCGGATGAAATCCTGAATATTTCTTTACTAAGAACAAACACGGAACAGCCATTGTCCAAGACAAGGTCACAGCCGTGTCAGCAGGAACAAGAACTGTGCATTTGATTTTTTATTTATATATGTGTTTATTTATTTATTACGTTATGGTTTACATATTACTTTAAGTAAATGTTTTTCTTGAAGGAACAGTAGGAATTTTACCTGTTCTGTGCAGTGTACATTCCTGGGATTTGATACCCAGTACACCTCAATCTGGGACTATATGCATTAAATGCACAATTAAGCCATGAAGATGAATAAATGTCATCTATAACACACAATTATATCTACATATTCCCCTCTCGTGGTTTCTGATTGCTAAACAGAGAGACATTTTGAAGATGCAATAACAATGTCAGATTACTAAAGAAGATACAGTGCCCTGTGGAACTCAGTGGACCCTTTATGCACGTGAGCCGAGAAATAGAATTCCCTGGCTCTGTGGTTGAATGACTTCTGAATGAAGTTTCAGTTTTCAGCGTACAGATATGGTTTAATAAAACTACATAGGTATGAAAATGTGGATTGCAGGGCACCCTACAAGTCGAACTAGGCACTCTGTATTCAGAAAAGAATAACTTTATTCAAACAAAAGATATTTCGGTGAGAAACCAAAGTTCTTTTATTCTGAATACGAAGTGGCTGGTTCTTCCTTTTTTGTTCTTATACTCCTGTGAATCTGGCTACTCCTGGGATACATAGAGCATCTGGAATATAAAAAGGTGGATATGCTGAGCTGTGTACAGAACTTCTAACTACAACGGACTACAAATAGAGCCATCATAATCAACTACTCTCTCATCAATGTTAACTGTTCATATGGAATCGAGCCCCAAGTGTTCCAGTGTCTGGTCTTCATGGGAAAGAAAGAGGCGAAGCGTGGCTAATACGGTGGGAGCAAGATGATCTTACGGAATACTTTCGGGTGCTCCACCGTCCCGTATCAAATCTCCAAACAACGATAGGCCACACCGATGTATCCGTTTTGTAATTTTTATTCACCAAATTCCGGAATGTGGTTAATAAAGATTACAAAACGGATACATCGGTGTGGCCTATCATTGTTTGGAGATTTGGTCGTCATGGGAGTCATGTCATAATTTTAAAATATCTTTTTTGAAGTTTAGATTTATACTATAAATTCTTTTTAGTGCAAGCACCACCAGAGATACTCACACAGCATCATTAATTCAATGATCATCTTTCTTGACTCTGTTCGTTGAGGCCTAAAGTCGGTGGCTGCGGATTTTGTATTGGTATGGTTATTCCTGAAGTCACTTCAGTGGGGCAAATGTCATCTAGGTGGAACATTAAATATGATTGAAAGGCAAATAAGTAACATATATGACAATGGTCAGGGTAATATGCATCTCCTAGCTTCCCCTCCTTCAGTGTTTGATCTCAGAAGTCACATAAATTGCATGTAGAAATGAATTCTGAAAAACGCTGGAGGGCTCAACTAATGTCTTAAAGGCTTGGAAATCTTCCACTCATGTGATTCTATTTATTTTTTTGCAGTCAACAATGCTTCGTGCTGTGCGGAAGAGAACTGGTGGTATTACCTGGTTATTGCGGTTGCTGCCGTAGTCCTCTTCGTAGTCATTATCATGTGTTACAAAGCAATAAAAAGGTAAGCCTCACTGTTACACTTCACAACCCATTTGCATTGCCTTCATCCCTAGACTTAATGGACTCATGGCTATGGGCTTATTGACTCAAATTAAATGATGGAAGGACCTGTTTTGCAGAATTTTATACGTTTTGTTGCAAATCCACAAAGCAAGGGCTGGCGAATTAAAGTTGTATTTTGAAACGTTAACATTTGAACATGTGTCGCAGATGACATGGATTGTATGACTGGATCTCAGTGACAGTAGATCAGGGGTCAGTACCCTTGGCCCTCCAGATGTTTTGGCTCCATATCACCCATGATGCCTTGCCACTCACCATATAGGCTGATCGTCATGGGAAATCCCCTCCAAAACATCTGGAGGGCCGAGGTTGCTGAGGATGATAGATAAAGACGATGGGTCGAAAGTATAAATGAGAAGCTCAACTGGATAAACCCATAGGGACTTGTGATTCCACAACAATAATTGTCTTTCTGGTTTATGGATGGAAGGGACATCTCATTTATCCTCCTCATTTGCTAAATAAATGCAAAGTGCCAGGCATGCAGTCACTCCACTGCATGTGTTAACTGCATGTAATTTTATGACTTCTCCTAGATCCTTTGTTATCAAGGACTGGTAGGGCATCTACTGTCCCCTTCACAAAATTAGGTTCATATCTTTACAGTAATCTGACAAACTCTTGAAGCAAGCACCTCCAGCAATGACCTATCTTGGGGAACTTCATCATGAAGTTATGCCAAGTTACGTCGACCTCAGCTGAATTTGTAGCAATGGCTAATTATATTACGACATGTATTGTGCTGCGACAGTGGATAATGGTGAGCCGAAACAGTCATGAGTTGAGTTAGAGAAAGGGCACAAGATCGGAAAGAAGGGAGGGAGAAGAAGATTGAGACAGCATAATGGAGGACCTTATGATTCCTTGGCATAGGCTCTTTTATGTAATATCCTATTAGGCGGCAGCAACCATCTCTGGTTGAGCTTGGACTTCCAATCAGGAGGTCCAAAATATTACAGTGGTGGTTGGGGATATCGTGAACGTAGATGGTACACCGTTCCATATTAAATATAGATCAATTTTTTGTGTGTATCCGAGTCTCGTAAAGCGGTCCCTTCCATCTCTGCTCCATGCACATACATGGCATAACACTGGTCTAAAAATCTATTAATTTTCCAAAAGCTGGATCAAATGCCAGTCATTGTTAAAAACAAAGGCTGTCCACCTGTCTAGGTACAACCAAACTTGAAGATGTCCTCTGAGTCCAAATCACATTCCCACAGATATATATATATATTGCATGCAAGCTGCTCAGTCTCTATCTAGTGAATTTCCCTCCCTCTACAGTAATTTTCTATTGTCTTCATTCTCTCCATCTCTGAAGGGGTTTATAACTCACCGATAAGTCTGCCTCCTGTAGTGGAGTTTGAGCATCACGCAGTTCGTTTGATTGCCCAGCTGTTGATTGAATTAATTAGCTTGCTTGTCATTTAAATACCCTCTGATCTTACCTTCATGCTGTTAATATGCAGCCAATAAAAAAGCCTGCTAACAGGGAAGGTGAAAAAAGCTGGGTTAAACGATTTTCCTTCAATTGGTGGTGGAACTCTTGAGATTGTGCGTGACTGGCCCTGGTGGAAATACAATTGGAAATCCTCCCAATATCAATTTATTATGATTACAATCCAAATTTCTTATCCACGGGTGCCCACTTTACTGATAACCACACACCATACCGGCTGGATGGAGTAGAGGTAACATCACTGCTCTGTAACCGTGGAGACACAGGTTCGAATCCTGGCAAGAGCACCTCTCCAGTAAGTGTCCTTCGGCAAGACACCTAACGGTACATACTCGCCACCCAGGACATACTAGAAAACGAGAGAAATCACAATGTATCCTTCCTGGTAAAATAATTTCTCAAGAACAAAAAATCCTTAGAAAAGTTATAGAAAATACCCACTGGTTTGTATAGAAATGTTTTTTTTTTTAGCTGCATATATCCAAAGACATTTTATAGATGTGTGGGTGCGTGGGTTTTAATAAAATTGTAATTATTCGAGACTAGCATCCAGCCGCATCCAGAATTAATTTTGAAAGAATAAACATTCATGGTGGTTGAGATGCAGGTGGAAAATAAATAGTCCTAACCTTCAGCTCATTGTCGATGGGCATTCATTCAATAAATTGGAAATTGTAGAAAAATTATTTGCAAATTTTATACTAAAATGGCCTCTAAAATATCAATTTCCTCATCAAAGCACCCAAATCCAACCCATTTGTCTATTACCACTAGCTATGTGTTTTATTGAAAAAAAAAAGGGCATTCCACCTCTTTTTGACATTGACAACAGTAAGGGGATACCATTATGCAGTTTGTTCAAGTCCTCATTCTTAAAGGAACATGCTACGCTAAAGTGAATGCCACGGAGAAAACCAGAAGGGTTTTTTATTACCCCCCCAACCTGTCCCCTCTGCTATTTGTGTCTTGGAATAAAGGTAAGCTTTCCAAGTACTCTATCGAAATCGTCTTCTTGGCGCTCTTCCAGGCTTCTTACAGCAGATGCTGTTGCTCTGCCGATCAACCTGTGTGACCATAACTCATGCGGTGAATCAGATGCTTCTCCTTGCAAAAGCATAGAAAGGCATTGGCTCATCAGCTCTGTACAACCTAAAGTGATATAGCCACTGGAAACCGGGATCAGTGCTTCTGCTTTTCTTTATTGTGCAGCGATGGACTTACAGGTTCCAACAAGAAAATAAACAAAAATAAAACAAGCACCTACTCTTTTATGCGGATGCTAAATAAACATTCAGAATTCCTGTCTGAAATATTGGGCGGCTAAGCCACTTACCAATCAGGGAAAACAAAATCAAACATACTTTTCTTCTGTTCAGGATTGCGCTTCCTTCCCTGCAGCACTCAGCTACAAGACTGACCTCTCAGAGGGAACAACGTCTGCTATAAGAGCAGGGCAGACTTAATCAGGAATCAATTGTGCGTTAACCCTATAGGGGGGAAAAGGGAGTTCTCCATTCGCCTGCTGATAAATCTGTGGTCTACCACCCTGCCCCTAATTACATTGTCACACTAAGCAAAGCTGACTGTGACCCTGCACAACTGTCCAGCAGGAGATGATTAACAACCTTCTGAGCAGTGGAAGGTTGTCACAGTTGATGGAAGAGATCGTTAGCTCACCATGACCGATTATCTGCATTAATGCGGTTATGGTGGCTAGAGTGTCCTTTTTAGAGTTCCTTTTAGAGTTCTGGTCCAAGAACAGAGAAGAAGGCCCAGGTTGTCATTTTCCAAGACAGCAAGTTTATTGGCAATTTCTTTAATGGTGGTGTGCCAGTCCCCCTTTGGATCTTTACGTTTCAGACACATTCAGAGCATTAGTAGCCTACATACTATAAAGAATGCCTGGATTGTACAATTCACCCATTGTTTACAAATCTTAATGAACATGAATGTCACTTTCTAATCAGATATGAGTGTGCTCCTTCATGTCACAAAATATACTCAAAAACCATCTTTTTTTCCTTCTGTTTTTGCATTTAACTAGTTTTTAATACATCACTGTTAAACAATTTGTTTTACCTTTCGCACTTCCACTCAGGCAGTACAGATTCCGACAAGGAACAACCACTGTGCAGCAACAACAGTTTCTGTTTATGGTTGTCTCTTTGCTTACCATCGCTCCGCACTGTTATATACTTAATGCTCAGAGGAATTGTCTTTTCCTGATTGGGAAAAAAACAGAAAGTAAACGGAACAGACTTTGATAACTGTGACTCAAATAAAAGTTATGATTCTTTAGAAAAACAAAGCATGGGAAACAGGAACAAGAAAGAATTATAGTAAAGGCGAGTCCCTCATGAATGATCTTAGGGAATACAAATCCAGACTAGGGACATGAAGATTAGAAGAAGCAATGTCCCTGGTGTTAGTGGTCAAAATTACAAACACTACAGTGTTCAGATGTGATAAATTTGTGTAATTGAACTTGTCTTTTCGGTCCCTGCCATCTGGGTTATAGAAATTCGTGACTCCTTCCTAATTATTTATATGTATTTTTTTTGTTTTTTATATTTTTTTAGACAGTAAAGGGCACTCAGAGTGACCATTCAAATAATGGGAAAAACTAAACAAGAGAACATAATAAAAGAAATAAAAGACATAGGTTAAATAGAAAGTAATAACCTTCTTAATACAGGTTGATTTGTATAGACCCTAAAGTTCTTGTCATAGATCTTAAACAAATAAATGGAAAATAATGAGTCTCTAGAAATGTACCTCCTCTTATGTTGAGCACACCACATCACAGCTAGTACTGAAAGTGTACACCATTTTCTGTCAGGCACATTTCGATACCGTGCTGCATGTTGTTGCTAACGCATTACAGTATTGCTTCATCAGTGTTTAGGCTCTCATTCCTAATCATCTGCTAAAGCATCAATCATGCGGGGCTTGCCACGATGCACCTGTTCCTTCAAATAGCCCCACAAAAAGAAGTCCGGGCTGGTAATATCGGAAGACCGGGTGGCCACAGATTCGAGAAAATGGCAAAGTCCTCCAAAAAACTCTGCATTGTTGCCATTGACTCACGTGGTGTGTGGCATGTTGAGCAATCTTGCTGGAAGTAACCCCGTTCTCTTCCAAAGAGAAAGCCAGTTTGCGGCTGCTTCCACCATCTGCTTTGATGGGATGTGCTCAACATAAGAGGAGTTATATTTCACCTACAGCTGTATTCTAAAAGCAGATTAGCAAACTGGAGCCCTCAATCCATCATACTATACACAGCTATTTTTTTTAATTATAAGTTCTAAGTGAAAGGTTAAAGTAGCCAATGAAGCCAAGTGTCGTATCAAAAAGACGTATGACCTCAGATCTCAAACATGAATTTACGGTGTGTTTCTCCAACCTTCCTGAACAATACAGGGCTATCTTTAGAAATCTTTGGGACTATTAGCTATTGTTTAATTAGGGTGCTCCATGGACAGCCATATCAGGAAGTGCCCACTTTTGGAAGAGCAGCCAGTCTCCCCTAGGACACTGAAGTCCAACAACAGTTAGAGAACTACGGATGGACACCTCACTTAGAGCTTCCTTAGGTGCCTTGTCCTACTGAAGTAGACTTGGCAGCGATATGTTGTTTCTCTATTTCTGGAAGTATTTGTTTTGTGTGCTGCTGGGTAACATTGTCATAGTCTTATTAATAATATTATGTATTTATAGAGCGTGGAGATGTTTGCTAGTACTCTATAAAGGGAGACAGAAGAAAAGTCAATGATCTAGAACACATGTAACTTTTCTTTCAAAATATTTACGGACGATATAAACCTGCTGTTGTAGTGTTGAGTTGGTGCCATTTTTAATGGATAGTTATTTGAACCTTCCATGGACAACTTGTGATCTTCTTCTCCCATCATCCTAGGACATAAATAAAAATATTACCTAGCCCAGAACATGTTAAACATTACATGTTGCCTTCACAGAGCTGATTACCCAGGAGGACAGCTGCACAGAATTGCTGTTTTTTCGGTTCTTAATGAAGCTTAATTACTGTTGCTCTCCATGGGGAGCGTTTAAAGCTGCCTGATTATCATCCATGTAAGTCGGGGGTCTGTCATTTTGCAAGTAAAATAAACACTTCAGAAACTCCTCCAGTTCAAGCCCCTGTTGCTGATAGACTCCACTGGTTTATAAGACTTGTCACCCGGGATCTTTGTATATCAGTTCCAATTAGTTGTTTAAGCAGGGCAGTCGGAAAATAAAATCTCATTAAATCGGTGGTTTAAGATCAGAAACTAAAGTTTTCTTCACCTAAGTCTAGTAGATCATTTCACCAGTGGTTTTGCTCTTGTATGTATAGAATGGCACACATGGATGGTTTGGTATAGCAACCTCCACAGGACGTTGTCATGATGTTTTTCATCTAGCTCGGCCTGATGGGATATGTGTAGGCCACACACAGACAGCTGATATAGTTACGACTCAGTGATTGGACCTGGTCCTGGAGGCTCCAAGCCAACGTTCTTTAAGCTTCATGAGTGTAGATACAATAAAATGTAACATGTTTGTAGAAAGTGATTTGTCTTATGGCATACAAAACTTATATCCCACTGTAAGACTATCAGGGTTATTCAGAGAAAGGTGAAACTCTGGAGAAATTTTGGAGAAGTGAAAATTCTAGGTCCAAATAGCTGATTTGGAAGGTGAGATAAATGGGAGAATTTCTCTGGTTTGGCTATTTTGACCTAGAATTTTCACTTCTCCAAAATTCTCCAGAGTTTCAACATTCTCTGAATAACCCTAAAAGTGTACACTAGAGACTTTAATTTTTTTTTAAATTTAGGTGAAACAATTAATTATTACCTGCAATAAAATGTGAACCATAAAAAAGCAACCCTTTCTTTACTAAGCACTATTTGCTGAAAAACGTACCGTCGTACCATTTATTTGAAACACAGGATGTACAGACAACATTTGTAGAAGAAAATTGCAATTTGGCATATTGATTGTTATCCTGAGATAGATAAAGAACTTAAATAATCTCTAATTATGAGAACTTTTAGTTTTTCATCTGTTTGATTATCCATTACAGTAATATTGCTGGGATGAAATGTTCTAGATTCTAGACGGCGTTCATTATCTCAGACAATGTCACACGAAGTCAGCATTCTTGGCACACAGGCAGATATTACCTTTGTGTGAAATACAGTAAATTGATAATTGTAGATAATAAAAATGGTCAGATCTCCTGCTTTATGGGGGTTTGTAGTGATCATAATGATATTATTAACAATGCAGCTTCAAAAAAATACCAATATCTGTATGTGCTGCATAGTGCCTATATATATATATATATATAATTTTGTTTGAGAAATTATTTTACCAGGAAGGATACATTGAGATTTCTCTCGTTTTCAAGTATGTCCTGGGTGGCGAGTATGTACCGTTAAGTGTCTTGCCCTAGGATGCTTACTGGAGAGGTGCTGTTGCCAGGATTCAAACCTGTGTCTCCACGGTTATAGAGCAGTGGAAATGCCTGTATATGTAAATTACAGTAACACTTTGTATCTGTACTGTACAGGGATTTTCATAAATTATAACCCCCCCCCCCGAATCTTACCCCTCTACAGTAGTGCTTCAGTTATTTCATCTCCTTGGTGTTTGTTATGCAGCAATAAAGTTTGTTGAACATTTTGCTTCAGTGAGGGTGGGGGCTGCTGCTTTGCAGTCATACACATTGATGGAATTCCGATCTGTATGAGAATACGTTCTTTAACAAAAGATCTGTAAGTGAATTTTCATGGGCTAAATATTACATTTTTTAAAATGTTTTTCAATGCACAAACATTTATAAACTCCTTGTTAGTGAAGTAGTTAAAGCGTTCCAGTTGTCCAAGTATGTTTTATGGTATATCAAAGCAGGAAAAAAAGGAGGGGGGTGTGGGATTCCTGATCCAACAGTCATGAGATACTGAAAGAATGGATTAGGAAGAATTACACACCAGAAGTATATCCCAAATCTTATTTAAAGCTGGTGTTACAGTCAGGTCCAGAAATATTGGGACATCGACACAATTCTAACATCTTTGACTCTATACACCACCACAATGGAGTTGGAATGAAACAAACACAATGTGCTTTAACTGCAGACTGTCAGCTTTAATTTGAGGGTATGTACATCCAACTCAGGTGAACGGTGTAGGACTTACAGCAGTTTGCAGATGTGCCTCCCACTTGTTAAGGGACCAAAGGTAATGGGACATAATAATAATCATTAAATCAAACTTTCCCTTCTTAATACTTGGTTCCAAATCCTTTGCAGTCAATCACAGCCTGAAGTCTGGAACGCATAGACATCACCAGACGCTGGGTTTCATCCCTGGTGATGCTCTGCCAGGCCTCTACTGCAACTGTCTTCAGTTCCTGCTTGTTCTTGGGGAATTTTCCCTTCAGTTTTGTCTTCAGCAAGTGAAATGCATGCTCAATGGGATTCAGGTCAGGTGATTGACTTGGCCATTGCATAACATTCCACTTCTGTCCCTTCAAAAACTCTTTGGTTGCTTTTTGCAGTGTGCTTTGGGTCATTGTTCATCTGCACTGTGAAGCGCCGTCCAATGAGTTCTGCAGCATTTGGCTGAATGTGAGCAGATAATATTGCCCAAAACACTTCAGAATTCATCCTGCTGCTTTTGTCAGCAGTCACATCATCAATAAATACAAGAGAACCAGTTCCATTGGCAGCCATACATGCCCACGCCATGACACTACCACCACCATGCTTCGCTGATGAGGTGGTATGCTTAGGATCATGAGCAGTTCCTTTCCTTCTCCATACTCTTCTCTTCCCATCACTCTGGTACAAGTTGATCTTGGTCTCATCTGTCCATAGGATCTTGTTCCAGAACTGTAAAGGCTTTGTTAGGTGTTGTTTGGCAAACTCAACACTCAACACAACAGTTGGCCAGATCAAGAACACTCTCCAGGAGGTAGGTGTACATGTGTCAAAGTCAACAATCAAGAGAAGACTTCACCAGAGTGAATACAGAGGGTTCACCACAAGATGTAAACCATTGGTGAGCCTGAAAAACAGGAAGGCCAGATTAGAGTTTGCCAAACAACATCTAACAAAGCCTTCACAGTTCTGGAACAAGATCCTATGGACAGATGAGACCAAGATCAATTTGTACCAGAGTGATGGGAAGAATATGGGAAGGAAAGGAACTGCTCATGATCCTAAGCATACCACCTCATCAGCGAAGCATGGTGGTGGTAGTGTCATGGCGTGGGCATGTATGGCTGCCAATGGAACTGGTTCTCTTGTATTTATTGATGATGTGACTGCTGACAAAAGCAGCAGGATGAATTCGGAAGTGTTTCGGGCAATATTATCTGCTCACATTCAGCCAAATGCTGCAGAACTCATTGGACGGCGCTTCACAGTGCAGATGGACAATGACTCAAAGCACACTGCAAAAGCAACCAAAGAGTTTTTGAAGGGACAGAAGTGGAATGTTATGCAATGGCCAAGTCAATCACCTGACCTGAATCCCATTGAGCATGCATTTCACTTGCTGAAGACAAAACTGAAGGGAAAATTCCCCAAGAACAAGCAGGAACTGAAGACCGTTGCAGTAGAGGCCTGGCAGAGCATCACCAGGGATGAAACCCAGCGTCTGGTGATGTCTATGCGTTCCAGATTTCAGGCTGCGATTGAATGCAAAGGATTTGCAACCAAGTATTAAGAAGGGAAAGTTTGATTTATGATTATTATTATGTCCCATTACCTTTGTCCCTTAACAAGTGGGAGGCACATCTGCAAACTGCTGTAAGTCCTACACCGTTCACCTGAGTTGGATGTACATACCCTCAAATTAAAGCTGACAGTCTGCAGTTAAAGCACATTGTGTTTGTTTCATTCCAACTCCATTGTGGTGGTGTATAGAGCCAAATATGTTAGAATTGTGTCGATGTCCCAATATTTCTGGACTTGACTGTATATTAATTAGATTACTCTATTTATGCTGTGGTGTTTCTATAAAGTCACAAAGCATCTAGCAGCTAAACATATACCCTACTGGATTATGTTTATAGCTGTGTATGTGCTATGAAGCTTTTATGTAAACAGCTTTTAATTGTTTTGCAAATATAGTTGACTAGCAAGATAGGACATATGGCTCCATCCATCATGAATGAGCTTATTTATACCCAAAAAAACCTATGGTGGTTGCAACTAATCTTTTTTTCTTCCTTATTTTGAAAAATTTCATTAAAATGCATAACATTCACTCTCGGTGCATTGTAAAGCAATTGTTACGCATCAGTGGGATAAGGGTTGATTCTTGGAAATTGTTGGGGAGGCGATTTTAAAATTTAAGAAGAAAATGACCAATCTGATGGACTTTTTCTTCGATTAGGCCTAGAAAACTGCAATTTCCTCATCAAGGTCCCAAATTCTTATTATTGTGTGTGCAAGTTTGATTTTTCACGGGCTACAATCCAATGGTATTGAATAGGTCAGGGGTGGCAAACCCATGGCGAGCCTCGTGCCACTTTTGATGTAGATAAGCCTGGACGTGCCACTCACTCCATCTTAACCTAACCTATTTATTATCGTGTTGGACCACCGGGGATTTAGCCCACTTTCTGTAAATCAGGTAAGCAGAAGAGGCAAAATATTTATTTTTAATTATGTTATTGAAATAGGCAGCTGAGGGACTTGTGGTTCAGTAAAGAGACATAAAATTCCAGATGTCAGTCCTGGGTGTAGTAAGAGGATCGAACTCATATTAGACCAATTCCACCAAGTTTATCTTCCATCCTTTATGCAAACCACCGACCAGTGAGGAAAAAAGAGCAATCCCAGGGCTTCTACAAATGTATGAATCACCATGGGAACAAATGGAACGCTCCTGCTGCTTCCACCAACTCTAGAACTTTGCCGTGGAATTACTCAGAACCTACGGAAACTTCCTTTTCTTCAAAACTGCTGCTGGGTAAGACTGTAATGTAAGAAGTACACCAGGCCCTACGAGTGTCGGAGCAAGCTATAATACCATCTCCAACCATCTTCTCTAGTGTTGTTATCGTTAAATAACTGTATAGGTATATATATATTTGATTTATTTATTCATTGATTCCTGTCTCTGTCTTTATTTGTCATCACGCATTCCAAAGGAAACCACTCCACAAAGAGGAAAATGGAACGACCAGGGCCGAATATGCAATGACTCTCGAAACTGCCTAAGACATGGGTAGCAACATGGTCGCTTGATAAATATCCTTCAAAACGCAAGCGTTGCATTTACGTTTTGGTTTTAGGAAGAAAGAAAAAAAAAGAGTGAAATGTGCGTTTTTGGTTGTTTTTTTTCAAAGACCACTGTTCATTGGCTCACCAGTGAGGACCTCATTTGGGAACTGATTATGCACCGGAAGGAGAATGCCAGAGTTGAGGTCTTGTAGGTCATCATGTAAAGCCTACATCTGCCACTAGAGCTCAAAGGGAAGAGAGATCTCCGTGCATGTACCTGTCGAGAGAGTATCAGCTCCTGCCATCGATTTACTCCATGCCAAGCACCTCGGATGCTCGTGCTTTGATACAGTCTCATGCGGAGAAGGTCTGAAGAGATATCAGTTTGTCGAGGCCTAGGAACCTTAAGTCCTCTACGTTCTAGGTCCTACCAACCAGCAGCAACAGATTTCACGCATGTGCAGTGTTTCCACATCTGAGAAAGACACTTGTATTGTTATTATTAATGAACAGGGGGTACATTGTTATTAATATAATGAACCCCAAGATCAATGCATGCACTCAATATATTTACCCAGGATATACAGCTGAGGTATCATTTCTATGCAATACCCAGTGGCTGAAGACTTTGCAACCGGTGGGGGGAAAAAACAGCAGAAGACGAATGGGCTTAAAAAACACGATAGTGCAATTAACCCATTAATTGCCAGAACAGAGCTCTTTTTACAACTCCTTGAAAGCGTATCGCTGGCTTTTCTTGGCAGTCAATGGTTTAACCCTGCAGATGCCAGAGGGTAGCGTAAGGCAGAGATTTGCAGATCCTTCTGGTTTTGGAAATCCAAATGAGGTTACTAGGTGCTTTGAGAAAAATGAATACTCAGTATATGTTCAGCCTTTCTTTTTATATAAATATCTACACACTGTTTTATTTCCACCTTAGAATGATACACGTCGGTCACAAACACATGTGTTTTACAATGATTCAGAGAGCAAACTTGTACTTCTGTTTTTGTTTTGAATGGATTATACCACTCACAAACCGTATATTTGACTTCTGTGCCACCTAGAAAATAGAGGGTATGGTGTGAAATATCAAAAGTGATAATTAACATTTTTACTTTAAATGCTTTGTCTGGTTATATCCCATCTGAAAATCACTAGAAAGCATGCGTACCTGCCACAGACCCAATCTGCTTTCAATTATCCGCTTTATTTAGACACCCGTGGCCCTTGGAAAATATTGTGTTTGTTCCCATGGACACAGGGAAATTATGGTGGCCAATGATACATTTAAAGCCCTCGGTCAGCAAGCCTACAGTCTGTCAACTGATGGTTGCGGTTGCATCACTCTTGGTTGATCTCCAGTGACATCACACGTAAACAGGCATTTTTTTCCCCATATAATGTGATTATGTGCCATAACCTTTCCATGCTCAGAGGCCATCCGGACATGTTGCATAATAACATAATAATAATTTGACATGTTCAGCTGCAGAGCTTGACTGGATCGATGTTTGGTCTTGCATGACTCTGAAAGTTACAGTATAATGCCTTGCAGAACCTACGTTTGACACTGCATACGGATATCCAGTGCTCGATGTACCAATTTGCCACTTACAAAAATGTTTGTTACGGTACATAACATTTTACACAATTTGAAAAAACGTTTTAAAAAATGTATGTTTTCAACCAAATCCTTTGAAAGAATCTCACCGTCATGTGGATCGATAAACACTGGATAAAATGCATGTTATATATAATATATTACACTGTCATTATCATTGCATAGTTGGATGAAAGTCGTTTTATGGAGAGAGCATAACTAATGGCTCGTTAGGGACAAATTAGAGCATTGGGATACATTTTTACCTAGCCTACACAAAATAGTGAATTGCCATTAACTGAAATCGTAAAGAGCAATACGTCACTCAAAGCGAGTGACTTTTAGCAAATCATCTCTTCTTTTTTTTAAAAAAAATATCAGGGTAATTCAAAGAGATCCGAATTGCTTGAGAAAGGTAACCGAACTCTGAAAATCAGCGTTCGGTTACCTTTCCTGGCCATTCGGCTATCCAGAGAGCAGGCAATTCGCCAAATCCTGGTGAATTGCCTGCACATACGGTGCCTGTTCGAGGGCAGTGAAATCCCCATAAAAAAGCACTGCTTTGGCTATTCAGAGAACACAAACCAGCAGTGAAAGGTTCCCCTAATGCCCTGCCATTCGGTGGTTTCATGCGGCATATTTATTCAGGCGAATCCCATAGGCTTCAATGTTAAAAATATTCCCGTTATTAATTCAATATCTAATAAACCGTTCATTATACAATTCTGCAGTAAAGAGTCTCTTTATTTATAGATTTTTTCGGATAATTTAAGCATTTTTCTGAATTTGTTTTTTTTAAAAGTCCTTTTTTTTTTTTTAAGTTTACTTATTTTTTCTGTAACAGCCCTTTTTATTATCATTCCCTGGACCTCATATGTAAATTTCAGACATTTTCGCTCAGTAGTTTCTTTGCAAACAGCGTTTCATTTTCACACATTCACACAAACTATTTTGCTAATTTATTCACTGCCTCGTCTGCGGTCTCGGCTGCTTCGGCTCCTGCTCGGGCTTTTTCCGTGGTTTTCGGCAGGTTAATCCAGATGTTTTTGGGGCTTTTCGGCGTGCATTCTCTGGGTTTTGCCGTTAGTTTTCATCGGGTTTGCAGCAGCTTTTCCCTGCAATTCGGGGACCCTGTGGTGCTTGCTGAATACACCGCAGGGTCACCGAAATGGGATCGGCAAAAGGAACCGAATTGAAGAGAAGGAAAAGTCACCGAACGTGTGGTGACTTTTCGAATCTCTTTGAATAACCCTGTATATATTTTCAAACCTGTTATATATGCACATATAGGTTGATTCATATAGACCCAAACCCAGCTGTTTTGCTACAATCCTTAACCCCTTCACTGCTGAACTATTTTAATGTTTTGTGCTTGTCATGTTTAATCCCATCACTACCGAGAACGGGATATCTTGGGCTTCAAAGGCACCATCTGGTGCCCCGATATCGAAATATCTCGGTCTGCTGATCAGCAAATGATATTCGTTTGCTTTTGGGCTGCAGAAGGTGCCTCCCCAAAGTTTGAGCCCTGTGGGCATAATGCCCAAAGAGCTAAAACTGTGTAAAATCATCCGATGATGCCTGTACATTGGGCTTTCAGCAGCCGATGCAGGGGAAAAAAAATAGAATAAAATAGACCAGCAGCTCAAACCTCTGTAACTCAGTTTGGCAGCAGATGGCGCCATCTACAGGCCAAAATAGGTTATTTACGGTAAGAAATACAATGGGTATAAGCTCAAATATTTCTTAATGTATAATTAATCAAAAATAAATTTACAAAAAAACTGTGGTTTCTGACAATGTTTTTTTGGAAAATCACTTGGTAGTGAAGGGGTTAAATGCGATTCGAAGTCATGTTTTATTATAGGACCCAGACAATTTATATATCCTTCTTTCAGCAGGCTCTGGAGATTCATAATATATCATTATTATGTGTATACATCATGTCCCATCAGAATGCTATAACACAAAATATAAAAAAAAATATATAGATTTCCATTCAGATTTCAGTCACGTGCAGCGTGTAAAACCTATTTTTTTTTATAGAAATTGATTGGAAATTAATGTGAGTTTCAGGGAACAAACCTCCACTTATGTTGAGCACATGCCATCACAGCACATGTTCGAGGTGCCCATTATTTTCTGTTAGGCACATGTCGACACAGCTGTTACATTGCACTCGTTCGTTCAGAAAGCCCCACAAAAAGAAATTTGTGCTGTAAAATCCGGAGACCGGGGTGGTCACAGATTCTATGACATTACACGATCCTCACAAAACCTCTGGATTGTTGCCATTAACTCACACGATGTGTAGCTTGTGGTGCCATCGTGCTGAAAGTAATCCTATCTTAGATTCAAATAGTAAGCCCTTCTATTCCATGGGCGTGCTATTCTCGTGGCTGTGCTATTGTCATGGTTGTGCTGCCACCTAGCAGCCAATTCCCACTTGTGCTTTGATGGGATGTGCTCAACATAAGAGGAGGTACGCTTAATGAAAATGTTTAAAATCGGTAACAAAAACTTTGGGTTTGGGTCTATATGAATCACCCTGAATATACATATACACAGTTTGAAAGGCAAATGACTCAAGGTCAATTTGCATAATGCCTGTATAATCTTCCAGCCCATGCAGTGATAGTAGAATTATGTTTTTTTAAAGCTCTGAGGTTCTGAATGGGTCAATACTGCGGTCTTACTGAATCATTGCTGTACCTGTTTATATCGAGCTCAGCAGATGTACATACCATTTAGAGCACCTGTATATCCATATTCTGTTGTGCTAAATGCTTGCATTCACACTTGTATTCCTAAAATAATTACTTTTTTGTGAAAATATGATCGTATTACAAATTTAATAATACAATATATAATAATGGAAACGAGTCTGCAGCATTTTCATTTCGGTGTATTTTTAATGCTTTCTCACTATGTTTATACACTCTGGTTTAAATAAAATTCACCTTTTCTCCTGATAGCTTCCCAATCCTTCCTTGGACTGCCACCCTCTTGGCTCCCAGACCACAACTACTCTAGAGCCTCAGTACACACACACACCTCTTTTTTGTATTAGGTATTGTGACAGATCTCCGTACCCCAACAGGGTCACATCTGCCAATGCCGCTTCCTTGCAGGACCCCCAGTGTTCTACCCTGGCAGACTCCCGTGCCTCCTTCCAGTCCTCAAATGAAGCTCAAGGATCGGGACACATAGGGAGTCCCCTAGCATCCCCCAGAAATAAGACGAAGCTGTAGATCTGAAGTCTTTCAGGGTTAGAATAGAACTGGTTTTATCAGGACACATACATTTATACGGTCACACGTGGGTTATTTACATAGACAAAACCCCCACTAGAAACTGTTGGGGGGACCCAAATATACAGAAACAGATACAGAAATTGGACAAACATTTGCCTTTTGGAAGGTGAAACATAATTAGATTAGAGACAGACAATTAAATCAAACATTACTTAACATTTCTAACGAGGCAGGACAATGGGAGTAGGGATAACAGATTACAGTCAAAAGATTAACCACCTACTCAAATAGAAATAGATGAGAACATTCTTGACAGGGTAAACTTGGACGTTAATCCTTTCAACAAATAACAGACAATAACATTCTTGCATAAACAAAGATTACACAAACCTGCACATGAGAGGACAATGAAAATAATAAAGAACCTCAGGCCGCCACCCCAAACCCATCTCCATGCCCACGCACCCGAAGTCCAAATGACGCACGTCACATGTATACTACAAATTCAAAACAACTATTCTAATACTGTAAACACATGCTCCTTTATCCATAATACCACCCTGGATCTTCTCACTGGTCACAGGTGTGAGGTACTGCCCACTTCGGGAATGACTAGGTTTGAGGAACATACTTGATGAAGATGTATAATTTTTATATATATATATATATCATTATTACAAATGATTACATATTTTATTTAATTCAAAATTATTAATATAGTGTGGTTATTATAGTTTAAAGATGACAATGACATCTAACACAAGAAACGTGTGGGAGACAATGCTTAATCGGGAAAGTATGCTGTTTTTCTTCAAGAATTTCCAAGAAAACTAGAATTCTTGCTTCTGATCAGGACCTCAGTTGTTCAGCTTCCTGAGGGATATCTTGGTCATGGTTTTAAATGTAAACCATCAAACTCTGTTCCTGGTTATCATCCCCGTGCTTGACTTCTTCAGGCTATCAAAAGATCCATGTAGCCATTCAGCATGCATTAAAAGACGTTGGAGAAGACATCTCCAAAGCTCCAAGTGAAGGACCAGACCCATATTAACCAATGCCTATTCGTTTTAAAAAAGCACCACTAGTAAGGAAAGTAATTCTTTAGATATTTCCAAGGGAAGGTGCAAATCAAGGACAGCCTTGAAACACCGGCATAAGGATTATAACCTTGATATGCACAAGTTAATAGACAAGGTCCTTGTGAAATCCCATGATGATGCAGAGTATTGCCTGTGCTCCAGCTTCACATGTTCTCCTATTAGATGAAGGATCCAGCTTTGCCACTTCATATTCCAATGACATTTCTCTAATTCAGTGATCTAGCAAAGTAAGTAGGGAAGACCAGTCCTCTTTTCCTCCACTAGACCATCATAGTAAAAGTGGAGTTGCAGGGATGCATAGCTACCAAAATTGTGGGTCCAATACAATTCTCTGGGTTGACTTGATTGCATGTGTCTAAAATGACTTCATCGGTGGAAGCTTAACCCAGATGAAATTCCATCGGTGGTGTACATTAACACATATACTATAATAGAAAATCCATTGTACCATTTAATGTCAAAGAAAGACCATGTCAAGTTGCATTGTTGTTGACTTGACTAAAGAAGTCATTGTTTTGTTCGTTTGGGCGAGCTCAATGGAAAGTCTTCATCGTTTCACTTTGAGCAAAGGGTTCTTGCGATTATATAAGATTTTATCAGGGATATGAAGAGTTGGTTGGTTTGTGTCCAACAAGTCATAACGTTGGTAAGTCATATAAGCCCAAGATCAGCATGGGCAGGAAAAATCTTTGCCATACAAGGGGTCAACAATGATTCATCTAGAATCCAGATCAAATTTCAACTGAAACGTTTTCATAAATCCAATAAATAAGGAATATCCAGGATTACATATGATCAACTAACCAGGGTTGTTTGGGTATACGATCCTTTACGCTGTGTATAATTATTAAGATTTACTGTCATTTCATTTGTAATTAATTTGAATCCTGCGATAATACATAATAAAACAATAATAAAGCCAAAAATCACAGGATACACTTTAGGAGCTAAAGACTGGAAACAGAGAAGAGTGTCAGAATAATGGTCTTGATGAATAGCCAGACCGTGATCTCATCAGGTCACATGCAATGCTATATCAAACAATGCTATAACTAAGCAATAAACCTGACTTAACTACATAACTTACAATAGGTTTCAAATACTAGGAGACAACAAAGACACCATACACAACCAACAAATGCAAATACACTGACACTCTTCTCTTTGAGTAACAGATTTTTATTATCCAGTTTAACCCAAATAATGACCGTGTTGTACGTCCTTTTGATATTTCTATATTTTATACATGATGACACTGATCCATCTGACTTAAATGTTAAAATCTCTCTCTTTTCCTCTGTATTTATCGACTATTTTATTAAGCCTCATTGATCTGATGTTTGTTTAGGATACATTACCTTTCTTAATGAACTATGTGAAGAAATGATCTCTAGTAATGTCTCTTACGTACGTGTTACCGTTTACAGCTGAAACATGAAGGTGTCACCGACATAGTTATGTCTCCGCTTAGCATTCAAATAAAATATTACAGAGCTGTAGGTGTAATTTTGAAACTGCATTATGTAGCAATAGCTAATAGAATTTATAGTACAGGGTGTCCATAAAGTCTCTTTACAATTTGAAAAATGTATTCCAAAGGCAAATGAAAAGACAGATAAATATATACGTCTCATTTTGGAATAATTTTCACTTAAGTTTTTTTTGCCTCATTTAATACACATCTATATGGGCACCATAAGTTGCACAAAGCACATCAAGACGGTACTCGATTTCTTGCCATGTTGGCTGTAACATACCCTCATCAATGGTGGCAATGGCATCAGGGATCCTCGGCTTTAGATGAATGTGGCGTGGGATCATGTGCAATCGAATCATTGGTCTGTTTTTCTTCGGAGAGACATCAATTACTGCTAATGTTTACCTTGACCTTTTGACTGAATACGTGGCAACACAACTACATGACCTTCAACCAACCATCATTTTCCAGCAAGATGCTGCACCACCACATTGGGGACTGCATGTTCCTGGGTTCCTAAACTAAACATTTCCAGACCGGTGGATTGGAAGGGGTGGCCCAATTCCCTGGCCACCTCGTTCACCAGATATCACTCCCTCCACTTCTTTCTATGGGGTTATGTTAAAGATACAGTGTATGGAACAAAGGTACAGGACATCACTAATCTAAAGCAGAGGATCACTGATGCCATCGCCACCATTGATGAGGGGATGCTACAGCCAACATGGCAAGAAATCCAGTACCGTCTTGATGTGCTTCGTGCAACTAATGGTGCCCATATAGAGGTGTATTAAATGAGGCAAAAAACTTAATTATATACGTCTCATTTGGTAATAATTTTCACTTATCGGTGTTTTCATTTGCCTTTGTAATAAATTTTTTAAATTGTAAGGAGACTTTATTGACACCCTGTATATTGATCTGCGCTATAGGGCAGCACTTGAGTTCTATTTTAGTTTAAGTGTATGTATTTATGGATCCTGTAATGCACTATCTTGCTCTATGTCGTTTTGATAGCAGGTTTAATAGGAAGTTGTTCATGTTAGGTAGACTTCCACTATTTCACATTTGTACATGATCTATATATATTATAAAGTACATATATTTTAATTATATAAACTATATACATATATTGTAATTATACAAACTGCATCTATATTATAATTATATAAACTATATTTAATTATATAAACTACATATATATTGTAATATTTATGTGTGAAACAACTAAAGCATCTCCCCTGTGTCCACAGGCAACATAGGACACATCACTCAGAATAAGTCATACTTAGCTACGCAGTGACAAAAATCATAAATGGATAAAAGAAGTACATTACCCCCAGGACTTTTGTAACCAGGCTGTATGTATGAGGTTTAACCTTGGCCGCACAAATGACAGCTGAATCAAACTGCTGGAAGACAAAAAGAGACTCTATATATCAGCGAATCGTCCTAACAGAACTCATTTCCTACAAACAACCCGAAGGACTTCATCATTTGGCTAGCGTCCGCTCAGTATATCCAGAAAAATGAGTGATTTCAGTTGAGTTTTGAGGAATAAACAACAAATTGAAGTAGTTATTGTATAATTGTGTGAACATTAACAATTTTTACTGTAAAATACAGTAATGGTGTCGGGGACTAAACCTAGGATGAAAATCTATTGACATTTCTGTTGACCGATAAAAACCAGAGGAAAATGTGAGGGACTAACTTTAGTTTAGTTTTAGCTGTAGTTCCTTGACTAATATGGCATTTATTTTTTTTCATATTTTAGTCGACGACTAAAACATTGATGTAAATCTATTGACATTTGACTAAAACTATGACAAAAATCCATTGACATTCTCGATGACAGTTAAAAAATAGAGGAAAAAGTTAGGGACTCATTTTAATTTAGTTTTAGTCGAAGTCCTTTATGACTAAAACTAACAGGGTTATTCAAAGAGAATCGAAAAGTCACGGCACGTTCGGTGACTTTTCGTTCTTTTCAATTCGGTGCGATTTGGTGATCCCATTTCGGCGACCCTGCGGTGTATTCAGCAAGCACCACAGGGCCGTGGTAGTGCAGGGAAAAGCCTCCGCAAACCCGACAAACACTCACCGCAAAACCCGGCAAACGTTCACCGAAACCCGCAAAAACATCTGGATTAACCCCGCCGAACACGCCGGAGAAACCCAAGCAGCCGTCGATCACAGCGCGGAGCAGCCGCCGGAAAAAGCCGACACCGAAGATGAATGGAGTGAAGAAAAAATCAGTACGCTTGAAAGTTTGAAAAGTGAAACACTCAGGGTAATTCAAAGAGATTCGAAAAGTCACCGCATGTTCGGTGACTTTTCGTTCTCTTCAATTCGGTTCGTTTTGCCGATCCCATTTCGGTGACCCTGCGGTGTATTCAGCAAGCACCACAGGGTCCCCAAATTGCAGGGAAAAGCTGCCGCAAACCCGACGAAAACTCACCGCAAAACCCAGCGAATGCATGCCGAAAACCCGCAAAAACATCTGCATTAACCCGCCGAAAACCACGGAAAAACCCGAGCAGGATCCGATTACACACAGCGAAGCCGCCGGAAAAACCCGACACCGCAGACGAGTGAAGTGAATAAATTAGGAAAACAGTTTGCATGAATGTTTGAAAAGTGAAATACTGTTTGCAAAGAAACTACTGAGCGAAAATGTCTGAAATTTACATATGAGGTCCATGGAATGATAATAAAGAGGGGTGTTACAGAAAAAATAAGTAAAGGGTTTTTTTTAAAAAAAAAAACGACTTTTTAAAAAAAAAGCGACTTTTAAAAAAAATCATCAGAAAAATGCTTAAAATAACCTAAAAAATCTATAAATAAAGAGACTCTTTACTGCAGAATTTTATAATGAATGGTTTATTAGATATTGAATTAAAGCGGGAATATTTTTAACATTGAAGCCTATGGAATTCGACTGAATAAATCTGCCGCATGAAAACACCGAATGGCAGGGCATTAGGGGAACCTTTCACTGCTGGTTTGTGTTCTCTGAATAGCCGAAGCAGTGCTTTTTCATGGGGTTTTCACTGCCCTCGAACAGGCACCGAACAGGCACCGTATGTTCAGGCAATCCGCCAGGATTTGGCCAATTGCCTGCTCTCTGGATAGCCGAATGGCCAAGAAAGGTAACCGAACGCTGATTTTCGCGTTTGGTTACCTTTCTCAAGCAATTCGGATCTCTTTGAATTACCCTGACAGTGTCCGGTAACACAAAGATATGTGATTTATATTGAAAATGTTAAGAAATCGACTAACGTTTGATTCAGTGTTGAGTTTGGGAAAGCTCATGCGGCTTTGCGTAGCCAGACACTACAATTACACAATGTAAAAGTAACAGTCTGCTGTAATTATCTCTCCAGCATCAAAAATGTCTTGTTAGTTGCCCTGCCCCGGTACAATAAAAAAGTGTCACCCAATAATACAAAGATACGGTTAAAGATTCTGGATTTTTTTTTAAATTTACATATTTTTTCTGTAACCGCCCTTTTTATTATCATTCCCTGGGCCTGATGTGTAAATTTGAGACATTTTCGCTCAGTAGTTTCTTTGCAAACAGCGTTTCACTTTCACAGATTCACACAAACTATTTTGCTAATTTATTCACCTCCCTCGTCTGCGGTCTCGGCTGCTTTGGCTGCTTCGGCTGCGTGCGATCGGCTCCTTCACGGGCTTTTCCGTGGTTTTCGGCAGGTTAATCCAGATGTAAAAGACGGCAAAAGGAACCGAATTGAAGAGAACGAAAAGTCACCGAACGTGCGGTGACTTTTCGAATCTCTTTGAATTACCCTGTGTATCTTGTGTCAGACCGATGCAGGAAAACGAGGAAAATGATAAACAATTCAAAATCAAATACAACACTTCAAAATGTCTTTCTGTGTAGACATAGAATAATACAAAAACAAAATAGAGTAGACATGACGTTACTAGAGATTGGATTGCATTCAGTTCCACAACCTATATACATATATTTTTATCCGCAATCTGAAAGTAATTCAATTAGACATTTCAGGCAATTTAAACATTCCTGTAGTGTCCGGCGTCATGGTTTGATCTGCTAGACTGCAAACCAGAGCTGACAGCTACAACAGTGGAAGGAATACTTGTACCGCGGAATAAATAAATAAAAA
Organism: Leptobrachium leishanense; assembly: GCA_009667805.1. NCBI lineage: Eukaryota > Metazoa > Chordata > Amphibia > Anura > Megophryidae > Leptobrachium > Leptobrachium leishanense. The sequence continues at coordinate 18,128,849 of CM019075.1, forward strand.
TGCTAATCATTGATGGATCTGGAAGAGACTCATTTTTTCACTCGCAGAAACTCAATCCATACTGGTCTGGAAATGCGTCAAACCAGTCGTTAAAGGGGGTTAATGGAGCACATGTGAATTTGTCAGGCGTTTGGTTGATATTTATGGTAAGAGACGGGCAAAAAGACGTTGGGAATTTTCACACTTGTGCTGTGTAATTTTCTTTGACATGGAATGATTAAAGGGACACTCTAACAAAAAATCACCCCCCCCCGTTTTTTAATCCTAACCTATCCCTATTCCCTTAATAAATAGTTATTTTTTGTTTTTGTGTTTTTAACTGTAATACTTACCCTAAAATCCTCTTGTTTCCAGCGCTGTTTTTTTTTTTATACTCACCTCCCTCCTCTTCCGCTCCCGTCCTTGTTTCTTCTTCTTGGCTTCTGGTTTACGTGAGAAGCGCGCATGCGCGCCTCTCACGTAAGCCAGCCAATCGGCAGGCTTCCTCCCAGCTCCCTCTGAGGATTAGTGTTGCACACAAGAGGATGCGCGCAACACTAACCCTCAGAGGGAGCCGCCAGCTTCTGCGGTGAGTTGGAGACGTCATCGCGCTTTCAGCGCGATGACGTCTCCTACTCGGCAAAAGTCGGCAGAAGCGGGAAATATGATCCCGCTCTGCTGACTGACAGCTGGGAGGGCGGAGTAAACTTCTCCGCCTCTCTCAGCTGTTTTCAGCATTTACAGCTGAACCGCTGAGCGGAGGGAGGGGGGGACAGAGGGCAGCATACTCTGGGCATCATGACCACCTAAAATAGCTTAGGTGGTCATGTTGCCTAGAGTGTCCCTTTAAGGCCTTAAGGGTCGAAATGTCACCTTGACTTTATCCCTATCTCAATAAAGATCCCTGTACACTACACACGGAGTGCCTCTCATCTTCTTGGAGTCTACAGCAGGGGTCAGGAAACCTTGGACCTCCAGATGACTTGGAACGACATTTCCCCTGAGGCTCTACTAGGCTAACAAGTAACTGAGCATCATTGATGATGTCCTTCAAAAACATCTTGGGGGAAAAGGTTGCTGAACCCTGGTCTAAAGAGGCTGGGCATCGTATAAAACATTGTACTGAAGATGCCAGTATTTGATCTAGAATAGGTCTTAGCAACCTCGGCCCTCCACATGATTTGGAACTACAACTCACATAATGCTCAAACACTCTTTAGAATGGCCGAGCCTCATTGGTAATTTAGTGCCAAACCATCTGGATTGGTGAAAAAACTGATGTAGACTATAAAGTAATCATCACTAAAATAAATTCCAATTCATCAAAACCGCAACTCAATCCAACTCCAAACACATTTGGGCGTACAAAAAAAAGGTAAAAAAATGTGAGATACGCGAGTCTCTTTCGTAATTTGTAGTGACTAAATGAAGGAAGGTGCTCGGAATTTGTTATAAACACATACATGATGTCAATAAAAGCAAGACATTAACATTGGTTTTAAAATAGGGTAAAAATGCAACAATACATCCAATATTATTTTGTATAATTATATAAAATAGGGAAAAATTCATTTCACTAACTGAGGAAGCGATTGTGACCCTGGAAACGCATTTATTGTATTACCCTTCTTTATCTTATTCTTTTACCATGTATTTAATTTTATTTTAGAGGAATAAAAACATTTTAAAAAACAACAGGTGAACGTTTTCCTCTTTCCACGGCGGCTAAGACACAGTACCTGTAGCAATACGCTCTAAGGGGCCAGCTCTTTACAGAAGAACTTGGCTGATTCATCCACCACAGATGAGCATTGCATCTCCTTCTGCAGAGCGAGACTACAGATCCAGCACTTCCTGCCGTGATTTGGGGAAATCTGGTGTTCCCACATAAGCCGCCAGCCGCCTTCAAATCCGGTGTCTGACATGAGACACCATTCCATGTGAGTGTAATCTTTCCTATTTTATGTTATACGGGGTCAGGATATACTACTCTATGCCTTGTTCTATGTTTCCTTTGAGGCATTGAGGATCATTCACCATTTGCCTACTGGTGAAGATCTAGGATATTATCCTCTATAAGGAACAGACAGAAAGAAGCGCTGAACTCTGCTCAATCTACCTCCAAAAATTCATTTCTGCAAGTATATTATTCAATACATCTGATACATTTTAAAAAAACAACGAATCACAGTTGAATTAAAAGCTCCTGATTACCCCAATGCCATTTGGCTTCATCATCTATCAGGAATTCAGCCTAGGTATACTGTATAGTGTAATTAAATAACACAGGTACCAATTCAGATCAATCATCAATAATCTCAATTTGGAGCAGTTAAAAAAAAACAAAAAAATGATTCTACTTGAATTAAAAGCTGGGTTTGCACAATGCATTTCTCTGACTTATTTGCTATAAATGCAGCCATAGGAAATTACTCATATATTAAATATTTTAATTATTTAGAAAAGGGATCAGTTCACATAAATTAGAATTCATTTATTTAATTAGGTTGACCACAGAGATATGAATTTAGTCTTGATTGTTCACCCTAACGGAAGTGGTGTATTTTCCCCAGTGGTGTATTTTGGCCTAGGCCGACTACTAGGCCCAGGCCTAGGGCGGCACTTTCCAGGGGGCGGCGGCCTGCACTGGGTGGCCCCACCCCTAAAAAAAATATATATATATATTTTTTTTTTTTACTTTTGCAAAGTATTTTACCAGGAAGGATACATTGAGATTTCACAAATTTTCAAGTATGTCCTGGGTAGGCAAGGCCTAGGCTTTCACTTTCCAGGGGGCAGCAAAAAACCTCACCACTGAATGGGTTACTCACAGAGCGCCGAAATGACGCCAACTTTTTGGTGTTCTGTAGTTCCCTGCACTTAGGAGAATAAAATTTCCCCACCCTGCAGTGAATTCACCATTCACCGGAGGGACCACAAAGTGCATGGAGTCGGCCGCTGAATGCTGCCACCGCAAACCCGTGGCCTGCTGTTTTCAAAAGAACTACTGAACGAAAATGTCTGGAATTTACATATAAGATCCTATGATTGATAATAAAAAGTTCTGTTACAGAAAAAAGAAAAACTGCTATTAAAAAAAGGGGGGGGGGGAATTTTGCCCAAAAAAATCTGAAAAATGACTAAAAGGTACTAAAAAAAAATCAATAAGTAAAGACTTTTTACTGCAGATTAAAATAATAAATGATTTATTAGATATTGCATAAAAACGGGAATATTTTTAACATTGAAACCTATGAGGTTCGCCTGAATAAACCTGCTGATTGAAACCACCGAACATTAGGGCATTTCACTGCCATTTCTCTGAGTCTCAGTACCACATGACTGGCTGAACCACGTGAAACGCACGCGCGCAGCTGCCCACCCTTTCGTTAACACAGACTCTATTCTGGACTGAACACCCACCGGCAGTGGCGTAACTAGAAACCTGAGGGCCCCGGTGCAAGAATCCATGACGGCCCCCCCCAAAAAACATCCATATTTTAACTTTTTTATTATTATTGCAGGATAAAAAAGAGTACACCATTTATATTAGTTCAACTAACCTTAATTCTTAACAGTTGTAGTTTCAGGATAGGACTTGGTCACTGGGCAGGTCGCACTGATGACCTGCAAAATATAAAGAAAAATCCATAAATCAAGGAAATTGTACATCCATTTGACAAAGTTATAGCAAAAGATCAATATTATGGCAACAAGAATATGACAATTTAAATAGAAAATATTAGACTGTACATATGCACACACACACAGACTTACTCAAATGTCCACAGAAGAGGCAGAAAAGCTTCAAAAAAAGGGTCCACAACAGGGCCAACAATAATAACAAACATCAACTTTTTCATGAACTGGAACTATGTCTAATGGATAAAACCTGTAAAATAAAAAAGTTGTACAACAATTAATATAGTTGAATGAAGGTAGTATTGAACAAAAACAGCCATGCTTTCAACTGAAGCGGAGCATATCTCAGAACAAATCATGCAAGGTGCAAACCTAAACGGGGTTAGTTTGTTTAACTGTTAAAAACTCTGAAACAGTGTTAATAACTTGTAACAGAACGTAATATAGCTTTACTTACTACTGCCGTTAGAAGTTACGACGCCTTGCTTTGGCATCAGCAAAGTCATCTACGATGCTTTCGATGTTCAGTCTTCGAGCTCTCTCATTTTCGATGCTTAACAAAGCAAGCCCAGAAAGTCTTTGTTGAGACATGGTGTTTCGCAAATAACTTTTGATTAGTTTTAACTTTGAGAATGACCTTTCTGCAGTTGCTACGGTTACTGGGAGGGTGAGGAACAAAAGTAGTGCGACACAAACATCTGGGACTGTAGAAGACAGTGCACTGTTTTCAACAGCAGGAGATGAGCAAGGTCCTTAACAGTGGAACAACTACGAACCTCTTCCTGAAGTGCCGAACGGAATGAAAGAAGTTGCCCCGGAAAATCTGCTGATATATCCTCATTGTAAAGTTCCTGCAGTTTTGTTGCTTCTGATATTACAGTCTCATCGGATTCAGAGGCAAGCATGGCTGGCTGAATTATTTTGAATCTATGAAAGACTGCATTCATTCCCTTAAATCGGTCTGACAATTGGTTTGTGATAATGTCCAAACACCTATAAAACACAGTCGTTTTGAAGCGTTCCTCTGGATCAGCTAATCTTTGATCCATGCACAGCTCATCAAAGTGGCGCTTCACTTTTTTAATTCTTTTATTTGTAAACTCTGCTGAAATTCCCCACTTTTCTGCAAGTGCCGCTGCGGTTTCCTTAGCTTCCTCAAAGTGATCCCTGTAGGTGGAAAGGGCTGTCACAGCATTCTGAATGAGCTGCACTGCACTGGACAGTTCCATATCTTTAGATTGCAAAACCTTTGAAATTATATTTACATGGCTGAAGATTTTTGTTTGGAGGACAACGAGTAACACAAACTCAAAAGATTCCATTTTCTTCTTTAAATTTGCAGCATCATCTCTTTCCTTTGGTTTTGATGAAAGGAGGATAAGTTTTGATAAAGCCTGCATGATGTCAACAAAACGGAACCGCAGTGCAAGCAGAGAATCGTGTCTAGAAGACCACCTTGTAGGGCAAAGCCGTTTTAATGTCACAGAAGATTCAGACGTGAATGAGGAGAGAAAGGCCCATCTGCGTACACTTTCCCCAAAGAAGGTGTATAAATTGTGTACCACATCAAAGAATGAGGTCACTTCCGCTATGTCAGCGACAGCATCCTGAATCACTAGATTTAGATTGTGTGCTGCACAATGGACATACAGGGCATTCTTTTCCCTCTTTGCTATCCGAGCCTGTACACCAGAATAAACACCACTCATTGTTGCTGCACCATCATAACCCTGACCACGACACTTTGATAAATCAAGGCCCTTGCTCTCTACGCAGGCAACAATATTACGTTCAATCTCAATCTCTGCTGCTCTCTGATCCTCAATGGCATGAAACCCTAAGAAAGCCTCATTTACTGTGACACTGCAGGCTCTCAGATTCTGATCTCTTTCCACAGAGACATATCGAAATATCTGACTCATTTGATCAACTTTGGATATATCCTGTGTAGTGTCCATTATTATGGAATAAAATTGTGCTTCTTGTATTTCAGACACAATTTCATTTTGCACTTTTTTGGATAGAATTTCTATTAATTGGTTTTGTATTTGTGGGCTCAAATATTTTAACGTGCCTTTGGGTAACTGAAGAAGTTCCTTTAAAATGGGATCATACTCTGCCAGCAGCTCTATGATGGAGAGAAAGTTCCCATTGTTAACCTCTCCCAGACGCTCTCGGTGACCACGAAAGGCTAGATTACTCATTGCCATTGTTAATGTCACATTAACAATTCTGTGTAAGACTTGCCTCCAAAAGTTTTTTTCCCTTCTAATCTGGTTTTCATTTTCCTCATCAATTGTTTTATTATGCCTCCAATGATCATAGACTACACATGCTTCCATATGAGTTTGTGAACATTCATGAATCTGAATTCTTGCAGACAGCCTCTGCCACTTCTGGATCCCTTTTGCCCATGCAGGCTCAAATCCCACCTTTTTACGGTCAGCAAACAGCCAGCATGGCTCACAGTACGCAGCATTAAGCTTTGGAGAGTAACAAAGCCACATTACAGAAAGTTTAAGCCCTGTTTTTGTCACTCTCTCATAATAACGCTCAGAAAAGCACCTTTTCTGTGCATCATTATCCCGCGGGAAAGGTCCTGGAGGTCTACATGGGCCATGAGCTAAAATAAACTTTTTTACATTTGTATATGTGATGGTGACTGGGTAATGCCCCCTATCGGTCACAAATTTCTCACCCTCTACACTACTTCCCACAGCACTTGAAGATTCTCTAATGCTCGCCAGATCTGAATCGTCAATGTTGGTGGTGTCTAAAGGTTGGTCTTGCATTGAGCTGCTGCCTTCAAGTGGATCTCTGTTCTCGTCTTCCAGTGTAGACTCGGTGGAATGAGTGCCCACAATGTTCAATATTTTTTTCAGTTTCCTCACTGCTAGCCTTAGAACTCTGAGCCACAGTTTTAGGAGTGGAGAAGAACTGGCTTATTTTAGGGAGTTTTTGAAGTTTCATCTGCTCTTCCTTTGCCTTTTTACGCTTGTGAGCACCGCTCTTGGACTGAGTGGATGACGACATTATATATTTCTGTAAATAAAGCATATGACAGCTAATAGTATGCAAGCTCTTTAGGCAAGGAGGTAATGTTGTATCTATTGAGATAATCAAAAGTATTTAATGTTTAAATTCAACCATTTTTACAAAGATCAGTCATGCATGGCCCTACTTCTTTTCATTAACCCTCCCCACTCTTTTCAATTCATAACCCCCAGTCTTCTCATTTGCCAATTGTATCAGCCAAGTGCGGTAAATGTTTCAGCCAAGTGCGGTATAAATGTTACAGCCAAGTGCGGTAAATGTTACATCCAAGTGCGGTAACATCCACGTGTGGTAAATGTTACATCCAAGTGCGGTATAAACGTTACAGCCAAGTGCGGTAAATGTTACATCCAAGTGCGGTAACAGCCAAGTGCGGTAAATGTTACATCCAAGTGCGGTATAAATGTTACAGCCAAGTGCGGTAAATGTTACATCCAAGTGCGGTAACAGCCAAGTGCGGTATAAACGTTACAGCCAAGTGTGGTAAATGTTACATCCAAGTGCGGTATCAGCCAAGTGCGGTATAAACGTTACAGCCAAGTGCGGTAAATGTTACAGCCAAGTGCGGTAAATGTTACATCCAAGTGCGGAAAACAGAACAAACAGGATCATTCAGCCTGAATCTCAAACGGAATGCAATTGGCATGGTAGACACAGCCCCCCCGTAATGCAGGAGCCAGGAGGCCACCTTATTGAAAGCCCCCGTAACGCAGGCTGAGCTGAGGCAGGCCACCATAGTTACTCAAGGCCCCCAGCCCCCACCCACGGTACTCATGGTCATGGGGACATGGGCCCAGCCGCACCCACGGTAATGCAGGCCTGGCTGCCATATTGGAAGGGGTCCCCCCAGCGGCCCCCATGATAACGCAGGCCTGGCAGGCTGTCTGCCAATATTGGTATTGAGACCCCCCAGGCCCCCACCCCAATTTGATTTTGAATGTGAACATAAAATTACCTGAGTCAGGTGGCGACGGCGTGCGCTGCTGATGTGAGTGTGGCCCAGGCCGCAGGAGAGACAGCAGTGTGACGAGACGACTGTCACTGGCAGAGTCTGCTGCAGCAGTGGTGCGGTGGTGGCGCCAGGGCCCAGCTCCAGCTGAATGAGTCCCGTTACCGTAGACAGAGTGACTGTCACGGGGCCCAGCCGGGGCACATCATGGGTCGGGAGGGACTTCACTGGAGTGTGGGCCCGGTCACGAGCGGGTGCCAGACTGTCAGCACTCAGCTGTGCGTGGCAGCGTGCAGTGCACTGAGTGTGACTATCTGCGAGGAGCAGATGGATGGACTCGGTCTCGGGAGCCTGTCCTGAGTGTAGGAGCCTAGAGGAGAGGAGGACACACACTACTAGCCGCCCTGGAGGAGTCTGGAGACGCAGCTCGGGCGGGAGAGGAAGCGACGCGTTCCGGCCATGAGGAGAAAGGCAGCGCATGAATTTCCAGGTCGGCGCCCGCTCACTGTCTCCTTGGCCGCGCCCACACACACATGGAGACACATGTGCGGGCGGAGGCTGAGCAGGCGAGCCGCGAGCAGGGAGAGGGGGACGGCCGGACGGGGAGGAAGGACTTAATCATCATGATGATGATTGGATCGGAACTTGCAAGATCATGACGAGCAGCCGAGGGCTCATCGGAACGCGATCGCGGTTGCTGGCAAAAATAGTGCGCTTATTGCGCTACGAATAAAAAACGAAAAAAAAAAACGAAATTAATTTTATTCTCCCCAAGCAAGTGGGCCCCCTCAAGTGGCGGAATTGCCAGGGCCCGGTCGCAGTTGCGCCACTGCTTGCCACCGGGAAGGGAATCAAAGCTACAGTGCACCCTCTGGCAGTGGCACCCCACTGCTGACAAGATGGCTCCACAGCATAATTGCTGTGTGCTCATATACACTCGGTTTGCTGGGAGTTTTATTGAAGTGGATTCCTAATGCACTCATACACACCGCACATTGCATTACTGGGAGTTTTATTGCTGTGGATTCTGATACGCTGACACACACCACACATTGCATTGCTGTGAGTTTTATTGCTGTGAATTCTGATGCACTCATACACACCGCACATTGCATTGCTGGGAGTTTTATTGCTGTGGATTCTGATACGCTGACACACACACCACCGCCACATTTGCATTGGGGAGTTTTATTGCTGTGGATTCTGTGATACACACTGCATATTACTGTGAGTTTTATTGCCCTGGAGCTCTGGGATACACTCATACACACTGCACATTACTGTGAGTTTTAATGATGTGCAGTTCTGTGATATGCTCATACACAGTGCCCATTTCTGTGGGTTTTATTGCTGTGCAGCTCTGTGATACGCTCATATGCAGTGCACTTTTCTGTGGATTTTATTGTTCAACCAATTAGAGCGGCTGTGATCCCGTTTACTTGACATGCGCGGTTGTTCTTTGTAAAAATGCTTGAATTTAAACATTTCATAATTTTCTTTATCTCAATAGATACATTTGAAATGGTATACAAAATATACAAGTAGGCACTTGGTATCCACTTTTAATATAAAGAGAGGAAAAGGCGGAGCTCTAAGAGGAAAAGGTGGAACTTAAAGAGGAAGGGTGGGGATTAACCAGGAAGAGGTGTGCCCTTCACAGGAAGGGGTGCGTCAAATTTAAATTAGGGGGTGCACGAGTTTAGTCAGGCCTAGGGCAGCACAAAACCTAAATACACCACAGATTTTCCCCCTTATAAATCCAGCCATGGGAGTCTATAAAAACACATACAGGGTTATCCAAAGAGATCCAAATTGCTTGAGAAAGGTAACCGAACGCTGAAAATCAGCGTTCGGTTACCTTTCTTGGCCATTCGGCTATCCAGAGAGCAGGCAATTCGCCAAATCCTGGCGAATTGCCGGAACATACCTGCCCATAATTGCCTGTTCGGTGCCTGTTCGAGGGCAGAGAAAACCCCATGAAAAAGCACTGCTTCGGCTATTCAGAGAACACAAACCAGCAGTGAAAGGTTCCCGAAATGCCCTGCCATTCGGGGGTTTAATTCGGCAAGTTAATTCAGGAGAATCCCATAGGCTTCAATGTTAAAAATATTCCCGTTTTAATTCAATATCTAATAAACCGTTCATTATAAAATTCTGCAGTAAAGAGTCTCTTTATTTATAGATTTTTTAGGATACTTTTTTATTTTTTTTTAAAAGTCCGATTTTTTTTTTTTTTTTTACTTTACTTATTTTTTCTGTAACAGCCCTTTTTATTATCATTCCCTGGACCGCCTATGTAAATTTCAGACATTTTCGCTCAGTAGTTTCTTTGCAAACAGCGTTTCACTTTCACAGATTCACACAAACTATTTTGCTAATTTATTCACCTCCCTCGTCTGCGGTCTCGGCTGCTTTGGCTGCTTCAGCTGTATGTAATCGGCTCCTGCTCGGGCTTTTTCCGTGGTTTTCGGCAGGTTAATCCAGATGGTTTTGGGGGTTTTCGGTGGGTTTTGCGGTAGTTTTTCCCTGCAATTCGGGGACCCTGTAGTGCTTGCTGAATACACTGCAGGGTCACCAAAATGGGATCGGCAAAGGGAACCGAATTGAAGAGAACGAAAAGTCAGCGCACGTTCAGTGACTTTTCGTTCTCTTCAATTCGGTTTGTTTTCCCGATCCCATTTCGGCGACCCTGTGGTGTATTCAGCAAGCACCACAGGGTGTAACGTTGGGGGCTTCCAGCCCTACCTGTGTGCTTGAGGACAGCAAGTCTGATGCTGCTCGCTGACCACTGCCTGGTTTAAATGGAGACAGGCAGGGAGGTGATTGCATGAGGTGTGGCTTGAGTGGGGGGCGTGGTCTGGTGAAGGTCTTTATAAACCCTCAGTATAGTTTCAGAAGTTGCCAGATCGTGGTGATCCATCCTGAGCTCCTTGTACCTGACTGCTATATTGATTTAACCTGTTACTGACCTCTGCTTGTGTTCTGACCATTCTGCCTTCTGTTGCCCTAGACTATATGCTTGTACTACGCTACTGCTCTGATACCGACCCGGCTATTCCATTTGACCATTCTGAACTCTGTATTCCTGATTCTGGCTCGGTGACTCCTCTCCGTATTGTTTACCCTTTTCTGTCTAGCTAGTTTACCTGGCTAATTCTAAGGACCAGACAGATAGGGATCATTCACAGCTACACTGTTGGTAGCTTCTGGGTTTTGTGGAGTGTTGGGGGTTAAGTACTGCGTGGTGGGATCCGGGAACCGTGACATTACGATCTGGCCACTATGGATCCCGCAGATTTAACACAGCACTTGGCTACCTTTTGTATCCAGACAGGATGAGCAGGATCATAGGATGGATCAGTTTGCCATTGCCTTACAGACTATCCTGAATCGTACTGCACACCTGGAACCAGTTGGGGTTGCACCTCCGCCTGCTATACCTGTGCCCCCTGTCGTTCAGACATCCCAGGTACACATAATGAGGCAGCCAGTACGTAGTGAGCGAGCAGTAATTCTAGAGGTGCTGGAGATCCTGAGAGGGGCTAACAAGCTCATTACTCAGCACCTGGATATCCTGTATGCAAGTTTGCTGCAACCTCCTAGGGACGTCTTCCCAAAGGAGCCTGTTCCAGTTCCAGTTAAAGGTTCCAGAGGACCCCTGACCCTGGAGGAAAGGGTATGGAGGAAGACTCAGGGCTTATGCTTTTATTGCGGTTCTTTCCTGCATAAAAGAATGGACTGTCAATTGCGCCCCCAGAAGTTACCCTCCATGTTCCAGCCTTACCAGGTCCCAGAGTCCACTGCCCTGCACGTCGCAGGATGTCCAAAATCCACTGCCCAACAGGGAGAGACCAGGTGTAATGCCCAGCAGTGGGAAGTCAAGAGTGCTGCCCTGCAGCATGAACAATCTAAGGTGGCTGCTCAGCAGCACAAAGAATCTGAGTCTGCTGTTTGTCAGCTTCAAGTCCTGTCCATGTCTACTGTGCCTAAGCTAGCAGTTCCAGTCAAGAGTGCTGCCCTGCAGCATGAACAAATCAAGTCCACTGCCTCGCAGTGCGAGATCTGGTCCACCGCTAACCAGTTTGTGAGCCAGTCCACTGCACAGCAGTTCAAGAGACAGTGCCAAGCTGGGGTCACCGCTCCACAGTGCCAAGCCAAGGTGGTTGCAAAGCACTGTGAGATCAAGCCACCCGAGCCGGTAGCTGCCAGCCACGCTCACCCGAGCCGGTAGCTGCCAAGCCACGCTCACCCGAGCCGGTAGCTGCCAAGCCACGCTCACCGAGCCGGTAGCTGCCAAGCCACGCTCACCCGAGCCGGTAGCTGCCAAGCCACGCTCACCCGAGCCGGTAGCTGCCAAGCCACGCTCACCCGAGCCGGTAGCTGCCAAGCCACGCTCACCCGAGCCGGTAGCTGCCCAGCTACGCTCACCGAGCCGGTAGCTGCCAAGCCACGCTCACCCGAGCCGGTAGCTGCCAAGCCACGCTCACCCGAGCCGGTAGCTGCCAAGCCACGCTCACCCGAGCCGGTAGCTGCCAAGCCACGCTCACCCGAGCCGGTAGCTGCCAAGCCACGCTCACCCGAGCCGGCTGTTGCCAAGCCACGCTCACCCGAGCCGGCTGTTGCCAAGCCACGCTCACCCGAGCCGGCTGTTGCCAAGCCACGCTCACCCGAGCCGGCTGTTGCCAAGCCACGCTCACCCGAGCTGGCTGCTGCCGCCATGTCCAAGTCGCCGCAGAGCCGTGATGAGGTCGCTGACCCACAGATCTGTGCTGCCGCCGCCAGGACCGAGTCGCCGCAGAGCCGTGATGAGGTCACTGACCCACAGAGCCGTGCTGTTGCTGCCGTGTCCAAGTCACCACAGAGTCGTGCTAAAGGCGCTGCCCCTCTTGTCCTTGCAAGGGTGCTACCCAACCGGTCCACACCAAGGGCGCTGCCCCACCGAGCCCAGCTGTCCGGCGTCTTCGAGCCCAGCTGTCCCGGCGTCTTCGAGCCCAGTGGTTCCAGTCCAGTCGCCGCAGAGCCGTGCCAAGGTCCCTGACCCACAGATCCGTGCTGTTGCCGCCATGACTAAGTCGCAGCAGAGCCGTGCCGGGGTCACTGACCCGCAGATCCGTACCACTGGTGCCGTGTTCATGTTGCCGCAGTGCAGAGAGGACACTGTTGCTGTCCATTCCGCGTCCTGTACCAGGGGTAGGAGACGCAAAAGGACTGGTGCCAGTGTCTTCAAACCTGGACCCAGTTTTGGCTCCCACCCTCATAGACGGGGGCGTCTTGAGGAGGATGACGACTCTGATTGGGACCTCAGGGGACTTTGGTGACTGGTGTACGCGAGGGCTCTACGTGCCTACAAGACCCATTGACTATTTTCTTGTTGTCCTCTTTTGAGCATCCGGCGTCTGCTCGTGGAGAGGGGGGTACTGTAACGTTGGGGGCTTCCAGCCCTACCTGTGTGCTTGAGGACAGCAAGTCTGATGCTGCTCGCTGACCACTGCCTGGTTTAAATGGAGACAGGCAGGGAGGTGATTGCATGAGGTGTGGCTTGAGTGGGGGGCATGGTCTGGTGAAGGTCTTTAAAAACCCTCAGTATAGTTTCAGAAGTTGCCAGATCGTGGTTATCCATCCTGAGCTCCTTGTACCTGACTGCTATATTGATTTAACCTGTTACTGACCTCTGCTTGTGTTCTGACCATTCTGCCTTCTGTTGCCCTAGACTATATGCTTGTACTACGCTACTGCTCTGATACCGACCCGGCTATTCCATTTGACCATTCTGAACTCTGTATTCCTGATTCTGGCTCGGTGACTCCTCTCCGTATTGTTTACCCTTTTCTGTCTAGCTAGTTTACCTGGCTAATTCTAAGGACCAGACAGATAGGGATCATTCACAGCTACACTGTTGGTAGCTTCTGGGTTTTGTGGAGTGTTGGGGGTTAAGTACTGCGTGGTGGGATCCGGGAACCGTGACACAGGGTCCCCGAATTGCAGGGAAAAGCTACCGCAAACCCGACAAAACGAACCGCAAAACCCAGCGAATGCACACCGAAAACCCTCAAACATCTGGATTAACCTGCCGAAAACCACAGAAAAACCCGAACAGGAGCCGATCGCAGCCTCCGGAAGAGGCAGTGAATAAATTAAGAAAACTGTTTGTATGAATGATTGAAAAGTGAAAGACTGTTTGCAAAGAAACTACTGAGCGAAAATGTCTGAAATTTACATATGAGGTCCAGGGAATGATAATAAAAAGGGCTGTTACAGAAAAAAGAAGTAAACTTAAATTTTTTTTTTTAAAAAATCTGAAATGCTTAAAATATCCTAAAAAATCTATAAATAAAAAGGGATTTTCCTGAATAAACTTGCCGAATTTAAACCACCGAATGGCAGGGCATTAGGGGAACCTTTCACTGCTGGTTTGTGTTCTCTGAATAGCCGAAGCAGTGCTTTTTCATGGGGTTTTCACTGCCCTCGAACAGGCACCGTATGTTCAGGCAATTTGCCAGGATTTGGCGAATTGCCTGCTCTCTGGATAGCTGAATGGCCAAGAAAGGTAACCGAACGCTGATTTTCAACGTTCGGTTACCTTTCTCAAGCAATTCGGATCTCTTTGAATTACCCTGATAGTATAATATTTGAATAGAAGTTTTTTTCAGTTCAGTTACTAGAGTTTTAATTCAGGAGGAATTCACATTTATTGGACGGTTTTATTAAGCTTTATTTATTTATAAAGGATTTTACCAGGAAGGATACTTCCAGGGTTATTCAAAGAGAATCAAAAAGCCACCGCACGTTCGGTGACTTTTCGTTCTCTTCAATTAAGTACGATTTGGCGATCCCATTTCGGCGACCCTGCGGTGTATTCAGCAAGCACCACAGGGCCGTCGAAATGCAGGGAAAAATCGCCGCAAACCTGCCGCAAACTCACTGCAAAACGAGGGCGAACTTACACCAAAATCCGCAAAAACATCTGAATTAACCCACTGAAAACGCCGGAAAAACCCGAGCAGGAGCCGATCACGCGCAGCGCAGCTGCTGGAAAAAGCCAACACCGCAGACGAATGCAGTGAATAAATTAGAAAAACAGTTTGCTTGAATGTTTGAAAAGTGAAACGCTGTTTGCAAAGAAACTATTGAGTGAAAATGTCTGAAATTTACATATGAGGCCCAGGGAATGATAATAAAGAGGGCTGTTACAGAAAAAAGAAGTAAAGTTAAAATTTGTTAAAATAGGATTTTTAAAAAAAAAAAAAAAATCCCGAAAAATGCTTAAAAAATCTGTAAATAAAGAGACTCTTTACTGCAGAATATTATAATCAATGGTTTATTAGATATTGGATTAAAACGAGAATATTTTTAACATTGAAGCCTATGGGATTCTCCTGAATTAACTTGCCGAAGCTGGTTTGTGTTCTCTGAATAGCCGAAACATTGCTTCTCTATGGGGATTTCATTGCCCTCGAACAGGCACCGAACAGGCACCGTATGTGCAGGCAATTCGCCAGGATTTGGCGAATTGCCTGCTCTCTGGATAGCCGAATGGCCAGAAAAGGTAACCGAACGCTGAATTTCAGCATTCGGTTACCTTTCTCAAGCAATTCGGATCTCTTTGAATAACCCTGATTGAGATTTCTCTCGTTTTCAGTATGTCCTGTATTCAAGAACATTGAATTGTTACAGAAATACAAAAGTAATAAAATGCAAGATATTAACACAAAACAAATATACAGATTAACAAAAAAACAATATGTAGGAAATATAGTCACTGTGTTACATTTTTACAGGTGTAAATATAGTATATAGTCACTATCAGGGTTATTCAAAGAGATTCGAAAAGTCACCGCACGTTCGGTGACTTTTCGTTCTCTTCAATTCGGTTCGTGTTGCCGATCCCATTTCGGTGACCCTGCGGTGTATTCAGCAAGCACCACAGGGTCACCGAATTGCAGGGAAAAGCTACCGCAAACCGGACGAAAACTAACTGCAAAACCCACCGAATGCATGTCGAAAACCCTCAAAAACATCTGGATTAACCCGTCAAAGACGCCGGAAAAACCCGAGCAGGAGCCGATCACACGCAGCGAAGCCGCCGGAAAAAGACAGAGGGAGTTGAATAAATTAGCAAAACAGTTTGTATGAATGTGAAAAGCTGTTTGCAAAGAAACTACTGAGCGAAAATGCCTGAAATTTACATATGATCCAAGGAATGATAATAAAGAGGGGTGTTACAGAAAAAATAAGTAAACTTAAAAAAAATAAAAATCGGACTTTTAAAAAAAAATAAAAATCAGAAAAATGCTTAAAATATCCTAAAAAATCTATAAATAAAGAGACTCTTTACTGCAGAATTTTATAATGAACGGTTTATTAGATATTGAATTAAAACGGGAATATTTTTAACATTGAAGCCTATGGGATTCTCCTGAATTAACTTGCCGAATTAAACCCCCGAATGACAGGGCATTTCGGGAACCTTTCACTGCTGGTTTGTGTTCTCTGAATAGCCGAAGCAGTGCTTTTCATGGGGATTTCAATGCCCTCGAACAGGCACCGAACAGGCACCGTATGTGCAGGCAATTCGCCAGGATTTGGCGTATTGCCTGCTCTCTGGATAGCCGAATGGCCAGGAAAGGTAACCGAACGCTGATTTTCAGCGTTTGGTTACCTTTCTCAAACAATTCGGAGCTCTTTGAATAACCCTGCATGTTACATGTTTACAGGTGCTTTCTGTATATAGTCACTGTGTTACATGTTTACAGGTGCTTTCTGTATATAGTCACTGTGTTACATGTTTACAGGTGCATTCTGTATATAGTCACTGTGTTACATGTTTACAGGTGCTTTCTGTATATAGTCACTGTGTTACATGTTTACAGGTGCATTCTGTATATAGTCACTCAGGGTAATTCAAAGAGATTCGAAAAGTCACCGCACGTTCGGTGACTTCTCGTTCTCTTCAATTCAGTTCGTTTTGCCAATCCCATTTCGGTGACCCTGCGGTGTATTCAGCAAGCACCACAGGGTCCCCGAATTGCAGGGAAAAGCTGCTGTAAACCTGACGAAAACTAACTGCAAAACCCGGCTAATGCACGCCGAAAACCCGCAAAAACATCTGGATTAACCCGCCGAAAACGTCGGAAAAAGCCGAGCAGGAGCCGATCACACGCAGCGAGGCCGCCGGAAAAAGCCGATCACACGCAGCGAAGCCGCCGGAAAAAGCCGACACCGCAGACGAAGGCAGTGAATAAATTAGGAAAACAGTTTGCTTGAATGTTTGAAAAGTGAAACGCTGTTTGCAAATAAACTACTGAGCGAAAATGTCTGAAATTTACATATGAGGTCCAGGGAATGATAATAAAGAAGACATTTGTGGTTATTTCATTATAAATGTTACGTTATATTTGTCTGACCTACACGTGCCTCTTTGATTTAATTGTAAGCAAGATGACTGAATGATCAAAATCAATGTCAAACTGGCCAAAACACTCAATTTCAGTGGGGGTTGAAGAATTTTGAACACAACTGTAACTCTGATTGGCTGAATCGCGTGAAATAACAGTCCGCACACTGATTTCTGCGCGCAACGTTACTGTGCGCGCGTTTTTGCGTGTCCGTTTTACGTGTGTTTTTTTTGACGAATGAAAAAATGCGCGAGGATTGTAATACCAGCGTTGATTTACACGCGTTAAGGTTTAATGCTTCGCGCAAAAATTCACGCGTTTACCGTGCGTTTTTGCGTGAAGAATGTAATAGGGCCCAATAGATTTGAAAAAGAAAAGCCCAAGAAGAATCGAAAGGGCTGTAATCTACCCCGGCAGCACGGATATGATCCTGCCTGCAAAAACAGCTTGACTTCTATTTGTGCGCGTATGTTTTGTTTTCAAAATGAAACCGAGGTAAAATGCACTAATCTCGCACATCTATTAGCCTTTCAAGTGTTGATCAGATCTCTTTGTGGTTAAATATTCAAAGCATTACGGGGTCAAGTATGCGGACTGGGCTAATTTCAATCAGGTTTGCATTTTTAATAATTTAGCTCACTCCTGCAGGTTGATTAGATTCATTGGATAAGACAGCTGGAGTGTATCCCGTGGCAGGAATGGATTTGTTTGGAGAAGCACTCAGCTAGATGGAAGAACTGATGGTAGGAGGCGAGAGAATGTACTTACCCTAGAGGTACAAATATGCCTTTAACTGCAAATAAAGGGCTTAGCGGGAGTTATACGGGAGGATTTATTTAGAGTAGTCTTATGGAACTGTGCGCTGGGACATTTAACACGACTGCCGTGTTATGTTTACTTCTAATACCTGTCAGTTTGTGTGTTGAGCCACCGAGACGTCGAGGGCCCCATGTCATGTGCCCGCGCCCTCGCGTGCCCGGACCCCGGTTCCAACAAGTACCGCATCGTCGTACACAGATTCTGATCAACGTGTCCTCCTTAATCCGCCGGGTTACCTGGTTACGTCCAAGGCAAGCCGCGCATGCGCGCACAACACAGCCGCCTTTAGCTTGCGTTCCAGGGAATGGCGTCGCACACCAATGACGCAGACCCGGAAGTGTAACGGATTACAGGGGAAGACGCCGGCACCTGCCTCCAATCAACCTCCCATAAAAGAAGTCAGCAGAGGGTGAGTAATCGCTCGTTTATTGATCCCAGAACGTCTAGAGCTACCTTACCTACCGACTTCCCGTTGCTGATACCCTTGCTGTGAACTTATGACCATCCGTGAACGCCGCCTGCCTCTTTGAACCTTTTGCTTGTATTTGACGATCCTTGAACTCCGCCTGCCTCTTTGACTATCCGCCTGTCTCCAACGACTCTTGAACGCCGCCTGCCTCTTTGAACCTGCTTGCTCTTGACGACCCCAGTATACCTGCCTTACCAGCCTCTAAAGATCTATTACCAAGTCTGCGCACCTACCATCAAAGTAAGACACCATTCTTCTACATATATATATATATTGCATACTGTCGCTGGAAGAGAACTGGAATAGAAGAACCTCCACAACCCTGACACCACCGCTACTGTATATAAGTCGCTGTGTCAGTACATCTCCAGCCCTTATCACAGTGGTTGTCTTGAACAGGACTACTAATCTCCAAGGTCGGTTCCACATCCTGTTTTTTGCATTACGTATTTGAGAGAATAAACGAGCCTAAATGGAACCGACGGGGATAGCTGAAGTCCTGGCTGGTATCACAGCACAAATGGCTACGCTTACACAAGCTGTGCAGGGCATACAAAGAAATCAGACCACTTTACAAACCGCTTATGACCGTCTGGAATTCAGACTTGCTACTGCTACACCATTACCTCAATCAACCAGCCCACCACCGCACAGACCGCCAGCGTCTAATGCCGAAATACATATCCCTCATATACCTCTACCAGAGAAATTTGATGGTGATAGAAGCCAATTTCGGCAGTTTATAACCTCTTGCCAAATCGTTTTCTCCTTACAACCTACAGTTTATAACACTGACTATGCACGAATCCATACCGTCATAGCATTACTGACGGGAAAACCTCAATGCTGGGCACATCATCTAATCTACACCGAAGACCCCGTTCTACTGAATTGGAATACCTTCCTCCAAACAATGGAAGACTTATACGATGACCCGCATAAAACCTCTAATGCGGCCCGAACCCTTTCAGACCTACGGCAAGGAAAAAATGATGTAGAAGACTACATAACCGAATTCAGATATCTGGCATTAAATTCCGAGTGGAATGAACCAGCTCTCCTAGCCCAATTTAAAACTGGAATGTCGGATTATCTAAAAGATGAATTAGCTAGAATAGAACCTCCTTCCTCCCTCAACGCCTTAATGTCGTTCTGTATCCAAATGGATAGAAGACTCAGAGAAAGACGAGCAGAAAGAGCCTCTAGCAACCGTTCTCTGGTACCAAGAAGGCCTACACGGCCCTTACTCCTCCTCCACGAGCTTCGTCCACTCTGCCTGCGTCTGAAGAAGAAACAATGCAAATTAATACTGCCAGGGGTCCTTTATCTGATATTGAACGAACTCGTAGAAGATCGCTAGGACTGTGTATGTATTGCGGGCGATCCGGGCATCAATTAAGAGAATGTCGCGAAAGGCCTGACCTCCCCAGGGGTAAGATGCATTCCTTATTCAGTAATACTCACTTAAAAGGCTCTAGTAATTATATGTCTTCTCATTTACTTGTCCCCATATCTCTCCAGTGGAAAGAAGAACGGATAGACCTTAAGGCCATGATCGATTCAGGGGCCAGCGGATGTTTTCTAGACAAAACCCTCGCTTCCATCTCCAACATACCGCTCGTTACCAAAAATCGCCCTGTGACCATCCAATTATTAGATGGGAACCCTCCTCAGTCGGGTCCCATTCTATATGAAACCATCCCCCTTTCTATTTCCATAGGTCCAGTATACGAACAGAAGCTTTCCTTTGATATCATAGAATCTCCTGCCTTCTCCGTGATCCTCGGACTTCCATGGTTACGACAAGTTAACCCTACTATCAACTGGAAACAAGGTACCATAACGATACAGTCGTCCGACCTTACAGAAAAGGAAATCACTGAGATAACTAACACATATCATAAGAAAATTGGAGCCACTGTTCTACCAAATACATATACTGGATTTAATGATGTATTCCTCAAAAAAGGGGCTGACAACCTACCACCTCACAGACAATATGATTGTCCTATTGATCTGTATCCTGGCTCACCTGTACCATTTGGGAGAATATACCCTCTCTCCCAACCCGAGTTATCAGTATTAAAGGAATATATCAATGACAACTTGAAAAAAGGTTTTATCCGACCTTCGACCTCCCCGGCAGGAGCTCCTATATTCTTTGTGGGAAAAAAGGATGGAGGCCTCCGGCCCTGTATCGATTATAGAGCTCTTAATAGCGTCACTATCAAGAACAAATACCCTCTTCCATTAATTACGGAACTTATGGATAGACTAAGTGAAGCTACTTACTTCACTAAACTGGATTTACGGGGAGCCTACAATCTAGTAAGAATAAAACAAGGCGATGAGTGGAAGACAGCGTTTCGTTCCCGGTACGGGCATTACGAATACCTAGTCATGCCTTACGGATTGTGTAACGCCCCGGCAACTTTTCAACGATTCCTGAATGATATCTTCAGAGACATTCTTGATCAATATGTTGTCATCTACCTAGATGACATCCTAATATATTCGGCTTCCCTTTCACAGCATCATGATCACGT
Organism: Leptobrachium leishanense; assembly: GCA_009667805.1. Taxonomy (NCBI): domain Eukaryota; kingdom Metazoa; phylum Chordata; class Amphibia; order Anura; family Megophryidae; genus Leptobrachium; species Leptobrachium leishanense. The sequence goes on from CM019075.1 coordinate 18,149,702, forward strand.
AAAAAAGGTATTACATAGATTGCGAGAACATCACCTATACGCAAAACTAGAAAAATGCATATTCGACAGTCAAAAGGTTGATTTTTTAGGATTCGTGCTTACCCCCGGAGAGATCCAAATGGATAATTCCAAGACTAAAGCTATTGAAGAATGGCCTGTTCCGGCTAATAAAAAAGGAGTACAGTGCTTTATGGGATTTTGCAATTTTTATCGCAAGTTTATTAAAAACTTTTCTGCCATAACTAAACCTATAAATGAACTAACTCGCTCGCAAGTTCGCTTTGTCTGGACACCGGCTGCACAACAAGCATTCGAAGAATTAAAAAGATGTTTTTCTACAGCTCCCATACTGACATTACCGGATCCCACTACTCCGTATTACGTTGAAGTTGATGCCTCTGAACATGCCACCGGTGCGATACTATCCCAGAGGATAGGTGACAAACAAATCCTACATCCAGTCGCCTATTACTCTAAAACATTAAATCCTGCTGAAAGAAACTATGACGTTGGAGAAAGAGAATTACTTGCCATCAAATTAGCCCTGGATGAATGGCGTCATTTACTAGAAGGCTCTCGCTATCCAGTGACTATCTTCACAGACCATAAAAACTTAGAATATATAAGAAGAGCCAAAAGACTAAAACCTCGACAAGCAAGATGGGCGCTTTTCTTCGACCGTTTTGATCTACATATCACCTATAGACCAGGAAACAAAAATGGTAAGGCCGATGCCCTATCCCGGAAAGAATGCGCTCCACCAAGAATCATGGAAGAAGATATATTAGCCAAATCTTGCTTTTCCACGACTGACCACACCCTATGGAATCTAATTAAATCACATAGCTCCACAATACCCAGATGACATGTCAGATATTGCTTTACAAAGAAAGGAAGGTTTCCTACTACGAAAAGATAAATACGTAGTACCACAAGAAGCTCGAGTACCGGTCATAGAATTCTTTCATGATACGACCATTGGGGCCATGGAGGAATCCATAAAACCATCGACCTGATACGGAGAATCTTCTGGTGGCCAGGTATGAACACTAACATACGAGAATACATAGTGCATTGTCCTATCTGCATACAAGCAAAAACCCTACGCACCTCTCCTCAAGGGTTGTTACAACCCTTGCCTGTACCGTCCAGTCCTTGGAAAGACATTGCTATGGATTTCATCACTGACCTCCCCATGTCTTCTAATCATAACACACTCATGATAATTATTGACAGATTCTCGAAAATGGCCCATTTCATACCAATCAAACACCTTCCTACCGCTTCTGAAACAGCTACGTTATTCATAAAACATATTTTTTCATTACATGGTCTTCCAGAGAGTATCACTACCGACAGAGGTACCCAATTTACTTCCCACTTTTGGAAAGCATTCTGTAAGGGGCTCCATATCCAAAGTAACCTATCTACAGCGTTTCATCCCCAAACCAACGGGCAAACAGAACGTGTTAATGGCATCCTTGAACAGTATCTCAGATGTTATATCACTCATCTACAGGATAATTGGCTTCAGTATATCCCGATCGCTGAATTCGTGTATAATAATCAGAAACAATCTGCCACCAAATATTCACCTTTCTTTATTAATTATGGAAGACATCCTGTTATGCTACCTGGCGCTCCTATCAATAGTGATACGCCTACGACCGACCAAAGAATCAAGGATATTCTCCACAATTATAAGATCATCCGTGATAATCTTCATCATGCCCAACTCAGATATAAAGTATACGCAGACCAAAAACGATCCCCTTCTCCTACTTATGCCTTAGGAGACAATGTGTGGTTAGATACAACACACATTAGATTACATTGTCCTTCCCGGAAACTAGGTCCAAAATTCATAGGTCCGTTTCCTATAACCAAGATTATTTCACCCACAGCTGTCCAGCTTTCTCTTCCAGATTCTTATAAGATACATCCAGTATTTCATGTTTCTTTATTACGACTGGCGTCCGAAGACCTTTCCCTGGTAGGATACCTCCTCGTCCGGGTCCTGTCTCTTCCGATGATGAGAGGTACGAAGTGCAAGACCTGTTAGATTCACGTATACGAAGAAACAAGCTGGAGTATCTAATACGGTGGAAGGGTTACGGCTCGGACGAAGACTCTTGGGTTCTAGCTTCTGAGGTTAGTGCTCCTGCTTTGATACGTCGTTTTCACAGAAACCATCCTGATCGCCCTCGGAGAGGTCGTTTTGGTGGGGGGCCTGTCATGTGCCCGCCCCTCGCGTGCCCGGACCCCGGTTCCAACAAGTACCGCATCGTCGTACACAGATTCTGATCAACGTGTCCTCCTTAATCCGCCGGGTTACCTGGTTACGTCCAAGGCAAGCCGCGCATGCGCGCACAACACAGCCGCCTTTAGCTTGCGTTCCAGGGAATGGCGTCGCACACCAATGACGCAGACCCGGAAGTGTAACGGATTACAGGGGAAGACGCCGGCACCTGCCTCCAATCAACCTCCCATAAAAGAAGTCAGCAGAGGGTGAGTAATCGCTCGTTTATTGATCCCAGAACGTCTAGAGCTACCTTACCTACCGACTTCCCGTTGCTGATACCCTTGCTGTGAACTTATGACCATCCGTGAACGCCGCCTGCCTCTTTGACCCTTTTGCTTGTATTTGACGATCCTTGAACTCCGCCTGCCTCTTTGACTATCCGCCTGTCTCCAACGACTCTTGAACGCCGCCTGCCTTTTGAACCTGCTTGCTCTTGACGACCCCAGTATACCTGCCTTACCAGCCTCTAAAGATCTATTACCAAGTCTGCGCACCTACCATCAAAGTAAGACACCATTCTTCTACATATATATATATATATTGCATACTGTCGCTGGAAGAGAACTGGAATAGAAGAACCTCCACAACCCTGACACCACCGCTACTGTATATAAGTCGCTGTGTCAGTACATCTCCAGCCCTTATCACAGTGGTTGTCTTGAACAGGACTACTAATCTCCAAGGTCGGTTCCACATCCTGTTTTTTGCATTACGTATTTGAGACCCCATCACTAAACACGTTGATGTTCTACGCTTCTTTCTGGAGTGGATACATCTACATAGAGAAGGTTATTCAGAAAGCACGAAACGTCACCAACATTCCGTTGCTCTCCCGGTCCCTGCACTTCGGGAGAATCAAATTTCCCCACCGTTCCCGGAGGATAGGGAACGGACCCAAAAATCTGCCGCAAAACCGCCGAAAACCCGTCGAAGTCCCGCTGAAAAATGCATTCGATATGATCCAAAGTATCACATCACTCAAAGCGCTGTAAAAAAACACACCGAACACGTCTGGAAAAAGACACCGAACACAACGCAGACCAACCATTGGAAAAAGCCGACAAAGTGACAAACAGTGTAAAAAAAACAAAAACAATTGAAAGTGTCAAAATTGAAACGCTGATTGAAAAAAACTACTGAACGAAAACCTCTGGAATTTACATATAAGATCCAATGAATGATAATAAAAAGGTCTGTTACAGAAAAAAAAATCTACTATTAAAATAAACAGGTAAAAAAAATTGTCAATTTTGTTTTCAAAAAATGCCTAAAAGATCCTAAAAAAATCTATAAATAAAGAGAATTTTTTACTACAGATTAAAAGAATAAACAGTTTATTAGATGTTGAGTAAAAACGGGAATATTTCTAACATTGAAGCTTATGGGATTCGCCTGAATAAACCTGACGAATGAAACCACTGACCAGCAGGGCATTTCGGCAACTTTTAACTGCTATTCGGTGTCTGAATAGATTAACCATAACTTCTCTATGAGGGTTTTCACTGCTGCCAAACAGGCACCGTACTTGCTGGCAGTTCACCAAAATTTGGGGAATAGCCGAATGGCCAAGAAATGTCACTGTTAGGGTAAATTCCCTTTTTGGTGACATTTCGGGGCCATATCGGCTCTCTCTGAATAACCCCTAGAGAGTGTTCTCCATAAACACTGGATACATTAAGGGGACTCAGAGATTAAGGATTATGAATGATCTTCCCAATGTCTGCAAAGCTTCAACTATACATGTACGCAGAGTACACTGTAATCTATACCAGCAAACCAAATCTCCCGCAAATGGAGACCTTGCTGCAAGAACAATTCACAGAGGTAGAAAAGTGGATAGCAGATAACAAACTTTTTCTAAATACTGACAAAACTGTTACAATGCTCTTTGGTACAGCACCTAAACTACACAAATTGCAAACGCCCCATCTACAGTTATGTTCAAAATTATTCAACACCCAATGCTGTAAAGGGTTTTAGGGAATTTAGTGTACATTTGTAATTGTATTCAGAATGAAATCCTACAAGGACTTTTTAAAGAACCATATGCAACTAAAATTACATCAATTGGTTTTGTAATACAGTAGTAAATGTTTCTTTTGTGAATTCTTCATTGACACAATTATTCAACCCCTTAAAGACTACCACTCTGAAGAACAGAGGTTCATTCAAGTGTTTTCAATCAGGTATTGAAAACACCTGTGGATGTCACGGAGCAGCAATAAAGCATAATAAGCACCAATTAGGCAGCTTTAAAATGACTGTGATACTCAGCTCCTTCTAGACATTTACTGGTGTGGTTACAAACATGGTGAAGTCAAGAGAATGGTCCAGGAAGACAAGAGAAGAGGTGATTACTCTTCACAGGAAGGGCAATGGCTATAAGAAGATTGCAAAGATGTTAAACATACCAAGAGAGACCATAGGAAGCATCATTTGCAAATTCAAGGCAAATGGCACTGTTGAAACGCTACCTGGTCGTGGCAGAAAGAAGATGCTGACTTCGACTGCTGTGCGCTACCTGAAGCGTAGAGTGGAGAAAAGTCCCAGTGTGACTGCTGAGGAACTGAGAAAAGATTTGTCAGATGTGGGTACTGAAGTTTCAGCTCAGACAATACGGTGCACACTGCGTAATGAAGGCCTCCAAGCCAGAACTCCCAGGCGCACCCCCTTGCTGTCTCCAAAGAATAAGAAGAGTCGACTGCAGTATGCCAAAAGTCATGTGGACAAACCACAGAAGTTTGGGATAGTGTTCTGTGGACTGATGAAACAAAATTAGAACTGTTTGGGCCCATGGATCAACGCTATGTTTTGAGGAGGAAGAACAAGGCCTATGAAGAAAAGAACACCTTGCCTACTGTGAAGCATGGCGGGGGGTCAATCATGCTTTGGGGCTGTTTTGCTTCTGCAGGTACAGGGAAGCTTCAGCGTGTGCAAGGTACCATGAATTCTCTTCAGTACCAGGAGATATTGGATGACAATGTGATGCAGTCCGTCACAAACCTGAGGCTTGGGAGACGTTGGACCTTTCAACAGGACAATGATCCAAGCATACCTCCAAGTCCACTAGAGCATGGTTGCAGATTAAAGGCTGGAACATTTTGGAGTGGCCATCGCAGTCACCTGACTTAAATCCAATTGAGAACCTCTGGTGGGACTTAAAGAAAGCAGTTGCAGTGCGCAAGCCTAAGAATGTGACTGAAGTGGAGGCTTTTGCCCATGACGAATGGGCGCAGATACCCGTAGATCGCTGCAAGACACTTGTGTCAAGCTATGCTTCACATTTAAAAGCTTTTAGAACTGTAAAAGGATGTTGTACTAAGTACTAAGATTGAATGTCACTTGGGGGTTGAATAAAACTGATAATGATGTGAGCACAGAAAAGACATTTGTGGTTATTTCATTATAAATGTTATGTTATATTCGTCTGACCTACACGTGCCTCTTTGATTTAATTGTAAGCAAGATGACTGATCAAAATCAATGTCAAACTGGCCAAAACACTCAATTTCAGTGGGGGTTGAATAATTTTGAACACAACTGTATGTGTCAGGACAAGATCAAATGGCGCGCTGACCACAGTCCCTTCTCTCAAATATCTTGGTATGTGGTTAAACCCAAATCTATCCCCACATCGAAAAACTCTCATCTAAACTTTACCCCAAACTACGTGCCCTGTACAGAAACAAATCCTGCCTGAGCCCTGCGGTAAGAAAGCAGATTGTACAGCAAATGCTTACGACGGCTATTGAATACAGAGATGAATGAATGCAGCGGCCCCGCAAACACACCTTCATAAACTTACTACATTGTATAACTCATTCTGACGCTTTGTGCTACAATGTAACTACATGACCCACCATTGTGACATGTTAAAAGAGCTAAACTGGCCGTCGCTGGAATCCAGACACACCCTTCACCTTTCAAACCTGGCATTTAAGAGCTTTTCTGGGAAGATACCACCCTACCTGAATAGACTGCTTCCCCCAGCAGTTCCCTCATCCTATAACCTCCAATCCAGGACCTGCACATTACTTACAATACCACAATACAAAAAGACAGTGGCTCGATCCTCATTTTCCTACAGAGCACCGCAATTATGTAATAACCTCCCAGACCCCATCAAATCTTCCCCCAGTCTAAATTCCCTTAAGAGATCTCTATTAACATACCTCAGTACAGAATGCACCTGTAAACATGTAACACAGTTAACACAGTTACCTGTAAACATGTAACATATACAGAATGCGTCTGTAAACATGTAACATAGTGACTATATACAGTTGTGTTCAAAATTATTCAACCCCCACTGAAATTGAGTGTTTTGGCCAGTTTGACATTAATTTTGATCATTCAGTCATCTTGCTTACAATTAAATCAAAGAGGCACGTGTAGGTCAGACAAATATAACATAACATTTATAATGAAATAACCACAAATGTCTTTTCTGTGCTCACATCATTATCAGTTTTATTCAACCCCCAAGTGACATTCAATCTTATAACTGTATAAGGATGTTGTACTAAGTACTAACAGCTTTTAAACGTGAAGCATAGCTTGACACAAGTGTCTTGCAGCGATCTACGTGTATCTTCGCCCATTCGTCATGGGCAAAAGCCTCCACTTCAGTCACATTCTTAGGCTTGCGCACTGCAACTGCTTTCTTTAAGTCCCACCAGAGGTTCTCAATCGGATTTAAGTCAGGTGACTGCGATGGCCACTCCAAAATGTTCCAGCCTTTAATCTGCAACCATGCTCTAGTGGACTTGGAGGTATGCTTGGGATCATTGTCCTGTTGAAAGGTCCAACGTCTCCCAAGCCTCAGGTTTGTGACGGACTGCATCACATTGTCATCCAATATCTCCTGGTACTGAAGAGAATTCATGGTACCTTGCACACGCTGAAGCTTTCCTGTACCTGCAGAAGCAAAACAGCCCCAAAGCATGATTGACTTGCTTCACAGTAGGCAAGGTGTTCTTTTCTTCATAGGCCTTGTTCTTCCTCCTCCAAACATAGCGTTGATCCATGGGCCCAAACAGTTCTAATTTTGTTTCATCAGTCCACAGAACACTATCCAAAACCTCTGTGGTTTGTCCACATGACTTTTGGCATACTGCAGTCGACTCTTCTTATTCTTTGGAGACAGCAAGGGGGTGCGCCTGGGAGTTCTGGCATGGAGGCCTTCATTACGCAGTGTGTGCCGTATTGTCTGAGCTGAAACTTCAGTACCCACATCTGACAAATCTTTTCTCAGTTCCTCAGCAGTCACACGGGGACTTTTCTCCACTCTACGCTTCAGGTAGCGCACAGCAGTCGAAGTCAGCATCTTCTTTCTGCCACGACCAGGTAGCGTTTCAACAGTGCCATTTGCCTTGAATTTGCGAATGATGCTTCCTATGGTCTCTCTTGGTATGTTTAACATCTTTGCAATCTTCTTATAGCCATTGCCCTTCCTGTGAAGAGTAATCACCTCTTCTCTTGTCTTCCTGGACCATTCTCTTGACTTCACCATGTTTGTAACCACACCAGTAAATGTCTAGAAGGAGCTGAGTATCACAGTCATTTTAAAGCTGCCTAATTGGTGCTTATTATGCTTTATTGCTGCTCCGTGACATCCACAGGTGTTTTCAATACCTGATTGAAAACACTTGAATGAACCTCTGTTCTTCAGAGTGGTAGTCTTTAAGGGGTTGAATAATTGTGTCAATGAAGAATTCACAAAAGAAACATTTACTACTGTATTACAAAACCAATTGATGGCAGAAACTCTTTCACGGGATAAACACTGAGGATAAGTGGAATATCTTTAAACTAACACTAGAAAAGTACACGTCACAATATATTCCACTGGTTAATAAATATAAAAGAAACAGACTGAAACCAATGTGGCTTAGTAGGAAGGTAACTAAGGAAATGAAAAATAAAAAGAAGGCATTTAAAGCTTTTAAATTTGATAAATCTGAGGCATCCTATAAAGCATATAGGGCAGCCAATAAAGCATGTAAAAATGCGATTAGATGGGCTAAACTAGAAAATGAAAAAGAAATAGCCAAAGAGAGCAAGACCAACCCTAAAAGATTCTTTAGGTACATAAATTCTAAAAAACCCAAGAGTGAAAATGTAGGTTCACTAAAATCTGAGTCCGGGTTATTGTTAACTGAAGATCAGGATAAGGCAGAAATTTTAAATGATTATTTTTCTTCAGTATTTATCAAAGAGAAACCTATAACAGGAGACATGAAATTCATTAATAAAAACTTACTAATACAAAGTGACTGGTTGACTCAGGACAAGGTTTTACACAAATTAAACAATGTGAATGTTAATAAAGCCCCAGGGCCAGATGGAATTCACCCGCGAGTACTAAGAGAGCTATGTGTTGAAATATGTAAACCTCTGTTCTTAATCTTTCAAGATTCTTTTATTTCAGGAATAGTACCAGAGGATTGGAGAAAAGCTGACGTGATCCCTATATTTAAGAAAGGTTTAAAATTTGTGCCTGGGAATTATAGACCTGTGAGCTTAACATCTGTGGCTGGGAAAGTATTTGAGGGTTACTAAGGGATAATATTCAGGAATTTATTGGGAGGTATAATGTAATTGGCAAAAATCAGCATGGTTTCATGAAACACAGATCATGTCAGACTAACCTAATTACGTTCTATGAGGAAGTAAGTAGAAGTATAGATCAGGGGGTCGCAGTGGATGTGATTTACTTCGATTTTGCCAAAGCTTTCGACACAGTTCCACACAAAAGGTTACTATTTAAATTAAGAAAAATTGGTCTAGATGAAAATACTTGTTCTTGGATAGAAAACAGGCTAAAAGATAGGGTACAGAGAGTGGTCATAAATGGTACATTTTCAAGATGGACACCAGTGGTAAGTGGTGTCCCTCAGGGGTCTGTTATAGGACCAATACTATTCAATTTATTTATAAATGACCTTGAGATAGGCATTGAAAGTCATGTATCAGTGTTTGCAGATGACACAAAACTAGGAAAAGTAATACAATGTGAGCAGGATGTTACTTCGCTGCAGAGGGATTTAGATAGATTGGGGGACTGGGCACTTAAATGGCAGATGAAATTTAATCTAGATAAATGTAAAGTTATGCACTTTGGAGTGAAGAACACACAGCAATTTATACCCTAAATGGTACGGAGTTAGGGAAATCCAAGCAGGAGAAGGATTTGGGAATAATCATAGACTTCAAACTAAGTAACAATGTGCAATGTCAAACAGCAGCCGCCAAGGCCAGCAAAGTATTGGCATGCATTAAAAGGGGAGTTCACTCACGGGATGAAAACATAATTTTGCCTCTGTATAAATCAATGGTCAGGCCGCACCTTGAATATGCCGTGCAATTTTGGGCACCTGTCTTAAAAAAAGATATTATAGCGTTAGAGAAAGTGCAGAGACGGGCAACTAAATTAATAAGGGGAATGGAAGGGTTAAGTTATGAGGAAAGACTAACAAGCTTAAACCTGTTTAGTTTAGAGAAACGGCACCTTAGAGGGGATCTGATAACCTTATATAAATATATACGGGGCCATTATCAACCATTGTCTGATAACCTATTCATTAACAGGACTATACATAGGACAAGGGGTCATCCATTTAGACTGGAAGAAAGAAAATTTAGCTTAAAGCATAGGAAGGGTTATTTTACGGTGAGAACAATCAAGCTGTGGAATTCTCTGCCTGTTGAGGTGGTTGGGTCAGAGTCTGTACAGACTTTTAAAAAACGACTGGATGACTTCCTGCAGACACAGAATATTAAGGGTTATAATATTTAATATGTGGGTAAAAGCTTCTTGATCCAAGGAGAAATCTGACTGCCATTCTGGGGTCAAGAAGAAATTTTTTCCCAGTATGTTGCATATTGGCAAGCATTCAGACTGGGTTTTTTGCCTTCTTTCGGATCAACAGCAGTAGGTTATGTGGGAGAGGCTGAACCCGATGGACGCATGTCTTTTTTCAGCCTATATAACTATGTAACTATGTAATGTCATTTTAGTTGCATATGGTTCTTTAAAAAGTCCTTGTAGGATTTCATTCTGAATACAATTACAAATGTACACTAAATTCCCTAAAACCCTTTACAGCATTGGGGGTTGAATAATTTTGAACACAACTGTAAGAACCACAATTGTCTCACGTTATGTTTTTGCACCTGTCAATGTCAATCTGCGCATATATGCGGCATCAATAAAAAAAAACACACAACTTCTCCATTTTATTGGTTTGGTATGTGTAGAATGTGTAACTATACTTTGCTGTGTATTTTTTTTTGGGGCTGGTGTATTTGGTTTCGGCCTGGTTGATAGAATTTGCCATTAACACCAGCTTCTGGAGTTGCCAAAATTATGCGGGCAAAGGCTGTGCGTTACAAACTGCGCATAGATTGTAATACAATCCGCGTACCAGCGCACAAACGCATTTGCGCTCACAATGTTAAGTATAGGACGCGCGAAGTACACCCGCGGTAGATGTATACGTGCGTTTGTTGCGCTGAGATTGTAATATGACGTTCTGCGCAATGGGTTTTGCCACTCGTGTCAATGCGTTTTTGCGCGCGCGCAAACGTTTGTGCGAAGATTGTAATAGGGCCCATAATGTATAAACATGTGACACAATGATTACAATACCTAAAAATGTTTGATACAAAGAAACAATCGGTGATAAAGGATCAGGATTAACCCCTTCTCCTGAATCAATATGCCTGACACTCCCAATCTTATGCATGGCTTATTAAAAACACACTATTGCCACCATGTGAGTTCTGTAATGGAAGCCCGATTAATCCCTATTACTCATACCTCGAAAATGATATCTGGTGAACTACGAAACACCTCTTTGCCCTTCTCACTTTGACTTTGGGATTAGAGGCAAACAGTTAAGTACAAGAGTACCCAGCCGTTCAGTCCTCACGCACCAGGAAATTTCAACAAAAGTGGGTGGGTAACAAGGGTGTTGACTCCATCCAATAGCCTTGATGGCAGGTACACAAAATCATTCACCATCTGCAGATTCCGAAACACTATCGAACACCTTTACACTATGTTCTCTTAACCTAATTAAATAAAATATACAAACCTACACTAAACTTAACCACTGTGATCCTTCTCACATTCTCCCAATCGGCCCACTCTCGTTTTCACAGCCTCACCCGCTGTATATGGTTGATAACAGAGGCAACAACATGACAGGTATTCCCTATATTTAACATTTTACCTCCAATCCCCAAGGCACAGGGTGTTGGGTTCATGTCTGGGTAGTATTGTATCCACATTTTGACCCCCTCACCGAGGCTTCTGGGTAAGTATTAGAGGAAGATGAGCAAGACCCCTCTTATGTTTTATTATATATGTTCCATGTAGCAGATTAGATCTGTATTTCTATCTATATAAGGGTCTGCCTGTGTATATGTGTCTAGGTGCCTGTTTATACATATCTCCTCCATATAGAGTCATATTCATATTTGTGTCTAACCATTTGGGGAGCGTGTCTCTGTGTCCACAGCTGTTGGGAGTGGGTGCTAAAATGTAATTAAAATGGTTAGCTTTCTCCCCTGGGGGGAGGATATCACACGTGGCTGTAAAATGGAATGTCTTTGTGAACTGACATGTCGTGTAGCCTGTTAGTCGCACCTTGGGAGCCATCCTGGCACCAAGATTTAGGCCCTATCTTCAAAGAAAGGAAGCACATCCTTGATCCCTAAGGGGGGTCTGGGGGGAAGATGGACACCTTTGGGCAATTAAAGATTAACGACGAAGCGTACTGAGCATGCTCCAGAGAGGGGAATTCTGGGGATTGTAGGCAAAGGCTCAGCCAGCTAGGAGGCTGAACTTAGAAAAAAGGCAGCCCTATATATAGTCTGAATCAAGCATGGCTCGGGGCTATTTCCTTGGAGGGTAATCGAGGATTGAGGGAATATTGCCAGCTCTTAATAGAGCCTCCCTATCACTGACACAAGTTTATGGTTCGTAAGTAATGCTCTGTGCTTAATCCTATTCTTTTTATTTGCTGTGTAGTGTGTAATTAATTGATTTATTCTATCTATAATTTTTCCTGCAACAAATGCACTGTGATATATACATATATATCTTTGTTTTTATATCATAAATAAATATAACCTATTTAAATTCTGCTTCTGGCTGATGAGATCCACGCTAACTAAGAGATTGGAGGCTAATTCACCTCACCCGCCGCTCTGTCTCTGCCGCTCCCCTCTGCGAGTCCCTTCACTGGCTCCCCATCCACTGCAGAATTAAGTTCAAAATCCTTATCCTTACCTACAAAACCCTCACTAACTCAGCTCCCCACTACCTGTCCTCACTAATCACCAAATACACCCCAGCCCGCTCCCTAAGGTCAAACAGTGACCTGCGCCTAGCTTCTCCCCGCATCACCTCTTCCCATGATAGACTACAGGATTTCTCACGCGCAGCCCCCACTCTCTGGAACGCTCTCCCTCGTACTGTCAGACTTTCCCCTAACTTCTCTTCCTTCAAACGCTCCCTTAAAACGTTCCTATTTAGGGAAGCCTACCATCCAACTCACTGACGCAACCATCAATCACTCTCACTTTACAGTCCTCTCCTCCTGTTTCCAACCCCAACCCTCCCAGATTGTGAGTTCCTATGGGAATAGGGCCCTCATCTCCTCCTGTACTGTTTGTCAAATGTTGTTCAATGTATTGTAACCCTGTCTATACTGTGCTTATTGTACAGCGCTGCAGAATATGCTGGCGCTTTATAAATAAAGAATAATAATAATAATAATTGACTACAACGCTCTTCTTCCATACAATTGCTGCACCTCTTGTGCAGGGATGACGTCCTTGGCAATCAGTAATGGCCACCCTTATCGCGTGAGAGCAGGCTGATTTGCATATGGAGCATTCATCCCTGTAATGGCATAAGCAAGCTAAAAACTTGTGAGACCTGAGCGGGCACCCACCATAGAGCAGGCCACTAGTGCTGTTGCTCATCCTCAGGACCCTCACAAACCCCCCTTTCCCTCTTCCATACAATGTTGTGTCTTTTTCCATGGCAAAGCTAACATTAAAAAGGCCGGAAACACTGTATTAACCCTATGTTCCCTGCATTGCCCCCCTTACCTTGCCTCTCTCTTCAGGCCACATCACTTGACCCTCCCCATGCCCAATGTGTCCTCAACGCATTCTGACAACAACTTTGTCTCATGTCTTGTCCCCTTGTGCCTCTCAACATGCTGTTACCAACATCCTAGGTCTTTTCCCATTTTTCTTCCCCTCTCCCCATGCCCCTCTTAACTCAATGTCTGTCTCCATGAATACATTTTAAGGACAGGATTTGAAGACTGCTATTTGCAGTTAATTTGAATCATACGTCTACCGTGTTCCAGTTAATCCTATTACCTATGATAGGCAGTTTCTGTTACTCACACTGCAGTGACCTACATTTCCCGCCAGGCTTAGCCGTCCACAGACAAATTTAGACAATCCACGCACTACAATTCACATCAAGCTTGCACCATTGCCAAGCCTGTTGTCTATCACCTCACATTTCTCACAGATTGCTGTATTTGAGAACCTGCTGGCTCACGAAGGATGCACGGCTAAGAAACCCCCCAGAGTAATGCTCCTGAATACATATGGATTCTGTCACGCTTAACTCTTTACAATCAGCTGAGAGATGCTTGTTTTTCCATGGACCAGCTCTTGTAAACCTTGACTAACTGGTGTAATAATGGCCGCATCCTTTGGTGTGTCATCGTGTGATGAGCTACTAAGAAACCAATCAACTGATTATCTACAAAGCCCCTATCGAAAGGAAGCAAAATACTACTTGTAATTAATTGTTTCTGGGTATCCCTGGGGAAATCAAGATTGTGTTAGAATCGCTTGATATCATTTGTTTATGTTACCACTCAATGGCGATCCATCAATTCAAACCATCGTTCAAGAATCTCCGATTGGAAAAGTACGAGATGGGAATGGGCTGAGCGTGGATTTCGATAAATTGTGATTGCTGACACCACCATAAAATTGCAGTTACCATTTCCCTTAATAAGTTTGACATGAAAAAAGAAAATTTGAAAATAAGCCTAAAAAAAATTAAAGGGGTTATTCAGAGAGAGCCGATCTGGCCCCGAGATGTCACCAAACAGGGAATTTCCCCTTACGTTGACATTTCGAGGCTATTCGGCTATTCAGAGAGCAGGCAGTTTGCCAAATTTTTTTGTGAAGCAGTGGAAAACTGTGTGGAAAAAGAAATACCGTTAAATCTCAATCTTTATTTTATTAGAAAGCTGTCTGTGCGCCTTGAGGATACCTTGTTCTTCTGTATTTCATGACAACTATTGACAGACATGGAATTAAACTTCTTGAAGGCCAGAGGACCCGCCAATGCGGCAACAGAGTAATCGCTTGCTCACTCTATGGCATGTGAGGCAAAAAATCATGTTTATACAATAATTTCCCAATAAAGGCGATATTTTGGAATACCCCAGCGATTTGGCCTTCTGGCTTCTCTCACCGTTATTTTGTGATGTAAAGTCATCACGCCTACAGGGTTATTCAGAAAGCACAGAAATGTCACCGACATTTTGGTGATCTCCAGTTCCCCACACTTCAGGGAGTTCGATTCGCCAGCCCTGCAGTGAATTCAGCATTCACAGCAGGGTCCCCGAAGTGCGGCAAATCAACTTTTATCAGTCTATATCGATATAAACACATCTCTTTTTGATGAGGATATGGGGGATGATGCTCGACATCACCTTACAGAGACAGTTTGTTGCCGGAAATAAGCTGAAACCACACGGTATTCAACAAAAAGGTAATAAATGTCACTATTCGACAAGGCTTTTAAGTTAAATCATAATCAGGGTTATTCAAAGAGCCCTGAATTTCGGTGCTCTTTTGTTCCCTGCACTTCGGGGAATCAAATTTCCTGACCCTGCGGTGAATTCAGTATTCATCCCAAGGTCCCCGAAGTGTAGGCAAAATTTGCCAAACGCATCAGGAAAACTGCGGCATAGATCGTAAAACCGCTGCAAAAAAAACCGGAGCCACAAAAAAACACAACCTCAACTTCTAAAAGGCGCTTTCAAACAAAGTACTGCTTAAAAATGTATAATAATAATATATAAGGTCCTAAAAATAATAATAAAAAAGTCTGATACAGAACCCCCCCCCCCTGTCATTTAAACAAATAAATCAGGGTGACGGACTTTCAATCCCGGGGGGGTCTGGGCCTACAATTTGGGCCTAACAACCGTGGCCATTTTGGAAGGCTTCGTGCAGTCTGGTGGCGATTCCCTGAAGTTTTGCTTCTTGGCGCTTTAATGGGGGAAGCACCAGCCCAAACGCCTTAGCCAGAAAGGTGGTCCCCGCCAGAGGGACATCCGAGACTCCATGGCTGGTGGGTCAGTCTCCAGGGGCACGGCGGTCTCCTCGTCTCTACCTCCGGGTTACGGATTGTCTGGGGACGAGGATTGCTCCTGGAACTGGAGATGTTGTGGCTCTCCCCACTGTCCCAAGCACAGAGCTTGCAAGCCATCTCTGCAGCCACGAGAAAACGGGCGCAAAATAAGCACAAGGCCGCATTGGCAGCGTCCTCGATGACCTTGATGGCTGTTTGGGATTCTTCTGAGGGGGGGAATCAGCAGATGTCCGGCCACCCTCCGCTGGTAGTAGCGTTGCCTCAGATCGGCAGGATGGTTTAACTCCAGAGTCTCGGGTGTTTGAGTCTCAGACGGGGTCATTCAGGCCTGGCCCAGGTTCAGTCACGGCCCAGCTCAGAGAGGAGGATGATCATCTCTCCTCTACGAAAGGCGACCGTTGCAGAATCTTGGATGAAATTTGGGCTATGTGGAGACCAGAAGTTGCTGCGGTTAGAGCGTAGGTAAAAGTGGTATGCGTGCAGGTGACGGAGGTACAAGCGAAGACCGCTGAGGTGGCGACTGAACGAACTCACCTATCTGGCCAGGTAACTGCCCTTCGCTCTCAGGTTGATTTCCTGACCCACTCCGTGGAGATGTTAGGATCTAGGCACCGGCATTGTAACATCAGGGTCAGGGGCATCCCAGACTCGGTGTCAGCGGAGGAGTTAATGGCTTATGTGACCCGGCTTGCTCTTCAGGTTTCTAGACTGCCTCCTGACACGCCAGAGGTGGTTGGATCAGTGTTTCGGGCCCGGAGGTCTGCGACAGCCCCCAGAGGGGTGCCGAGGGATGTTGTAGTGACTTTCCGTGATGTTGCCCTGAAGGTGAAGATCATGTCCACCCCTGGCGCACGAGACCCCAAGCTGTTTGAAGATGCTTCGTTGGCCTTATACCATGACCGCCCGTTTCGGACTCTGATGACTCATCGCCAGTTTCGGGACGTGACAACTGTCCTACGCAGAATGGGGATTCGCTACAAGTGAGGCCTGGACTGGCTCTCTAGTAGCGACGCATGCCAATGTGCCTTATGCGATCACTGACCATGTGATGGCCCGGACTGACCTCGCTGCTGCAGGCCTTTCACTGGACCCATTGGTGGTTCAGCCGGAGATCTGTCACTCCCCCGTGTGTATTTTTGTTTTTGAGGTTCTCTGGGCTTTAGTGATAT
The DNA here is from genome assembly GCA_009667805.1 of Leptobrachium leishanense. NCBI lineage: Eukaryota > Metazoa > Chordata > Amphibia > Anura > Megophryidae > Leptobrachium > Leptobrachium leishanense. Next base: position 18,166,602 of record CM019075.1, read on the forward strand.
TTCCCTCTGTCTTATGGGGATTTTTTCCTCGCCTTTTTATGGTTCCTTTGACAGCTCTCTTGTTTTCTCTTTGCCCCTTTGTTTTGCACGGTGACCTGGTGCTTTCTCTATGCCCTATTACTGGTTGATATAGGCTGATCTGCCGGTTAAGCTGTTATTTTTTCTGTTGGCCCTGCATGGCCGTACTTATGTCTGTTTGATTTCGTGAATTTCTTTTCCTTGTAATTCTACAAATTAAGAATTTAAAAAAAAAAAAAGAATTTTGCTGAAAAAAATCCCGAAAAATGCCTAAAGAAATAGACTTTTTGCTGCAAATGAAAAAAATAAACGATTGAATAAATACTCCATAAAAACAGGGAATTTTTCAACATTGAAACCTATGGGATTCGCCTGATTTAACCTGTCGAATGAAACACTGATACGTGTTAGATTAAACATTACTTCTCTATGGGGGTTTCACTGCCGCTGGCCGAAGATCACCGTATTTTGCTGGCAAACTGACAAAATTTGGCGCACAGCCAGCTTTTTGAATAGCCGAATGGCCACGAAATTGCACCGTACAGGGAAATTCACTGTTCGGTGCAATTTCGAGGCCAATTCGGTACTCTTTGATTAACCCTGCTAGTGTTATGCTAAGTTTCGGGAACATACAGTCAGGTCAAGAAATATTGGGACATCGACACAATTCTAACATCTTTGGCTCTATACACCACCACAATGGAGATGGAATGAAACCAACACAATGTGCTTTAACTGCAGACTGTCAGCTTTAATTTGAGGGTATGTACATCCAACTCAGGTGAACGGTGTAGGACTTACAGCAGTTTGCAGATGTGCCTTCCACTTGTTAAGGACCAAAGGTAATGGGACAATGGCTTCTCAGCTGTTCCATGGCCAGGTGTGTGATATTCCCTCATTAACCCAATTACAATGTGCAGATAAAAGGCCCAGAGTTCATTTCAAGTGCTATTTGCATTTGGAATCTGTTGCTGTCAACTCTCAAGATGAGATCCAAAGAGCTTTCACTATCAGTGAAGCAAGCCATCATTAGGCTGAAGAAACAAAACAAACCCATCAGAGAGATAGCAAGAACATTAGGCGTGGCCAAAACAACTGTTTGGAACATTTTCAAAAAGAAGGAACGCACCGGTGAGCTCAGCAACACCAAAAGACTCGGAAGACCACGGAAAACAACTGTGGTGGAGGACCGAAGAATTCTTTCCCTGGTGAAGAAAACACCCTTCACAACAGTTGGCCAGATCAAGAACACTCTCCAGGAGGTAGGTGTATGTGTGTCAAAGTTAACTATCAAGAGAAGACTTCACCAGAGTGAATACACCACAAGAGGGTTCACCACAAGATGTAAACCATTGGTGAGCCTCAAAAACAGGAAGGCCAGATTACAGTTTGCCAAACAACACCTAACAAAGCCTTCATAGTTCTGGAACAAGATCCTATGGACAGATGAGACCAAGATCAACTTGTACCAGAGTGATGGGAAGAGAAGAGTATGGAGAAGGAAAGGAACTGCTCATGATCCTAAGCATACCACCTCATCAGTGAAGCATGGTGGTGGTAGTGTCATGGCGTGGGCATGTATGGCTGCCAATGGAACTGGTTCTCTTGTATTTATTGATGATGTGACTGCTGACAAAAGCAGAGGATGAATTCTGAAGTGTTTCGGGCAATATTATCGGCTCACATTCAGCCAAATGCTCATTGAACGGTGCTTCACAGTGCAGATGGACAATGACCCAAAGCATACTGCAAAAGCAACCCAAGAGTTTGTGAAGGGACAGAAGTGGAATGTTATGCAATGGCCAAGTCAATCACCTGACCTGAATCCCTAGCATGCATTTCACTTGCTGAAGACAAAACTGGAAAAATGCCCCAAGAACAAGCAGGAACTGAAGACAGTTGCAGTAGAGGCCTGGCAGTGCATCACCAGGGATGAAACCCAGCGTCTGGTGATGTCTATGCGTTCCAGACTTCAGGCTGTAATTGACTGCAAAGGATTTGCAACCAAGTATTAAGAAGGGAAAGTTTGATTTAATGATTATTATTCTGTCCCATTACCTTTGGTCCCTTAACAAGTGGGAGGCACATCTGCAAACTGCTGTAAGTCCTACACCGTTCACCTGAGTTGGATGTACATACCCTCAAATTAAAGCTGACAGTCTGCAGTTAAAGCACATTGTGTTTGTTTCATTCCAACTCCATTGTGGTGGTGTATAGAGCCAAAGATGTTAGAATTGTGTCGATGTCCCAATATTTCTGGACCTGACTGTATGATATCTTGTGATATGCTATCAGGGTTATTGAAAGAGAGCCAATCTGGCCCCGAAATGTAACCGGACACTGAAATTCAGCGTTCGGCTACATTTCCTGGCCATTCGGCTATTCAGAGAGGCGAATTGCCTGCACATACGGTGCCTGTCCATTGCCTGTTCGAGGGCAGTGAAGTCCCCCATAGAGAAGCAATGCTTCGTCTATTCAGAGAACACAAAACAGCTGAGAAAAGTCACCGAATTGCCCTGCTGTTCGGTGGTTTCATTCGACAGGTTTATTCATGCGAATCCCATAGGTTTCAATGTTAAAAATATTTCCGTTTTAATTCAATATCTAATAAACCGTTTATTATTATTATTCTGCAGTAAAAAGTCTCTTTTTTGATTTTTTTAGGATCTTTTAGGCATTTTTCGGGCAAACTTTCTTTGTTTTTTTTACATTGAGTTTTCTTTTTTCTGTAACAGCCTCTTCTTATTATCATTCATTGGATCTTATGTGTAAATTCCAGACATTTTCGTTTGGTAGTTTTTTCCAAACAGCGTTTCAAATTTCAAACTTTCAAGCGTACTGTATTTTTTTTCACCTCGTTCGTCTGCGTGTTGGCTTTTTCCGGCGACTGCTCTGCGCTGTGATCGGCGGCTAGTCGGTTTCTCTGGAGTGTTCGGCATAGTTAATCCAGCTGTTTCTGCGGGTTTCGATGAGTGTTCGATGAGTGTTCGGCGGGTTGGCAGTGAGTGTTCGGTGTGTTTGCGGCGAGTTTTCCCTGCACTACCTCGCTTGCTGAATACACCGCAGGGTCAGTGAACTAGGATCACCGAATCGCCCCGAAGTGCGGGGAACAAAAAGTCACCGAACGTGCAGTGACTTTTCGAATCTCTTTGAATAACCCTGTAAATGTATTCCGATAACTTCGAATAAAGTATTTTGATCATTTTGGATATGATTTGTTGGGTGTTGTGCCTTTATATTGTCTTTGTATGATTTGTATGTGAAGCAGCAATATATGGTGCCGAAGCCCTGATTGATATTGTGTACCACTGGTATAACTACTAATAAGTCATACTGTAACATATATCTTGGTTTCCCTGGTCTCTTGTGGAGCTCTATACTTTGTCGGTACACTCAAGAGTGTGAGATTATCTCAATACGCCTTTGTATGTTTTTCCTGTTAATTGTAGCAGTTGGCATAATGATGATCATCAGTTTCTCATGTGTGCCGTTGGACACGCTATTTAGAAGGGTTTCCAGATGATCTCAATTTGTTCATATTAAAGACCGGTGCCTTTAACCTGGGGTTAACAAGCTGCCGGTGCCAGGCACCCCCCTTCTGAATGCTGGCGGCTCCTGGCTCAGTTTTCTTAGTTGAAATCGATGACCTTGCTTTCTCCGTCAGCTTCAATATTCTTAAAAACCCATCAGCGCAAAACTAAATTTAAGCAGGAAAACCTAATTAGAAGCAGAGACAATGGATTAACGAGCCAGATACGAGCCCACCCAGGAGTATCAGAAATAATCTGCCGCGTTCGGTGGACATGCTTCAGGAACAGGATTCTCCTTAACATCATTTCAGTTAGAATTATGTGCAAAGTGCTGCAGGATTTCATTTCTGTTTTCTGACAGCGACATTGATCCGACAAGAAATTCCAGCGATGGTTCCCGCTCCTGCACTGTATTATGTCCCCGAGGCATATAATGCAGTGATACTTGATCACTGACCTTGTGTCAAGGATTCCAACATATACAACGGTAAACACCCTGCAAATGAATGGTCCATCGAACTTAAAATGCAGTAATTCTTTGACAATGAGGAATAGAGATGGGGGGGGGTCATTCATTAAAACTCATGAAGAAGAAGAATTGTGTGGAATAAAACAAGGGACTTGTTAAATGTAGATCAACATACCTGAACTGGAAAGATACTCAACAAAGCAGCCATTTGTCCAGCTTGGCTTTGACCAATTTTGGTGAGGTTCTTCACTCACAGACGCTGCCCATCCAGTCCTGCCTAGGGCAGTCCCTTACCTGTAGCACATAGGCGAGGGCCACCTGAGATGGATGCATTTACTGATAACGAAGTGCACGGACACAATTTGTTTATTGTGGATAGATTTGTGGAAAGGTCGTCCAAGTTTGCATTCACCCAAATGTGAATGTGCAACGATCACCCCCTATAGAGGGTGATGGGGGGCCTTTAGGCTGAGTAGTTTGAAGCCTTGAGGGAAGGTAAATAGTTTGCTTCTTGTAGCAGAACCCAGCCAGGGCCAGGCCAACCATGGTGCACTGTGGAGCAACTGCTCCGAGTGGCAAAATCTGGGGGGGGGGCCGAGGGGGCGGCATATTTTTGATGCCGCTGCACTTTTTTCCCAGGCACATGGGTATTTTTTTGTCTTGGAAGCCGGTGCAGTGATCTGCAAGGCCGCGCTCCCACACACGTGGGCAGCAGGAGAAGAGCGGCACAGAGAAGGGATTAAGACGCCTGTGGGTGGAGCTTATTCCCAGAAGCTCTCCTCTCATCTCTCCCCTAGACACCAGCACAAGGTACTGTATGTGTATTGTGTGTGCAGTGCGCCACCACGGGTGCCCGGGACTGGGATGAATGGGTTTTAAAACAAAATTATAGCTCTCTGTGGGTGTTTATGGTGTTGTGGTGGCAGTGCATGCTTTCTGAATACTGAGTGTCACGACAACTACGCGCGCTGCTGCGAAAGACGCTGGGTTAAGCCGCTCACTATCTGTCTATCCTAGACCCAGATAATGACTGCGTGGACAACAATCCCCGCCGTCCCCAGCGCGACCGCAACTCACAATTTCGTAGCTACTCGAGCTTAAAACAACAAGCAATACTCCAGTCTCTTAAGTTAGATGGATCGAATATCAGGCAGAAAGCAGATCTTAATAAGGAATATTTATTATGATATAGAAAAAATTATTTATTTATTAAAAAGATGGATAGGATAAATCAATTAATTACACATTACACACAAACAGCAAACAAATAAAAGGGAGATAACAGCAGATCCTAGTTATTTACAATATACGCTAGACAATCAGCCATAGGGAGGTTCTATTAGGAGCTGGCAATATTCCCTCAATTCTCGATTGACCTCCAAGGAAATAGCTCCTAGCTCATGCTTGATTCAGAATATATATAGGGCTGCCCTTTTTCTAAGTACAGCCTCCTAGCTGGTAGAGCCTTTGCCTACAATTCCCAGAATTCCTCTCTCCTGGGCACGCTCAGTGCAATTCTTCATTAATTTTAACTTCCTGGTCTATCAATCATCTCCCAGAGACCACCTCTAGTGATCAAAGGATGTGATTGCTTCTTTGATATGCGGTTGGGGTGCCCCTCCGGCTGTGTGTTCTCCCTGCCATGAGCAGCCCCTCCTGCCTGCCGGGTAGAACCAAAAAGGGTGATTTCTTTAATTCACACCTTCGTTGACTTCACAGAGAAAATGGTCACTGACCTGTTAATTGTTTCCTCCAGCAGGCTGGAAGTGCAGGCATTGATTTACTAGCGCAGCTGCGCAAAATGGCCTGGTATCTATAGATAGCCATAGATATAAATATGCCTATATAATACATATCGCGGTAGATATACAGATCTAATCTGTCACACTGAGAGCCCTGCAGAATTTGCTTCCTGTGTGTTCCCAAAGTATATGGTTGTTAGTGTCTGTAGTTTTAATTGATGGGGGTTTTACCAGAGACTAATCACATCTGATATGATAGAAACAGATGTGATTAGTCTCTGGTAAAACCCCCATCAATTAAAACTACAGACACTAACAACCATATACTTTGGGAACACACAGGAAGCAAATTCTGCAGAGTCTTTCAGTATTAGGGATGTGCGTTTCGGGTTTCGGAATTTTGGAATTTCCACGAAATTTCCCGATTCGTGTTTTCGGATTCGGCCGAATTTCCGAATCGGGTCGGACCCGAAAACCGATAGATCCGAAAAGTTTTCCGAGCCGAAACGAAAAAATTTCGGATTTTTCGAATGGACTTGAAATGTGTCAAATCGAAATTTATTTTTGCTCTATTCATGATTTCGGTTCCATTCGTGATTTCGGTTCCATTTCGGTAATTCTGGAAATCGTATATTTAACTATTATCGGTTATATCGCTGATTCTGTAAATTTTGTATTTGTAAATGCGTATCACTTGTTTCTTGTGGCATTCGGGTCAGTTTAGCGTTTTTTAAATCGTTTTGTTCATTTTTTTTGTTCCTTGGCTTTCATACCATTTTAATATGATTAAATAAAGTTGTGAAATGTATATTCAATTATTCATAAGAAAAAAAGGATCTTTATTTAATAAAAAAAAAACACGATAGAATCGCCAGAATTATCGTAGACACTTTGAAACGAGGAGAACAGATGTTCCGAAAAAACGAAAATTTCCGAAATTTCCAAAAAGTCGATACAAAAAACGAGCAAAGTGACCCGAAAACACGAAAAATGGTCGATATTCCGAAAAAAAAAATGTACACGAAAAACGAGCCGAACCGAACCGAATCGAAACAGAAATCGGTCGAAACGAGCCGAATCGAAAATTTTAAACATCTGAACAAATCGAACCGAATCGAACCGAAAAAAAATCGGTGCACAAGCCTATTCAGTATTCAGAAAGCATGCACTGCCACCACAACACCATAATGGCCTCATATGAAGCCATTTGAGGGAATAGTGCCAGGAGGTGTAAAATATAAAATCATGTCAGGAGGATCGGCTCCCACCTTTTCCATTCCTGTGCTGACATGGGTATTACAGCAAATGTGCCAGGCGACGGGCTGTCAGATGTATTTTAAAGTCTCTGGTCTATTGATCTCAGATGTCAAACTGTTTATTCTTAATCTGCTTCAGGTTTTCAAATCTGTGAACATTTCCTGAGAGGCTCTCAATGGTTTAATAACACTCAACATTTCTGCCTCATGGTTTGTTCGGACCACTTTATTGCTGCCCCATGCATCGTATACAGCCTTGGTGTCAATGGAAAGGGCAGTGTCTGGCCTTTCCAATGATATCCAACATGACCATATTCAGTTTAAAAATAATAAAGTAAAAAATGATCAATCATAAAATAAAAATGTAACATTTTTCTTTTTTTCACAGGGCTGAAATGGCTCAGCGGTGGATGGGTTATTGGTCAGACTATATCACATTGTGTATCACTTTCATTCTCCCTTGGTTTAGTTGTATGTTAAGGGTTAATGGTCAGGCTTCATCCCTCACAGTACACATTTTATTTTTTCCCTTTGATTAATGACATTTTAGGGGTTAATGGGTAGGCTACACACCACATGTTACAGTGAGTTTTATTGCTGTGGAGTTCTGTGATACACTCATACACAGTATACATTGTGAGTTTTATTGCTGTGGAGTTCTGTGATACACTCATACACAGTGTACATTGCTGTGAGTTTTATTGCGTGGGTGTGTTTTGGGGGATGTGGTGGGGCGCAGCACTTCAACCTTCGCTCCAGGCGGCACAAGGTCTTGGGTCGGCCCTGAATCCAGCACACACTTACAAAACTCAGAAACAAGAGAGATAGTGCAGAACACAAACACAAGAGGTAGCCCTGCACTGGTTATGATTTCTCATCTAAAGACAGATTTCAGGACTGGGGATAGACACAACGGATTCGGCAACCTGCAGGGCAGAACTTTCATAAATCACAGACCAAGCGATATGGTCTGAACACAGACTGCATATACAGGGTATGACATGTCAATCATACAGCAGGGATTAAGAGTCAGAATCATCAGAAGGCAGTCCAGGTCAATACACGAAAATACAGGAATCTATTTAAGGAGACAGATGTGAGAATATCCAGAAACCAGAGCCAAAGGGTCATACACAGAAAATATCAGAATGCAAAACAGCAACACAGGGAGCAGGAACGCAATAGGAAAAAACCTATCCTGATCAAAGGATCAAGAGTACTGCTGGCCCTATATATAGGGCTGAGCAGGTCATGTGACCGCAGACCATCAGCCCCATGGAAATGGTCTGCAGAGCCTGAAAACCAGAAAACAATGGAATCCCTGCATCCACCAGCAGGGGGCAGGGCTGAAATGTGACAGCATGTTTATTAGTAATTTACATTGACCTAAAAAGAAATGCATCCTGGTGCTAGACAAAATAAAAAAAAGAGTCCTATACACACATGCATTCCACACATTACCAGACCTTTCCAAACAGTGTGTAGAATCCAAATACTAGTAAAAAGATGACCTAACAGATCACCTTTAAGTCCCTAAGTATGATGACAAATGGCCACCGCCCTACCTTTTCTCCTCTTCAACTTTTTGCCACTGATGAAGTGCCGTTTGTAGTGCGAAACGCGTTTGGCCTGTGTTATTCTATCTGTTGTTTTATTATTAAATATTTTGGTTTTAAGTAACCTTGGCCTGTTCTGGTATTATTATATTATATTTTTTGCAATTGAACTAAAAGGTCTCACTGGAGGATTTATCTACTGGACGTCCTTACCTTGGCGGTGAGTGGATACTTCTCTTATAACATAAACTCAGATAAGTGCAGTAATATTTGGAGCACTGTGTCTCTTCTCTTCAACCATCATATCGACTGGGGCAGACAGGTTGGCCCAAAAACACCTGTAACGAGTACAAAGGAGAGCTTGTAGCTCTCAGAAAATGTGAGGAGACTCACTTTCTCCCTGGGTTTTATTTATATATATATATATATATATATATATATATATATATATATATATGAAATAATAAAAGTGGCGGCACTCCAGGTCTATAACGTAAACACTTCGATTTATTTCATATGAATCAACGTTTCAGCCCCAATACAGGGCTTTCTTCAGGACATAAACATAACGAAAAATCATTAAAACTTATAAGCACTGCCGTACTTCCCCCTCCCCTCAATCAGCATTCTCACCCACTCAGTGCGCATGCGCCAACTCCCAACACAGCGCGATGACGTAGGTAGCGTGTAACCCCGGCAACCAGGGACGCAAAAACGTTCCCACACACCAGAGTGACTGAAAACATGTAAAAACAATTAGACAAGGATATAATGGATGATAGAAGAGTGATCCCAGGATTTAGCTTGGGCAATTCCACTCATTGATACAAGAACCATCACCAAAATGACTGAATGCATCAATTCAAAAGCAAGTGTCCCCTGCTGGAACTATCAGCTCCTGCTACAGACAGCTGTATGGCTATTAACCCATTCCCAGATAGAATTGCTATAATCAAAAAATTCAAAAAAGATGATATCAAAACATAGAAAATGTTAATTTTTAATTGAGTCCCTCCGGATGGACAGTTCTCAAGCGGTGAATCCAAAAGGCTTCTTTTTGTAGTAATAGTCTTCCCCGGTCGCCACCTCTTCTAGGCATTGGTATATGGTCAAAGGCTACAAATTTTAGAGAGGTTAATGGATGATTATGATCCAAAAACTGCCTTGCCACCGGTTTGTCAGATCGACCGTCTCGATATGCCACACGGATATTCGAACGGTGATTCCTGATCCGTTCGTACAGCGGGGTTTCCGTTTTGCCTATATAGGCCAGGCCGCAAGGACACGTGATTTTATAAATCACGAAATCAGTTTTGCATGTTATATTAAAGCGGATTTTATAAACCTTGCCTGTGTGTTGATGGGCAAATGTTTTAGATGGCAACATGTGTCCGCAAGTAACGCAGCCCTTACATCTCCTGCACCCTACATTCACAAATTGTTCCGACCCTTGGGTGTAACTATGTACCGGATCCGTTTTAACCAGCAAGTCCTTCAAGTTGTTACCCCTTCTGTAGCAAAACATCGGTTTCTGTTTAAAGATCGCTGGCAGGGACTGATCCCGTTCCAGAATATGCCAGCTCCTTTTGATAGATGCCGTAAATTTGGTAGTGGCCGTATGGAACTGCATTGGAAATCTAAGACGGGGTTCCTGTTTCGTCTGCGCTTCAGCCGTCGAATTTTCCTTAATCCAAGCTGCACCAATATTTTAGTTGAGTAGCCCTGAGCCCTGAATTTGTTATACATATAATGCATCTGTTTCTCACGATTTTCTGGCTCCGATTTGTTTCTGGCCACTCTCAAAAATTGTGCATATGGAAGCGATTTTTGAACATGAATTCATGTTTTCATGCGATTTTTCAACCGAATGTACTCGAAGATCTTACAGTAGATGCAAATTTAGGCAAAATATACTGCTTCTCCCATGCAAACATGTACGCATTAGCATACATCGGCGCCATGGCCGCACCCATGGATGTTCCGGTGCATTGCAAGAACCAATCATCTTCAAACCGAAAAAAATTATTTTGAAGCGTCAACAGCAATAGTTCCAAGACGAATTCTATACAAGGTCCCATATACTTGTCTGTTTGACAGAGGAGTTCCCTCATGGCCTCCACCCCAGCCTCGTGAGGAATGATGGTATAGAGGCTCTTAACAACCATCGTCATTAGAATAACCTTGCTAAGGTCCCCCCGTACTGTGGATAACCTCTGAAGAAAAGCAGGTGTGTCTTTGACACATGTAGGTATGTCAAGGACCGGAATTTTAAAGAGAAAATCAAGCCATTTTGCAATTGGTTCCAAAATGCCCCCAACAACCGATACAATCGGACGCATGGGGGGTTTCTGGAGACTCTTGTGAATTTTAGGGAGTCCATAGAGGACCAGAATTCTAGGAAATTTTTTATTGAAAAACTGAAACAATTCCATGGTGATGCAATTCATGTGAAGACCCCTAGTCAGACTGTCTTCAAATCTCCTCTGAATGCTTATAGTCGGATCACTGAGTAATTTCTTATATGTCACAGAGTCATTCAGCAACGAACGAATTTCATCGGCGTAATCTGAGTAGTCCATGATAACTATGGAACCGCCTTTGTCGGCCGCCCGTATAATGATAGTTGGGTCACTAGCCAGGCTCCTAATCATTTGCCACTCTTTTTTCGTTGTGTTATTGTATTTCATATGATGCTGTTTGATTTTTTCAGCAGTGTCCGTTTTAACGGTATTCAAAAAGGTCTTGATAGACGCCTGATTGGGAATAGGATCAAAACTACTTCGAAGGCGGAATTCCGAAGACCGTTTCATCTGGTCATTTTTAAAGAAATCTGTAATTCGTAGGGTATGGCCAAATTTATATAAGTCCACATTCCACTGTATTAATAGAATTAATGAGGACAATCTCAAATACAAGAATGAATTGGTCAAATTCAAAAGAGACAAGTTCGAAAGGGTTAAATTAGACTATCTGGAACATAGAGTGTATAAGTGGTTAAGTGGCAGTAATAACCCTAGACCCTATAGGAAACCACGTAGGAGAATATATAAACCTAATATTACCACAGTTGATGTGACATCAGGCGAATCGGCATCCGAAGGTGAAACAGCTGCCATAGGACAACCACGAGTGGAAGGTGCTGAGCAGGAGCAAACGACAAAAAACTCAGGAACTACGACCAGGAGCCGTTTAAAAAACACCGAAAATCAAGGATGTCTAGGCGAGGAAAAAAGGGGAAATTACACTGGACCAAGAGGCAAACCTCCCCTCAGCAAGAAGTGAGTCCCATTTTTAATTTGTCTTCCAGAGTGTTTTCGGTCGATGAAACTAGGATTCTGGCTAGAGGTTTAACTTTTGTCCCCACTGCTAAACCAGAAGACCTACAGTGGAATGTGGATTTATATAAATTTGGCCGTACCCTACGAATTACAGATTTCTTTAAAAATGACCAGATGAAACGGTCTTCGGAATTCCGCCTTCGAAGTAGTTTTGATCCTATTCCCAATCAGGCGTCTATCAAGACCTTTTTGAATACCGTTAAAACGGACACTGCTGAAAAAATCAAACAGCATCATATGAAATACAATAACACGACGAAAAAAGAGTGGCAAATGATTAGGAGCCTGGCTAGTGACCCAACTATCATTATACGGGCGGCCGACAAAGGCGGTTCCATAGTTGTCATGGACTACTCAGATTACGCCGATGAAATTCGATCGTTGCTGAATGATTCTGTGACATATAAGAAATTACTCAGTGATCCGACTATAAGCATTCAGAGGAGATTTGAAGACAGTCTGACTAGGGGTCTTCACATGAATTACATCACCATGGAATTGTTTCAGTTTTTCAATAAAAAATTTCCTAGAATTCTGGTCCTCTATGGACTCCCTAAAATTCACAAGAGTCTCCAGAAACCCCCCATGCGTCCGATTGTATCGGCTGTTGGGGGCATTTTGGAACCAATTGCAAAATGGCTTGATTTTCTCTTTAAAATTCCGGTCCTTGACATACCTACATGTGTCAAGGACACACCTGCTTTTCTTCAGAGGTTATCCACAGTACGGGGGGACCTTAGCAAGGTTATTCTAATGACGATGGATGTTAAGAGCCTCTATACCATCATTCCTCACGAGGCTGGGGTGGAGGCCATGAGGGAACTCCTCTGTCAAACAGACAAGTATATGGGACCTTGTATAGAATTCGTCTTGGAACTATTGCTGTTGACGCTTCAAAATATTTTTTTTCGGTTTGAAGATGATTGGTTCTTGCAATGCACTGGAACATCCATGGGTGCAGCCATGGCACCGATGTATGCTAATGCGTACATGTTTGCATGGGAGAAGCAGTATATTTTGCCTAAATTTGCATCTAAGATCGTCGAGTACATTCGGTACATCGACGACATATTCATTATATGGCAGGGTACCCTGGAGGAGGCACAACTGGTGGAGTCACACATCAATAATCTTGGGACTCCGGTTGCGGTAACGTCACAGGTGGATACCATGAAGATACAATTTCTGGACATTGAAGTCTATTTGAAAGATAACGGTTTACACTATTCTTTATACTCTAAACCCACCAACCGAAATACACTGCTGCATGCGTCTAGTGCCCATCCTAAGCATGTTCAAAAATCGCTTCCTTATGCACAATTTTTGAGAGTGGCCAGAAACAACTCGGAGCCAGAAAATCGTGAGAAACAGATGCATTATATGTATAACAAATTCAGGGCTCGGGGCTACTCAACTAAAATATTGGATGCAGCTTGGATTAAGGAAAATTCGACGGCTGAAGCGCAGACGAAACAGGAACCCCGTCTTAGATTTCCAATGCAGTTCCATACGGCCTCTACCAAACTTACGGCATCTATCAAAAGGAGCTGGCATATTCTGGAACGGGATCAGTCCCTGCCAGCGATCTTTAAACAGAAACCGATGTTTTGCTACAGAAGGGGTAACACCTTGAAGGATTTGCTGGTTAAAACGGATCCGGTACATAGTTACACCCAAGGGTCGGAACAATTTGTGAATGTAGGGTGCAGGAGATGCCTGGGCTGTGTTACTTGCGGACACATGTGGCCATCTAAAACATTTGCCCATCCACACACGGGCAAGGGTTATAAAATCCACTTTAATATAACATGCAAAACTGATTTCGTGATTTATAAAATCACGTGTCCTTGCGGCCTGGCCTATATAGGCAAAACGGAAACCCCGCTGTGCAAACGGATCAGGAATCACCGTTCGATTATCCATGTGGCATATTGAGACGGTCGATCTGACAAACCGGTGGCAAGGCACTTTTTGGATCATAATCATCCATTAACCTCTCTAAAATTTGTAGCCTTTGACCATATACCAATGCCTAGAAGAGGTGGCGACCGGGGAAGACTATTACTACAAAAAGAAGCCTTTTGGATTCACCGCTTGAGAACTGTCCATCCGGAGGGACTCAATGAAAAATTAACATTTTCTATGTTTTGATATCATCTTTTTTTAATTTTTAGATTATAGCAATAGTATCTGGGAATGGGTTAATAGCCATACAGCTGTCTGTAGCAGGAGCTGATAGTTCCAGCAGGGGACACTTGCTTTTGAATTGATGCATTCAGTCATTTTGGTGATGGTTCTTGTATCAATGAGTGGAATTGGCCAAGCTAAATCACTCTTCTATCATCCATTATATCCTTGTCTAATTGTTTTTACATGTTTTCAGTCACTCTGGTGTGTGGGAACGTTTTTGCGTCCCTGGTTGCCGGGGTTACACGCTGCCTACGTCATGCCGCTGTGTTGGGAGATGGCGCATGCGCACTGAGTGGGTGAGAACGCCGATTGAGGGGAGGGGTAAGTACGGCAGTGCTTATAAGTTTTAATGAGTTTTCGTTATGTTTATGTCCTGAAGAAAGCCCTGTATTGGGGCTGAAACGTTGATTCATTTGGAATAAATCGAAGTGTTTACATTATAGACCTGGAGTGCCGCCACTTTTATTATTTTATATCGAATTGAGCTGACAGGCAGGCACCGGGCGATGGTGATAGAGGCAGCTGGAGTGCTCGGCTAATGTTTGGATTTATATATATATATATATATATATATATATATGTATGCAATATACTTTACCATTTTTTTTTCTCAGTTCTCTTTTTTTGAGGTTGTGGGTCTCAGGAAGGAAAAGAAAGATCTACTTTCCAGCCGGTAACACAACCCCTTTTTTCATCAAAAGGAATCATAATGTGTATGTAAAATGATCTAATGCAACTAGCTCCTCTAGTTTCTGCCTCTCCTCTTGGGGTAATCGAAGCGCAGTCCCCACTTACTTCTGTATTTTAATTTCTCCTGGTGGTCTGATAGGTCGGAGTTCTGAGATGTGGTGGGGGGGGGGCTAAATCCAGAGAAGACCTGAGCACAAGAAGGAAACAGATATTAGGATTTATTAAAAACCAACAATGAACTAGACCAGTGGTTCCCAACCACGGTCCACAGGTCCCCCCTAACAGGACAGGTTTGCCAGATATGAAGCACAGCACAAGGTGATATGATTTGCTGCTCAGTGATTGCAGTATTCAGTTCCCAAGGTAATCCTTAAAATCTGGAAGTTAGGGGGTCCTGAGGAACGCGGTTGGGAACCACTGAACTAGATTAAAGACCCTAGAAACACACAAAATCTAAATACAGAGCAATTAACCCAACCATACATCTAAGGAGGTTGATGACCCCTAACTTTGGTTTGGAAAAGAAGGGGATTCAGTTACTAGATGTGATAACATAATAAGAAAGCCTGCTACAAATTTCAATGTATGTAGTGTACCCTCAGAAGGGCAAGGCTTTAGGTTTGTATAAATAGGAACCTGCCAAATGGGGTACAGTTATGTTTCTGCGAGGCTTACGCATGTGATCACATTTTGTAGCCGAACCCTAATTTTTTAGATGCGTTTGATCTCTTTAGATGTGTGTTTTGGTTGAGTGCTCTCTATTTGATATGTTACAGATATTTCTCTTAATGCCCTATCACTGAAACCTCACTCGCTCTCCCAATGACAACGTGATAGAGTTACATAGTTACATAGTTATATAGGCTGAAAAAAGACATGCGTCCATCGGGTACAGCCTCTCCCACATAACCTACTGCTGTTGATCCAAAAGAAGGCAAAAAACCCAATCTGAAATATGCAACATACTGGGAAAAAATTTCTTCTTGACCCCAGAATGGCGTCAGATTTCTCCTTGGATCAAGAAGCTTTTACCCACATATTAAATATTATAACCCTTAATATTCTGTGTCTGCAGGAAGTCATCCAGTCGTCTTTTAAAAGTCTGTACAGACTCCGACCCAACCACCTCAACAGGCAGAGAATTCCACAGCTTTATTGTTCTCACCGTAAAATAACCCTTCCTATGCTTTAAGCTAAATTTTCTTTCTTCCAGTCTAAATGGATGACCCCTTGTCCTATGTATAGACCTGTTAATGAATAGGTTATCAGACAATGGTTGATAATGGCCCCGTATATATTTATATAAGGTTATCAGATCCCCTCTAAGGTGCCGTTTCTCTAAACTAAACAGGTTTAAGCTTGTTAGTCTTTCCTCATAACTTAACCCTTCCATTCCCCTTATTAATTTAGTTGCCCGTCTCTGCACTTTCTCTAGCGCTATAATATCTTTTTTTAAGACAGGTGCCCAAAATTGCACGGCATATTCAAGGTGCGGCCTGACCATTGATTTATACAGAGGCAAAATTATGTTTTCATCCCGTGAGTGAACTCCCCTTTTAATGCATGCCAATACTTTGCTGGCCTTGGCGGCTGCTGTTTGACATTGCACATTGTTACTTAGTTTGAAGTCTATGATTATTCCCAAATCCTTCTCCTGCTTGGATTTCCCTAACTCCGTACCATTTAGGGTATAAATTACTTGTGTGTTCTTCACTCCAAAGTGCATAACTTTGCATTTATCTAGATTAAATTTCATCTGCCATTTAAGTGCCCAGTCCCCCAATCTATCTAAATCCCTCTGCAGCGAAGTAACATCCTGCTCACATTGTATTACTTTTCCTAGTTTTGTGTCATCTGCAAACACTGATACATGACTTTCAATGCCTATCTCAAGGTCATTTATAAATAAATTGAATAGTATTGGTCCTATAACAGACCCCTGAGGGACACCGCTTACCACTGGTGTCCATCTTGAAAATGTACCATTTATGACCACTCTCTGTACCCTATCTTTTAGCCTGTTTTCTATCCAAGAACAAGTATTTTCATCTAGACCAATTTTTCTTAATTTAAATAGTAACCTTTTGTGTGGAAGTGTGTCGAAAGCTTTGGCAAAATCTAAGTAAATCACATCCACTGCGACCCCCTGATCTATACTTCTACTTACTTCCTCATAGAACGTAATTAGGTTAGTCTGACATGATCTGTGTTTCATGAAACCATGCTGATTTTTGCCAATTACATTATACCTCCCAATAAATTCCTGAATATTATCCCTTAGTAACCCCTCAAATACTTTCCCAGCCACAGATGTTAAGCTCACAGGTCTATAATTCCCAGGCACAAATTTTAAATCTTTCTTAAATATAGGGAGCACGTCAGCTTTTCTCCAATCCTCTGGTACTATTCCTGAAAGAAAAGAATCTTGAAAGATTAAGAACAGAGGTTTACATATTTCAACACATAACTCTCTCAGTACTCGCGGGTGAATTTTGCTCGCGAGTGCTGTGACATTTTGTGGTTTCTGCCTTTGAACGTGAAATTGTGTTCTCAATAAGAGCAAAATGGCAAAGCTAAATGTCGAACACTCCCTGGCAAAATATTTTTATTGATTTGTGGTTTGCAGACATGTGATTTTGACAGGAGCCATGGATTCCATCTACTTTATAAAAGAATGCCGATTAAAGGGACACTGCCGGCTGTATGGCTCTACTATTACAAGGAAATTATGCCATGGAAGAGCAATCATTTCCATTGGTTAATGATACTTCTATTTCATGCTGGCATCCCTTTAAGTCACGTGTTATGTCATCTGCAGACATTGTTGGAAAGTCATTGCTGGTGCCACTGTTGCCACTTGCAGGCATGGTAATTCGACATATCCCTTTGTGGGAACTGTCATGTCCTCTCTCCATCATTGATGATGCAACAGCGCATGGAGTCATAGTACCGGTAATAATATGTGGGGGTAGGCCACATCATTTAGGGTCATATGGCCTCCCGTCCGGCTTTCTCGTCTCCCAGGGATGCATGGCATACCACATAATTTTCTACAATTTTTCATATTGATCTAAACATACAAAAAAAAGAGATGTGCATTCCTTTCGGAAAAATTCAGAATTTGGAACGAAATTCGATAATTCGGAATTAGAAGTACTTCCGAATAACGAATCGATACGATATGAATTCGAAATGGTATATAACGAATTTATTTAGTTTTACACTGTGTCATCATCATAAAAGAAAAATTTGAATAATTGATATCAACTATCAAATTGATATCAACTATCGTATTGATCTTAATTTACAATACAAGTAATAGTCAGCAAAGGACTTTATGAAACAAATTCATTTTGTTTCAGTGTTTAATTTGACTCAAATACTAACAGGGTTATTCAGAGAGCGGTGAAAAGCAGGAGAATGACTGGAGAATGGAAAATTCTAGGTCAAAATAGCCAAACCTGAAAAATTCTCCCATTCATCTCACTATCCAAATCGGTTATTTTGACCTAGAATTTTCCATTCTCCAGTCATTCTGCTACTTTTCACCGCTCTCTGAATAACCCTGTTAATTTAAATATTTAACCCTAGCTTTTCTTTTAACAGCAAAATTTGATTAATTGGGGTTTTATTTAGTGATCCAAAATTCGAAACAACTATCGAACTGATATCTGAAATTCGAATCGATTCGAAATTTCAAATCGATCCGAAATTTCAAATCGATCCAAAATGAAATGAAACGAAATGCGAAACAAATTAGTTACGAAATTCCGAAGACGAAATTATTTAACCACTTCGCTGCGGTGGACGCGCTGAACGCGTCCAACCGCAGGTAGCGTTCCATGCGGTGGACGCGCTGAGCGCGTCCTCTCTTTGGTGCCAGCGTTCGGCCGGGTTCCGGCCGATCGCTGGCCCCCCCGGTGCGGGCTGACATCCTCGATGTCAGCCCAGCACCCGGAACCGCCGCCGGAGTAATTATGTGTCATTGCGGGGGCGCGATGACATCTAATTCAGGCGCCCCCCCGCATGTGCGGAGGAGGCGCCTGAAAGGGAGGGGGGGCAGTCCTTCAGACCTCTCTCCCTCCCGATCGGCGGCGTGCAGGGGGTTAACCCAGGCACCGTTTGGAAGGGCACAGCCTGCCCTTCCAAATGGTACCGGGCATTAACCCCATGGGGGCCGGATCACGAATCGGCGCCGAAAAGCGCCGGTTTGTGATCCTTTCCCAGAGCTGGCCGACATCTTGGATGTCGGCCAAGCTTCCGGGAATGCCCCCTGAGGACTGGCGTCATCGTGCATAGCACGATGACGCCAGTCCTGGAGTTAACCCCTAACTGCCACCAATGGTGGAGATAGGGGGTTCCAATGAACCCCCTATCTCCCGATCCGTGGCAGTTAGGGGTTAATGTTTGGTATTGTTGGATCGGCCAGAGCATGGCCGTTCCAACAATACCAAACATGAGTATAAAAAAAGTTTTTTAAAAAAATAAATAAATAAAAAATAAAAATAAAAACGTATTTAAAAAAAAATATATAAAAAAAAGTTTTTTTTTCTTTTTTTTGGTTTGTTAATGCAGCAATATTGTTCCCATTTCAATTATAATGTGAACAATGATGCTGCACTAACGATTTTTGTATGCGGTGCGTTTGTTAAAAATCGCGTAATTTTCCCCAAAAAAAAATGTAATGAGACCCCATCTCTAATTTTTTTAACAAGGGCACCCCATACAAAATATAACCGCAATTGCTCGCATGTTAAAATGTGAAAAAAAAACACTTTACACGTTGTAAATTATTGAAAATTCATATTTTATTGCATTTTTTGTTATAATATACAGACAGGTCATGACGTATACATATAATAATGACATATTATGAATCTGCCGAGTCTGACAGAAAGAACGATATATAATATGTCTGGGTCATATACTAAAATAAGCCTTCAAAACACGTTTAAACATGATGAGCAAAATCGGTAAAAATGAGCTCAGCACAGAGGCGGGAAAAGCCTCAGCAGCGAAAGGGTTAAAAACGTAACGAAACAAAACTAAACAACAAATTGTGCAAGAGTGGTTCAGGGAGCATGAGACATCATTTTCACACATGGATTGGCCACCGCACAGTCCAGACCTTAACCCTATCATGGAACCAGATTCTTTATTTGTCCCCCCCCCCTATGCTTTTACTTAATAATGGATTAGTCTACTCTCCCTGTCTATTCGGCATAGTTAGTTTGGCCCAGCTCCATTTCCTGTGCAGCAAGGCTCCACTTCGTTCTATCCATGGAGGCTTGTGAGTAGCATCCTCTTTACACTTGGCAGATGCGTTCTGTTTTACCTTCCTCCCATATCAAAGCACTACAGAGAATCTCTCTGTATTCATCTTCCTCTCATATCAGAGCATACAGCAGGGAAGCTCTCTCTACCCCTTCCTCCTATTACAAGCATACTTCAGCAGAGAAGCCCTCTCTATCCACCTTCCTTCCATACCAAAGCATACTACAGAGTTTAGAGAAGCTCTCTCTACCCACAAGCCCCTTTTTATTTGCTGTTACTTTCTCAATAAAGTGAAGAAAAATATAAAGGGCTTTGTGCTTTCAAAAGGAGATGAGTTAAGCTGTCTGACTTCAAACATATCCTGCATGTGACATTCACGCCCTGCATATGACCCTGGGGTCCCAGAATAAATCCCAGTTGAGAATCTTTGGGATAATGCGCTGGAGAAGACTTTATGCAGCGTTGCGACTCTCCCATCATCAATACAAGATCTTGGCCACAAAGATCGGACGCAAATAAATGCTGTGACATCGCATGAGCTTATCGACACAATGCCACAGTCAATGCGTGCCGCAATCGCACCGAAAGGCGACACAACCAGATATTACAGTGTGTGACTTTTGGGGCCAAACAGTGTATTCTTATTTTTTTGAATGTTGACGTTCCATTGTGTTGGCTAGAATTATATTACTCAATGCTTTTCTATGCTGGTATTTGGGTTTTTGGGGGTCTCACACATGGCCAGCATTTAGTACCTGAACATGATGATTAACATAAAAGAGCGGTTTGTGTCAAACCTGATCTTGATGTGACATCTACAGTTGTGTTCAAAATTATTCAACCCCCACTGAAATTGAGTGTTTTGGCCAGTTTGACATTGATTTTGATCATTCAGTCATCTTGCTTACAATTAAATCAAAGAGGCACGTGTAGGTCAGACAAATATAACATAACATTTATAATGAAATAACCACAAATGTCTTCTGTGCTCACATCATTATCAGTTTTATTCAACCCCCAAGTGACATTCAATCTTAGTACTTAGTACAACATCCTTTTACAGTTATAACAGCTTTTAAACGTGAAGCATAGCTTGACACAAGTGTCTTGCAGCGATCTACGGGTATCTTCGCCCATTCGTCATGGGCAAAAGCCTCCAGTTCAGTCACATTCTTAGGCTTGCGCACTGCAACTGCTTTCTTTAAGTCCCACCAGAGAATCTCAATCGGATTTAAGTCAGGTGACTGCGATGGCCACTCCAAAATGTTACAGCCTTTAATCTGCAACCATGCTCTAGTGGACTTGGAGGTATGCTTGGGATCATTGTCCTGTTGAAAGGTCCAACGTCTCCCAAGCCTCAGGTTTGTGACGGACTGCATCACATTGTCATCCAATATCTCCTGGTACTGAAGAGAATTCATGGTACCTTGCACACGCTGAAGCTTCCCTGTACCTGCAGAAGCAAAACAGCCCCAAAGCATGATTGACCCCCCCGCCATGCTTCACAGTAGGCAAGGTGTTCTTTTCTTCATAGGCCTTGTTCTTCCTCCTCCAAACATAGCGTTGATCTATGGGCCCAAACAGTTCTAATTTTGTTTCATCAGTCCACAGAACACTATCCCAAAACTTCTGTGGTTTGTCCACATGACTTTTGGCATACTGCAGTCAACTCTTCTTATTCTTTGGAGACAGCAAGGGGGTGCGCCTGGGAGTTCTGGCATGGAAGCCTTCATTACGCAGTGTGCGCCGTATTGTCTGAGCTGAAACTTCAGTACCCACATCTGACAAATCTTTTCTCAGTTCCTCAGCAGTCACACAGGGACTTTTCTCCACGCTACGCTCCAGGTAGCGCACAGCAGTCGAAGTCAGCATCTTCTTTCTGCC
The DNA here is from genome assembly GCA_009667805.1 of Leptobrachium leishanense. NCBI lineage: Eukaryota > Metazoa > Chordata > Amphibia > Anura > Megophryidae > Leptobrachium > Leptobrachium leishanense. The sequence goes on from CM019075.1 coordinate 18,188,549, forward strand.
ACGACCAGGTAGCGTTTCAACAGTGCCCTTTGCCTTGAATTTGCGAATGATGCTTCCTATGGACTCTCTTGGTATGTTTAACATCTTTGCAATCTTCTTATAGCCATTGCCCTTCCTGTGAAGAGTAATCACCTCTTCTCTTGTCTTCCTGGACCATTCTCTTGACTTCACCATGTTTGTAACCACACCAGTAAATGTCTAGAAGGAGCTGAGTATCACAGTCATTTTAAAGCTGCCTAATTGGTGCTTATTATGCTTTATTGCTGCTCCGTGACATCCACAGGTGTTTTCAATACTTGATTGAAAACACTTGAATGAACCTCTGTTCTTCAGAGTGGTAGTCTTTAAGGGGTTGAATAATTGTGTCAATGAAGAATTCACAAAAGAAACATTTACTACTGTATTACAAAACCAATTGATGTCATTTTAGTTGCATATGGTTCTTTAAAATGTCCTTGTAGGATTTCATTCTGAATACAATTACAAATGTACACTAAATTCCCTAAAACCATTTACAGCATTGGGGGTTGAATAATTTTGAACACAACTGTATATCCATCCGAAGAAGCAGCACCTCACTTGCCATATTCAAGAATATTCCTGTTTTATGAAACGATCAAAAATGTTCAAACTGGAAACAGGCCTGTCTTCCACCTGCTAAATACAACAAACTCGACGCAACATTTCACCTTGTCCATCAAATATCGACTGTCCGTTAGACCTATTGAATACTGGCACCGCGGCTTAACTTCTACAATGACCAGGATGTCCAAACTTGAAAAAAATTCCCCCCAGCTCTGATTTGGTTAAAAGTTTATCACTTTCCTCCCTGGGGTTCCTTAATAATGGGCAGCAGATCGCGGCTCTAAGCAATTCGTCTTACAAGCAAAAAAATCTATTTGTGTCTGACGCTAATTGATTAAACTAACTTTGTCACAATATTATGTTCTTGTCAGCTGACGAGAGAGAATTATCTGCCGGTGTTACGTTCAGCAGGATTAAATATATGGCATTGTTTTAAAGGATCTTCACTTGCAAAAAATAATGTATTTTCTTCATGATCAGTCCAGCCAACTCGCTGCCCTTTCAGTTACCCTTCTGTTCTTGCTGAAGATGACGAAACGGCTTTTGCTTGAAAAATGGTGATTCGTGAAGGGGTTGCACATTCAAAGCATCCAAAAATCTCTAAAAGAAAACGTGCAAATAAATAAAAACAATTACCGTGGGCCCTGTTCCATTCAGGTCGGTAACAGGAAGCTGCTAAGGGCAAAAGTCGTCACAACCCTTACCGTAGGGGTCAGCAACCTTGGTTCTCCAGATGTTTTGGAGCTAAATCTACCATGAAGCTCAGCCAGTCAGTAGGTTTGGGGAGGCTCATGGGAATTGTCATTCCAAAACATCTGGAGTGCCACGTTTGCTAGACCCCTGCTTTAGCGGCTCCCTGATACAGACTCTGTCTCGATTGAACAGCTGTATCAACTGTGCACCACCGTGCTTATTGGCTCATGGAGCCCATAGGACTCCATGGAGCCAAGAGCAACTCAGCTCGAATGCTGCAGGAGGTCACACAGGGTGTTGGAAGGGTATGCGGAAGAACACTGGGGACCATTTGCAAAACATTGATTCTAAATGCACCAACACCAGAGTTTTGAAAATGTAATAACATTGCAAGGCGAGAGGATACATCGATGACATCTCTATGATAGACCAGTGCTTGTTGGCAAGTGCTGACATAATATATTTTTTGGTCATAAGAATAAACCAGCTGTATTATTGGAATACAGAATAGTCCTCATTTTAACAGCTGGGGTGTCCATTTGGGTGGTTTTAAATGATTATATCAATCAAATGGCTCTCTCTTTTTTGAGAAAGTATTTTAACAGGAAGGATACATTGAGATTTCTCTTGTTTTCAAGTATGTCCTGGGTGGCGAGTATGTACCGTTGGGTGTCTTGCCCAAGGACACTTACTGGAGAGGTGCTCTTGTCGGTATCGAACCTGTGCCCCCACAGTCATAGAGCAGTGATGTTACCTCTACTCCACCCAGCCCACGATATGGACCTCTTGCATTGTTTTCTGGGGATACATTTGGAATGTCCACTCCAGAAGGCATTCAAAGGTCTGCCAACTGGCCCTCATTGAAGGTCTTATTGGACAACACTACAAATCACAGTCCCATATCCTCTCAATCAGGAGTCTAGTACTAAAAAATAAGTTCTGAGCATGCAGATTTTCACTTACCGTCATATTCCGTGGTAGGTGCTTTCTTCCCACTTTGCCCTGGAAGTTAGCACAAAGCTGCCAGATACTAGCTGTGAGATCTCGTAGAGCAGCGGAGTGAGACTAGGAACTATTTTTTCCCGCGAGAAACAGTGGAGGATCGCACCGCCCTCTTCACCGCGGGATGAGAGGTGAGGATGGGGTGGAGAGTGTTATATGATTTTGCATTTGCTACAGCTTTTAGGAGTTGGTATTTCTCAATGAAAAGCTTCTCAGTGCTTGGGGGACAGAAGGGAACTACATTCCGCCTGAAAAAATGGTGGAGGGACTGCGATTCAAAGCATTCCTGCTCAACTTGATGCCTGCTCACAATCTATTGCTTTGAACAGAATATTTTCAATATCTAGGCATACTGGGTTCTGGGGGATTAAAAAAAAGAACATCTTAACCAGCGAGAGGAGCCAAAGAGAACATAGAATATAATTCTGCAGAGCTGCTCGGAGCATCAAGAACCAACAGAATCTTTCCCTTAATCACATGGAATGAGATATGCAATGTCAGTGGCACAGGGTTCTTTGTATTGCTCAGCACTTGCGCATGCAGGGTTAACTAGAAATTCGTACACTTTATTAAGAACTCGCTTTGATTAACCAACCGGTCAAAATCTGTCAGGAACATTTTATAGGATTCATTCTACGGAGGCGAGGGCTGTCCCTGTTCTTGGCTGATCAATGCATAAACATATGTATGGATTTAAACGGCTTTGAGAGCGAAATGTCACGGATTTAACTGGAATTTTTATTTGTGCTTGTTTGCAGCACTCGTAAAATATATCTCCATGCTGTAAAATGTTAATTTTACAGATTTATTGATGCCTAGAGCTGCAGATCCCGGTTATAAACCTCTAAGGAGCATGTGCTAGCACTTTTCACGGACCACAAATCTTTGCGAGTTTTTCTTCCTGCGGAGCATTGAAATAGCCAGTTTTATTGCACAAGTGCACGGGTACGCTGTGGGCTAGATTCCAAGGGCTCTATCACCTCCTTAAAGCTAACGCTAGCGCTCACATAAAGGAGCATCCGTGAGCCTAGTGGCTGATATGGGGAAGGCTGCTGGACTCAGCGCCTGCCCCGTAATCTAACGGTAAAACCGGGATGCAAAGGGAAAATTAGCAAACGCAAATTTTTCCCCTTAGCATCCCGGTTTTAGCGAGGGCAAGGTGATAGTGTCCTATGTTTGGTGTAGCTATAAGCAGAGCCATTAAACTCTATGGAGTTGTTGAGTTTACCAGAGCTGCGGATACATTTACACCAGGCTTGGAATCTAGCCCTGTATCTGTCGCTACGTCAGACACTTGCGCAGTTATAAAAGTGCTCAGGCAGCTCGTGGTGGCATATTTGTAAGGATACTTGACCCCATAACTTTATGAGCAGCCTTACATGGCTCCCAGTGATGTCACTTGTGGGTTTTTAAGAGGCACACTCATACATAAAGCCATCCACTCACATTTCAGAGAGCGCCTTACAGCGCTCCCAGTGATGATGCTTGTGGGTTTTTTTTTAGAGGCAATATAAAATCACGACTCACATTTAAGAGAACTTTACCGGGCTCCTAGTGATGTTGTTTGTAGGTTTTTAAGAATCACACTCATATATAAAACCACAACTCACATTTAAGAGAGCCTTACTGTGCTCCCAGTGATGTCACTTGTGTTTTTTTTAAGAATCACACTCATATATAAAGTAATCCATTCACATTCAAGAGAGCCTTACTGGGCTCCCAGTGATGTCACTTGTGGGTTTTTTAAGAATCACACTCATATATAAAGTAATCCACTCATATTTCAGGGAGCCTTACTGGGCTCCCAGTGATGTAACTTGAGGGTTTTTTAAGAGGCATCCCAATATATAAAATCACGACTCACATTTAAGAGAACCTTATTGGGCTCCTAGTGATGTCGTTTGTAGGTTTTTAAGAATCACACTCATATATAAAACCACAACTCACATTTAAGAGAGCCTTACTGTGCTCCCAGTGATGTCACTTGTGTTTTTTTTAAGAATCACACTCATATATAAAGTAATCCATTCACATTCAAGAGAGCCTTACTGGGCTCCCAGTGATGTCACTTGTGGGTTTTTTAAGAATCACACTCATATATAAAGTAATCCACTCATATTTCAGGGAGCCTTACTGGGCTCCCAGTGATGTAACTTGAGGGTTTTTTAAGAGGCATCCCAATATATAAAATCACGACTCACATTTAAGAGAACCTTATTGGGCTCCTAGTGATGTCGTTTGTAGGTTTTTAGGAATCACACTCATATATAAAGTAATCCACTCACATTTCAGAGAGCCTTACTGGGCTCCCAGTGATGTCACTTGTGGTTTTTTTTAAGAGGCACACCATCCACCTCTACTGTGAGTTCTAGAAAAGCAGTTTTCCACTTGTTGGATATGTAGCCTCCAATAGATAACAGGCGATGTACCTCACAAGGACAAAAACAAACTCACAAGCAGTACAGCATATCTTCCAAAACAAATGAGGGGACAAAAAACACATTTCAAAGTTATACTCACATACATGTGAGCCGTAAGAGGCTCTTTTTAAATGAAGCAGAAGGCTTATGTCAGACGAACACAGTCTGAGCGCACTCTGTGTGTGCGTGCACAACGGACGTACTGACGGAAGATACTGTAGGCACCACACGGTCTGTTTTTGTTGACGGACGTAGAAAAAAAAGGGAATTATGGGAAACAAAATTAATATGAAAAATGATAAAAATTTGAAAAGGATATGAAAAGCCATTTTGTGTGTCAAGGTGCTGAACGGCGCAAATGCGCTGCGTCTGACATCTCCTCATCACTCTCACAGAACTCTACGCGGACGTGGCGCACTCTGCTCATCCGTCTAGCGGTTTTACGTTCTTGCCTAACTTGCATCCGTTTGCCATGTGCGTTGTGCGTGCGCAGTTCGGTGCGCACCTACTTCGTGTGTGGGTCTCTATTGCTCATGATTCTATGCTACGACAGACGTTAAACTCTGTGGCAACAAGGACGTGATCGCTGCGTTAGTCTGACACGGGCCGAAGTTGTTTTATAGAACACAAATTCATCAACACCTATAACAATCAGGGTGTACAAAAATGACTATAAAGGTTTTCTTCAATCCTGAATACAAACTTTACTTATTAAAACCACAAATAAAACAATTTAAAAAAAACAATGGAACATTTGTATACTTACAGGGTTATTCAAAGAGATCCGAATAGCTTGAGAAAGGTAACCGAACGCTGAAAATCAGCGTTCGGTTACCTTTGCTGGCCATTCGGCTATCCAGAGAGCAGACAATTCGCCAAATCCTGGCGAATTGCCTGCACATACGGTGCCTGTTCGAGGGCAGTGAAAACCCTATGAAAAGCACTGCTTCGGCTATTCAGAGAACACAAACCAGCAGTGAAAGGTTCCCGAAATGCCCTGCCATTCGGTGGTTTAATTCGGCAGGTTTATTCAGGAGAATCCCATAGGCTTCAATGTTAAAAATATTCCCGTTTTAATTCAATATCTAATAAACCGCTCATTATAAAATTCTGCAGTAAAGTGTCTCTTTATTGATAGATTTTTTAGGATATTTTAAGCATTTTTCCGAATTTTTTTTTTTTTAAAAGTCCGATTTTTTTTTTTTTTTTTAAAGTTTACTTATTTTTTCTGTAACAGCCCTTTTTATTATCATTCCCTGGACCTCATATGTAAATTTCAGACATTTTCGCTCAGTAGTTTCTTTGCAAACAGCGTTTCACTTTCACACATTCATACAAACTGTTTTCCTAATTTATTCACTGCCTCTTCTGCTGTGTCGAAGGCTGCGAATGGCTCCTGTTTGGGTTTTTCTGTGGTTTTCGGCAGGTTAATCCAGATGTTTTTGAGGGTTTTCGGTGTGCATTCGCTGAGTTTTGCGGTTAGTTTTCGTCGGGTTTGCGGCAGCTTTTCCCTGCAATTCGGGGGCCCTGTGGTGCTTGCTGAATACACCGCAGGGTCACCGAAATGGGATCGGCAAAACAAACCGAATTGAAGAGAACGAAAAGTCACTGAACGTGCGGTGACTTTTCGAATCTCTTTGAATAACCCTGTTAATTTTAGTTGGTAAAAAACACGTTTTTCCAAATGTGTCTTCGTCAGGTAGCTGATAGAACTGAAGTAACGGGGGATGGGTTTTATATCTGGAAAATGCCACAGCTGGTTAGTACTTGAACAAATACAGGTGAAAAGGGGTTTTAGGAAAACAAATTAGATGCATATCCTAGAAAATCACAATGTTTTGGCACCAGAAGCTTTTGGATCGACAGTAAAATGCGACGGTCGACAAAAGAGAAGAAACAAACAGGATATTTCTAATAATAAATAATATGTATTTATTTGCTTTTCAATAAATCGCTGTTTACAGTAGTTATTACATTACAACGCAATAAAACAGATGGTGTACAAAGCCAAACGCAAGAGCTTGCATTGCTTCCGTCTTTGGACACGTTGACAACTTTGCATCGCCTACAAAACTTTATGAAGAACAAATGACTCTGTATCTTCAATGTGCTTGGTAATCAGGACAGGAATGACCATGGCGGTTATTAACCCTTTCACTGCTGAGGATGTGTGGGGAACGTCCTTATTGACTCCTAAGGAAAGATAGGGGTGGAGATAAGGGTTCCTTTGAACCCAGATATCTCCCGACTGTTTTCAGCTAGCAGGGTCATATTTGGCATCATTAGAAAGGCCAGAGCATGGCCTTTCCAATGATACCAAACATGACCATGTTTAAAGTAAAGAAAAAAATAATAACAATAATAATACAGAAAAGAAAAAAATGTTTTTTTTAAGACGTGAAATGGCTTAGCAGTGAAGGGGTTAATAGACTGAGAAACAGAAAGGGTCTCCATATCGGTTACTCGGAGAGGTCAGCAAGGATGTGATTTCTGTAGGTCCTAATAATGACATAAGACACATTATCTAGACCGTAGGTCGAGGAGAGGCATCCAAACGACTGGCGATTCGGCTCGCAGTACCAGGATGATTACAAGGAGCCGAGTTATGCCAGTATTCAGACAAAAGGCGGGCAAACACAAGCAACATGTTACATAGCATAAAAACCAGTTTTGGTTAGGAGCCGGTGTGTTTCTGTTCCATATCGCGCTTTCACGGTTTAAGCAGTTGGTCTTCAGAAACGTAGCGATGCGACCAAAAACGATAGTAATCAAAGGAATGACGGACCAAAAGTGACACTAGAAATTCAAAGAGCTCGGTTGGGCATCGTGAACAACGGCAAATAAGCAGAACACGACAAAAAGAAACATATTTTACCTACACAAAGTCTAAGTGCACTTTTAATACTCAGTTACTGCCACCTCTGGCCTCTGCACAAGGACTCCAGTGTGACCAACACAATGGGGGAGGTTTCCAGAAAAAGCCAAATGACTTCATCAAACAGGCTTCACTGTGAAGCTTCTCCTGCGGCTGTTTGGATTTCACATTTTTTGCGAACCACTGGCATTTGTCGCAACAACGGCAGCTTTCGTCTGCATTCGCAGCGCTGGCGCTTTCTATCACACCAATATTGTATACTGCTGGTTTTTGTTGGGTTTTTTAAACTTTCGATACAGGGTATTTAAATAATACCCAGTGAACAGCATGCTCATATATTGCCTGTACCCCACTGGCATGTATAGAAGAAGCCAGCAGTGCATCCATAATGATACATGACATACTGTGTGATGTGTCTGTAATCAGGTACTAGTAAAAGGTTCTGCACGGTGACCTTCAGCTCCAGAGGACTCAGGAAGCCGAGAATTGGCTTTTCATATACAAGAAATACAACGCCATAACCCCAGTTACTGATGGTTTCAGCATCCCTGTGAATATCTACCTATCTCAGGGCTTTGCAACCAGCGGCTGTCCACCAAGGTCATCTCTAAAACCTAGGAGGTCGGACATAAATCTTCCGGCGGGCTGCCACGATCCCCACAATGCCCCTGAGGCTCGGGCATAAATCGTTAGTGCAATCTATAATAATAAAATTCACGTGTCGAGAGATTTTTAGTAAACCACGTTTTTTTATTCAATTATTAAAGTCTAGTTTTGTAGAAAAAAAAAAGAAATAGAAAAGGTATATCTTGCTATAGTTTCCCTCTTTTCACCACGTAGTAACGTGGCGAAAATCCCATTTAAAAAAGCCTTAAAATCACGCTGACCATCGATAGAACAATTTGCGGGATTGGTTTTCTAAAGCCTGTCTCGAATTGTGAATTTCCGCATGCGCGCGGCAGTCGGGAGGATCTGCAGTCTGACGATCCTGCTTTTTATTATATCGTAGGAACTTTGAATAGATAACGGCACATATATCTACTCTTCGTATAAATAACATTTGAAATAAATGACTTTATCCAGAAATAGCCAGATGTCTCTTTCTCTCTCTCTGCGTAAACATATTTAAATACCCCTTGTACAGCGCTAGGGAATTTGTTGGCGCTTTATAAATACTTGTAACTGTACATAACTGTCAGCGGATCCTCTGGGCATTAACCCCTTAACGACTAAGGGTCTCTAAAGCAATGCATTTGTGATGGAACGGTTCCGTCGTTGGTCCTTAAAGGGTTAAACCGTAGATTGTAACTGTAGACAGATCCGTCCTGTATTTACGCGATCCAGCATCAGTGCGGTGTCACTGTGTGTGTGCAACGGAGCAAAATACTTTGCAACATTGTATTTGGCACGCTTTCCATAGGGAATTGCTATACTGTTGCATTCTGTTTTTAGCCGCAGTTGGTTTGTAAGCTCTCAGGGTTAGCCGAGGTGTGGGTAAAATCAAGGGTCCAGAATCTAACGCACTTTCACCCCCACCCTCTACTGATCATCTCAGATCACTGTAAGTCATGGGACCTAGGAGAACCAGCTCATGGCCATAGATTGGAACCACATGATAAACATATACCAATTTTGTGGAGTCGGCATCACTAGGGAAACCCTGAATCCGGAGATTGTATCGAGCAGCATGTATGCCACCTGTTTATGCAATTTATTTGTGAATATCTTTGCATCAGAACGTTTTGCTTAACCACTTCACTACTATGATTGAGTATACTCGATCTTCAAAAGCTTCTGCTGGTATGTCTATCGAATATTCTCGATCTGGTCTAATTCTGGAGCAATGCAAAGGTATTTGGTTTACTGCAAATGAAATACGCTCGCAAAAGGGCTCTAGAATGTGCTCCCTAATTTTTAGCACCTTGGGCACTACAGTTGAGGAGCGAACACATTTGAACAGCTTCCATTTCCATTTCTCGCCTCCAAGGAAACACAGAGCCCAAACTGTATTATAGAGATGCAGTAGCACTTTTTAGCCAGCAGATGGCGCCACCTGTCTGTCAAGCAGCAAATACAGTATGAAAATGTGCTTCTGAGATTTCCAAGTACGATTTCACTGTATGGCTACTGCAAGGGATTTTTCCATAACGATACAGGTTCCTGATATTGGTTACATTGGAAAATCAGTGGGTAGTGAAGGGGTTAAGACTATAGTCCAACAAACTGCTGGAGAAGAGCCTCTTGAATAAATACAGGTAAATCAGAAAGCATTGGGATTGTTCAAATAGTTCAAAAGTATGAATCCTGCTCGAGCCGTTACACCTTTACAACCCGCAAACACAGGCCCTAGTATAACGTAGTTACTATATAGGCTGTATTCCAACTCTGATGTACATTTAACCAGAGCTGTTAACTTCCCAGAGCCATTATTGGGCCTAATCACAACCTGGCCATTAAGCAAAGCACTTGAGCCATACAGCATAACGGCTCAAGCGCTGTACTTATTTTTTACCCATTCCCAGCTGAGCTTGCGTCTTGGATGTTGCGCCAGGTTACTGTACATTAACGTTTCCTACACTTTGTATGGGAGACCCTAATGTGGCCCCAGTAGGTAGACAACTTCACCTAGTTCTCTCTCAATGTCTGACCCTGGTGTTAAGGGACTACACTTCAGCACAATCACAGAAAACCCAAACCTAAACCCACCCAAAAATCCCATACTCACCTCAGATCCCTCAGCGGCGAGAGCGGCGTTATGTGACGCTTCCTCACTCCCCAGGCAGAGATACACTGGGAACAAATTGTTCCCAGGGTTCCTCCAGGTACCCTCTGCCACCCCGATCGAATTTCATTCGCTCGAGCTCTGCAAGATCTCCTCCGTCTCCCTGGAGTCCACAAATCGATATGACGTGCAACACAGGTAGCAAGTGTCTACTGAAAAGAGTGCATCAGAAAAAAATACAATGTTTAGGTCCTACATGACCTTAATCATGTATATGGACTCTTGGAGCTGATAACACCAGGCGTGCTTAGTGTCGCCGGTGTTATCTCCCTGCAGCTCTGCAAAATTACGACTCGAGCTGCCGGCAAAGTGGCATGGTTGGTATACCAACGTTCAAGGTGAGCCGCAAGTGCAAAACATCAGCGCAAACGTTTTCCATTTGTGTCTTGCCTTTAACGTCCAGGTTGTGATCAGGGCCACAGTCCACAGAGTTGGTAGGTTTACACCAGCTCTGGTTAAGTTGGGATACAGCCCTCAATGTTCTCTGACCTCCTAGAATGGTGTTATTATTCCCAGAAGTGATCTTTTATCTACTCTGACTGTGCTGCTCCAAGATGCTCTCGTGGGATAGGATTCTAATCAGACCTCGTGGAATTGTGTTCTTCTCCGATGGTTTCGGATCTACCAGAACGGTTCCATGGTCTTTCTCCTCTAAGCACGCGGTTAGGAGGTCTGTTGCCATAACACTGTTCTCTGAATAGGCTCTTATGATTTCATGAAGTGATCTCCTGGTCCGAGCAGCTTTGAAATATCAGAATAGATTTCCTAGAATGCTATTATTCGCGGAGGAGATCTCTGGGGGTGGTTGCAAGTCTCCCAGGAACAGAAGTAATAGGATTAACATTATTTCATGATGAGATTTCGCACATTTTTCCAGTTTCTAGTAGATACATCAGTGTTTTCAGAAGATATCTAGTACAGTTATGTAACTCGTGTAGAAGAACTTCTAGGGTTGAACCGACCTGCGGAGAATTCGATGATTTCACTGCTCTTAGTTGACATCTCCTAAGTGCTTTCATGTCGAGTATCCCTTACGCAAAATGCTCTGGACCAGAAGTATTTTGGATTTTTTCAGCTTTTGGAATATTTGCATTTAATAATGACATACCTTGGGGGACCTTATATCCACACAGCCTGAAGGTCATTTTATACAAAATGTTTGGTAATTCTGTCCACTGTCATACGGTGTCATGTCTGGAATTTTTCACTTTTGGAGTCATGTTGGTGCTCTAAAAAAATTTCATATTTTGGAATATGTTGGATTTCCAGACAAAAGATCGGCAACCTGTAATATTCCCAGATTCCTCTGATGGCATCACTGCACGACGAGATCACTTAGGATGGTAATATCGGCCCAATACAGTTCCTACAAATTCCGTGTCCCCAGAAGATTTTGTGTCCTCAGAAGAAGGAGCGTATGTGTTTCCAATTACAAAGTCTAGCCAGGGATCTGGTATTTCAGAAGATATACTCTGCAGCAGGGCTGCTCAAACTGTGACCTCCAGATGTTCTGGAACTAAATTTCCCACAAAAGCTCTGTCGAACTAATGAGTGGCTGAGCATCATGGGAGATGTCCATAAAGTGTCTTTAGAATTTCAAAAATGTATTGAAAAGGCAAATGAAAAGGACAGATAAGTGAAAATTATTACAAAATGAGACGTATATATTTAAGGCTTTTTTACCTCATTTAATGCACGGCTATATGGGCACCATTAGTTGCACGAAGCACATCAAGACGGTACTGGATTTCTTGCCATGTTGGCTGTATCATCCCCTCATCAATGGTGGCGATGGCATCAGTGATCCTCTGCTTTAGATTAGTGATGTCCCATACCTTTGTTCCATACACCGTCAGGGTTATTCAAAGAGATCCGAATTGCTTGAGAAAGGTAACCGAACGCTGAAAATCAGCATTTGGTTACCTTTCCTGGCCATTCGGCTATTCAGAGAGCAGGCAATTCGCCAAATCCTGGCGAATTGCCTGAACATACGGTGCCTGTTCGGTGCCTGTTCGAGGGCAGTGAAATCCCCATGAAAAAGCACTGCTTCGGCTATTCAGAGAACACAAACCAGCAGTGAAAGGTTCCCCTAATGCCCTGCCATTCGGTGGTTTAATTCGGCAAGTTTATTCAGGAGAATCCCATAGGCTTCAATGTTAAAAATATTCCCATTTTAATTCAATATCTAATAAACCGTTCATTATAAAATTCTGCAGTAAAGAGTCTCTTTATTTATAGATTTTTTAGGATATTTTAAGCATTTTTCAGAATTTTTTTTTTTTAAAGGTCTGATTTTTTTTAAAAAAAATTTTTAAGTTTACTTATTTTTTTCTGTAACAGCCCTCTTTATTATCATTCCCTGGACCTCATATGTAAATTTCAGACATTTTCGCTCAGTAGTTTCTTTGCAAACAGCTTTTCACTTTCACACATTCACACAAACTGTTTTGCTAATTTATTCACTGCCTCTTCTGCGGTGTCGGCTTTTTCCAGAGGCTTCGCTGCGATTGATCGGCTCCTGCTCGGGTTTTTCGACGGGTTAATCCAGATGTTTTTGGGGGTTGTCGGCGTGCATTCGGTGGGTTTTGCAGTGAGTTTTCGTCGGGTTTGCGGCAGCCTTTCCCTGCAATTCGAGGACCCTGTGGTGTTTGCTGAATACACGGCAGGGTCACCGAAATGGGATCGGCAAAAGGAACCGAATTGAAGAGAACGAAAAGTTACCGAACGTGCGGTGACTTTTCGAATCTCTTTGAATTACCCTGCGTATCTTTAACATAACCCCATAGAAAGAAGTGGAGGGGAGTGATATCTGGTGAACGAGGTGGCCAGGGAATTGAGCCACCCCTTCCAATCCACCGGTCTGGAAATGTCACATTTAGGAACCCACGAACATGCAGTCCCCAATGTGGTGGTGCAGCATCTTGCTGGAAATGATGGTTGAAGGTCATGTAGTTGTGGTGCCACGTATTCAGTCAAAAGGCCAAGGTAAACATTTGTAGACAATTGATGTCTCGAGGAATAACTACTTCTTTCTATGGCGTTACGTTAAAGATACGGTGTATGGAACAAACACTAATCTAAAGCGAGGATCACTGATGCCATCGCCACCATTGATGAGGGGAAGCTACAGCCAACATGGCAAGAAATCCAGTACCGTCTTGATGTGCTTCATGCAACTAATGGTGCCCATATAGAGGTGTATTAAATGAGGCAAAAAACTATTTAATATATACGTCTTATTTTGTAATAATTTTCACTTATCTGTCTTTTCATTTGCCTTTGCAATAAATTTTTGAAATTGTAAAGAGACTTTATGGACACCCTGTAGTTCCAAAACATCTGAAGGGCCAAGGCTGAGCACCCCTGCTCTATGAAAATACAATTCTATATAGTGTATGTGGAACCTCCAAGTATTATATTGAATAGGGGAATGCGCTCTTAATAATGTTCACCTGGTTTAGTATCTTTGGTGTTCGTTCTTAATTGATTACAGGTTATTTCTGCCCCTACGTGTATTGATAGTCTCTTGCTTAACCAGAGGTTTCACACTCTGCCCCCCTAGATGTTCCTGAACAACAGCTCCCATGGTTCCCTGGCCATCATTTGCAGTCAAAGAATTCTGTGAATTGTAGGCATCAACATCTGAGGTGCCTATTCTGACATCCCTGTGTTAAAAGGTCTCATCGTTCCAGTCTCGCAGGAAATCACCATGTCGTAGAGGCTCTGTTAATACTCTGTTAGTATTGGATATTTAAGCCTTACCCTGAGTGGTCATGTAGAAAGCTGCCAGAGAGGCCTTCTGAGCCTGAGCCCTGCAACGACTGTAGAATAAAAGTCAGCATTTCATTCTTAAAGTCTTCCCCTATCAACAAGCCCTATACACAGACCACATTACGCTTGATCAGCGCCGTTGGCACCACCTTGAGTTTTTGACGCTACAAAGGGTAAAAGTGGGAGGCCGCCTCGGAGGACTGGATTTCCACTTGGGCCATCTTAAACTGGGTGCACTGGAGCCACTTGCGCAGGACTGCCGAACTGTGAGTTATCTGAGCGGAGCCCTGCAGCATCCTCAGGTTCTGCTGGTTGGCGTTGTTCTGGATTGCTTGAAGACGCAGTTGAAGACCCGCAGACAAATGCTGCAAAAATACGATAAAAATAAAATGACAAATATATATATGACTCAAAGTAGTTATCAAACAAGATATATACAAAGAGCCGGATTAAAAAGACATGGGAATGGATGATAACCACGATAATATATGCGCAAACGGGGGCTACTGTAGGAAAACCTGGGCACCATAATCAACCTTGACCTTGGACTGCGTCATCATAGGATTTATTGGGGGGGGGTGTTTAGGGAGTGCTACATGATTTTTCAAATGTAGAATAACGTAGTGCCAGCCTTCAGGAGGTGATAACGTTTTGCTTTCACATCCCGACAGTAATTAGCGCTAGCACTATCTAATACTTTACCTATCGAAACGCAAAAGTGGTTATTCAGAAAGAGCCGATCTGGCCCCGAAATGTCACCTAACAGTGAAATTCCCTGTTCGGTGACATTTCAGGGCTATACAGAGAGCAGGTACAGTGCTTGTTTAAAGGCAGTGAAATCCCTCATAGAGAAGCAATGGTTCGTCTATTCAGAGACACCGAACAGCAGAGAAAAGTTGCCCAAATGCCCTGCTGTTCGGTGGTTTCATTCAGCAGGTTTATTCAGGAGAATCCCATAGGCTTCAATGTTAAAATTATATAATAAACGGTTTATTCTTTTAATCTGCAGCAAAAGTCTCTTCATTTGTTCATTTCTTTTAGATTCTTTTAGGCATTTTTTGGGATTTTTCAGCAAAAAAAAATCCGTAAATTTTTTTAAATCGTTTTTTGTTTTTTTTGTAACAGACCTTTTTAGTATCATTCATTAGATCTAATATGTAAATTCCAGGCATTTTCATTCAGTAGTTTTTTACAAACAGCGTTTCAATTTTGACACTTTCAATAGTTTTTTTTACCCCGTTCAGCTTGTCAGATCTGTCCCACTGTTGCTCTGCGCTGTGATCGGTGGCTCATTGGCTTTTTCCGACGCGTTCACCATTTTTTTTTGCGCGGCTCCAGTGGGTTTTCGGTGGGTGTTCGGCAGGGTTTCCCTGCACTCCGGGGACCCTGCGGTGAATGCTGAATTCACTGCAGGGAGGGGAACTTTGATTCCCCGAAGTGCAGAGAAATGTGAGGAACGAGAGAACGTGCTATCTGAATAACCCCCAAAGTATATTTAAGCTCGCACAAAAACCGATGCGCGAAAGGATTACAAACATGCGTTAAACACACTTATCCTGGCGCTAACGCTTACATATCGAGGCGCTAACGTCTTATATTATGTGTTGGATCGCTAGGATTATGTCGTCAGAGTGAGCTCTCTGGGAAAAGGAACTGAAACATATTCCCACCGCTGGGATAAAGCTCCCAAGACATCCTCTCAACCTGAACTCTGAGCTGGTCAAAGAATAGCTAGCGTTCAGGAAGGGCATTAAATCTTAGTGCATTCGGGCAACGACCCATCTGTGAGACATTTTGCCCAAAATTAAAATTAAAATGAGGCACGGTCAGAGAATTCACCAGATGGGACCACGTATTTACCTTTAAATTTGACTGGATCATCGGCAGCCACATGGGAATGAGCTGTGAAACAAACACACAGTTATTCCGGCTCAGAATATAATCTCAGAAATGAGTCTGAGCAGGTAAATTAGCGCATTTAATGTTTATTTTTCCTTTTTCTATTGTCAGATTCTTTTTGTATCATACTACAAATGTTAATAACGATCGAAAGCCTGTGAAATACATGTAAAACGCGTCAGGACAAGAGCAAAGTATCGTGTGCTCGCGGATGGATTTCCAAATTACATTTTTTATTGGTGTTAATAGGCCGTGAAGCCATCTAGGAAGCCTGGGTACAGCCTCGCCTCACGCTTCGCTTTTAGGGATGTTCCCTAATATGCGAGCGTGCATCCTCTCATCGCTTGATGAGATATAGCAAGCTGCGTCTTGCCTTGTCAGTGTCAGGTTCCACCATTGCAGTGTTCAGTAGGTGTTCCTTGAAGGTGGGAAATCGAGCAAACGTTACGAGACTGGAACAAACAAAAAAGTGGACGGCGCCCAAAACCTATACCGCCACCAGTCAACCAAAGCCAAACCAGAAATACAGCGGTTTCCCCCAAACCAATGTGCAGAACAAATGATAAAATACGTATCTGGTGGCGCGATGGAAGTCGCTTATGGATGTCTGGTGGTTCTCTTAGTTCATTTGTCCACATGGATCATATGAAAAACAGAACAATATAATCGTATAGACTGCTTTAAACAGATTCTCAAAAGCGTTATATTGGGTCACCTTCTCAAGCAGAGAACTTAAGTACCCGAATGCGTTTATCCACTCAGAGCCAGTGTTCGGGCTCTAGATTTGTGAGTGCAATTACTATATAACGCTTTTGAGAATCTGTTTAAAACAGTCTATACGATTATATTGTTCTGTTTTTCATATGATCCATGTGGACAAATGAACTAAGAGAACCACCAGACATCCATAAGCGACTTCCATCGTGCCACCAGATACGTATTTTATCATTGTTACGAGACTGGCCCTGTGTGACGATGTTAAAGGGCTGCATCTTTGGTCATCGCATCAGCAGTCGAGAGGAGGGCTGCAAAGGGCATGAATGACCGCCTATAGGGCGGCGCTCCCGTTATAACCTGTCAATCCTAGCACAGAGGTCGATGTCGATCATTTAGTAGTGAAATATAAAAAGATCTACATAGTTGAAGGTTATTTGGATTTTCACAAAATACATATTTGAATTTAATAGGAAATTACAATAAAGATAATTTAATTCCCTATAAAATGATGAAGTTGTGTGAACCATTACAGGTTATATATATATAACCTAAACCCTGGCACTCTCCTCACAAATAGTTAATCCATGCCTCGGTGCCAAGACGTCCTGTTTATTACCATCAGAAGTACTGGACACACTCATTGTCTTCCATTAATAGATCTGCTTTATTGATCCATTTAAAGATCTGACGTTTTAGCTCCCAAAGAGCCTTTTGAAGGAACAGAACACGTTACGTTATATCCAAATAATAGTAAAGCCAAGAAATACACTCACCAATCTTGTTGCACAACACCCGTGGGCGCATCCACTCCAACCTGGAAATGGCACCTCGCTACGATACGACAGCAGCACAGGTTTCCTGGTTTCGAAGCCTCATTTTCAGTTTGGGGTGGAGGAAGCAGCGGACGTGGAGTAGCAAGCTTGGTGAGTGTATTCCTTGTTTTTACTATTAATTAGTTGATACTAGTACTGTTCCTTGAAACAGGCTCTTTGGGAGCCGAAATGTCAGATGTTTAAATGGATCAATAAAGTGGATTTTTTAAGTAGAAAATCTTGATTGGTTCCAGTATTTCTGATCATATTCAGAGCTTTAAAGTCCACTCGTCCACTCGCCTGGGACGAGGGATGATTGATCCCTGGCAAGTGTTAACTTGAAGCTCAGTGAGATCTGTTGTGGTGTGTTTAAATGAAAATGAATGTGTGTTGGTGTATACTGTATACAGGTATATCTCAAATACAGAGAGAAATCTGGTGCGGTCTGTGAGTAGCAGGAGTTGTAGTCCATGACAAGCTGCAGTGTTTGCTCCATGGCCAGCGTTGCTTATCGACATGATGCTTCGCAGCGGCACAGAAACATCTGCTAAATCTGCTTTACAATGATAATTTCGATCACGTGGAGACTCACATAATAAGTAAGATATCTACTGCTTAATTACCCAATGGCCATTAGACTTGGGATTCAGAATATAAATCTGATTATGTCAGTTTAACATTATCAAGATCCGCAATTACGTGTTTAAGCCTATGATCTCCCAGTAATCATTATTGACAGTATCTGATGACTCACATTCCATTCCCTGCCACGAATGCTGACCGACTGCCTAGAGATCATTCCAAGGGAGAAATAAAAGCTTTCAGAGTAATTATATTAACTGTACTGTTACATCATGGAGATTTAGAGGCTTCGTTCTTAGCCTCATACGCCAATGTTCTTCTAATGAATCCAAACCGATGTGTCTCCAAGCACTGAGAACATAATTAATATGTCTGTGTTCCAAATGGAATACTCCAGTATTCTGGCACAGTATCCCTGACATAATTCTTTCACAGTGGGCTAGATTCACTAGAGCTCCCCTGCTAGATCTAGAATTAAGTCATGAGATCTCAAGGGATTCTATTAGCTCAAAAATAGTGATGCAACGAGATTTCGGCCACCGAATTTATCGACCGAAAATGGTGCTTTTGGTTTCGGCCGAAATGGAAAATTCAGCCGACAAAAATCGGCCGAATATTTTCCTTTCAAAATAGGGCCTGGAGGTCCGGCCGAGCCAGGGGCTTGCATGAGCCTGGAGGACAACCGAGCTGCCTGCTCGGCCGGCCTCAAGGCTCAGGCGAGCCCCCAGCTTGGCCTGGGCCTCCAGGCCCAGGTCCTCATGTCGGATTTTTGGTTTCGGTATCGGTTTTCAAACGAACTGATCCTGAATTTTCGGTTTCGGTATCAGCCGGAAATTTCCATTTCGGTGCACCACTACTCAAAAACGTTAAAATCACGGAAAGCTGGATACCTTAAGGGTCACATCTTTACGATGGGCCACAAGAGCCCAATGAAGGGATACTCTGTTAAAAATAGAGTTCCCTTTTTAGTCCATATAAAATTGGGACAGAGGCTGCTGACAGCCTATGACCAATTCCTTTTTTTTTATTTTGGGATGATTTTACTCACTTTTTGTCCCTTGGCACGCACAGCTCCTCCTCTTCAGCTCAGGGACTCCCGAACCCGGAGTCCCTTAAGCTTTTTTGTACAATTTGTGCCCCTATGTAGGAACTACACGCCAGCACCGCTATGGGACTTGCGCATTTTATGTACACAAGGTCCGTAGCACTTGCCCAGAATGATAGATCAGAGCTGCGAGTACATGTGCAGGTCCAATCCATCAGATGACTGTCTGAGACTGCACACTACCATGATTGGTCTCAGAGAGAGTGATGTTGGCATGCTCTCGACGTTTGACCCCGGCCTAATCCTTTCTAGAGAAAATTCCTCCTCAGTTACTTACCTTGACAAATACAGTTGAATTACACTCCTGCAAGGCCTCCATCAGGCTTATGAGATGTAGGCAAACCATTTCAACCATCTAGAACAACGAAGATAAAAGGAACATTTAAAAATAAGTATTTAGAATTTATAATAATGAACGCGCCGGCCCCTCGTATTACTAGAAATGAACAATTAATAAACCATCAAAACACTGTAGCAAGTAGGGATGTGCATGGCTGAAAAATTCGTTTAGTTTCGTTTTTAAATAATTTTGTTTTCGGAATTTCGTAACTAATTTCATTTCGTATTTCGTTTAGTTTTGGATCGATTTGAAATTTAGAAATCGATTCGAATTTCATATATCAATTCGATAGTTGATATCAATTCGAATTTTGGATCACTAAATAAAACCCCAATTAATCAAATTTTGCTGTTAAAAGAAAAGCTAGGGTTAAATTTTAAGCTGTGTCACAGATTTAGTATTTGAGTCAAATTAAACAGTGAAACAAATTTAATTTGTTTCATAAAGTCCTTTGCTGACTATTACTTGTATTGTAAGTTAAGATCAATTCGATAGTTGATATCACTTATTCAAATTTTTCTGTTATGATGATGACACAGTGTAAAACAAAATAAATTTGCTATATACCGTTTCGTTTCGAATTCATATCGAATCGTTATTCGGAAGTACTTCCAAAATATGAATTGTCGAATTTTTCCGAAACGAATGCACATCTCTAGTAGCGAGTCGCTTCTTAGATACATGTCACTGACTTTTACTCCACACACTTTCTATTGGATATATAAACATTCGCTCACCCCTTACTTTAAAGGAGGAAAGTCATCCAGGGTGAAGAGACAGATTTTATTTTATGTAATGTTACATACAGGTGGCATCTGTTACAGTACAGGTCCATGTAGGGGTAAGATGATGCAGAGGCACACACAAGGTTAAGGTCATAGGCTTAACAAAAATAAGGCAGACACGCAAAAAAGTAGAGGTATGGAGAAGAAACAGTTTAGAGGAGATAGGAATGGGGCAGATAGAAAATGAGGGTAAAAGGATGGGTTAAAGACATAAATGGCATAAGACGAACGGTACAGAGGCACAGTGGGGTAAAACCAATGGGTTCGAAACAAAGGGGGTGAGAGTGATGGTGTAGAGACACAATCGGCCTGAGACGGACAGGGCAGATATGTAATAGGGATAAAAGGGATGGGATAGAAACACAATGGGCAAAAGCCAAATGGGACAGATGGGTAAAAAGGATAGATTAGAGACATAATGGGCCTGAGACGGACGGGGCAGATATGTGTTGGGGATAAAAGGGATTGGGAAAAAACACAATGGGCAAAAACCGAATGGGACAGCGGCACAGAGGGATAAAAAGAATAGGTTAGAGGCAATGGGGGTGAGGGTGATAGGGTAGAGACACAATGGGCCTGAGACGGACGGGGCAGATATGTGTTGGGGATAAAAGGGATGGGGAAGAAACACAATGGGCAAAAACCGAATGGGACAGTGCACACAGGGGTAAAAATAATAGGTTAGAGACAATGGGGGTGAGAGTGATGGGATAGAAGTGCAATGGGCATGAGATATTATGTGGGTAAAGGGGATGGGGTAAAACACAGTGGGCATATGTTGAATGGGATAGAGGCACTGTGGGGTGATAAGGATGGGGTAGAGATATAAGGGGCATGCAAGATGTTGAAAAGGTACAATGAGTTGAGAGGGTTGGTGTTGTGTTATGGAGAACTCTGGGCCCCCCAGATGTTTCTGAACTACAACTCCCATGACTCTCTGGCTATCCATTGCATTCAAAGAATCCTGAGCATTATAGGCAATAAACATCTGAGGATCTA
Organism: Leptobrachium leishanense; assembly: GCA_009667805.1. NCBI lineage: Eukaryota > Metazoa > Chordata > Amphibia > Anura > Megophryidae > Leptobrachium > Leptobrachium leishanense. The sequence continues at coordinate 18,209,916 of CM019075.1, forward strand.
TCTGAAAAACATCGGGGGGGGGGGCAGAGTTTGAGGTCTCTATCTAGAAGACTATAGCAGAGAATCGTGAATAGGAATTTGGTATCAGATCACCGGGGACGGTTATATTGAGGATTTCTTCTTACTATACCATTATGCCTCCCCCTTTCCTCATCCTACAGTCTGTATTACAGCATTCTGCATGAAACTCTCCCCAAATTCCACAACAAAAGCATCTCTCTTGTCCATTTCCCTCAGCGTGCGTCTGTCGTCCCTACAGGAAATCTTTCCTGTCATCTCCACGAAGGGCACAGAAAGTCTTTCCTTGCTCAAATTCAGCCGCCATAAAAGAGCAGTGATGGGGATTTGCCAGTCAAAGTGCGTAATGCGGCAATGTATCATAATATGCACAGAGGCTGCTACTTATATACAGTGGCAAGAAAAAGTATGTGAACCCTTTGGGATTACGTGGAGTTTTGCATGAATTGGTCATAAAATGTGTACTGATCCAGGGAGATGAGTGGAAGACGGCTTTTAGGTCACGATATGGCCATTTTGAATATATGGTGATGCCTTTCGGGCTATGCAATGCTCCCGCTATGTTTCAGCATTTTTTGAATGATATTTTTCGGGACCTTCTTGATAGCTATATACAGTGGCAAGAAAAAGTATGTGAACCCTTTGGGATTACGTGGAGATTTGCATGAATTGGTCATAAAATGTGCTCTGATCTTCATCTAAGTCACAACAATTTGAAAAACACAGTCTGCTTAAAATAATACAACACAAACATTAGATGTTTTCATGTTTTTATTGAACAGAACATGTAAACATTCACAGTGCAGGGTGGAAAAAGTATGTGAACCTTTGGACTTAATAACTGGTTGACCCTCCTTTGGCAGCAATAACCTCAACCAAACGTTTCCTGTAGTTGCAGATCAGACCTGCACAACGATCTGGAGTAATTTTGGACCACTCCTCTTCACAAAACTGTTTCAGTGTAGCAATATTCTTGGGATGTCTGGTGTGAATCGCTCTCGTAAGGTCATGCCACAGCATTTCAATCGGGTTGAGGTGAGGACTCTGACTGGGCCACTCCAGAAGGTGTATTTTGTTTTGTTGAAGCCATTCTTTTGTTGAATTACTTGTATGCTTTGGGTCATCGTCCTGTTGCATCACCCATCCTCGGCGGAGCTTCAGTTGGCGAACAGATGGTCTTACGTTTTCCTGCAAAATGTCTTGATAAACTCTGGAATTCATTTTTTCCATCAATGACAACAATCCGTCCAGGCCCTGAGGCAGCAAAGCAGCCCCAAACCATGATGCCCCTCCGCCATGTTTTACAGTGGGGATGAGGTTTTGATGTTGGTGTGCTGTGCCTTTTTTTCTCCACACATAGTGTTGTGTGTTTTTTCCAAACAACTCAATTTTGGTTTCATCTGTCCACAGAATATTTTGCCAGTAGTGCTGTGGAACATCCAGGTGCTCTTTTGCAAACTTTAAACGTGCTGCAATATTCTTTTTGGACAGCAATGGCTTCCTCCGTGGTGTCCTCCCATGTACTCCATTCTTGTTTAATGTTTTCCTTATTGTAGATGTGTCAACAAAAATGTTAGCATGTGCCAGAGATTTCTGTAAGTCTTTAGCTGGCACTCTAGGATTCTTCTTTACCTCATTAAGCATTCTGCGCTGTGCTCTTGCAGTCATCTTTACAGGACGACCACACCTAGGTAGAGTAGCAACAGTGCTGAACTTTCTCCATTTGTAGACAGTCTGTCTGACAATGGACACATGAACATCAAGGCTTTTGGAGATACTTTTGTAACCCTTTCCAGCTTCATGCAAGTTAACAATTCTTGATTGTAGGTCTTCTGAGAGCTCTTTTCTGCGAGGCATGGTTCACATAGGCAGTGCTTCTTGAAACCAGTAAACCCAAAACTGGTGTGTGTTTTTAAAGGGCAGGACAGCTTTCAGCAACACATCCAATAATATCACACTGATTGGACTCAAGGTTGGCTCACTTCTGGCTCCAATTAGCTCTTGGAGAATTCATTAGGCTAGGGGTTCACATACTTTTCCCACCCTGCACTGTGAATGTTTACATGTTCTGTTCAATAAAAACATGAAAACATATAATGTTTGTGTTGTATTATTTTAAGCAGACTGTGATTTTCAAATTGTTGTGACTTAGATGAAGATCAGAGCACATTTTATGACCAATTCATGCAAAACTCCACGTAATCCCATAGGGTTCACATACGTTTTCTTGCCACTGTAAACAGAGTTACAGTATGTACACAAATCGTAACAGTTTTACCTTTATGTGTAAATATTTAAGAGAAACCCAAATAGGCAGATTTAATCTATTTTTATGATTATTAAAGATTGTAGCAGTTTTTCCAAAACTCCTGGAACACAACAAAAAGAAATACAACTTTATTTTATCTTGCCTCTTTTTGAATTTTTTTTTATTCACATTGTTTATTTAATTTTTATGATTATTAAAGATTGTAGCAGTTTTTCCGAGGCTCCTGGGACACAAAAAGAAATACAACTTTATTTTATCTTGCCTCTTTTTGAATTTTTTTTTATTCACATTGTTTATTTAATTTTTATGATTATTAAAGATTGTAGCAGTTTTTCCGAGGCTCCTGGGACACAAAAAGAAATACAACTTTATCTTATCTTGCCTCTTTTTCGGATTTTTTAAAATTTCATTTTGTTTAATTCATTTTTATGATTAGTAAAGATTGTAGCTGTTTTTGCGAGGCTCCTGGGACACAAAAAAAAATACAGCTTTATTTTATCTTGCCCCCTTTTTTGGATTTATTTATATTTTATATTGTTAATCCTTTCACTGCTGAGGACGTGTGGGGAAAGTCCTCATTGACTCCTAAGGAAAGATAGGGGTGGAGATTGGGGGTTCCTTTGAACCACGATATCTCCCCACTGTTGGCAGCTAGAGGGTCATGTTTGTTATCAGTAGAAAGGCCAGAGCATGGCCTTTCCAATGATACCAAACATGACCATGTTTAAAGTAAAGAAGAAAAATTAGACCCGAAATGGCTCAGCAGTGAAGGGGTTAATTCAGACTTGGAACATGCAATCCGCAGTCGCAAGTTAAAGCTTCATTATCATTGCTATTTTTTTTTTTCTTCGAACCAAAATCCACTTCCAGAGAGAAGTGATATTTAAAAAATATTTTCAGGTGTTTTTTTTTAATTATTTATGGAGACTTAACGCACACAGAGCTTCTTTTATTTTCAAAAAAATCTGCTGATAATGGTGAACCTGGAGCCCCTGAGCCCGACAGAACGGATTGAGGTGATAAATGAGGACAGGGACATGACAGGAGGCTAAAATCCGATGTCGCTGATTTTAGAGATGGTTCAAACCGACCTCTCCTTTGCTTTTTCGTAGAAAGAGGGGAAAAAAGTTTTCCTGGCCATGCATGTAGAATCAATGTGGTTGAGTGGAGGTGAAACCACACGAGTAAAGATCCGATACGCTGTGAGTCACGGATTATTTTTGTTTGCAGGCAGATGCATTTCCATTGTAGGTAAATATAACCATGTGAGCCATTAGAATACACAAATAAAACACTTAGCACACAGAGCGCGCCTGAAGGAAACAAACACAACCACAATGCTTTTACATTGCATTATGGTTAAAAAAAATCATATTACCTCTGGGATAATAAAGCGCAGTAAGAATCCAGCCACAAAATGCTGATATCTGGATTGGATCGAATGTAAATTCTGCTGGATTTTTGGCCATTCATTGGCTTTATGCACCAAAAACTAATTATGGGATGAAAAGGATGAGCTCCAGGTTCCCTATATGGAAGTAGCAGGACTGTCAAACTTCAGCTCACCCCCCCCCCCCCAGATGTTTCTGGATTACAACTCCCATGATTCCCTGGGCATCTATTACATTGTATGAATACTGGGAATTGTAGGCCTCTGCATCTTGGGGGCCGTGAGTTTGACAACCCTGGTGTACATGGTTAATATTTTGGAGCGAGTGGGTGATGCTGTCACGTCACAAATCAGCAGTGATGGCCGGAAGGTTACAAGGATAATATATAAAGAGTTATTCAAACAGAGCCGAATTGGCTCCAAAATTGCACTGAACAGTGAATTTCCCCGTACAGTGCAACTTTGTGGCCATTCGGGCTATTCAAAAAGATGGCTAGATGCCAAATTTTGGCAAATTGCCTGCAAATACCGTGCCTGTTCGGTGGCAGTGAAATCCCCATAGAGAAGCAACGGTTCGTCTATTCAGAGAACACCGATTGAATTTTGGTGGAATTTCAGTGCTCTTTGAATAACCCCTATAGTATTGCATTATGGGAAGCGCAGAGCCGCTAGAGTTTTATGTATGGATACATACAGGGTTATTCAAAGAGATCCGAATTGTGGCTGAAAGGTAACCGAACAGTGAAATTTAGCGTACGCTTATCTTTCCTGGCCATTCGGCTATTCAGAGAGCAGGCAGTTCGCCAAATCCTGGCGGATTGCCTGCACATACGGTGCCTGTTCGTTGCCTGTTCGAGGGCAGTGAATCCCCATAGAGAAGCAATTCTTCAGCTATTCAGAGAACAAAACCCAGCAGTGAAAGGTTCCCGAAATGCCCTGCCATTCGGTGGTTACATTCGACAGGTTTATTCAGGCGAATCCCATAGGTTTCAAAGTTAAAAATATTCCCGTTTTAATTCAATATCTAATAAACCGTTTATTATAATATTCTGCAGTAAAAAAGTCTCTTTATTTTTAGATTTTTTAGGATGTTTTAGGATTTTTTTGCGAAAATCTTTTCGTTTTTTTTAAATCGTTTTTTCTTTTTTCTGTAACAGCCCTTTTAATTATCATTCATTGGATCTTATATCTAATTTCAGACATTTTCGCTCAGTAGTTTCTTTGCAAACAGCGTTTCACTTTTCAAACATTCAAGCGTCCTGTTTTTTTTTTGTTCACTCCATTCGTCTGCAGTGTCGGGTTTTTCCGGTGGCTGCTCTGCGTTGTGATCGGCGGCTGCTCGGGTTTCTCCGGCGTGTTCGGTGGGGTTAATCCAGATGTTTTTGCGTGTTTCGGTGTACGTTTGCCGAGTTTTGCGCTGAGTGTTCGGCGGGTTTGCAGCGGCTTTTCCCTGCACTACGACGACCCTGTGGTACTTGCTGAATACACCGCAGGGTCGCCGACATGGGATCGCCAAATCGCACCGGATTGAAGAGAACGATAAGTCACCGAACATGCAGGGACTTTTCGATTCTCTTTGAATAACCCTGTTAGTATTGCATTATGGGAAGCGAAGAGCCGCTAGAGTTTTATGTATGGATACATAGTAACTATTGCATTATGGGAAGCGCAGAGCTGCCAGAAGTCTCTGTACTGATACTTACTAATGTATTGTGTGCCATCAGTTGGAGGATGCTGGGGGTCACTCGGCTCCAGAACTCTAAGGCAGTCAAAATAGCTGTGAAGCTGAATTCGTTTTGGTTCTGCATAGATGGGGCGATGGCTGCCTGTTCACAGTATACAGTCCACAACTGGGCAAAGATGAAGGCGTGGAAAAGTGAACACATGTGGAGCACAGAGGTCTGTAAGAAGAAGCATCAGGTCATCTACACTGTTATCCTTATTATAATTATTTATTACTGAACATATTCCGCAACGCAGTGGGAGGAGTGGAACAAACAAACAATAAATTCAAACGTAATAATGATAGGATCCCGCTGCAGAGTTTACAATCTAAAAGGAGTGTGCTGACACACAGAGGTGAGGATAAATAGCAGAGTATGAGATGCATGAGGAGCAGTGTGGGAGAGCGATTAGGATGGGGCAGTGTGGGTGAGAGATTAGGATAAGAAACATAGAAACATAGAAAAAATGTCGGCAGATAAGAACCTTTCGGCCCATCTAGTCTGCCCAATTACATGGATACTTTACCTGGATTTATCTTTTGTTTAGGATAGCCTTATGCCTATCCCATGCTTGCTTAAATTCAATTACTGTTTTGGCCTCTACCACTTCTACTGGAAGACTGTTCCATGTATCCACCACCCTCTCAGTAAAATAATGCTTTCTGATGTTACTTTTAAACCTTTGCCCCTCTAATCTAAGACTATGTCCTCTTGTTTTGCTATTTTGTTTCCTTTTAAATATACTCCCTTCCTCTACCTTGTGGATTCCCTTTACGTATTTAAATGTTTCTATCATATCTCCTCTGTCTCGTCTTTTTTCCAAGCTGTACATGTTAAGATCATTAAGCCTTTCCTGGTAACTTTTCTCCTTCAAGCCCTACACCATTTTAGTAGCCCTTCTCTGAACTCTCTCTAAGATGTCTATATCCTTCTGGAGATACGGTCTCCAGTACTGCACACAGTACTCCAAGTGAGGTCTCACCAGTGCTCTGTACAGTGGCATGAGCACTTCCCTTTTCCTACTGCTAATACCTCTCCCTACACAACCAAGCATTCTGCCAGCATTTCCTGCTGCTCTATTACATTGACTACTTACCCTTAGATCCTCTGAAATAATAACCCCTAAATCCCTTTCCTCAGATGTTGAGGTTAGGACTGTATCAAATATTCTATATTCAGCCCTTGGGTTTTTACGTCCCAGGTGCATTATCTTGCACTTATCCACATTAAAACTCAATTGCCACAACTCCGACCATTTTTTTAGTTTACCTAAATCATTTGTCATTTGGCTGATCCCTCCAGGAACGTCAACCCTGTTGCAAATCTTTGTGTCATCAGCAAAAAGACATACTTTTCCATTAATACCTTCTGCAATATCACTAATAAAAATATTAAGAGAATGGGTCCAAGTACTGACCCCTGAGGTACCCCACTGGTAACAAGACCTTGTGCCGAATAAACTCCATTTACCACAACCCTCTGTTGTCTGTCACTCAGCCACTGCCTAATCCAGTCAACAATATTGGAATCTAAACTCAAAGATTGCAATTTATTGATAAGCCTTCTATGCGGAACAGTATCAAAAGCCTTACTGAAATCTAAATAAGCAATGTCTACTGCACCACCTGTGTCTATTATTTTTGTTACCCAATCAAAAAAATCAATAAGATTAGTTTGGCATGATCTCCCTGAGGTAACCCATGTTGTTTCTGATCCTGTAATCTATGTGTTTTTAGATGTTCAACAATCCTTTCCTTTAACATGGTTTCCATTAATTTCCCCTACTGACGTAAGACTAACTGGCCTATAGTTCCCCGATTCCTCCCTACTACCCTTCTTGTAAATGGGCACAACATTTGCTAATTTCCAGTCTTCTGGGACGACTCCCGTTAACAAGGATTGGTTAAATAAATCTGTTAATGGTTTTGCTATTACATCACTGAGCTCTTTTAATAATTTAGGGTGGATCCCATCAGGCCCCATTGACTTATTTGTCTTTACTTTAGACAGCTGCTGTAGAACCTCCTCCTCTGTAAACTGATATGTAAATGTCTCTTTAGTGTTCTCTCCTAACTGAGGTCCCTTTCCTTCCTTTTCTTCTGCAAAGACTGAACAAAAATATTCATTGAGGCAGTCAGCGAGACCTTTATCCTCTTCTACATACCTTCCTTCCTTTGTTTTTAATCTAACTAATCCTTGTTTTACTTTTCTTTTCTCGTTTATGTATCTAAAAAATGTTTTGTTCCCCTTTTTTACTGACTGAGCTATTTTCTCTTCTGCGTGTGCTTTGGAAGCTCTTATAAATTGCTTTGCCTCTTTCTGCCTAATTTTATAGGTTTGCCTATCTTCTTCACTCTGAGTTTTTTTATAATTATTGAATGCTATCTTTTGTTCTTCACTATTTTGGCCACTTCTGCAGAGTACCACAGTGGTTTCTTCCCTTTTTTGTTTTTGCTAACAAGCCGAATGCAATTTCCTGTGGCCATCAATAATGCTTCCTTTAAATAATCCCATTTCTCCTGGACTCCCTTTAAACTCCTCCAGTCTGATAATGACTCCTTCACACAAAATCTCATTTTAGAAAAATCTGTTTTTTTAAAGTCTAAAACTTTCGTTCTTGTGTGGTGCGGCTCCATCCCTGTTGTTATATTAAACCATACTGACTGGTGATGACTAGATCCCAAATTTTCACCTACAACAACGTCTGATACCAAACCTCCATTTGTGAGTATTAAATCCAATATGGCCTCTTTACGGGTCGGCTCCTCAACTACTTGTGTTAGAGATTAGAGATAATCCCAGTAGGGAGTTTAGAATATTTGTACTCCTGGTGCACCCAGCTGTTTTGGTTTTCCAGTTCACATCAGGAAGATTAAAGTCCCCCATGATAATAATTTCCCCCTTCATTGCCATTTTGGCTATTTCCTCAACCAGCAGATTATCTAGTTCTTCTGCTTGTCCAGGGGGTCTATAGATCACACCTACACGAGCTACTGTATGATTGCCAAATGTTAGCGTAACCCAAACTGACTCTATGTTCACCTCGCTCACTTTTATTTGGTTCGTTTTTATGTTGTTTTTCACATACAGGGCCACTCCTCCTCCTTTCCTACCTTCTCTGTCTTTTCTCTATATAAAGAGTACCCCGGTATTGTTATGTCCCAGTTATTTTTCTCACTGAACCATGTCTCAGTAACCGCCACTAAATCTACTTTTTCAGCTGCCATCATTGCCTCTAGTTCATTGATTTTATTGACTAAACTGCGAGCATTTGTAGACACGACTCTGAGCTTGTCATTTTTTACCTCGCATGTTGCTTGCACCCTCCGATTTAGTTTTGGGGGACAATCGGGCAGATTGTTTTTTACCCTTTTGTCCCCCCCTCCTAGTTTAAAATATTTCTTTGCGAAACCTTTGAACTTCTCACTGAGAACATATGTTCCCTTATGAGTAAGATGCAAACCATCTTTTTTATACAGTTCCTTTCTGCTCCAATTAGAGCTATCATGGGACACAAAGCCAAATCCTTGCTCCCGACACCATTCCCGAAGCCACAAATTGAATTCCCTATTGCACATCTGCCTATCTTGAATGTTATGCACAGGCAAAACTTCAGAGAATGACACAGTGGACGCAATCTGCTGTATTTCACCTCCAAGAACACAAAAATCTTCCTTAATCTCAGAAACCTCATTGCTAGCCAAGTCATTTGTCCCTAGATGGACTAGAACGTCCACTTCCCCTTGTTGCTTTGCTTGTTTGACAATATTGAGAATACGTCTCTTGTCTCTACGAGCAGTAGCCCCAGGAAGACATCTCACCAAACCACTACTCTCCAGCTCAACACCTCTTATGATAGAATCACCCAGCAACAATTGCCTTCTATCAAGTCCCACCTTTTCATTTTTGTCCTTGGTTGCAGTGCTGCATACCTTAGGCATAGTCTCTCTAAGGGCACTGTGGGAGAGAGATTAGGATGGGGCAGTGTGGGAGAGAGATTAGGATAAGGGCAGTGTGGGAGAGAGATTAGGATGGGGCAGTGTGGGAGAAAGATTAGGATGGGGGAGTGTGGGAGAGCGATTAGGATGGGGCAGTGTGGGAGAAAGATTAGGATAGGGGCAGTGTGGGAGAGAGATTAGGATGGGGCAGTGTGGGAGAAAGATTAGGATAAGGGCAGTGTGGAAGAGAGATTAGGATGGGGCAGTGTGGTAGAGAGATTAGGATGGGGCAGTGTGGGAGAAAGATTAGGATGGGGCAGTGTGGGAGAGAGATTAGGATAAAGGCAGTGTGGGAGAGAGATTAGGATAAGGGCAGTGTGGGAGAGAGATTAGGATGAGGCAGTGTGGGAGAAAGATTAGGATGGGGCAGTGTGGGAGAGAGATTAGGATGGGGAAGTGTGGGAGAGCGATTAGGATGGGGCAGTGTGGGAGAAAGATTAGGATAAGGGCAGTGTGGGAGAGAGGATAAGGGCAGTGTGGGAGAGAGATTAGGATGGGGCAGTGTGGGAGAGAGATTAGGATGGGGCAGTGTGGGAGAAAGATTAGGATGGGCAGTGTGGGAGAGAGATTAGGATGGGGCAGTGTGGGAGAAAGATCAGGATGGGGCAGTGTGGGAGAGAGATTAGGATAAGGGCAGTGTGGGAGAGAGATTAGGATGGGGCAGTGTGGGAGAAAGATTAGGATAAGGGCAGTGTGGGAGAGAGATTAGGATGGGGCAGTGTGGGAGAAAGATTAGGATAAGGGCAGTGTGGGAGAGAGATTAGGATGAGGCAGTGTGGGAGAAAGATTAGGATGGGGCAGTGTGGGAGAGAGATTAGGATGAGGCAGTGTGGGAGAAAGATTAGGATGGGGCAGTGTGGGAGAGAGATTAGGATAAGGGCAGTGTGGGAGAGAGATTAGGATGGGGCAGTGTGGGAGAAAGATTAGGATGGGGCAGTGTGGGAGAGAGATTAGGATAAAGGCAGTGTGGGAGAGAGATTAGGAAAAAGCAAGTGTGGGAGAGAGATTAGGATGAGGCAGTGTGGGAGAAAGATTAGGATGGGGCAGTGTGGGAGAGAGATTAGGATAAGGGCAGTGTGGGAGAGAGATTAGGATGGGGCAGTGTGGGAGAAAGATTAGGATAAGGGCAGTGTGGGAGAGATATTAGGATGGGGCAGTGTGGGAGAAAGATTAGGATGGGGCAGTGTGGGAGAGAGATTAGGATGGGGCAGTGTGGGAGAAAGATCAGGATGGGGCAGTGTGGGAGAGAGATTAGGATAAGGGCAGTGTGGGAGAGAGATTAGGATGGGGCAGTGTGGGAGAAAGATTAGGATAAGGGCAGTGAGGGAGAGAGATTAGGTTGGGGCAGTGTGGGAGAAAGATTAGGATGGGGCAGTGTGGGAGAGAGATTAGGATGAGGCAGTGTGGAGAAAAAGATTAGGATGGGGCAGTGTGGGAGAGAGATTAGGATAAGGGCAGTGTGGGAGAGAGATTAGGATGGGGCAGTGTGGGAGAAAGATTAGGATGGGGCAGTGTGGGAGAGAGATTAGGATAAGGGCAGTGTGGGAGAGAGATTAGGATGGGGGCACTGTGGGAGAGAGATTAGGATGGGGCAGTGTGGTAGAGAGATTAGGATGGGGCAGTGTGGGAGAAAGATTAGGATGGGGCAGTGTGGGAGAGAGATTAGGATAAAGGCAGTGTGGGAGAGAGATTAGGATAAGGGCAGTGTGGGAGAGAGATTAGGATGAGGCAGTGTGGGAGAAAGATTAGGATGGGGCAGTGTGGGAGAGAGATTAGGATAGGGCAGTGTGGGAGAGAGATTAGGATGGGGCAGTGTGGGAGAGAGATTAGGATAAGGGCAGTGTGGGAGAGAGATTAGGATGGGGGCACTGTGGGAGAGAGATTAGGATGGGGCAGTGTGGTAGAGAGATTAGGATGCGGCAGTGTGGGAGAGAGATTAGGATGGGGCAGTGTGGGAGAGAGATTAGGATAAGGGCAGTGTGAGAGAGAGATTAGGATAAGGGCAGTGTGAGAGAGAGATTAGGATGGGGCAGTGTGGGAGAGAGATTAGGATGGGGCAGTGTGGGAGAAAGATTAGGATAAGGGCAGTGTGAGAGAGAGATTAGGATGGGGCAGTGTGGGAGAGAGATTAGGATGGGGCAGTGTGGGAGAAAGATTAGGATGGGGCAGTGTGGGAGAGAGATTAGGATGGGGCAGTGTGGGAGAAAGATTAGGATGGGGCAGTGTGGGAGAGAGAGTAGGATGGGGCAGTGTGGGAGAAAGATTAGGATGGGGCAGTGTGGGAGAGAGATTAGGATAAGGGCAGTGTGGGAGAGAGATTAGGATGGGGCAGTGTGGGAGAAAGATTAGGATGGGGCAGTGTGGGAGAGAGATTAGGATAAAGGCAGTGTGGGAGAGAGATTAGGATAAAGGCAGTGTGGGAGAGAGATTAGGATGAGGCAGTGTGGGAGAAAGATTAGGATGGGGCAGTGTGGGAGAGAGATTAGGATAGGGCAGTGTGGGAGAGAGATTAGGATGGGGCAGTGTGGGAGAGAGATTAGGATAAGGGCAGTGTGGGAGAGAGATTAGGATGGGGGCACTGTGGGAGAGAGATTAGGATGGGGCAGTGTGGTAGAGATTAGGATGCGGCAGTGTGGGAGAGAGATTAGGATGGGGCAGTGTGGGAGAGAGATTAGGATAAGGGCAGTGTGAGAGAGAGATTAGGATGGGGCAGTGTGGGAGAGAGATTAGGATGGGGCAGTGTGGGAGATTAGGATAAGGGCAGTGTGAGAGAGAGATTAGGATGGGGCAGTGTGGGAGAGAGATTAGGATGGGGCAGTGTGGGAGAAAGATTAGGATGGGGCAGTGTGGGAGAGAGATTAGGATGGGGCAGTGTGGGAGAAAGATTAGGATGGGGCAGTGTGGGAGAGAGAGTAGGATGGGGCAGTGTGGGAGAAAGATTAGGATGGGGCAGTGTGGGAGAGAGATTAGGATAAGGGCAGTGTGGGAGAGAGATTAGGATGGGGCAGGGTGGGAGAAAGATTAGGATGGGGCAGTGTGGGAGAGAGATTAGGATAAAGGCAGTGTGGGAGAGAGATTAGGATAAAGCAAGTGTGGGAGAGAGATTAGGATGAGGCAGTGTGGGAGAAAGATTAGGATGGGGCAGTGTGGGAGAGAGATTAGGATAAGGGCAGTGTGGGAGAGAGATTAGGATGGGGCAGTGTGTGAGAAAGATTAGGATAAGGGCAGTGTGGGAGAGAGATTAGGATGGGGCAGTGTGGGAGAAAGATTAGGATGGGGCAGTGTGGGAGAGAGATTAGGATGGGGCAGTGTGGGAGAAAGATTAGGATAAGGGCAGTGTGGGAGAGAGATTAGGATGGGGCAGTGTGGGAGAGAGATTAGGATGAGGCAGTGTGGGAGAAAGATTAGGATGGGGCAGTGTGGGAGAGAGATTAGGATGAGGCAGTGTGGAAGAAAGATTAGGATGGGGCAGTGTGGGAGAGAGATTAGGATAAGGGCAGTGTGGGAGAGAGATTAGGATGGGGCAGTGTGGGAGAAAGATTAGGATGGGGCAGTGTGGGAGAGAGATTAGGATAAAGGCAGTGTGGGAGAGAGATTAGGATAAAGCAAGTGTGGGAGAGAGATTAGGATGAGGCAGTGTGGGAGAAAGATTAGGATGGGGCAGTGTGGGAGAGAGATTAGAATAAGGGCAGTGTGGGAGAGAGATTAGGATGGGGCAGTGTGGGAGAAAGATTAGGATAAGGGCAGTGTGGGAGAGAGATTAGGATGGGGCAGTGTGGGAGAAAGATTAGGATGGGGCAGTGTGGGAGAGAGATTAGGATGGGGCAGTGTGGGAGAAAGATCAGGATGGGGCAGTGTGGGAGAGAGATTAGGATAAGGGCAGTGTGGAAGAAAGATTAGGATGGGGCAGTGTGGGAGAGAGATTAGGATAAGGGCAGTGTGGGAGAGAGATTAGGATGGGGCAGTGTGGGAGAAAGATTAGGATGGGGCAGTGTGGTAGAGAGATTAGGATGGGGCAGTGTGGGAGAGAGATTAGGATGGGGCAGTGTGGGAGAAAGATTAGGATGGGGCAGTGTGGGAGAGAGATTCGGATGGGGCAGTGTGGGAGAGAGATTAGGATGGGGCAGTGTGGTAGAGAGATTAGGATGGGGCAGTGTGGGAGAGAGATTAGGATGGGGCAGTGTGGGAGAGAGATTAGGATGGGGCAGTGTGGTAGAGAGATTAGGATGGGGCAGTGTGGGAGAGAGATTAGGATGGGGCAGTGTGGGAGAAAGATTAGGATGGGGCAGTGTGGGAGAGAGATTAGGATGGGGCAGTGTGGGAGAGAGATTAGGATGGGGGCAGTGTGGGAGAAAGATTAGGATGGGGCAGTGTGGGAGAGAGATTAGGATGGGGCAGTGTGGTAGAGAGATTAGGATGGGGCAGTGTGGGAGAGAGATTAGGATGGGGGCAGTGTGGGAGAAAGATTAGGATGGGGCAGTGTGGGAGAGAGATTAGGATGGGGGCAATGAGGGGATTATGGAGTGAGCTGACAGGCAAATACCTTTAAGGCAAATACAGACACAATCAGTGCACAAGGGGGATTCTGGGAGAGCCTTCTTTATGCAAAATATCTGGGGTGTATATGGGAAGCAGAGCACGAGAAATACTGTAATTATGTCGGGAAATAAAATGCACCCAAATGTTACAATTAGGTTTACAGGGTGTTAGGGATAACGAGCAATTCCATTTAATGTCAATTTAGGATTATGGGAAAGTTGTCTTGCAGGGTCTGTGGGCTGTAATGCTCGTCACTCTCAGCAAGGATCCGCTTGGCTGTCCCATAATGTACATTTCATTATCATCCGTCAAACCATGTCCAATAAATAACTGACATGTTCATGCTTAAACCTTGTACCTTGGACTGTTCCGGGAACCCCATGAGGATGATGATGAGGTGATCGGCCACCTGGGAGCCAGCGTCCAGCGGGATTGGCATACAAGGCGCGGGGGAATTCATGCAGACCACCCCATGAGTAAGGGATCCCAGAAGAAGCCACGAAAGGAGGCGAACGTGTGAAACGCACTCAATAAATTCTTTAGGTCTGTTGGGAGGTGAAGAGAAAAAAAAATGAACTTTCGAGATTCTTTTCAAAATGATAGCATTAGATACAGAAGGAGTTAATCTAGTTTATTCATCGGCGTTCGGGATACTGCAGACACCGGTCTCTGCTTCTTACCTTCCTTATTCGCAAGAAAAGGCACAAGGATCTCTGCCATTGCATTCAGTGCTGAAGAGGAGGCGGGGAGGGGGACTGATATCCTTTTACAGAAAGTGATTGGAAACAAACTGAGCGTTCAGGATATTAAACTAAGAGATTCAGAAACATCATAATTGGCCTCTTCAAAGATTTAAAGGGAATCTTGGTGCTGCTGTCAGCCTTGATATTTGTGTATGTATATGCATGGGTACGTACACACACATGAACACACAAACACACATGGCTCCAGGAGTTATCAGATTGATTAATATAGGGGAGGGTAACCTTGACACTACAGATGCTATGAAGCGACACCTCCCATGATGCTCAGATAGCTGTTAGATTGTCTGAGCCTCATGGGAAATGTAGTTCCAAAACATATGGACAGCCAAGGTTGGTGATCCTTGGGTTAAGACACGTTTCAAACGATAATAAATGTTATTATACTTCTCTTGTTTCCGTTTCCTCTTGATGCCTTTGTTACTATCCTAAATCTCTCTTAGGGTTAGGTGACATGATATGAAGTTTCTGGGAACAGCCCCAACTCTCCAGCGACATTCTCTGACATACCGGAGCCCCTCTCTGTCCATTTGAAATGTTGGGTGGTGTGACAATTAAACCCAAAAGTCAAGATGCCTGTATGATTCCTATTTAGGGACCGACTGCCTTAAAGACCGCGGGTTCCTTACCCCTGCTGCATGGATATGGGTGGGTGGTAGAGCCAGGGTAGATATCGAGCGACAGCCTTGTTGTCTCTGTGGTTGCCTCGTGTTATTTCCATAGAGGCAATCTGGGCGAGTCCAACTTTAAGGTGCCCTCCGAAAGTGTCTTCATGCAAGGGTTGGGAGCAGGTCTTCATGTGGCTCTGCGGGGGAAAAAATACGTAATGCACGCGAGCGACATGAGGCAAAAATAGTCAAGATGAAGGAATACCTAAAGAATATGCAATCTCCTTGCAATTTTCCTACCACTTGGTTTTTTAACCCTCCATTCATGAGCGCTCTAGCAATGATTTGGTTTCTGAATAGACACCGATATACCAAATGAAACGAACCGAAATTACGAAATGAAACTAAACAAAAAAACTAAACGAAATAACGAAAACTAAATTAATTTGAAACAAAACAAAACAAATTTTCCAGATGTGCACACCTCTATAGCTTATTCTTTGCTGGAAATTTTACAAAACCCCAATTTTTTTGGAGCACCACCATGATGCCACGAGTGTAAAGTTCCACATCTGAAATCATGGGACGGGAACAAAATTATTATAATGATTGTATACAATGCCAAAGCCAACCTGTGACGTGTAAAACAAGTCCTCCGTGCTCATAGCAAACCACATACTTAGCAGCATGCCTACCTTTAGTTTGGTTAGGGTGTGCATATCAGCAATAAAGTCCAGGATTTCGCCGATGTATTGGCGCGTGCACTCCATGGCTGCTGTGCCACACTGGGAACGGAAGAAATTAATAATCAGCTGAAGATATAACAGGGAGCTTAAAAGTCTTCTATTCTCCCCACTGGTGATGTTCTTTGAATACATCCCACCAGGGGTCAAGTCCTGGGAAAAAAAGTGAGGGAACTCACCCACGAATTCCACAACCCCTATTACCTGAAGAAAAATATATATATCACGAGTATAGCAGTACGTGGTGATACCATTTTTATTGGGTTAACATTACATTTAAAAGACAAGCTTTCAAGAGTGTAAACTGGAAACTATACTGATCAGTGAAAGGTATCACTCCGTACAGGTATACTCGTGATTGTGGCAACTGGACTAACACGTTATATATAATATATACAGTATATCCAGGCACAGACCCCCCAGAATTATATACACAGGCACTGGACCCCCAGAATAATATGCACAGCACTGGACCCCCAGAATAATATACACAGCGCTGAGCCCCCAGAATAATATACACAGTGCTGAACCCCCAGAATAATATACACAGCACTGGACCCCCAGAATAATATACACAGCACTGAGTCCCCAGAATAATATACACAGCACTGAGCCCCCAGAATAATATACACAACACTGAACCCCCAGAATAATATACACAACACTGAACCCCCAGAATAATATACACAGCACTGAACCCCCAGAATAATATACACAGCACTGAACCCCCAGAATAATATACACAACACTGAGCCCCCAGAATAATATACACGGCACTGAGCCCCCAGAATAATATACACGGCACTGAGCCCCCAGAATAATATACACAGCACTGAGCCCCCAGAATAACATACCCAGCACTGAGCCCCCAGAATAATATACACAGCACTGAGCCCCCAGAATAATATACACAGCACTGAGCCCCCAGAATAATATGCACAGCACTGAGCCCCAAGAATAATATGCACAGCACTGAGCCCCCAGAATAATATACACAGCACTGAGCACCCAGAATAATATACACAGCACCGAACCCCCAGAATAATATACACAGCACTGAACCCCCAGAATAATGTACACAGCACTGAACCCCAAGAATAATATGCACAGCACTGGTTATATGGATATATTTTCCCCAGTTCACATGGATATAATTGCCCCCAGCCCATATGGGTATATAATGCCCCAGCTCTCATGGATATGCCCCAGCTCTCATGGATAATGCCCCAGCTCTCATGGATAATGCCCCAGGTCTCATGGATAATGCCCCAGGTCTCATGGATATGCCCCAGGTCTCATGGATAATGCCCCCCAGCTCTCATGGATAATGACCCCCAGCTCTCATGGATAATGCCCTAGGTCTCATGGATATGCCCCCAGGTCTCATGGATATGCCCCAGGTCTCATGGATAATGCCCCAGGGTCTCATGGATAATGCCCCCAGGTCTCATGGATATGCCCCAGGTCTCATGGATATTGCCCCCAGGGTCTCATGGATAATGCCCCCAGGTCTCATGGATAATGCCCCAGGGTCTCATGGATAATGCCCCCAGGTCTCATGGATAGTGCCCCCAGGTCTCATGGATAATGCCCCCAGGTCTCATGGATAGTGCCCCCAGGTCTCATGGATAGTACCCCCAGGGCTCATGGATAGTGCCCCCAGGTCTCATGGATAGTGCCCCCAGGTCTCATGGATAGTGCCCCCAGGTCTCATGGATATTGCCCCCAGGTCTCAAGGATATTGCCCTCAGTTCTCATGGATAGTGCCCCCCAGGTCTCATGGATATTGCCCCCAGGTCTCATGGATAATGCCCCCAGGTCTCATGGATATTATTTCCCCCAGCAGCCAGCTCACCTCTCTGTGCGCCCGAAACGCTGGAGCAGGTCGCCGCCGCCGCACATTGCCGGCGGCCGCATGCTTCCTGCTAGAACGGCCGCTGACAGGAAGTGCAGCCGCTCGCCTGGGATCGATGAAACAGCTAGGCGAGCGGCTGCACTTCCTGTCAGCGGCCGTTCTAGCAGGAAGCACGCGGCCGCCGGCAATGTGCGGCGACAGCCTGCTCCAGCGTTTCGGGCTCGGGCCACAGCGGGAACGCTGCATTCCCGCAGCATTCCCGCTGTGGGAGAAGTGCGTTCCCCTCGACTCGAGCCTTGCATCCCACGCAATAATCTGATTGACCCATAGACCCCATTCTATGTCCAAAGCCACACAGTGATGTAAATATATGGGGGGGGGAGTTTACAACACAAATATCACACAATGGATGCACCCAGTGACACACATAGAGGAAAATATCACACAATGGATGCACCCAGTGACACATATAGAGGAAAATATCACACAATGGATGCATCTAGTGACACATATAGAGGAAAATATTTTCTTAATTAAACAAACAAGAGTAAAACAAAACAAATGTAAGATATCAGCAACATCAAATAAACACAATAAGGAAATTTCATTTTTTGGTGGTAGCGGCCCTTTAAATCTCACACATGTACGCAGGCTGTTTGGGTTAAAAGACATGTCCTATAGAAATAAAATGTAACTGTTTGTTCTAAAATTACTCTTTCATGAAACATGAGTGTGGTTTTACGTTTAGTTATTATGTGTGAGGTTTCCTGCTATACGTTTTGGTGCCATTCCTCTATTAATGGCCGCTGGAGATCACGCTGCTCCTGCTGTATATTAAAGGGAACGACCAAAGAGACGAGTCACAAAGTTGCGCTGTGTAACATTGTGGCTATCGAATGCCTCCTACGTATCCCCTTGTAAGAGGAATAAAAAAGCACGTAAAATAACGCAGACATTTCTTTAATAAGTAGTGGGGGAAAAATGGGGATTATTGTGTTTGTAAAGCCCTCATGCAGTTTGCTGCAGACATGGCGGTGTTGCGTTGAAATCATCATGCAGGCTCGGCTTCCTGTCTGCTTTTATGATAATGTAATTCGTCATCGCGCTGAACTGAAACCCCTCTGTCACGGAAAATGCTATGGCTGTCAGGTCTCCTGACAGGATAACAGACGGTGGAATAAGGTCACTGGCAGCCTGTCAGAAGTGCCTAGGGCACACCACCCTGTTGCCAGCAGTGAAATGATAAAAGGTATGCTTCCCCACTCACGGCATGACAATACTCTGCATTGTAAAGGCTGTCATTATTAATAATGGGCTCTAGGTTTAACTCTGTCGGTGGCTTGTCACCGAGTATGGAATCAAACCAACATTGAGGGGGCGCGTCTGGCACTCAATTTGAATAAAAGCACATTAAAATGTCTGCAAAGTGAAACGAATGCTAGATTTACCAGCGGGAAAAGATGCTTCTTTTACCAATGACCATCAATAGACTCCTGCGAGTCCCTTGGACTGCATGGTGATCAAACTGGTCAGTCCTAGAGGAGATCAACCCTGACGGCTCCTTAGAAGGCCAAATCCTGAAGATGAAACTCATATACTCTGGTCACCTAATTAAAAGGAAGGACTCACTGGAGAAGAGAATGTTGGGAAAGATTGAGGGCAAAAGAAGAAGCAGACGACAGAGAATGAGGTGGCTGGATGAAGTCACTTAAGTAGTAGGCGTGAGCTGAAATGGACTCCAGAAGATGGTAGAGGACAGGAAGACCTGGAGGAACGCTGTCCATGGGGTCGCGATGGGTCAGACACGACTTCGCAACTAACAACAACAAATCATTACTCATTTCAGTTTGCAATTACCCGATTTCCTTATTTCATGACAGACAAGTTAGGATTTTAATAAGGTCTCGGAGGCGAGCATCTGGCCACTGTGAGCAGCAAGACAGAGATAGTGCTGAAGCTGCTGTGACCTTTTATGGAGCAGTATGGGAGCTGGTCTGGAGAACTCATGGGGACGGCCTACTACCATTAAAAAAAAAATTGGTATTATCTTTTCTTTTTTACCTTGCTGATGTGAGAATAAAGCAAGGATGAGATGCAAATATGAGGCCTACAAGTTGTGTTTTACAATTAGTGTTTCTACACTCTAGCTCCTTCTTCGGCTTGGCCATTGTTAGGGAGCCGTGTGAACTGTTGTACTTTTTTAGCTGCCTAAGGCAAAGGTCAGACTAACGCAGTATTAACATGCGTTTAGCCGCACTAAATCACGGCCGCGCTAGCAGCAAATTACGTCCAATTCCCGGGCAGCATACGAAGAACGTCCGCACAAAAGTGCGGCCGCGCAACGCAAATGGCAAACGAGCGCATTTTTTCGAGAACGTCAAACCGCTAGTACTGACGTACAGAGTGCGCTGCGTCCGCTAGCGGCATGTGTGTGTGATTAGGAGACATCAGACACTGCTAATGTCCGGCCAACATCACGTCCAGACGCAAAAAGTGTTATATTGATAACCGTACAAAATCACGAATGAAAATGCGCATCGTATGACCGCTATCGCGTATTCCGTGAAAAAATGTGTCCATTCGTTCGAACGCACTTTTTCACGGACAGCGCGAAAAATGCGTTAGTCTGACCCTAGCCTTACACCGGCTCAGTTACCAGTTAGCTGCTATAGCAGCATGCAAAAAAATAATTAGGCACCTTGGGACCTGAGATTGTGTGTTCAGGCTGCACAACGGAAGGACACCGGAAAACTACAGTATTAGATCTCTGTGTCGTTCCATTTACAGAGCGTGGAAATGGTGCAGCCACCCATGTCTTCTCTTCACCATGGGACAAAAGCCGAGTTGTATTTTTTTTAGAGTAGGGATTATGGAAACGTAGAGTAGTATTACATACTGCCTGCTAAAACAGGGACGCTAAGGAGGAGAACCTGCACCTGAATGAGCAGCAAATCATATCACACATGCTGTGCTTCACATATCCTGCAAACCTGGCCTGTTAGGGGTACCTGAGGACCGGGATTGGGAACCACTGCTCTAGAAGAAGCATTTGATGGGTGACCCGTGCATTAGCCGCACATGTGCACTATGTCCACAATTCTAGTGACTAGTAGCAATATGGAAACAAATTACAGGGGACCCCTGTATTGCTTTTCGTATCAACATATATCAAGGGCATACCTAGAACATTTGGCACCCGGGGCGGATCCTATATTTGGCACCCCCTCCCCAACTTTAAAATGTAAAAAAAAATAAAAAGTCAAACGCACTTTTTTTAATGTTTTGTAAAATATTTTTAGTTCTAGCATTCTGGTAGGACATGACGTATACATATAATAATGATTGTGGCAGATTAGAGCTGTATTTCTAGCTATATAAGGGTCTGCCTGTGTATATGTGTCTATGAGCCTGTTTATACCTATTTCCTCCATATAGAGTCATATTCATATTTGTGTCTGACCATTTGGGAAGGATATAACACGTAACTGTAAAATGGAATATATTTTGTGCACTGACATATCGTGTAGCCTATTTGTCACAGAGAGATGGGTATGCCTACCTGTGTCTAGCTATCGGTATATCTACCGCAATATGTATTATATAGGCATATTTATAAATATGCATAACTTTAGATTCCAGGCCATTTGGCGTAGCTGGCCTCAGAAATCAATGGCTGCATTTCCAGTCTGCTGGAGGAAACAATTAAGCAGGTTTGTGACAATTGTCTCTGGAGTCATCAAAGGTGTGAATTAAAGATAACACCTCTTTGGGGTCTACCCAGCAGGCAGAAAGAGCAATTTCTCCTGGCAGGGGAAAGGCCCAGACAGAGCGGCATCTCAACCGCATATCAAAGAAGCAATCACATTCTCTGATCACAGAAGGTGGTCTTTGGGAGATGATTGATAGCCCAGGGAATTAAGAGTAACGACAAGCCTACTGAGCATGCTCCACAGAGGGGAACTCTGGGATATGTAGTGCATGAGGCTGGGCCATTTGTGGGTGGGGGTTGGAAGGACCAGGAAGTGTATAAATTCTGAAAACTGGCCATGTGCTTGGGCTGATCACTTGGGGTACATTCGAAAGATGACTGATCGGTCCATGTTCCTATCTCCAGGCCCCGGGAGTCGCCGACACTAGCTTACTGATTAGCTTATTGTAAGTAACGCTCTGTGCTTAACCCCTTTTCTTTTATTTGCTGTGTAGTGTGTAATTAATTGATTTATTCTAGTTATAATTTTTCCTGTAACAATGCACTGTGATTTTTCTATATCATAAATAAACAAAACGTATTTAAGTTTCTGCCTCTGGCTGATGAGATCCACGCTAACTAAGAGATTGGGAGTATTGCTATTTGCTTTAAGCGCGGTTATATATAAGAAATTGCGAGTTGCAGTCGTCGGAGACGGCAGGGATTGTGGGATCTGTAGTCACTGTCAGAGTCTAGGGTAGGCAGATAGTGCGGTTGCTTAGCCCTGAGTCTCCCGTTGCGACGCGCGTAGTGTCCATGAGGACTGGTGGCAGCGTAACTAATAGAATAGGAAAGTGATTGTGGGAGACGTAGTCATTACCCACTTCAAGAGAAGACTTGTACTGCGTTGCAATCCTGGGATCATTATATCACGCTCTACGTGCCTGTTGTGAGAGAAAGTGTGGCCGGGACGGGTAGATAAGCGCGCGTGATTATCTGGGTCTAGGATAGATAGTGAGCGGCTTAACCCGGCATCTTTCGCAGCAGCGCGCGTAGTGGTCGTGACAATGATATATTATGAATCTCCTGAAGGTGGATCATTCATGCGTCCTCTGTGCTGTGCAATAAGGGGTGAGTGTAGATTCTTTTTGGATAATTGTTATTTTTAAGTGATTTTGCAAACTCACAACATATCCATCCTATAGTGGCTTTCCTTTTTTCTGTAAGAGACCTTTTTATTATCAATCATAGGACCTTATATGTAAATTCCATTCATTTTTGTTAAGTAGGCCGACTACCTGCACTTTGGGGACCCTGTGGGGAATGGTGAATTCACTGCAGGGTGGGGAAATTTGATTCCTCGAAGTGCAGGGAACAACAGAACACCAAAATGTTGGCGCCATTTCGGTGCTCTGTGAGTAACCCCTTTAGTGGTGGGCTTTTTGCCGTCCCCTGGAAAGTGCCAGCCTAGGCCTTGCCTACCCAGTACATACTTGAAAATTAGTGAAATCTCAATGTATCCCTCCTGGTAAAATACTTTGCAAAATATTTTTTTTTTTTTAGGGTGTCATCCTAGGGGGTGGTGTCACCCGGCGCGGCCCGCCCCCGCACCCCCCCCCATGGTACTCCCCTGACATGTATCATTGTACCTGTAGGGAAAGCACGTGACAGTCCGGTGAGAGCCTGAGCCAGTAAATTACATCTTACCCCAGGTAGAGAAGCGATCATTTGCTTGTGAATTATGGTGGACTCTGACAGCTTCGTCCCAACATCTGCACAAATAAACTATTAGTAAAAAAATAAATAAAAATAAATTAGAAGATGAGATATCAAAATTAAATGAAAAATACTCAATTTATTATTTCTAGAAACAACAGGACATCCAGCAAGCAACGACAGGCAAGAACAGATCTGGGAGGAAATGCCCGATGCGACAGGGACAGGGAAGTCTTCTGTTCATGTCGTCCATGGAGAGAAAAAAAAAAAAAAAGTTTATCAGAACACTGACCAACAGCATAAGCGGCCTGCCATAAGGTCTCATAAGGTTTTAGCTCGATGAAGCCATTACAGAGAAGATAAAACCATATGCAAATTAGACTGCACTCACTCATCAGACGGTGCAAACTAAAATGCCAAGCAAGCTACCTTTGCACGAGAGGGACCGCAAACCCTGACGGTGGCTTCAACCTTACTGTCACGTCGTTGTCCCGGGGGGCAAAGGTATGGTCCCGGGATGCAGTGAGAAAAAGAGAGGTTTGTGATCTGAGACCGAGCAGCGGCACTAGTGGCCTGCTCTACGGTGGGGCCCGCTCAGGTCTCAAAAGGTTTTAGCTCAATTGTGCCATTACAGGGACAACTGCTCCATTTGAAAATCAGATGCCATCACCCAGAAAGGGCGGCCAGTACTGAATGCCAAGGACGTCATCCCTGCACGAGAGATGCAGCAACCCCATACAATCGTTTTGGCCTTGTTAGGCCTCGTCAGCAGGATATAGCTGACACCCCTCTAGGCACCTCGAGCAAGGGGTCCACGTCTGGATTACCCTGTAAACAGGATGCAGTGGCACAACCGGCAGACAACTTAAGAGGGTTAAATAGGATGAAAACAATGCAAATGGTAACTGAATGACAAAGTAGCAGAACGGTATCGGAGGAGCTGGGGATCCTGAGTTAAGGAGAGGAGCAGGTCATGAAAAGGGCTGGCCTGGATAAGGTATGGAGGAGAGATAGAGGCAAGGTGAACCGGAACTTGACACCTAGGAACAAGACACAGACACAGGGGTAAGAGACTAACAAGAGGCCCAAGACAACAGACAGGAAGGACAGGAAAGAGGCTGGTTGGGTACAGGCAGGAACACTGAAAGCAGAGGGCACAGATGGAGGCTTGGAGGGAACACGGCAGAGGCTGAGAGCTTGAAGGCAACACGACAGAGGCTGAGAGATTGTAGGCAACACGGCAGAGGCTGAAGGCAACATGGCAGAGGCTGAGAGCTTGAAGGGAACATGGCAGAGGCTGAAGGGAACACGTCAGAAGCGGCAAGCTTGTAGGCAACATGGCAGAGGCTGAGAGCTTGTAGGTAACACGGCAGAGGCTGAGAGCTTGTAGGCAACACGGCAGAGGCTGAAGGCTTGAAGGGGACACGTCAGAGGTGGCGAGATTGTAGGCAACATGGCAGAGGCTGGGAACTTGAAGGGAACACGTCAGAGGCTGAAGGCTTGAAGGGAACACGTCAGAGGCTGAAGGCTTGAAGGAACACGTCAGAGGCTGAAGGGAACACGTCAGAGGCTGAAGGCTTGAAGGGAACACGTCAGAGGCTGAAGGCTTGAAGGGAACACGTCAGAGGCTGAAGGCTTGAAGGGAACACGTCATAGACTGTAGACTTGAAGGGAACATGGCAGAGGCTAAAGACTTGAAGGAACACGTCAGAGGCTGAAGGGAACAAGGCAGAGGCGGAGAGCTTGAAGGATACACAGCAGAGGTGGAGAGCTTGAAGGGAACAAGTCAGCGGCTGAAGGGAACACGGCAGAGGCGGAGAGCTTGAAGGATACACAGCAGAGGTGGAGAGCTTGAAGGGTACAGGGCAGAGACAGAAGGCTTGAAGGGAACACGGCTGAGGCTTGAGGAACGCGAAGCAGGGTTGTCAGGGAGCAGCTTCAGGAGTAGCTAACACCTAGTGCTTGGCAATGGTAAAGCACTGCATCATGGGAGCTCCACCCTTATGTAGGTAAACAGAGAGCTGCGAGTGGGAGCACCTGTGGCTGCTTGCAGGAGGTCAGGATGGAAACAGGACTTAGAAGGAAAGGTGCTGGCAAGTTGTCCATGTGGAGCAGCACTGGTTTGGGCCGTCCGGTGGTGGCGTGAGCCGTGACACTTTCTTAGGCCATTGTCAGGAGCTTATAGCTGATACCTCTCTCAGCATTTGCATGTTGCCCACATAGAGGTTGACATACAGTATGCTACAGAATTTATTGTATACTTACTAAAAGATTATATGACAGCATGTTGTATGTGCTATTTACTTAGAGTAGGTTATATCTGGACTGGACACAAACAAGAAGGTGGCTGCAGAATGCCAATGCTGGACCAGTTGGAGGGCCTCCTGGCAGATCATTACCTCATGCCTCGTTTCCTCATTGGCCAATCAAGGCCAATAAACCAGGATATTAAGA
The DNA here is from genome assembly GCA_009667805.1 of Leptobrachium leishanense. Lineage (NCBI taxonomy): Eukaryota > Metazoa > Chordata > Amphibia > Anura > Megophryidae > Leptobrachium > Leptobrachium leishanense. The sequence continues at coordinate 18,235,679 of CM019075.1, forward strand.
TTATCAAGACTTACAGTTAAAAAACAGTAAAGAGATCTGATGCAAAATAACCGTGATGACAGAAAAGACATTCTGCATAAAGGACCTCTTTGGGCAGGTTGGCATAACAAGCCTCTGGATAAGGAGCATAGATCTATACGTAATTTTAGGAAGGTGCTGTAATAGTATATAAAGAGCCCTTGCCTGCTGAAAATGGTTTACGGAGTTGACTGAGGATCATACGAATTCAAATAGAACCTAACGTTACTACAACCGATTCCAGAAGACTCCGAAACAAAGTGCGGCTCAGCCCGAACTGCGGACATGGTTAACATGAATCCTCCAAATCAGCTTACAACAGGCTGTGCTATTAATGTGCAGGGAAGCGTTGTGAGCACCGAAGAAATTAATTGATTACACGGGGCATTTACTTCCAGATCCAATTAATTCCCGACCGTCCTCTATGCCATTGCACATACAAGTGTTTTACCTGAACCAGCAGCAAGAGATTGGTGTCGGGTAACGGAGACTTCAATTTCAAGGCTTGTAAAAGGTCCAAGATAACGCTCCGGGTCAGATAGTATTTATCTCGTTCCTGCAAAAACAGCAGAAAAGTCAGTGATTACGATCCGATAAAGCCTTCGATACGCGACATACAATTAGGCGGCCGTTTCCCACATTGTGCATTAAACGAATTACGTTTTGCTGTTTTTCTATATTTCTTTGCAAACCACTTACGTGACTTAGCTGCTGTGACGCAAATTACAATTTCTGTGCATGTGACTTAACGGTACCAACTTTAAAAAAAAAATGGTACTTCTGAATTATTCATCTTTTATATACATATTTAATTACTTCCTACTGAGAAAAAGTCATGGAGCTATAGGTGAAGGAGCAACCGTACTGATGTGTGAAGCAGCGATGCTTGATGATCTGTAGAGGTGTGCATTCATTTTGTAACGAATCGCAAATCGTTTGAAAATTCGTATTTCGGAAGTACTTCCAAAATAACAAATTGTTTTCATCCGGAATGAAACGAAAACTAAACGAAATATAACTAAATTGATTCGTTATACTGTTTCACAAGAGAACTATTGATTAAATGATTCCTGAGCAGGATTTAATTAGTTGGGATTCTATTTAGTGATCCAAAATTCGACTCGATATCGAATCGATCCCAACTTACAATACATACAAGTGCTAAAGCAAACGACCTTATGAAACGAATCAGATTCATTTGACTGTTTCACAAAGCACCCCATCCCTGTAAGTTGGCCTGTGGTGCTGAATCTGTTGTCAGCAGCAGAGGCCAATGGACAGCTCAACATTTAACCCTAGCTTGCCTTTTAACAGCAGGATCTGATTTATTGGGGTTATATTTAGTGATCCGAAATTTGATTCGATATCAACTATTGAACGATCCCGACTTACAATGGGGTTTTTAGCGATCTGATATACCAAACGAAAAAAAATTACCAAACGAAATATACCAACCCTCCATAACGTATCAATACCGCAGCAGGATGAATCCAGACACTTAACAATCATTGGTAGTAAAAGCGACCAAACCTATAAAATGCCATGCCAGGGGATCAACACTTCCATAACAGACAAATAAGAATAATCTTGCAAGTCCTCCTCAATGAGATTCATTAAACCTCTCCTGTTCTTTTCCAAGTCCCGCTCCTCGCAGTATCTCTTCACCAACCTTCTGACTTCGCAAGGTTGCCGCGTCTTTAGATTTCTTGAACCTTTTTGATGGTTTTTTCAGGTTTATCCATTTGTTACAATTGTTTTAATCTTGCTTGTTGCTTTTTTTTAGGCAAAGATATCCCATATTCTGGCTGCAAAGTGCCTTTAACTCCCTCATTTAACCAATGATTGGGTTTCCGAGCGCAACGAAGACCTTGATTCGCCGTGAGATCTTGGTCCAAAGTTTCTAACTCTTGAGTCTCTAAATCATGGCTCACGGACCTCCTATTAGATTGTCTCTCCTCTTTGGAGAGTTTTAATGAATAATGCCCCTTGGCATTGGAAGCAGGAAGGAATTTAGCCAGTGACAGCTCCCATATCTTGTTTGCACCTCTAATAGCTACCAGAAAACATTCCCAGCTGTACGAACCATAGAATAGCCAAATGTCTTGAGAAAATAGTAAAGAAAACCTACAATTGGATATTTCCTGAAAAAAGGGGACCCCGAATATCTCATCGCATGTGTGATACGAGTTTTTATAAAGTGTAATAAAATAAAGAGATTAAAAACCACTGTCAGAACACGTAGGATTTATCCATCTCTGAGCATTCATTAAAGTATGATTAATGGACCAAAGGCCGGCATGACAGGGACGCAGAGAGACATTCCATCCATCTTTCTCTTTTATGGGATATAAACAACAAGCGAGGCCGAACGCTAAATCATATAACACTTCCTCTAAATCTGCTGTTTAGTCTTGACAAGTGAATTATTCCACAGTCCTGGGAGACTCTCTCGGTATAAACACAACCATAGCATTTGACTAAAAGCATAGCAATGGTTGGAATAGAAAAGCACTCCGACCGACATGAGCCCGGAGAGCCGACCCCGGACAGCAGCACAGTAAATAGGCTCATCATGTATCACATTGGGAGGCTTCTGATTGGTTCGGTATTTTAACTTTTTTACGGCCAATCCATGTTGACATTTATCCGGCGATTTCAGGTGAAAGAAAAGAGGTGGCGACCAGGTTCCTATCTCCTAACAAAATATGCTGTGTCGTAACTTTGCTGCACAACACTATGCTCCATTCTCCCAATCAAACAACAACACCCTTTGTGGCAGATTGCGAGTCAGGTGTAAACTTAACCAAAGATTAGGCAAATTTAGCAGAGCCATTAAGGTCCATAGAGTTGGTAAATTTACCAGAAACTAGATTATGTTTACGTTTGACTCTTTGTATTGCATCATCTCGCTATGCTATGCATTTGTGTCACGACACCCACTATGGACAATATTCTAAAGCTGGTGCTAACGTAACCAGAGCTGTTGTAAACTTACCAAAACCATTATAGCCTATGGAGGTTTTCAGTTTACAACAGCTCTGGTTAAGTTAGCACCAACTTTGTAATAGGGTCCTATATGTTTTACTAACAGGGTTATTCAAAGAGATTCGAAACGTCAACGCACGTTCGGTGACTTTTCGTTCTCTTCAATTCGGTTTGTTTTGCCGATCCCATTTTGGTGACCCTGCGGTGTATTCAGGAAGCACCACAGGGTCCCCGAATTGCAGAGAAAAGCTGCCGCAAACCTGACGAAAACTAACCGCAAAACCCGGCGAATGCACGCCGAAAACCCGCAAAAACATCTGGATTAACCTGCCGAAAACCACGGAAAAACCCGAGGAGCCGCAGAGGAGGCAGTGAATATATTAGCAAAACAGTTTGCATGAATGATTGAAAAGTGAAACGCTGTTTGCAAAGAAACTACTGAGCGAAAATGTCTGAAATTTATATATGAGGTCCAAGGAATGATAATAAAAAGGGCTGTTACAGAAAAAATAAGCAAACTTAAAAAAAAAATAAAGAAAAATGCTAAAAATATCCTATCAGGGTTATTCAAAGAGCTCCGAATTGCTTGAGAAAGGTAACCGAACGCTGAAAATCAGCGTTCGGTTACCTTTCTTGGCCATTCGGGTATCCAGAGAGCAGGCAATACGCCAAATCCTGGCGAATTGTCTGCACATACGGTGCCTGTTCAGTGCCTGTTCGAGGGCAGTGAAATCCCCATGAAAAGCACTGCTTCGGCTATTCAGAGAACACAAACCAGCAGTGAAAGGTTCCCCTAATGCCCTGCCATTCGGTGGTTTAATTCGGCAAGTTTATTCAGGAGAATCCTATAGGCTTCAATGTTAAAAATATTCCCGTTTTAATTCAATATCTAATAAACTGTTCATTATAAAATTCTGCAGTAAAGAGTCTCTTTATTTATAGATTTTTTAGGATATTTTAAGCATTTTTCGGGATTTTTTTTCCAAAAACTTTTTTCCGATTTTTTTAAATTAGTTTTCTAAACGTTTGTTCTTTTTTCTGTAACAGCCCTTTATTTATTTTTTTAAAAGTCCGATTTTTTTTTTAAAGTTTACTTCTTTTTTCTGTAACAGCCCTCTTTACTATCATTCCCTGGACCTCATATGTAAATTTCAGACATTTTCGCTCAGTAGTTTCTTTGCAAACAGCGTTTCACTTTCACACATTCATGCAAACAGTTTTTCTAATTTATTCACTTCGCTCTGTCTGCGGTGTCGGCTTTCTCTGAAGGCTGCGCTGCATGTGATCGGCTCCTGCTCGGGTTTTTCTGTGGTTTTTGGCAGGTTAATCCAGATGTTTTTGCGGGTTTTCGGCGTGCATTCGCTGGGTTTTACGGTTCGTTTTTCATCGGGTTTGCGGCAGCTTTTCCCTGCAATTCGGGGACCCTGTGGTATTTGCTGAATACACCGCAGGGTCACCGAATTGGGATCGGCAAAAGGAACCGAATTGAAGAGAAGGAAAAGTCACTGAACGTGCGGTGACTTTTTAGAATCTCTTTGGATAACCCTGTAAAAAATCTATAAATGAAGAGACTCTTTACTGCAGATATTTATAATGAACGGTTTATTAGATATTGAATTAAAACGGGAATATTTTTAACATTGAAGCCTATGGAATTCTCCTGAATAAACGTGCCGAATTAAACCACCGAATTGCAGGGCATTTCGGGAACCTTTCACTGCTGGTTTGTGTTCTCTGAATAGCCGAAGCAGTGCTTTTTCATGGGGATTTCACTGCCCTCGAACAGGCACCGAACAGGCACCGTATGTGCAGGCAATTCGCCAGGATTTGGCGAATTGCCTGCTCTCTGGATAGCCGAATGGCCAAGAAAGGTAACCGAACGCTGATTTTCAGCGTTCGGTTACCTTTCTCAAGCAATTCGGATCTCTTTGAATTACCCTGTAAAATTGTCGTTACAACTGCTACAGTCTATGCAGTAACTCTGAAATCACACTTTGAGCGCTACATTTTTTAAGTAATGTCTTAAATAATACATACAGCGCCTATAGTCTTTGCAGCAGGGGTGAAGTCCTGCAGGAACGCTTGGGAACGCAGTTCCCTCACTATCAGGGTAATTCAAAGAGATCCGAATGGCTGCCGAAAGGGAACCGAACACTGAAATTCAGCATACGGTTACTATTCCTGGCCATTCGGCTATCCAGAGAGCAAGCAATTCGCCAAATCCTGGCGAATTGCTTGCACATACGGTGCCTGTTCAAGGGCAGTGAAATCCCCATGAAAAAGCACTAGTTCGGCTATTCAGAGAACAAAAACCAGCAGGGAAAAGTTGCCAAATTGACCTGCCATTCGGTGGTTTAATTCGGCAGGTTTATTCAGGCGAATCCCATATGCTTCAATGTTAAAAATATTCCCGTTTTAAATCAATATCTAATAAACCGTTGATCATAATATTCTGCAGTAAAAAGTCTCTTTATTTATAGATTTTTTAGTATCTTTTAAGCATTTTTCGGGATTTTTTTTCCAAAAACTTTTTTCCGATTTTTTTTAAATTGGTTTTCTAAACGTTTGTTCTTTTTTCTGTAACAGCCCTTTTTTATTATCATTCATTGGATCTTATATGTAAATTTCAGACATTTTCGCTCAGTAGTCTCTTTGCAAACAGCATTTCACTTTTAAAACATTCAAGCAAACTGTTTTTTTTTCTCACTCCATTCGTCTGCGGTGTCTGGTTTTTCCAGCGGCTGCTCTGCGCTGTGATCGGCTCCTATTCGGGTTTCTCTGGCGTGTTCGGCGGGATTAATTTCAGATGTTTTTGCGGGTTTTCGGTGTGCCTTCGCCGGGTTTTGCGGTGAGGTTATGCGGGTTTGCGGTGATTTTTCCCTGCAATTCGGAGACCCTGTGGTGCTTGCTGAATACATCGCAGGGTCGCCGAAATGGGATCGCCAAATCTAACCGAATTGAGGAGAACGAAAAGTCACCGAACGTGCAGTGACTTTTCGATTCTCTTTGAATAACCCTGTATATCAGCAGGAGGAACTTATTTCCCCTTGGGCTGATATATCAGCAATACCTTTCTATATAGACACAATGTTATAAAACTGTCCATATTTAAGTATTTTTTTCTGGGTTTCAGTACATTGGGAAGACATGAAAATGACGATTTCTCAGTGTTTGCCAGAGGAATGGAATTCTCATGCATAAAGAAGCGCTGCAGCTGCTGCAGCTCCCGGTAATCTTTAAGATTGGAATGGACAGAAATATTGGTGTGTTCATACACTTATTTTTTTAGGACTTGACCCCTGCTTTGCAGTAACTTTAAAACGGCCCTTACAGGTTCCACACAGCATTTGCAATAATGTCTTAGAATTGCAGTAAAAACTGGCTAAGATCGACCTTACTGCGTCTCCAAGACGCCTCGGCCTTAAGACATCTCGGCCTTACACCTGACAGAGCCCCATGGATTGCGTAGCTCTAAGAGGGCTGCTTTGGCCAACTCTGAATTAAAGAGAAACAATTACAGAGCCACTCGCTAATGCTATTAAACAGATCCCCTCCATAACCGCGCTCCAGTGTCCGTGCCCCCTAAACAGCACTTTAGATAAACCCCCACATTGCATCTCATGCAGAGATATCTCAGACCCAAACCCGCTATCTGCAGACATAAATAAAAGCCATTTAATCTGCTCCTGCCTGGCCTCGGAGGATCCACAATCAATAATATTGACCAACCGTGCCATTAACATAATTTCCAATTAGTCTGAACACTTTCACTTGCTGACACACCTCGGGTTACAAATCGATTCCCCGTTTTTTTTCTTTAACCTCTGTTCTTGTCCTTGCAGATGAACAAGGCCTTTTTTCCCCCCTTCGAGCGGTCCTTAAGGAAGGCGCGTCGGCTTATTGTAGCCCTCGATAACATCTGTAAGATTGGTTTAACGCGCTGCTCGTCAGGGAATCAGGAGCTTTTACATTACATTTTCACACGAAAATTGAACAAAAACCAAATCCTCGCACTTTTGGAGGAAAGTGGAGGTGCGGTTGGAAGAAGATTTGCTTTGTTCCATCTTCATAGAGCCGCCGGCTTTCCGCAGTTGCCAGTCTCCCTCCGCGATCGCTCCGCCGACCAGCAGGATCTTGCGAGAGGCGAGATCCTGCAGGTCATGTGACCCGGCAGTCTGAGCCTCAATGGAATCCTATGGACTCAATGGAGGGGATGCTTGCGGCGGCCCTTAGCGCTGCATCATGGGGCAGGCTGCTGAATCAGCGCCTGCCCCGTAAAATGGAGCTAAAACGGGGACGCTAAGGAGAAAGTGTCACGGTTCCCGGATCCCACTACGCAGTCCTTAAAGCCCAACACTCCACAGAGCCCAAAAGCTACAAACAGGGTAGCCGTAGAAGAATCCCTAACTGTCTGGTCCTTAGAATTGGCCAGGTATACTAGCTAGACAGAAAGGGTTAATCAAAGACAATGTCGTAATACAAAAGCAGGTCAGCAACACGGGGGTAGTCAGATGAGCCAGAATCAGGAATACAGAGTATCAAATAGTCAAATGGAATAGCCGGGTCGATATCAGTGCAGAAGGGTAGTACAAGAAAATAGTCTAGGGCAACGGAAGGCAGAATAGTCAGAAAACAAGCAGAGGTCAATAACAGGTTAAATCACGAGAGAATTCAGGTACAAGGAGCTCAGGTATGGATAACCACGATCTGGCACTGCTTAGAAGGAACTGTTGGTTTTTAAAAGACCTTCACCAGACCGCGCCCCCTCTCAAGCCGCACCTCATGCAGCCACCTCCCTGCCTGTTTCAATTTAAACCGGGTGTTGGTGAGCGAGCAGCATCAGACATGCTGCCCTCAAGCACACCGGAAAGGCTGGAAGCCCCCAACGTTACAGAAACCTGCAGGCATAGGTTTTCCTCCTTAGCGTCCCCGTTTTAGCGGGCAGAATGTAAAACTGCCCTATGGGTCCAACTCCGGCTGAGACGGTAATAGAGTGCCACTAAAGGGGGAAGTCAGTGCAGCCACTAAAGAGACACTCTACACATCCTGACCACCTTAGGACACTATTACAATCTACACTCTGAAACGGGGACGATAGGGATAAAAACCTAAAGCAGGAAAAGCTGCCTGCATCGTGATCTGGTGCTAAGCCCCACAATGCGCGTGGCAGCGCTAAGCGTTGCCACGAACATCAGCTCCATGGAGTCGATAGGACTCCATTGAAGCCGACTCTGCCGGTCACATGACCTGCCGGATCTCACCTCACGAGATCCGGCAGGTCGGCGTAGTGCTCCCCAGAGGGAGACTGAGGGACTTTTTCCTCCACCCCATCCAGTTTCCTCCACCCCACCCAGCATCATCAGCAGCTGGGATTTTGGACTTACTCAGGGTTATTCAAAGAGAATCGAAAAGTCACCGCACGTTCGGTGACTTTTCGTTCTCTTCAATTCGGTTTGATTGGCGATTCCATTTTGGCAACCCTGTGGTGTATTCAGCAAGCACCACAGGGCCTTCGTAGTGCAGGGAAAATTCGCTGCAAACCCGCCGAAAACTCACTGCAAAACAAGGGCGAACGCACACCGAAACACGCAAAAACATCTGGATTAACCCGCCGAAGTCGCCAGAGAAACCCGAGCAGGAGCCGATCAAAGCGAAGAGCAGCCGCCGGAAAAACCTGACACTGCAGACGAATGGAGTGAAAAAAAAAAACTGTATGCTGCAATGTTTGAAAAGTGAAACGCTGTTTGCAAAGAAACTACTGAACGAAAATGTCTGAAATTTACATATACGATCCAATGAATGATAATAAAAAGGGCTGTCAAAGCATTGCTTCTCTATGGGGGTTTCACTGCCCTCGAACAGGCACAGAACAGTATGTGCAGGCAATTCACCAGGGATTGGCAAATTGCCTGCTCTCTGGATAGCCGAATGGCCAAGAAAGGTAACCGAACGATGATTTTCAGCGTTCGGTTACCTTTCTCCAGCAATTCGGAGCTCTTTGAATAACCCTGACTGACTGCTGGTCCCCAGATCAGTCACTGGTGACGTCAAGTTGCGCTGGCTCTCTGAGACCACCGGCAAAAGTCAGCAGAGGCAGTCCATGGACCAGTTCTGCACGTGCGTGCAGCTCCAATCAATCGTTCTACGCAGACGGTACGGAATGTACGCAGGTAAAGTGCACAAATCCTGAGCGTTGTGCAATTTGTGGTTCCTGCATAGGTAAACAAATTGCGTAGAAAAGAGCCAAAGACTTCTGGATTCAGAAGTCCTTGAGCTGACGGGGATGAGCTGCGCAAAAAAGGGACAAAAAGGTGAGTAAAATCACCTGAAATAAAAATATATTTAAACAATAATTGGGCAGAGGCTGTCAGCATCAAAAAGGGGAGAGGGGGAATTTCCAAAAGTGTATTCATAATCCCTAGCGCTCCCTATCATCAGCTCTTTTATGAGTCAGATGCTATACTAGCGGCTCTAGCACCGCCATACCCTGACGCTCGCATTTTCTCCTGGAGGCCATAGGACTTGTGCAAGCTCACACAAGCAGGGCACTCAGGGTCAGCGGAAAGGACCCTGGGAACTAATTATTCTCCGTTTCTTGCAGAGCGTGCCACTCTCTGCATTGTAGCACCTAAGGATAAGTATGTTTGAGCTGGTTTTATAAATCTTGAGTGATTTTCCAAATGCATTATTATCACTTCATATCAGAGATTTGGGGCCGCTGTTTAAGCAAACTGAGTTTATTTAATATTTTCTTATTGTTATCATTTTTTAATCCTATGAGAGGGATAAGAACCAACCTGACACCAATCAAGGATGACCCTTAGCCTACATACTATTTGTAACGTAGAGCAGGTAAGAGACCTAATAACCAACTTTATCTTCTTTTACTTGAACTCCGCGAATGTCATGAATATTGAGTTAAAATCACCAAAGATCTCCTGAGGCAGCGAACGCGTTCACAAAAGTGACAATGGAGGCAGAGCAGTTTACTAACAGGGTTATTCAGAGAGAGCCGATCTGGCCCAGAAATGGCACTGAACAGTGAATTTCCCCGTATGGTGACAATTCGAGGCCACTCGGAGAGCAGGAAGTTCACCAAATTTTGGCGAATTGCCTGCTCGTACGGTGCCAGTTCGACGGCAGTGAAATCCCCCATAGAGAAGCAATGGTTAAACTATTCAGAGACACCGAACAGCAGAGAAAAGGTGCCAAAATGCCCTGCTGTTCGGTGTTTTCATACGCCAGGTTTATTCAGGAGAATCCCATAGGCTTCAGTGATAAAAATATTTCCGTTTTAATCCAACATCTAATAAACCGTTTATTATTTTAATCTGCAGCAAAAAGTGTTTTCATTGATTGATTATTTTAGGATCTTTTGGCAAAAATGTTCCCTTTATTTTATTTAAAATCGTTTTTTCTTTTTTTCTGTAACATCGGTGAGAGACCTCCCCCCTGTTATTTACAATGGGAGGGTGGGGGGTCTCTCGCAAATGTCATCTAATGCTTGAATTGAAGCAAATTTCATGCTTTTTGAGTCGAGAGAGCTCGCAGAACATTTCTCAAGAGATTTAATGAATCTGCCCATAAGGACAGGGGTTCAGCAACCATGGCCTCCAATATGTTCTGAAACTACATCTCCCAGGAGGATCTGCTACCCATTAGATTGCCCCAGCATCATGGGAAATATAGCTCCAAAACATCCGGAGGGCCAAGGTTGCTCACCGCAGCATTAGGGGTTTCCTGCTCTCTACAGCCATTGCAATCCAGCAACTTAAGGACATTTTTAACTTCATAAATTCTAAATCCTTGAATCTTCCCATTTGCTTCAAATCAGGGATGCCGGACTCTGGCTTCCACGTGTTGCTGAGCTACAACTCCCATGATTCTCTGTCCACCAATTGCATTTCAATGATTTCTGGGATTTGTATGCCATCAACATTTGGGGGCGGGGCTACTTTTGACATCCCTGCTTTAGATCATTAGTTTCACCTAAACAAAATGTAAATAATATCGCAACACCATGAATGGATATTATTGAACATCACTTTAAACGCCGCGTGTAAAAAAGCCCCCAAATCCTCTATACCTTAGTAAAGGCTCGGTAACAAAGACCACACAGCTCCACAAGATAGGCGAGGGTGAATATGCCATTCTGAATAACAAAACTCAGGAGCTTGGAAAAGGGTTCCAAAAGGCTCTGCAAGGAGAAACAAAAAATCAATAACCTCATCCATCAAGAAACCAAGGTAGCTTTGGACTTCAATCTCTGCAACAGGATTCTATCCTCCGCCATGTCTAGTTTGCCCAGGTCCACATTATATTGTTTTTTTTCCTTCTTCAGCAAAGAACTACATTTCTCTTGCAGTGTGTCAATATGATACATATGTGTGTGAGTGATTGCGGGTTTTTGTGTGCATGTCCTCAGTGTATCTCTCTGAGAAGCATTTGACTGGATGTGATCAGGAATACTGGGTAGTGTCACAGGACGTGGACCAGCCTGCTGGTTTTGCCGTGGAGGAAAGCTGAGGTCTTTTTTTTTTGGACGTACCCTTATAGGCAAAAAAATGGAAGACACGGAACTTACGTCTGATATTATCAGTATGCTATTTGCGAAGAACACATAAAATATTCATACCAAATGGACCTTACCCTGGTGGCATTTGAGGTTGGTATCTTCAGCAGACAAATCATAATCCTCAGGCTTGAGTCCAAGGTACACTGGGGAAAGAGTGGTATATAGTGCTTAACTGCGGTTCTGTATGATATGATGAAGTGCAGTAAGGATGTTGTGGCCGTACGCATGAAATGCGTTGGCTCTCCCACCTTTATTTCACCAAAAATTCTCATTTTATCCCATGATGAGATTTTTACCGTGAAAATAGGGCAGTAGGGGAGACAGATCAGTGGGTTGTGTACCCAGTGGGTCTTGGGAAACCAGTTACATACGGGATCAGAAATGTACCCATGTTTTCCCATCCCCTTGTCACGTACTCCTCTGTTATTCATAGGGTCCTGGAATGTGATGTTACTTTCTTAGTGACAGTGTTTGCAAAGAGGGAGAAGCCTAAATATATAAAGGTGGGCACAGGAGGTGGTCATGGAAGACGAGAAATGGACGGTTAATTAGTATCCTTGAAAAACAATGAGATATTACAGGGGCGCTGAGAAATACTAAAGTGTATTGAAGGGAAAAGCTGCTATACCCAGATTGCACCTCCCTTAGGTATCACAACAACGAAAGAGTCAAATAAAAAATAGAGAAATAGGGAAAGCGCTAATCCATCCTAATCCACATAGCATATGATACTAGATAATCAGTGTATAAGGAAAACATAGACAAATACACAATCACCATGTGTGACTAATAACCGATCCCTAAATATATAAAACCATCACCTTCACACAGATACACATTTGGATATTACCAGTATATCAGCAAAACTTTTTCTTGTGTGGTGCAGTTACTCGCGAATGAAGGATATGCAAGATATAAAAGGGAAAGGCATACAATGGTACAGTATTGTTTATAATATATATATATATATATATACACAGGTAAACAAGGGCAGGTGTTCCACTCACGTGGTTCAGAGCCTGAATATAGAGGCTCAATGAGACCAACTGATGAAGCCGCAAGGAGAAACCCATTTTGGTCGTGTATTTTTACCTATTTTTATGGAATAAAAACGCACATTTTTATTTACATCATCTGGAAAATCATGTTATATTTGTTGCTTTTGGGATTGGTGCTCCTATTTGAAGACACCACTTGCTGTCATTACCGAGCCAGTAACTTTACAGGCTCAAAACCATGTGAGTTTACCTCTTTTGAAGGTTACTACTTATTTGTTATGACTCGGTGGGGTTGCGCTATGACCTATTTGTGTATTCTTACATGAAACTTGTGAGAACACTGCTGATTGGCTGCTTGTGGGAATATTGCTGACTGCCCTCCAACGACTGAATACAGAACGGGGTCATCCCAAATAGACCCTCCGCTGGAACATTGAGCCTCTATATTCAGGCTCTGAACCACGTGAGTGGAACACCTGCCCGTGTTTGCCTGTGTATATATATATATATATAATATATATATATATATATTATAAACAATACTGTACCATTGTATGCCTTTCCCTTTAATATCTTGCATATCCTTCATTCGCGAGTAACTGCACCACACAAGAAAACGTTTTGCTGATATACTGGTAATATCCAAATGTGTATCTGTGTGAAGGTGATGGTTTTATATATTTAGGGATCGGTTATTAGTCACACATGGTGATTGTGTATTTGTCTATGTTTTCCTTAAACACTGATTATCTAGTATCATATGCTATGTGGATTAGGATGGATTAGCGCTTTCCCTATTTCTCTATTTTAATTAGTATCCTTGTGCCAACTCCTGCCGTACACTGCTATGTGACGCACATAACCTTACACGGCAGACGGAGTTGTGGGTCGAAGGTGGTAAGTAAAGAGGATAGGTTTTGGTCAGGAGTGAGAAGTCTGCGGACTCTTCAGATATAAAAGAATAACTCAATGACGGTCTGAAAGAAACGATGTGTAAATTAGGAAAATGCCGGTTTTAGCATGAGAGGAGATGAATTAGGGGAGGTTCAGAAACCAATGCAATGTCCCTTCAAAAACATCTGGAGTGCCAAGGTTGCTGACCCCTGCTGTAGTTGAACTACATCTCCCACGATGCTCAAAGACTTGTTAGGTTGGGAGAGCCTCGTGGGAAATGTAGATCCAAAACATTCTGTGGGTCAGGGTTGCTGACTCCTGGACTAGAGGAATGAATGCACGGTCTGGGACACCTTTAAAGTTTGTGGAATGTGTCTTCAATTCGGTTTTGTGGTGCGGAGGTCTACCTTTAGCGGGAGAACAGAAGGCAGTTTTGTGATGAAGGTTTGGAACTGATTACAGATGGTAGCCCATAGATTACTCGGGGAGTCCATGGGAAGTGCCTCCATGAAGGTAGCGATGTTGTCCAAGCAGCGCAGCATTGCGCCACCTGCTGGTAAATTCTTCTTGTTATTCAAACCCTTAAAATAAGAACAATTATTCTGTTATTAACGTGTTAAAGACTCAGTGCTCTTGAGAGGATATTTTCCATGGCGCAGAGCAAATAAAGGATATATTGCAAAAATCTCAAGGCTACACTAAAGGGGTTATTCACTAACCTCCGAATTGCCCCCAAATAATGCAGTTCACCATTCGGTGCCTTTTCAAGTCAATTCGTCTATTCACTAAACTGTCAATTTGTCAAACACAGGTGAATTGACAGCGAAATACAGTGCAATTCGCTGGTGTTCGGCAGCACCAGAATTGTCCCATAGAAGACTATTGTGTCTTCTATTAACAGAACCCCGAATTGCACCGAAATTCAGACAAAATGCACTGATTTTTGGTGTTTCAATTCGACAGGTTTAAACAGGTGAATTCCATTATAGAATTATTTTTTTTGAAAGGAAAAAAGATCATTTATTCTTTTCATTTTATGCAAAAACCCTTTTTATTTATTTACATTTTTAAGACCCTTTTGTATTTTCTAGACAACATTTTTGGTTTTCTTATTAGACTTTTTTTTATTTTGCAACAGACCTTTTTATTAGTTTTTAAAGGACTTTTTTATTATTTAGACACATTTTTACTAAATTTTTTACTGATTGCATCTCCTATTAGGAGAAGAAGAGACGATGCTGATTCGGCTGACGTCCGATGACTTCTTCGGCGTCTCCAATTTTGGCAAAATACGGTGACCATTCGCTAAATAGTGGATCCACCATATTTTCGGTGAAATTGAATCGCTGCAGCGAGCCAAAACACAAAGCATTGTAAAAAGACCCTTAAGTAGTAAAAATACAAGTATTTATATCCTTACGCCAGGATGCTTTCTCATGTTCTCCATCGTGCTTTAAGCTGGCTGGGTACCGCAGGAAATGTAAAACAGGTTGAGCATCCCTTCGGAATTTTTGGGACCCCGAGCATTCCAGATTTCAGAATTTGTAAGAATCTATTGTCTGAGAGGAAGGGGATCGTGGCAGGGGAGCAGGGATCCCATTGCTGCTACAGCAGCAGAGTGTACACGCACTGGGAGAGCTTTAGAGCCCTTTTCGAGGGACATGCTGTACAAAGCCAGTGTCAGGTTGGCAACCGAAGCACCTGCATTTTATCCTAGTTTATGGACCCAGTTGTGCCTGCACTGTACACCTCTTCTTATTTGAGAAGACTTTAACAGACCTGTGACTTTAATTTAGGTGCAGCAGTGGCTTTTATTGTATCAAGCTCATATACAGGGGAGGAATCAGGACAGTGGGCACTCTACAGGACTTTTTCAGAATACACTGTATAGTACAGAAGCCCGGTGTTAGTTAAGCATCTGTACTTCTTATACATGGCTTTTATTCCTAAATGGAAACATTACTGTAACATTCAGGAGGCATTTTTAGTCAAAGCAAGGTGAAAACTAGTTTACTTTCTAATTTTCGGTAAATTACCTCCAGCAGTTGGCTCAGAGCAGCAAAAGAACTTAGCTCGCTGAAATCCATAAGAGATGTCGCCAAGGTCCTTAAGAAACTCCCATCTGTAAAAGCATGAAAAAGTCGATGGCACGGGCCCCGCTTAATGGAACAGTCCACTGTTTGACACGGACGTGCTGCGTGCGCATTACCTTTGATGTTGCTCTGGAAGAGCTGAGAGAATATGCCGTTTGGCGCCAGCTGGTGGAAAACGCAACGCAGGAACTGTTTTGCCACGCCGGCGGCATTCCCGGGAATCATCATGCTAGACAGAAAGTGGGAAAAATGCAGGATTAGGAAAGCAAACACCTTCAAAATGCTGAGAACATGCACAGGGTTTTGTCAATTTATCAGCTCGTGATCTGGCTTATTATTAGATAAGAAACGAAGAGATGTGATGATGATGTCATAGGTTGAAGTAGTGATGGTCTTACATATGGATGACGGACCTTTACCATGCTTTAAGAACATACTGCTTTGTTGGAGTAAAAGGTGTTGACGACGGAGTCAAGAAGGCTTTAAAAATTTTATCAAAACACTTAAGGCACTATTCCCTAATGTGCGCCAAAAGGGGGATGCTAACGTGGAAAATCTACGCCTGTGTAGTGTCCCCATTTTAGTGCGATATTCAAGGCCTCCAGGACCTTCCTGTGACTCTCCTCAAAGGAGACTGGCTGGCAAAGATCGACCTGAAGGACACTTATTTGTCAGTCCCAGTGGCACTAGAGTTTAGGGATTTCCTGCGTTTTTCCGGGGGAACAACCTTTGGCGATTCTCCAGTCTTCCCTTTGGGCTCTCCTCCGCACCATGGTGTTTCACCAAGTTGTTGAAGCCAGTGGTGATGGCACTGTTTGTAAGGGGTGTTCGTCTCATAATATATCTGCAGGACATCCTTCTCATGGTGCCTTCAGGGTCTCAACAACACGTCCATCTGCACTGCACCACACAGCTACTCCAAGATTTGGGGTTTCTTATAAACTGGGAGAAGTGGATAGTGACTCCAACGCAGTGCCTGGAGATCCTGGGGTTGACACTCGAGTTGCAGACGATGTGCCTCAGTCTCCCTTCCCCCAAAATATCAGGAGGGAGGCGCGTTTGCTACGCTACAAACCCGATTTCCCGCTCCGATTGCTGGCCCACATGATTGGCCCATTGACTGCCGCTCGCCTGGCGGTACCTACAGCCCTACATCACTATTGGGTCCTCTAACGCCTGACGGCCCGTTTCCTCTGGGGGGGCTTCGTATGTGACTCCGGTGACCCTCTCGACAGGGGCTCGCATGGACTTACACTGGTGGATTGCGAACCTCCAATCTTGGAAAGGAAAGGCCATCCTTCCTCCTCCTCTGTCTCTAGTGATCGATTTAGAGGCTTGCCGCTCTGGGTGGAGGGTGCGTTGCGGTTCCCCGGAAACAGGGGGTTGGTCCCTGGAGGAGCGACGTCTCCATATAAATTGCCTGGAGCTGCAGGCAGGCATTTTCGCGATACAATGCTTTGCGAGCACGGAGTCGGGCTGCTCCATCCTCCTGCGGATGGACAATTTTCCTGCCGAGTGCAACCTCAATGGCCTGGGGGGTCCCAGGTCACCAATGCTGACACTATTGGCGGCGAGGTTCTGGAACCACTGGTTTCAGAAAAGGTTAATGGTTCAGGCCCAGTTTCTCCCGGATAAGGACAATCTGGTAGCGGACTGGAATTCCAGACACACTACAGATTCTGAAGATTGGCACTTGCAACCCGAAATCCTCTCATGTGTGTGCTGCGACTCTGGGGTCCATTAGAGGCAGACCTGTTTGGGAGCTGGCGGTCGAGGCAAGAGGCAAAGTTCTACAGTTGGCTTCTGGACCTGGACGAGTGGGCGATGGATGCGTTTTTGCAGGACTGGTCTCTGCATAGCCACTATGCATTTCCCACGTTCGCCATGATTGCGCGAACGCTGTCCTATGTTCGGGCTCAATGGGCGACTCTGGTCCTGATAACCCCATTGTGGAGAGGTCAACACTGGTTTCTGCCCGTACTGGAACACTCTGTGGATTACCCGAGGATCCTGCCATGGCTTCTGGATCTTTTAACAGATCCAGATGGCATGCCTCATCCTCTCATCTCGGTGTCCTCTTGTTGAGTGGTTAATGTCACTGGTCCCGGCACAGTCGCTGGCATTTTGGAATGCACTGGTGAATTGCTGCAACTGCCTTGAGTACGAGATCTCTCCACCGATCTGCTTGGGGCAGATGGGTTCACTGGTGTGTGAGAAGGGACATGGATTCCTTTTTGGCCCCTGTGAACGGGGTCTTAGATTTTCTAACAGAACTTTTAGACGATGGAAAAGCGTATTGTTCCCGCAACCCTTTTCGTTCGACAATACCTGCCTGCCATGTGGGCTTCTAGGGGATCCCGTTGGGCCGCCACCCTTTAGTATGCCGCTTACTCCGCGCTCCCCATTTTTCATGTCTGCCAGTGCCTAAGTATTCGACCACTTGGGATGTGTCGGTGGTATTATGTTTTTTGTCGGCCTGGCCGGACAACTCCGAGCTGTCCCTGAGGCAACTCTCAGCAAAATTGCTCACTCTGCTCTGCCTGTTCTCATGCAAACGGGTGGGTGACGTGTGCGCCCTGGACTATTATGGCCGCTCTTTTGAGCCCAACGGGGTGCGTTTTGACGTCTCTCTTCGGACCAAGACAGCCATTACCTCCGTTTTCTACCTGGTGCTACCTGATCACCCGTTGTTATGAACCGTGCACTGCTTTAGGGAATACGAGGTCAACACGGAGTCTGTACGCAAAGCTACTGCTACGCCCACGTTTGTGTCCTATGTCCCTCCTCATTGTCCGGCATTGTCTACCACGATGGCCTGTTGGCTGCATCGATTGATTGGACTTCCAGGTGTGGATGTGTCTCGTATTCGCGGCGCATACGTTACACGTTGAGTATCCCCCATCTGACAATACGAAATGTTCCAAATACGAAAACATGGCGTGCTAACATGACACTCTAAGTGGAAAGTTCCCCCCTGACGTCATGTGATGGGACAAAATGATAAAAAATATTGTATAAAATGCCTTTCAGGCTGTGTGTATAAGGTATATATGAAACATAGAAGAATTTACTGTTTAGACCGCAGTCCCATCCACGAGATCTCATTATTATATGCAAATATTAAAAAATCCGTAAGTACAAATTACAAACCAATTCTTGTCCCGAGCATTTCGGTCACGGGATGCACAGCCTGTATATGCATACTTGGTGTATATACACACATATAATGGATGTGAATGTTGCTACAGTGTTTATATATTATACTTATTTAAGGCCCACTTGACCGGCTGCTTGATTTTCCTTTAACATTGGCTAATACACATGTTTCTGTAACATGCCGCAGGCCTCCTGTCATGCTTCCACTTAAAAGGAAACGCCATCAGCATTGGGCCTTTTATACCATTATTTGTTATTCAGCAGATAGCCCTGCTCTCAGTCACGACACCGCTTCCAAAAATCCCCAATTAATCCCATAAACTGCGGCGGTGTCGTGGCGCCCATCGTTGGGAAAGGGAGGAATAATGTGATTCAAGTAAGAGCATTATCTCAGTGTAACGTCAGCCTCCACGTGTAACGCCGCGCGGGGAGGCCCTTATTCACTGCCTTTATAAGCGGCTTACAGCTCCTACGTCAGCGGCTATTACCTTTCAGCTTGGTTGGAAAAATTCGTGCTTGACGCCAACCTAGAGGAGGAAATAGACATTTTCGACAAAGTTAATCAGAGACAGCAGGGGAAATACGCAGATTTTATTAATGCCTTTGATAATGTACAGTCACAGTATATATATAAAGATTCTTAAAAAGAAAGGCTTTCCTTTTTGATAGTTGGGTACCCACCTCACATTTTTCCCTATTTTGGGTTATTTAAGGGTTTATTCTCAGAGCAGTCGACGGCATGTCGGTGCTCTCTGATTAACCCCCTGTGTTATCCTCCTACCTGCCCACAGACTGCATGATGTCCAGCAGGAGTGGAGCTGCCAAATCCGGGCTCAAATGTATGAACGTCAAGAGCACCACGATAGCCAGTCCCAGGGTTTCCTCGTCATACTCCTCTAGGATGGCCCCGCAGTCGTGGCATCTGTAAAAGAAGCGTAAGAGAACCAAAGGCAACCTGTGCAGCAGCTTCTCCCTGGCAAACATCTCAACGGGTCTTACTTGTCAGACATTATTGTGGGTTGATCGTCAGAGAAGTCCTCAGGGGCCGGCACGAACATGCTGACGATGCTAGGGGCGGAGAGTAGGCTGGACTTTGTAGCCCCTTCAAAAAAGAAAAAAAAAGGAGACTTATTAGACGTGTAATAAGTGAATTACGGGTTTTTACACAACAGAACGACACCAGTGCAGAATGTCAAAAAACAAAACCATCCTGTTCCAGGTTGTTTGCTCCATTTGATGCACAACAGGAAAGCAGTATTGCAGACATTAACGATTTTTTTAGGTGTCAAAAGTATAAATCTGATGGGCAGATATAAAGGCGTGCCTTAATATCGCATCCGATAAGACAGGTGTATATGAGGAGAACGTTACCCCGTCCCGGACTGCTTGGTTTAATCCTGAAAGCAGATGTAAGAACTTTAACTCATTCACTAACAAAGGATTTCCCAGAAAAAACACTTTCAGGAACCAGTGTTTTGTTTGTTTGTTTTTTTAAATCATTTTTACTGAATCAAAAGTAAGAAAAATTTGTGACTATTCCCATTGTATTCCTTACTGTAATAACCTTTTTGGCAGAGAGATGTCACCATCTGCTGGCCAAAAGGAGTTACTGCAGTTCTGGTCTCCATGCAGGATCAGCTGCAGAGGAGACATTCAGACACAATCGCAGCTGGTTTTAAAAAGTGGTAGCACGCACCTCAGGCATCATGCCCGCTGTGATAAATTTTGAGGCTTGTTCTGGAGCCCAAATGCAAACAAATTTAGCTTGCAATAAATTAAATTCCTTTGCATTGCTCCTGAGGAACAAAACAACATATCGACATTGCTCCCTATCCAGGCACCAAGAGATGCACTGAAAATCGATCCTTGTAGTGAAGGGGTTAAGGTGACCCGATTTTAGCTCAGGGCAATGTGATAGTGCCCGTGGAATTTTATGGACAACTGGAATGAGTGTTTTCACCTCAATTACCCACAGACCAGGGGTCAGCAACCTTGACCCTCCAGATGCTTCAGAGCTACTTTTCCCATAAGGCTCAGGCTACCTAATGAGTGGCTGAGCATTATGGGAGATGTAGTTCCAAAACATCTGGAACGTCAAGGTCGTTGACCCCAGCTGTAGACTATTACATGCCAGTGAGCGCTAGCAATGGTTACTTTTCACCGAGATGCATTGACCAGTAATATAGACTGAATGCAAAGGTAAAAATGTATTTGCACGACTATTAAATTCTTAATTTTAAAAGCCGGTTCGCACTTTATGTTACAACAAACAAAAAAATAATAATAATAATAAATCTGTCAGTCCAGGTTTACCTTTCCAAAAAGACTTTCCAGGGGCTGAAGGAAAAATGACAGATTGTGGCTATGTGGTATTGACTTGATCCATATTTAATAGGGATGCACCGAAATGAAAATTTGGGACCGAAACCGATACCAAAAATGCACGATGAGCTTGGCTGAGAAACCGAAACCGATACCGAAAATGACTTTCTATATATGACTATATATACACATACTGTGTATACATGTGTCTGGTGTGTGTAATGTATATATATATTCTGGTGAAACGCAAAAAATTTGAATATCGTGCAAAAGTTCATTTATTTCAGTAATGCAACTTAAAAGGTGAAACTAATATATGAGATATGACAAATCACGGCTTGAACTAATTGTGATGATTATGGTTACAGCTCATGAAAACCCCAAGTCCACAATCTCAGAAAATTAGAATATTACATGCAATCAATAAAACAAGGATTGTACATAGAACAAAATGGGACCTCTGAAAAGTATAAGCTGCAAATGTACTCAGTACTTGGTTTGGACCCCTTTTGCAGCAATTACTGCCTCAATGCGGCAATGTGGCATGGAAGCTACCAGCCTGTGGCACTGCTGAGGTGTTATGGAAGACCAGGATGCTTCAAAAGCGGCCTTCAGCTCTTCTGCATTGTTCGGTCTCATGTCTCTCATCTTTTTCTTGGCAATGCCCCATAGATTCTCTATGGGGTTCAGGTCAGGCGAGTTTGCTGGCCAATCAAGCACAGTAATC
The DNA here is from genome assembly GCA_009667805.1 of Leptobrachium leishanense. NCBI lineage: Eukaryota > Metazoa > Chordata > Amphibia > Anura > Megophryidae > Leptobrachium > Leptobrachium leishanense. The sequence goes on from CM019075.1 coordinate 18,257,447, forward strand.
CCACGGTCATTGAACCAGGTTTTGGTGCTTTTGGCAGTGTGGGCAGGTGCCAAGTCCTGCTGGAAAATGAAGTCAGCATCCCCATAAAGCTCGTCTGCGGAAGGAAGCATGAAGTGCTCCAAAATCTCCTGGTAGACGGCTGCGTTGACCCTGGACTTAATGAAGCACAGTGGACCAACACCAGCAGATGACATGGCTCCCCAAATCAACACAGACTGTGGAAACATCACACTGGACTTCAAGCATCTTGCAGTGTGTGCCTCTCCAATCTTCCTCCATACTCTGGGTCCTTGGTTTCCAAATGAGATGCAAAAGATGCTCTCATCAGAAAAGATTTTTTTCTTTAGCCCAGGTAAGACGCTTCTGACGTTGTTTGTTGTTCAGGAGCGGCTTGACAAGAGGAATACGACATTTGAAGCCCATGTCCAGGATCCGTTTGTGTATGGTGGCTCTTGATGCACTGACTCCAGCCTCAGTCCACTCCTTGTGAAAGTCCCCAACACTTTCGACCTTTTCCTGACAATCCTCTACAGGCTGCTGCCATCCCTGCTTCTTGTGCACCTTTTTCTTCCACACTTTTCCCTTCCACATAACTTTCTATTAATGTGCTTTGATACAGCACTTTGGGAACATCCAACTTCTTTTGCAATTACCTTTTGAGGCTTTCCCTCCTTATGGAGGATTTCAATGATGGTTTTCTGCACAACTGTCAGGTCAGCAGTCTTTCCCATGATTGTGATTCCTACTGAACCAGACTGAGATACCATTTAAAGGCTCAGGAACCCTTTGCAGGTGTTATGGCTGAATTAACTGATTAGAGTGGGACACTTTGAGCCTAGAATATTGCACCTTTTCACAATATTCTAATTTTCTGAGATTGTGGATTTGGGGTTTTCATGAGCTGTAAATCATAATCATCTTAATTATGACAAATCACGGCTTGAACTATCTTGCTTTGCATGCAATGAGTCTTAGTTTCGCCTTTTAAGTTGCATTACTGAAATAAATGAACTTTTGCACGTTATTCTAATTTTTCGAGTTTCACCTGTATATTAGTGATGCTCCGAAATGAAAATTTAGGAACGAAACCAAAAATGACTTTTCCCCCTACAATTTATTTTAAGATAGTTTTTAGTATAATTGTATTAATACTAGACTTTATTAAATTAATATCATGAATTTAAATGAATCCACATTAAAAAATTTAAGATATTTTTGTCCTATTTTGGTGGAGTTATTTTGCATCTAGTGCATACATTCATGTGTAAATTTTTTGGACACACACACATTTTATAGTTGCAGAAGACATTTACACATCCCAGCAATTCAGAGAACTCTGCAACTATAAAGGTTATTATTTGTTGTGTGGAGGCTTTTAATCTAATTTTTTTTCCCTCCAACACAACTTAAATGAGTAGATATATATCTATAATGGCTCAGATGGAGCCTAAACATCAATATGTTTCTCTAAATCTATTATTTTTTTAAAGTGCAGAAAAACAAAGCATTATAAAGGGGCCTTTAAGATGCAAAGGAAAAGACAAACCATTGCAAAATGAATGTGTATACCTTTCATTAACCCCCCCCCTCTTGTCCTCCGAGCAGACACCGCTGGCAGGAGGTCAGTGATAAATCACTTGTTCCTTGTCACTGAGAGGCCAGAGGTTACTGCGTGCCCTGATAGTGTGGATCATGCAGTTAACCCTTTGTGTTCAGAAATAAATATGTGTAGCAGCTCCTGCCTCTTTCCAATTACAATCATCTCCAGCTAAGCAGCATTGAAAGAGTGCTTGCTCAGTGTCAACTGGGATCAGCAATTTTCGGCTGACTTTTCGGCTGGTGTTTTGCTTTCGGGCCGAAACTGATAACCCCATTATCGACAGATATCTATCGGTGGCCGAAATTCCGGTGCATCCATGGTATTTAAGAAGCCCAGCATGCCTGCTGCAAAATTAACTGTTTGCAGAATTAAATAATAATTACAGGAATAAGACACGTTACCGATCTGAATGTACGGTATGCTAGTTCTTCCCATCGACACTTCTGAAATGCTTCCGAGGACCTCGTGAGCCGTTTTGGGATCATCTTTAGAAGTAGAAAAAAAATAGATGAAAGGAATTGTTTTTCTAAAGGGTGAAAATAATTAGATTTGCCCTTTCTATAGGGGTTATTCAAAGAGCACCAAAATTCTCTTTCGTTCCCCACACTTCGGGGAATCAAATTCCCCAACACTGCGGTGAATTCAGCATTTACCGCAGGGTCCCCGAAGTGTAGGGAAAAGCCGCCGAATAACTGCTGAATCAAAAAGAAAACCGCCGACAATATCGGATCTGATAACCCGCTGCAAAACCGCTGAATGAATCCGAAAAAAGCCGACGATCCGCCGAACAGAACACCAACCACCCGCCGGAAAAAGCCGACAAGTCAACGAACAAGGTAAAAAAAAAAAAAACAATGCATTATTCAAAAGCTGTTTGCAAAAATAAATTACTGCCTGAAAAGGCCTGGAAATAATATATAAGATCCTATGAATAATAATTAAAAAGGTCTGTTACAGGGAAAAAAAAGGAAGTAAAATCGGAAAAAAAATTGCCGAACAAATCTCGAAAAATGCCTTAAAAAATCCTAAAAAATAAATATATAAAGAGACTTTTTGCTGCAAATTAAAAGAATAAATATTTTTATAAGAACGGGAATATTTTTAACTTTGAAGCCTATGGTATTCGCCTGATTAAACCTGCTGAATGAAAGCACCGAATGGCAGGGCATTTCACTGACATTTCTCTGCTGTGTCAGTGTCTCTGAATAGATTAACGATTGCTTCTACATGGGGTATTTCACTGCCACCGAAGATCACAGTATTTCACTATTCGTTTCAATTTAGGGGCCAGATCGGCTCTCTGTGAATAACCCCATAAAGTACATGCTCATATTTAATCCAGAAGAATATTTCTAATGGTTGGCGCAGCTATAGAAAAATCAACCAAATATTTATACAAACCGATTGAATACTTATGCAAGTTGTCACTCGTTTACTATTTTGTGAAAAGAAACAATTTTTGCATTAGAGCCACAGGTAAAAAAAAACAACAAATTAAAAAAAAAAACAACACAGATCGCTGTCAGAGATCACACAGGAAAACGTGTAAAATTTTCAATATACCTTAGTTAATGTATAAAATGAATTCAGTGTATCGATGAAGAAACAACGGTGAAGTAATGACATCCACAGATTCCTGGAGACATTTATGGTATAGAGTAGGAGTCAGGAGGCCTTAACCCTGCAGATGTTTTGAAGCTACAGTTGTGTTCAAAATTATTCAACCCCCACTGAAATTGAGTGTTTTGGCCAGTTTGACATTGATTTTGATCATTCAGTCATCTTGCTTACAATTAAATCAAAGAGGCACGTGTAGGTCAGACAAATATAACATAACATTTATAATGAAATAACCACAAATGTCTTTTCTGTGCTCACATCATTATCAGTTTTATTCAACCCCCAAGTGACATTCAATCTTAGTACTTAGTACAACATCCTTTTACAGTTATAACAGCTTTTAAACGTGAAGCATAGCTTGACACAAGTGTCTTGCAGCGATCTACGGGTATCTTCGCCCATTCGTCATGGGCAAAAGCCTCCAGTTCAGTCACATTCTTAGGCTTGCGCACTGCAACTGCTTTCTTTAAGTCCCACCAGAGGTTCTCAATCGGATTTAAGTCAGGTGACTGCGATGGCCACTCCAAAATGTTCCAGCCTTTAATCTGCAACCATGCTCTAGTGGACTTGGAGGTATGCTTGGGATCATTGTCCTGTTGAAAGGTCCAACGTCTCCCAAGCCTCAGGTTTGTGACGGACTGCATCACATTGTCATCCAATATCTCCTGGTACTGAAGAGAATTCATGGTACCTTGCACACGCTGAAGCTTCCCTGTACCTGCAGAAGCAAAACAGCCCCAAAGCATGATTGACCCCCCGCCATGCTTCACAATAGGCAAGGTGTTCTTTTCTTCATAGGCCTTGTTCTTCCTCCTCCAAACATAGCGTTGATCCATGGGCCCAAACAGTTCTAATTTTGTTTCATCAGTCCACAGAACACTATCCCAAAACGTCTGTGGTTTGTCCACATGACTTTTGGCATACTGCAGTCCACTCTTCTTATTCTTTGGAGACAGCAAGGGGGTGCGCCTGGGAGTTCTGGCATGGAGGCCTACATTACGCAGTGTGCGCCGTATTGTCTGGGCTGAAACTTCAGTACCCACATCTGACAAATCTTTTCTCAGTTCCTCAGCAGTCACACGGGGACTTTTCTCCACTCTACGCTTCAGGTAGTGCACAGCAGTTGAAGTCAGCATCTTATTTCTGCCACGACCAGGTAGCGTTTCAACAGTGCCCTTTGCCTTGAATTTGCGAATGATGCTTCCTATGGTCTCTCTTGGTATGTTTAACATCTTTGCAATCTTCTTATAGCCATTGCCCTTCCTGTGAAGAGTAATCACCTCTTCTCTTGTCTTCCTGGACCATTCTCTTGACTTCACCATGTTTGTAACCACACCAGTAAATGTCTAGAAGGAGCTGAGTATCACAGTCATTTTAAAGCTGCCTAATTGGTGCTTATTATGCTTTATTGCTGCTCCGTGACATCCACAGGTGTTTTCAATACCTGATTGAAAACACTTGAATGAACCTCTGTTCTTCAGAGTGGTGGTCTTTAAGGGGTTGAATAATTGTGTCAATGAAGAATTCACAAAAGAAACATTTACTACTGTATTACAAAACCAATTGATGTCATTTTAGTTGCATATGGTTCTTTAAAAGGTCCTTGTAGGATTTCATTCTGAATACAATTACAAATGTACACTAAATTCTCTAAAACCCTTTACAGCATTGGAGGTTGAATAATTTTGAACACAACTGTACATCGCCCATGATGCTTAACCATTGAATAGGTTGGGCTGAGCCTCATGGGAAATGTAGTTCCATAGCAACTGGAGGGCCACGGTTACTGCCTCTTGGTAAAGAGCATCAATGCATCTGAAATCTCAAGATGAGGCATTATTTAATAGCCAGTGATAGCAGATTTGAATACTTTAGATTGCGACGCATTATTTATTATTCGGGGGGGGGGACACAACACTTCATGACCAACAAGACGTGTACGGACACTTCACAAGTCGCACATACAGACGTGTGATACAGAGATGGATCACAACTCACAAACGCACACTGTCACATCACAATTTACACATCACAGGTACGTCCCGCTACGGCAAGGATCTCAAACTCCGGTCCCCCAGATGTTGATTGTCTACAACTCCCAGAATCTTCTGAATACAACAGACAGACAGAGAATCGTGGGAGTTGTAGTCCAGAAACATCTGGGGAGCCGGAGTTTGAGATCCCCGTTCTACGAAGTGAGGAGATGCTCTGGTCCATTCCCTGCGCACGTCTGACGTCTGGTCAAATACAAGCCATAAAGGTAGTCTTGGTCTACATTTCGCAAGCTGTATGCCAACTATTTGGAACCATTCATTGGGTGAATAGATAGAAGGGACAGTCTTTATATTGGCCTAATGTCCCCCGTTTTAGGGGCTCCTCCATTTGTTTGGGGGTGTGCAGTTAGGGGACATAACGAGAAAATTATTGTGAGGCAGAAATAAGATAATTTAGCTCTTGCTCCAAATTAAATTTTTATTTACATCAATGGACCATGACATAATTTAAGTAGTGTGATGATTGAGTCGCCTCTGGACAACCTCCAGCGCCATTTCCTGAAGAGCAAGTGCCCCCCTGTGGCCATTTGAAGTCTTGGGAGGTGTGATACTGTGATAATGAAAACGTGGGACCGATTACGGATCTTTTATCCCACAGATAATTGAAACGTCACACCCCCCCACCACCATGTATAGGGATATGGTTCCCAGTAAATGATTACGTCCTGTGATGATGTCATACTACGCCTGATCATGATACGTAGAGCCCGATCAATGAATGCATGTACTTATGACCAAAGTTGATTTTGGCTAGGACACAAAATCTCTTTCAGATGACTACGTATGACTGGAATGGCAGGCCGGGGCAGCTAAAGCTCCAGGTCTTGAAGGGCACGAGAACATACCTGGGTCCCAGGTACTGATGTTGTGAGGTGCACTCGACTGGTGTTCAAGCTGTCTCTTCATAATCTGCGTCATGGTCAGAGCCCCTAAAGACCCCCTTTTCATTTGCCGGTATTGCGCTTCATGGATATAAGTAAAGATAATTAGTAGAACAGCTAGAGAGCGAACACCCATCTACAGAACCATAATCTACTGCTTCGGTGAGAAATTCAATCTAAAACTATATATATTTATATTTTTTGCAAGTCTAGCCGGGTGAGAATTATAGGAGTTGTAGCACCTGAAAAAACACAGTATGGCTACCCTCGATGACAGTGTAACAATAATTTTTAAAAAAAAAATTAGAAGGTTTGAAATTAAAGGGCTTTTTCTAATTTGTGCCAATGGAGCTGATGGTCACGAATGGGTTAAAAGTGTCACGATGGGCAGCAGAAAAAAAAAGTCACCAACCACACACAACCAAGCAAACAGGGGAAAATAAGACACAAACAGATACTCGCTGAAGAAAATACAAGATAGCACAAAACAGACAGAGGGAACACGTAAATCTGAGATGATGACGCTTTCCGTAGCAGCGATTGCAGAGGTGCGTGGTGATTGTGCTGAAGGACAAGACAGCAAGCTGTGCGCACGCCTGACGTTGCCCACTCTCCAATTCAGTAATTTAGACGCATATCGGAAGCACAAAATGATAAAGCAGACAGACTGCAGGGAGATTTAGTGTCAGGTACCGAGATATTGATCGGCTACGACTGTAGATGTTCCCTAATCTCAAGTGACCTTGGTCTTCTAATGAAACTCACAGAGGTCTAGATCAGAACCTTCTCGATTCACCGCTCCTCTTTCAAACAATAACCTGTCCTGGGCATTGAATAAGCAAATCAGAGGGAGTTCCAGAGGCTCCTAGGCATGTCTGCAAATTTCCTGGCAGCTGTAATACACCCTCCAGCCACACGGAGCAATGTTCTTCACGTCTGCTCATAGTAGCTTTCTATAGGGGGTCATTCACAAAGCCCCGGTGCCTGCTGGTGTTGCAAATACCAACAAAAGTCACCCATTGACCAAAAGTAAAAAGCGGGACACGGGAAGCTTAACAGAGCAGCTTCTCCTGCAGCTCTTTGGATTTTAGTTTTGTGAAATGGCAGCCTTTGTCTGCGCTGCAATACCGATGATTTTCGCTGGTATTTGCGGTTCCCGTCAGCCACCTACATTTAGCGAATAACCCCCTGTGTATCTTAGAAGGAGGCTCTGGTGTCTCTGCAGCATCCCACCTATCTGTTGGTTGCATTTAAAATGACTTGGCGGTGGCTCATGTTCACTTTGCCGTAGGCGAGTGGGCGAGTGTAATTTTGAGTCCACACGATGTAATGTGTGTACTTTCAATGCACGTTACAATGGCTGTGGAATTTACCTGCCCTTTGAGCCACTACAACGGATGTCAATCGGGTATACTAAGTGTGATCATCCTGCACACAGCAAGGCGGCCACACGGCATTCTCACGGACGTTCTTTCCGCGCCCCTGTGGCCCCAGCCATATTTTTTATTACAGGAAAAACAGGGCTTGCTTATCTCACGTGACGCTTTATTTATCACATTTTAGAGCCTAGGGGCAGCAACCTTGGCCCTTCAGATGTTTTGGAACCACATTTCCCAAAAGTCTCCTCTAACCTAATAAGTGGATGAGCATCACGGGAATAGTAGTTCCCTGGAGGGCCAAAGTTGCTGACCGCTGTCGAGGTGGCTGTGCCACACGAAAAGCACGACTCGCTGGTACTTAGAAATGAGTGGAATTTTAATCATAGCCATCGGCTTGACGGCTCAACAAAATGGTCAATATGAAGGGCAACTTACTTGTCAGTGATGAACGACTATTGGTCTCAGGGACCCCAGCTTCCAGTGTAGGCGCAGAAGAGGACTCTCTCGGCATCTCCAATATCGAAAGCCCTTTAGACTCAGTCTCTGCAAGATAAAGTTGGATTCACCACACAATAGTCCATAACGAAACAGTAAAACAGACATCAGCAACACTGCCGCATATAAGTTCCTCCTCTAGATTGTAAACTCCTGCGAGCGCAACACTGCTGCATAATATAAGTTCCTCCTCTAGAACGTAAGCTCCTGCGAGCGCAACACTTCTGCGTAATATAAGTTCCTGCTCTAGAACGTTATCTCCTGCGAGCGCAACACTGCTGCATATTATAAGTTCCTCCACTAGATTGTAAGCTCCTGCAAGCAGGGCCCTCCACACCTCTCGTCTCTGGTTCTTAAGCTTGTTTGAAAGATTCATTCCCTATTTTTGTAAAGCCCTGTAGAAACTGCAGATGATAATAATAATAATAATAATAATTCAGAGCAGGATCATCTGCACCTCTTTTGTGTCTTCTAAAATATTATCTGCCAGAACCCTGAAAAAATAAACCCACCCAAAAATCCCTTACTATCTCCTGATCTCGCGGTGCTGAGTGCAGTGCGATCCGCTACTTCCTCTGGCTGCAAACAGAGGAACGCTGGGAGCAGAGCTCGCGGCAGGGTGCCGCTTCACTCCATGGAGTCCTACAAACTTCGACAGCTGATACCAGCAGCAGCACAAGGTGTCGCTGCCAGCACCTACATGTGGCTCCAAGCTATTCGCACAGGCTACTACTACAGGGGCTTGGTTGAAATCAAGTAGGAATACAGGCAGCTACTCGGGGCTGGATTTACATGTCAAGACCCTGTAGGCACAGAAATCTGGAGCCCCCCCCTCCCCAAGTAAAAAAAAGTGCCGAAACATGGGGGAAATACTTTTTTAATTTCTGTTTTGGGGAAACAAAAAAATAATTAGATATTTTAAAACCATTGAAAACCAGACTCTGACCTTTCCGGTGACACCTAACTCGTCCCTGTGCAGTGTAAGAGTCACAGATACAGGGTTACAAAGGCCCCCTGCCTCTCCACACTGCAGTGCGGCAGCTTAGGTTTTTGATGAAACAATGCATTATAACGCATTGCGCCATCACCTTCACACTCGCTGGCAGCATGGTAAACGAGAAGGTGAGTTAGTGCAGCATCACTGTTCACTTTATACTTGAAAAGTAAACAATGCTGCTGTGTTAGAAAAAAAGAAATCATTAGATTTTATTTGTTATTTTAATATAAAAACAGCCTGTGATATGGTATCAATAGAAAGGCCATACTATGCACTTTACAACGATACCTCCCACGACCCTCTACCATTTAGGGTTCCAGAGATACAGTTGTCCAAAGATTTAGAATAGTTTTTTTTTTTTTTAAACAGCAAGGCGCCCCCTTGTGGTAGGCGCCTGTAGGCACATGCCTACTTTGCCTAATTATAAATTCGGCCCTGTAGCCACTATGGATTATCTGCAATATTGGATTCCAATATTGTTGACTGGATTAGGCAGTGGCTGAGTGACAGGCAACAGAGGGTTGTGGTAAATGGAGTTTATTCGGCACAAGGTCTTGTTACCAGTGGGGTACCTCAGGGGTCAGTACTTGGACCCATTCTCTTTAATATTTTTATTAGTGATATTGCAGAAGGTATTAATGGAAAAGTATGTCTTTTTGCTGATGACACAAAGATTTGCAACAGGGTTGACGTTCCTGGAGGGATCAGCCAAATGACAAATGATTTAGGTAAACTAAAAAAATGGTCGGAGTTGTGGCAATTGAGTTTTAATGTGGAAAAGTGCAAGATAATGCACCTGGGGCGTAAAAACCCAAGGGCTGAATATAGAATATTTGATACAGTCCTAACCTCAACATCTGAGGAAAGGGATTTAGGGGTTATTATTGCAGAGGATCTAACGGTAAGTAGTCAATGTAATAGAGCAGCAGGAAATGCTGGCAGAATGCTTGGTTGTGTAGGGAGAGGTATTAGCAGTAGGAAAAGGGAAGTGCTCATGCCACTGTACAGAGCACTGGTGAGACCTCACTTGGAGTACTGTGTGCAGTACTGGAGACCGTATCTCCAGAAGGATATAGACATCTTAGAGAGAGTTCAGAGAAGGGCTACTAAAATGGTGTACGGCTTGAAGGAGAAAAGTTACCAGGAAAGGCTTAATGATCTTAACATGTACAGCTTGGAAAAAAGACGAGACAGAGGAGATATGATAGAAACATTTAAATACGTAAAGGGAATCCACAAGGTAGAGGAAGGGAGTATATTTAAAAGGAAACAAAGTAGCAAAACAAGAGGACATAGTCTTAGATTAGAGGGGCAAAGGTTTAAAAGTAACATCAGGAAGCATTATTTTACTGAGAGGGTGGTGGATACATGGAACAGCCTTTCAGTAGAAGTGGTAGAGGCCAAAACAGTAATTAAATTTAAGCAGGCATGGGATAGGCATAAGGCTATCCTAAACAAAAGATAAATCCAGGTAAAGTATCCATGTAATTGGGCAGACTAGATGGGCCGAAAGGTTCTTATCTGCCGACATTTTCTATGTTTCCATGCTCATAACAATATTTCCCTTTAGTGGCTCCTTGATACTGACAAGAGGGGAATAGGGGAGGGGGGCGTGTCTGGACGCCGAGGAGAGCAGACGCCATTTAGCTGAGCTCCAGGCCACAACACTAAATTTGGGGTGATTGTGGCTGTCCTGACGACCCGAAATCGACACACTCTCCTCGGACACCCTGCTGACTGTACCGGATCGGACTACCTGTGCCACGACACTGTGAAACGGAGGTGTTTGCCTTCTCAGCCGGCGGCCATTTTGAGGCCTGTGCTTTCCTCCCCGAGCACTGACCACTGCGCTGCAGTGATCTCCTCATGGGCAAGAAATCCCAGAAATCGACCACCTCGGAGGAGTGTGGAATCCCAGACATCAGGATCTCACTGGGAGTGAGGGGAGGTGGAGAGGAGGGCGGCCGTCGTGAGAGGACCCCTTCCCGAGCTGGCTCATCTGAGTGCTCTACTCGGCCTCCGTCCCGGGAGACACACGTGAGTGCGACGGTTCCACAGGCCCAGCCGCTCACCCTCACTGACCTGCAGAGGGTGATGGACGAATTCAGAGGCCTCTGGCGCGCAGCGACCTACGGGAACTGAGCTCGGCAGTGGAATCCCTGCAGACTCGCGTTTTTGATGTGGAGGTTCGTTCTCGGGAGGCGGCGACAGCATTAGTTGGCACAGATGCCAGAGAGTAGCTGACCTGCAGACGCAAGTCGCCCATCTTCACTCTGCGGTGCTGGCCCTGGAGTCCCGCCATCGACGCAGGAACATCCGTCTCCGTGGTATCCCGGAGTCTGTCGACACGGGGCACATCTTGGGTTACCTCCGCGGTTTCGTGACTCACCTTCTTCCACATGCGGATCCCTCGCCGTCCCCGGGACTGTTCTCGGCCCTGCGCATCCGGAAGGCGGCCGCTGCACCGGTGGGGGCACCTCGAGATGTCATCCTGGTCATCGGGGATCTTGATCTTCGTAACCGGATTCTTGCTGCAGCTGGCCCTACATATAAGGTCAACTACGCCTCTGCCCATATCACCCTCTATCGGGATTTACCATTTCTGGCCCTGGCGGCCCGAAGAAGTTTCCAGGATGTCACCGCCATACTCCGGGATCGCGGGGTCCGATACCGCTGGGGGGCCACGGGTTCCTTGATCGTGTCTCATGAGAGTAAGACCTACACGGCGATGACAAAGGATGAGGCGCGGGCCATTGTCAAGGCGCTGGGACTCGCGGCTCCTCCTCAGGAACCGTCCAGCTCACCGCAGGATCCCGGTTGTCCTACTTTTTCCCTGGACAATGGCTGAGATGGATGGCACCACCTTTGGATCCCTGGTTGATGACACCTTCCTCACAAAGCCTTTTTTCAAATCCCCTCTCCAGATGTGTCTCACCCCTTATTGGAAACCCCCTTTTCATCGGTAGCTGAGTGTTTACCCCCCCCCCCACCTGAAGATATACCCTGCTTATATATTTCCCTTTTTTTTTGTCTATGTTCATCCGAGTGAACATGCAGACTTACTTGCTAAGAATTGGGACCTACGGTTTGTCTGACGGAGCATCAGAACTGTTTTCTCTCACCTGTGTTTTTTTTTTGGGACATTGGGTAGTATCCTGGGCGAGCCGCTAGGGTGGCAACCTAGGCTCTGGCCGCCCGCTCGGCCCCAGGTCTCCCGACCCTGTGGCCTCTTTCATGGCCCCCGGCCTCTTATGAGATGACGGGGCGAGCCGGGAAAGCCACTCGTTAAATGGGTTGTCCTTTAACTTTTGTTTGTTTTCCCCTTTTTTATTTTTTTTTATTTTTTATTTTTATTATTATTATTATATTATTTATTTATTTTTTATCCTTTTTTCTCTTCCTTTGCTTTTCCTGGTGCCCCAATGTCGGACTCAATTGTTTTTTTTGTTTTTTTTTGAATCTCCCCCCTTAGACGCCCTGTCTCGCTCACCCTTTCCCCCCCCTCTTCCCATTTTGAGATATTTTGTTGTATTGATTTTGTTCGGTCCTGCGTGGCCGTTGACATCTTTATACTGCTGACTGATTTGCATATATATAATAAAATTTTAAATACCAAAAAAAGAGGGGAATAGGGGCCCAAATATTTACTTAAAACAAAAAAAGAAAAATTGAAATGTTCGGCAAGTCACCAAAAATACACATGCCATGGCTTACCCAATAGCTTTTTAGGTGTTGATATATAAAATAATGTTTTCGGGATTTTTTTTGCAACTTATTAAAGTGTACCTGTAATGGGCAACTACTTTTGCCCATGTGACAGGGCACCGCTCTCTTTATATAGGGCAATGTTTCTTCACTGACCTACATAATGTAAGAAATGGAGATATTCCATTTTGAAGTTTCCCCCTTCTCCCCGAAGGTTGTGCCTTGTCGTCGGTGGGAAAGAGACCCCTGCACACAGAGAGTCATCCTCCAGGATGCCCCCCTGCATGCTCTGTGTGCCGTGCTGGCTGTCACTCAGATCGTGACAGACAGTGCTGCGTTCACAGCGGGCAGAGGTTAGTCCTGTGGAACGGCTCTCTGCTCACAACCATCCTCCTCACTGCGGCACGCACTCACCCGGGGGGGACGGAGGGTAGAGACTTAAAAACGTAATATCTCCATTTTTTTAATTATACAGCTCAGCGAAAATAGACTGATCTATATAAAAGGTAGAGGTGCCCTGTTGAAAGGGCAAACATCTTTTGCCCATGACAGTGGCACTTTAAAAGCCCAAGCTTTGTTTGCCGGTGTGTACCTGTGTCTTTTTGCTCGCTCAGCTTATCTAGGATGTTGAAGGTGATGTCCAGGTACTCTCTCTGGATAGCACTGACCGCAATCTTCCTCTGCTTTCTTTGCCTGGGAACAATCTGGATTTTGAACTCCGATTCCTCAGCCCCTTCCTTCTGTTCCACGTTCTGCTCCGTGTCCGACTCGTTGCTGGCATCAGGCTTCTCACCTTCGGTTTGGTTTTCCGTGTCCTCTGGGACATCGAGGAGTATGCTTTTGGCTGAGGCTTTGACATCCTCCATCGTGCTCTCAGAGCTGTCGTCGACAGACATCTCGGCGAGGGCGCATGACTTCCGCAGCTGGTCTCTCTTCTGCTTGAGCGTTAGAGGACTCCCAGTGGAAACTTCTTGTACGTCCTCCGGTTTAGCCAACTCTTCAAAGTCTGTTTGATCTCCTGGAGCGTCAGAAGGGAGTTCCTCTATTTCTAAAGCTGAATTAAAGCTGAAATCCTTTGTGGTGAAGGTTTTAGAGCAATCCTCTATGCTTACATGCACCAGAGGCATCATACTTAGGCTCAACACCGAGGTACTGATTGGAGTGGAGGAAGTAGAAACAACGATACTCCCGTTATTTATCAGCTGGAATTCCTCATCATCGCTCTCGACGATTCTCAAGGGAGGCAATGGCTCGAACACCAGGGAGTCACTGTCCGATGTCGATAAAATAGACTGTTTCTCAGGCCCAGAGGTGGAATCCGAGGACAAATCAATCAGATCTAAGTCTTCTCTTTGGGGAGACGGCTTCACCGGAGAATCCACCTTCACTTCAAACGTCTCCATGCAACTCAACCGCACCTCTGGTATCACTGGTCTCCGCATTTCGTGGAAACTCTCTCTGGCCGAAGGATTCTCGTTTGCCTCAATGTTTTCGGGTCTGGTGGATGAGTTTTGCCTTGATCGCGCGTAGTCATTCAGCCGGTTGGAAATGTCACAGCGATCTATGCAAGACTTCCTCCGATGTTCATCTAGAGTGAACAAGAGGGAGTCTGTGTTGCCGATGTCAAGGGACTTTTGCTTAAGGGATCGCAGCCTTTTTTTATGTATGCTTTCTTCTCTCACACAACGCAGTATGCTGTCCTGCAACGCTCCAGATTCTCTGTATTCGGCCAGTTCTATTTCACCTGTATTCATAAAGAAACAATGCAAGCACTCAATAAACATGAAGGAGAGGGGTGTAAGGTATGAGAGAAGGAAGATAAATGATACGAAACAAGAAAAGGGAAATGGTATGAGAGGAGGAAGTTATATGGTATAAGAGGAAAGAGATATATGGCATAAGAAAAAGGAGAAAATTGGTACGAAAGGAAGGAGAGTAAGGAGATAAATGGTATGGGAGAAAGGAGGTATATGATATGAAAAGAAGGAGATATATGATAGAAGAGGAAGATGATATATGGAAGGAGAGAAAGGTGTTATATGGTACAAGAAGAAGGAGATTATGGTACAAGCAGAAGGAAATATATGGTACAAGAGGAAGGAGGTTATGTTACGAGAGGAAGGAGATAAATGGTATGGGAGAAAGGAGGTATATGGTATGAAAAGAAGGAGATATATGATACAAGAGGAAGATGATATATGGAAGGAGAGAAAGGTGTTATATGGTACAAGAAGAAGGAGATTATGGTACAAGCAGAAGGAAATATATGGTACAAGAGGAAGGAGGTTATGTTACGAGAGGAAGGAGATAAATGGTATGGGAGAAAGGAGGTATAAGGTATGAAAGGAAGGAGGTATATGGGATGAAAGGAAGGAGATATATGGAATGAAAGGAAGGAGGTATATGTTCTGAGAAAAAGAAGTTATATGGTTTGAGAGGAAAGAGATATGATATGAGACCAAAGAGATATATGGTATAAAAGGAAGGAGGTATATGATACGAGAGGAAGAAGATATATGGCACAAGAGAAAGGAGGAATATGGTACAAAGGAAAGTGAACATGGTATGAAATAAAGGTGATATATGGTACGAGAGGAAGTAGATATATAGAAAGAAATGAAGGAATTATACAGAAAGTGGTATGTGATATGGAATAGAAGGAGATATATGGTACGAGAGGAAAGAGCAATATGGTACGAGAGGAAGGAGCAATATGGTCCTAGAGAAAGGCAGTGTATGGTACGAAAGGAAAGAGATAAATGGTAAGAGACCAAAGAGGTATATGGTATGAGAAGAGAGAGATATAAAATGTATGTACTTTATCACACCTTGAAAGCGAATGGAGCTATATGGTATCAAAGGAAGGAGATACGATGTGTGAGGAAGATGATATATGGGATCATAGGAAAGAAATATATGGTATGAGAGGAAGAAGGTGTATGGTATGAGAGGAATAAGGTGAATGGTATGAGAGGAAGAAGTTTAATGGTATGAGAGGAAGAAGGTGAATGGTATGAGAGGAAGAAGGTATATGGTATGAGAGGAAGAAGGTATATGGTATGAGAGGAAGAAGGTGAATGGTATTTGAGGAAGAAGGTGAATGGTATGAGAGGAAGAAGGTATATGGTATGAGAGGAACAAGGTATATGGTATAAGAGAAAGAAGGTGTATGGTAGGAGAGGAACAAGGTATATGATATGAGAGGAAGAAGGTGAATGGTATGAGAGGAACAAGGTATATGGTATAAGAGGAACAAAGGTATATGGTATGAGAGGGAGAAGGTGAATGGCATGAGAGGAAGAAGGTGAATGGTATTTGAGGAAGAAGGTATATTGTATGAGAGGAAGAACGTGCATGGTATGAGAGGAAGAAGGTATATGGTATGAGAGTAAGAACGTGCATGGTATGAGAGGAAGAAGGTATATAGTATGAGAGGAAGAAGGTGAATGGTATGAGAGGAACAATGTATATGGTATTATAGGAACAAGGTATATGGTATAAGAGGAAGAAGGTATATGGTATAAGAGGAAGAAGGTATATGGTATAAGAGGAAGAAGGTATATGGTATGAGAGGAACAAGGTATATGGTAAAAGAGGAAGAAGGTATATAGTATGAGAGGAAGAAGGTGTATGGTATGAGAGTGTCACGAGGCGTGTGCAGTTCTGGTATGAGCCCAGCAGGCGGCGACACAGAGGGGAGGCCAGACAGGAGTCACGCAATGCAGATTCTTTAATAAAACATAAATGGTCCTTAACTGCAGGCAAAAGAACAAAGGGAATAGCAATAAAGTCCAGGGAGAGTCCGTGGATTGTGGGTAGTGCAGTCCTAGACTGCAGACAGGGCCCACCAAGAGGAAGTCTGGACAGTGGTACCTGGATCAAAGAGGTCAGAGGATGATCAACGACTGTAATCCACGGGTAGACAGATGGGTCCTGGATACGTAGGATAAGCTGGTTCTGGAAGAGCAAGTTAGCACACCACCAAGGGACCTCAGTCAAGGATAACAATAATGCAGAACCACTGCTAGTTGGGTCTCTCTGCTATTTAAGGAGGCTTGATAGCAGATGGGCCTCAGCTGTAATTCCAGGGCTAGACAGGAAAACCCAGGCTGGATCTCCAGGAGCCTGGACATGGCGCTTAGCCTGGGCAAAACCTGGACTGGAATCCAAGAATGAAGAAATCCAGGGCAAAGTTCTTAGATCCAAGTGTGCTAGACAGGTACACGGGGTGGACCGTGACAGAGAGGAAGAAGGTATATGGTATGAGAGGAATAACGTGAATGGTATGAGAGGAAGAAGGTGAATGGCATGAGAGGAAGAAGGTGAATGGTATTTGAGGAAGAAGGTATATGGTATGAGAGGAAGAAGGTGAATGGTATGAGAGGAAGAAGGTATATGGTATGAGAGGAAGAAGGTATATGGTATGAGAGGAAGAAAGTGAATGGTATGAGAGGAACAATGTATATGGTATAAGAGAAAGAAGGTGTATGGTATAAGAGGAACAAGGTATATGGGATGAGAGGAAGAAGGTGAATGGTATGAGAGGAACAAGGTATACTGTATAGACATGTGCATTCGTTTTAGTACTAAAACGATTTAGTCCGAATTTTGGGATAATTTAGTTTTCGTATGACTCAAGAGAAACGAAACTGCTCAGTACAAAAAACGAAAGAAACTAAAATAAAATGCACTACATTTTAGTTTCAGTCCTTTTTGTGATATTACATTGATGAGTGAAGGAGACCAGCAATGAAGAGCGCAACATCGCAACATCCGAAGTTCTGCACCCTCCACATGCCAATGCAGTAGGATGTTCTATACAGAGAGGGGCATTAATTAATGCAGGAGGATGTTCTATACAGAGAGGGACATTAATTAATTCAGGAGAATGTTCTATGTATTATACAGAGAGGGGTATTAATTAATGCAGGAGGATGTTCTAAACATTATACAGAGGAGCCTTTTTATTTTTTAGCCCTTTAAATCCAGTGGCTGTGAGCGCTGAGATCGGCTGCTTGTTAAATTATCTCTCAGTGCAATCAGGGTTATTCAGAGAGCGTGAAAAGCAGGAGAATGACTGGAGAATGAAAAATTCTAGGTCAAGATAGCCAAACCAAAAAATTCTCCCTTTCATCTCACTTTCCAAATCGGCTATTTTGACCTAGAATTTTTCATTCTCCAGTCATTCTCCTGCTTTTCACGCTCTCTGAATAACCGTGAATGTATCAGGCTCAGTTGTTACAGTAACTGACTGTAACAGCACTCAGAGTTTCAGTAAAACAAGGAAATAATATTGTTATAACCTCTTATATATAAAAATATTATTTACTCGTTTTACTGAAACTCTGAGCACTGTGATGAGCAGCAGTCAGTTACTGTAACAGCTTTGCCTGACACGGGGCAGTATTACAATGTTGGTGCTAACTTAACCAGAGCTGTTGTAAACTGAAAACCTCCATAGGCTATAAAGGCTCTGGGAAGTTTACAACAGCTCTGGTTAAGTTAGCACCAACTATGTAATATGGCCCACATTGTGCTGAGAGTGAGAGATACTGTAACAAGCAGCAATCTCAGCCCTCTGAGGAGCCACTACAATAGTAATTGTATCCGCTGGTTTTCGGATGAATGAAATTAGTTGTCATACTAAAGAACTGAAAACGAATTTCTTTAGCAACTAAATAAATTGCATTTTAGTACTAATCTTTTAGTTCAAAACTAAATTTTGTGCTGTGCACATGTCTAATACTGTATGTATAAGAAGAACAAGGTGTATGGTATGAGGGGAAGGCAGTATATGATATGAGAAGTTACATGGTATGAGAGGATGAAAATATATAGAATGAGAGGATAAGGAGATAAGGTTTGAAGGGAAGGAAATAAATAATAAGAGAGATCTGTATGGAATGAGAGGATGATATGAACTGAACTCCTTACTTCGGTGAGCATTCATATCAACTGGTTGGTATTTCACCATTTTGCTCCCTCCGATTCTTTTGAGACGAGCAAAGAAGGTTTGTGATTCCTTATTGCCTGCCCCGGTGGGTGTATCGTGGATATCTGATTCATCGAACACGCTGTCCTCTTCTAGTTCAGAAACAAGGTTAAAAACAAAAGCCATAAACTGGTGGAATAATTAAGGCACTGCACGACACAGATGCGCGAGTCAGATGCTACATGCGTATACATAAGACACAGGTTATATTTGGTA
The DNA here is from genome assembly GCA_009667805.1 of Leptobrachium leishanense. NCBI lineage: Eukaryota > Metazoa > Chordata > Amphibia > Anura > Megophryidae > Leptobrachium > Leptobrachium leishanense. The sequence continues at coordinate 18,276,386 of CM019075.1, forward strand.
ACCATGAAACTGGGGAAAGTTCAAAGATAGTAATTTCAAACTTTAAGGTCATAACATCTGAATCTTGCAGCCTGCCAGGTTTTAAAAATGTTTACCCTAAAATTCGCAGAGTTTACATTTTTTATTAGTTACATTGCATAATCCTAATCGAAAATGATTTTACAGGACATTAAAAATTAAACCTCAACAGGTAGGTCATTAGAATAATAACACAATAAATGTGATGTAGTGTAAGTGTGAAACAAACCCGCAACTCACCACTACTTAAAGTTTAGTGAATGGACCACTATAAAACTAAACGGGTTTTGAGATAATAATGCATGACTTCGTTGCATTGTTACTGTAACTTCTCTGAAATAAGCTTTAGTTTAACAGTTATGGATCCAGGACCCTCTCCTCTTTTTTTTTGCCTGTTTTTTTTTTCTTTTGTTTTCACGAGGATCCAGTGAAGAGGTCGCATCTCTTCATCCTGAAGCAGTGTCATTCACAGAGCAGGGAATTCATTTCCCAGCTTTCACCTCATAATATTTCAGTATGTCAGTACGCAAAAGCATATCCGTTATCCAAGGCTGTACTGCAGTAATTCAGGTGCTTGCAAGTCTGGAGTAAGACAGAGGAGAAGCAGGACTAAAAGTGCACTTGTACTGCTCAGGTGTACTTTTTCTGTGATATCCCATTATAGGATGGATGGTCTTAAAGAGCAATGTGATATTGCGCCCCTTGATGAGATATCACAGTTTGTACTCACCTAGATCCAGCAATGGGCGCTAACATGTTACTCCCTCAGTGGGCACAGCTAACTGGGGGCCGCCATAGAGCAACCAGTGGTTAACCCTCAGTGGTGACCATCAATAAGGAGCACAGACTGAGTGGAGGAATGTGACGTAGGAGGGCTCTCCGATCATGGTGTGCCCTCCCACCTGTGGCATGCCGCAGTCACCTGAGGGACAGCGAATCGTCATTCAAATCTCACCTTTTTCCTTCTCGCTGTATCGGCTGATGTTGCTGTTATCGCTGTACAGAGGCCCGGCGGTGGCGTGCGGTTTGCAGCTGTGATACTGTGCATTGAGGGTATTCACCGTTATGTGAATGAGGTGCAGCACGATCTTGCTCAGGTCAGTGTCCCTGTATGGATACTGTTCAGCAAAAAAATATCCCTGAGTACAACCACAGGTTAAAATAAAATATGTATTATACATATGTATATATATTTATATAGAACATACAACAACAGCTTGAATTTTAAGGCAGGACACGGAGGCTCATATTTGCAGTCTCTTTCTCGCTTTATTCAAACAGCAGCAAGAAAAACAGACAGAAAAGTATAGAAAAACTAGACAAAAGAAGATAGTACCAACATGGTACATCCTGTAACACCCCTCCCATAGCGCAGTATGGAATGTCCAGAGTCTATATAGGTCCCCCCTCAACGTCCATTAACCCTCTTTCTTGCTGCTCAGCTCAAGGACAGTTAAGTATACATAATTTCGCCCCAGACGCCCTGCGCGAAAAGGGAGTCTGGGGTGTTTGTCAACTGTATTTTATTGTTGTACTTTTATAGCTGTATGAGTGTCTGGCCGCCGGGTTTTGGGACATGTGAACGCATGGTTAGAATCCTGATATTTACCTCCCGCGGCCTGCGCTCTGTTATTCTGCGTTTCTACTCACGCTTAGGCCCCGCCTACATCTCACGCGGCAGAAACTGCGCGGCTTTTTGGCACGGCGGACATTTTAAAGTAAAACTTTACATTTAAAGGATGTTGTTCTCCAAGCCTGCCCGCTCCGAACACCGGGGCTCCGATTCCGGCGGCAGTTCACTCCACCAAGGCGCCCTCGTACAACAACATGGGAGGTTACTTTTCCAGCCACGGCGGGATGAATCTGAGAGATGTATGGCGGCCATGGAAGCCTCCATTTCAAGAATCCAGTCTGCGGTCTCCTGCATGTCGGATTCTCTCACCCGTGCCTGGTCAGAACGTAATGTATCTGCCCCAAATCCTTCCACATCCTTTGCCCCGCAATTTTTCATGCCTCCAATTTCAGTTAACCCCTGCCCAACTGTTTCCTCAGGCTCCCATACCCCATTATATTCTGTGAGTTCTCATGGTCCTCCTCTTTTAAATTTGAGTTCCCATACTCCACATTTTAATGTGAGCTCTTCACAGACCCTCAGGTTTCCATAGCCTGACTGAGGCCGCGTCTGTTCATCAGCGCGCTAGAGGGGCTGGCATCCCCGTTCAACTGCCTGACCCAGGGACTCCTCCTCTCATTAAATGAGCGTCTGACCGTGAGGCGTGCACAACGGTCTGTCTCCCTAAAAAATCAAAACCAAGCACCTCTCTCCTACCCGCTTACCCTGACTCGGAGGAAGAGGGGGATAAGGGTCATGGATATGATGAACCCTTCGAGATTCATGCCCCTGAATACGATGAGCAGTTGGAAGGGGACCTTGCCACAACTTTCCCGGGCGCACCTCCAAGAGAGGTGATTTATGACCCACAGGGTAATCCGCTATTTCACCCTAAAAGTATCTCCCACCCATGTTCCACTGACTGGTACCCCCTTCCACACGTCGCTAAATGGATAGACGCTAACTTTAGCGCCCCTTTGGATCGCCCCTCTAGGTTGACTCTTAAAGCAGAATAATGCCCTCGCCCAACCACGGTAGGCAAGACATGCCTCACCCCGGTTGTGGACAAGCACTTTGAGAAAATTTTGGGTTCCAGGGGATGGAATGTCAAGATGGGAATTGACCATGCCCTGCGAATGATTCAGGATAAGGCCCTGGACATGTCAGGTCCCCTAGACCGTTTGTTTGAATTAATTGAGCTAAAATTTCTGGTGCTCCCCTTGACCTTGAGGAGGTGGGAGGTTGACTCCAACACACTATGCGCCTGTTTGGAAATGCCAACGCCACTGTTGCGGCAAAATGCTGCAAGGCAATTTTAATAAAAGTAGACCCTCAATTCACCACATTGGCCCCTAATGACCTGGGTAGTGAGGCTCAAGGCCTTTTGTTTGCTGACAAATTTGTAAAAGAAATGGGAACTTACGCAAATTCTTTTGCAAGTATCGATAAGGCAGACATCGCCATCAAAAAAGGTTTTCACGTCTCGGGAGTATTTGCCCAGCCGGCAGGGCGCCCTCTGATTCTGCCGGCCCTTCCAAAAACACGCAACACAATTTCTCGTTCGGGAAATATGCCCTCCATATCCACCGCAAAACCCAGAGGCACTGGTTTCACGGGATCATTCTTCAGAGGAACTAGAGACAGAGGCTATCTCTGCAGACCAGCAGGTAATCTCGCAGGTTATACCTCACTCATCAGTTCCAGTCGCGGGGCGCCAGCGACACCTTCTACACAATTGGGCCTTACTAACATCAGACTCATGGGTTCTGCACACAGTTCAGGGATACGCTATAGAATTCACTGACACCCCAAATCAGTCGTCACCACCACGCCCACTGACTCTGGCATCACATTTACATACACTAGTACACACCGAATTTTTGAATCTTCTAGAAAAAGGAGCTATAGAACCGTCACACGATCCAAATTTTGTCATCAACCTCTTTGTAGTTGCCAAAAATGGGGGCGGCTATCGCCCCGTGATAAATTTGAAAGACTTGAATGGTTGGGTCACGTACCGTCATTTCAAGATGGAAGAGATTCACACAATGAAGGAATTACTGATATCTGGGGATTGGCTGGTCAAACTGGATCTCAGGGATGCCTATTTGACAGTTCCCTTTCGAGAAGACTTTCGGGAATTTCTCATATTCCCCTGGAACGGAAAAATGTGGAAGTTCACATGCCTTCCGTTCGGCCTGTCATCGGCGCCATGGTGTTTCACCAAGGTGATGAAACCGGTGGTGGCTCACCTCAGATCGAAAGGAATTCACCTGGTTATATACCTCGACGACATTCTAATCATGTCACAGTCACACGCCACCCTGCAACAACATTTACAATGGACCATCCATCTACTTCAGGGATTAGAATTTCTGGTCAACGTAGTGAAATCAATACTTCTACCATCACATCGACTGGAATTCCTGGGCTTCATTCTGGATTCGACAACTCAAACTCTGAGCCTCCCGAACGCCAAGGTCCTTTCTATCAAAAAAGAAGTCTGTGCCCTGCTACGTCACCATTCCACACCATTGCGGCAAAAAGCACGCATCATAGGTCTCATGTCAGCAACACGACATGCAGTGTTTCCGGCTCCCCTACATTTCCGAGCCATCCAGAGACTGAAGGCCCATTTTCTCTGGACAGGCTCCTCCTACAATTCGATTGTGGAGTTCACAGAGGACGTGATCAACGATCTACGCTGGTGGATTTCGGATCTACATCTCTGGAACGGGAGCCCTCTTCACTTCCCGGCTCCTACCCTTGTGATCGAATCAGATGCCAGTCGCCTAGGATGGGGTGCTCGATGCTAGGATCTGGAAACGGGAGGTCATTGGTCCTCGGACGAGACATCGTTCCACATCAATGCCCTGGAGTTGCTAGCGGCCTCCTTCGCTCTCAAATGCTTCACGAAGGAGACAACCCATCGATCGATTCTTCTGCGCTTGGACAATTTTACTGCCGTTCAGTATATCAATGGTCTGGGTGGCCCCCGCTCAGTTCAACTGATGTTGATGGCACATTATTTTTTGGATTTCTGCTTCCAACATCGCCTTCACGTGACAGCACAGTTCATCCCGGGACTCTCGAATGTAGTAGCAGACTGGAATTCGAGACATTTTGTTAGGTCCCAGGCAGGAAAGCCCGGCGCCGCCGCAAGAAGTCTTGAGGTTCAGCGGCACCAAACCTGTATATTTTGTATTATATGTTTTCCGGGGTTTCTTTCTTACAAACCTACAGCCATCCAGTCCATTGCTCCATCCCAGCTCTCCTGCTCCTGTTGCATTCACTGTTTTCATTTGGGCTGATTAGTTCACCTATAAAAGACAAGCAGACCACACCTCCAGTGCTTCAGCATTATGTGTGCTTCTCTCCACCTGTCTAGGTGCTTCTACCTAACCTGCATTTGCTTCCAGCAACCACAGTAACCTGCAACCCCGGTGATCTGCACTCAAGGTCTGTAACCGCAGTGACCTGCAACCCCGGTGACCTGCATTCAAGGTCTGTAACCGCAGTGACCTGCAACCCCGGTGATCTGCATTCAAGGTCTGTAACCGCAGTGACCTGCAATCCCGGTGATCTGCACTCAAGCTCTGTAACCGCAGTGACCTGCAAACCCAGTGACCTGTATCCACAGGGATCTGCAACCCCGGTGATCTGCATTCAAGGTCGACAACCACAGTAACCTGCAACCCCAGTGATCTGCATCTAATCCCAGTTCCCGCATTCAGGATCTACAACTCCAGATACCAGCATTCAAGTCCTCGCCTGTGTCTCTCTAGTGCCCCAGCCTCGCCTGTGTCTCTCTTTTTCCCCAGCCTAGCCTTGCCCTCCTAGTTCCTCTTTATTCAGTTATACCTTGTCTGTGTTCTGTTTTACTAAATAAACCCCTGTCTACTCAAACTTCCTGGCGTTGTGATGATTTTGCTGCACCCTGGGCTCAAACCCTCCACGGTACCTGACACATTTTTACGACGCAGGAGACTGGTCACTACACTCTTCAGCTGTCTCAGCGCTCTCTCAACAGTGGGATCCATTCCACACAGGCTTTTTTCCATCCTGGCTGAATGCAAAGCTATCAAGGATCTTCAGCTGGCGCCCGGATCCAGACACAACTGCGACGGATGCGTTCCTCCAGGGATGGCCGCGAGGACCTCCCTATGCATTTCCACCGTTCGCCCTGATCCAAAGAGTATTGAACGTCATCAGGTCTCAACGAGCCACCCTGGTACTGGTGACCCCATTCTGGCCATCCCAGGTGTGGTTTCCGTCCCACTGGTGTCCTCAGGTCAACATCAACTCATGGCGTGGCTGCTTTCAGGATCAGTAGAACGTCAGGTGGCATATCGAGCTCTACTGCCGCACTACTCGAACACTCCTGGGCTCCAGAGTGGTGTATAGTTCCTGCTGGTCCAAATGGTCTAGCTGGTGTATCGAACGGGCTTAGGATCCCTTTCCTGCTCCTCTAAATTTGGTGTTGGATTTCTTGTCATCAGTGTTCGATTCAGGAGTGGCATATCGCTCTCTGAACGTACTACAGTCGGCTATGTCAACAGGACATGTAGGTTTTGAGGGTGTTTCGCTTGGTCGTCATCCCCTAGTATGTAGACTCCTACTAGGTGCCTGTTATGCTCGTCCCCCACAACCATGATACGTTACAATATGGGACGTTAATATCGTTTTGCGGTTTTTACTCGCCTGGGGTACATTGACGTTGTGGTAGGCTTATGCATTGTGCCGTCATATCTTGTAACCAAAGCCACATTGTTTGATCCCAAAGCCAGGTGTTTTTAATAATTTAAAAGCTGTATTAAAGTGGAGAGCTCTGTATTTAGGATGTTGTGTAAAGAGTCTCAGATGCACACATTATGAAACATGCACCATCAGGTCACGTGCCACCAGTCTGGTTTTGTAAAAGTCTGAATCCTGACCTTAAACTTCAAACTGCTCTCTAACCTCCCTTTTAACCGTCAGTGCCAAACCAATGCACTCCCTCTGGCAGTATTATGTGTGGCTGTTGTACCTGTTTCCTACTCTCTCTTTGTCGAGTCCGTCCAAATCGTCTAAGAAAACTTTGGGGTAAACCCAATGGATGTCTACAGGTAAGCAATAGAGCCAAAAAATAAACCGATGGTTGAATGAATCATATAAATTCAAATCATGTGCCTTTCGTTCATTTTGCAGAAATAATAAAGGCAAAATGTTGAGCGAGGAATCAAATTTAAGGATAGAAGTCTGAGAAGACATCTGTGACAACGTGATTAGGGGCAGGGTGGTAGACCATAGGTTTATCAGCAGGTGGATGGAGGACTCCCTTTTTCCCTATACAGCTAACAGCTATTTAGGATTGCCCTGCCCTTTAATTGGGGTGTGTGGTTCCCTCAGTGCACAGTCTTGTGTGCAGGCTGCCGAGGGGAGAAAGTCTAATCCTGAGCCCAGGAGCCAGGTAAGCAATATTTTGCTTTTATACGTTGTTAAACAGCTTAGGCTGGTGTCAGACGAGCGTTTTTAAGAGCGGAAGGGACGTCCGTGAGAGTGGACGTTAGTGCGCTCAGCTCTGCAAGGCTCGATCCTCCTATGGAGGATTGCGCGTTGCAGCACAGTCGAATGCGCATCGTAGCGCTTCGACGGGGAGGCTTTCTAAATGGAGGCAGCACGTCTGCTGTAGCGCGTGCAATTCGTGCATGTGCTACATTGTGTGGCCGGCCTCGTTGCAGCATCACGACGCTGTGACAGATGCTAGGAGGCACGTCAGTACGGGTGCACATCGTGCGCTCGTCTGACACCAGCCTTAGGCGTCCACCTTGCTAGACAGATATGTTACAGTGTGAAGTTAGCCTCCGCTTCCAGGAGTAGGTGTTTATTTTGTATTTTTTATTTTGTATTTGTGATATTTTACCCTGCAATGGCCGCACAAGAAAACAAAGCACCGATATTTGTGTCCATTGACTATATCACACATCATTTTCATCCTCGTACCAGGCTTCCTTCACCATGTGCCCATGAATGTCAATACTGCTAATGTATTCTCTGCGCGCAGCCATCATTGTTGTTTGTGTCAGATCTTAAGTGAGCCGTCTGTTGCGGTGAGACAGACTGGATCACTCGGTGTCAATGAGTCGCATCAACCATGACAGAGGTCTGAAACCCGCCTGACTTCCATCTCGCGTGATGCCCCTCATTAACATAGCCATTCAGACGTTCATGAGACGTGAAGAGCTGGATGGGCACATAATCCGGCCCTTGCGCGAGATGATGGAGGAGTTGTCAGTGAAGAACATCCTCGAGGTCTGTGACGGCTGCGTTAGCTTCTGATCACGGGGGAAAGTGGGACGAGGAGGGATTTAGAAAGATAAAATAACCCCCATAAATCTATTGCTAATTTCGGTTTGAACGGATTTTGGGATTGAACACTACAGATGGTGGCTGAATTTTTAATTGTTTTTTAATTATTTGAGGGGTGTTTAAACGGATGACGGGTCATTATGCTCCTGGTGACGTCTGTGGAATGCCGAAAAGCGTTGAGCTACACGCCATAGATCGGTCCGATTGTGCGGTTGGTCTCTATTGATGAGCTGCTCACAGGCTTGAGGACGACGTGATTTTTTTTAATACGCCTAACTTGTTTTATGTATAAGCACAGTATACGTAGTTTTTTTTAATGTTTATTCTGGCTGAGGAATAAATAGGAAGATTTACACATGATGTATATGATGCTCTTTCAATCAAATATGTGCTCGTGAGTGGCCAATTGGCGCATAGTTTTATATCTTATTTTATTGTGGCATAAACCCTATCATGGTTGTTCAAAGAGAGCCGTACTGGCCACGAAATTGCACCGAACATGGAATTTCCCGTATGGTGAAATTTTCATGGCCATTCGGCTATTCAAAAAGCGGGCAGTTCGCCAAATATTGGCGAATTGCTAGCGAAATACGGTGATCTTTGGCAGCAGAAGAAATCCCCATAGAGAAGCAATGGTTAACCTATTCACAGACACCGAACATCAGAGAAATGTCAATGAAACGCCCTGCTGTTCGGTGGTTTCATTCTACAGGTTTAAATAGGCGAATCCCATAGGTTACAAAGTTACAAAAAAATATTAAATATACTGTATATTTCACCGTTTATTCTTTTTTCACTTGCAGCAATAAGTCACTTTATTGATTTTTTTAGGGGGTTTTTTCTAGGCAAAATCTTTTTCTATTTTTTTTTTTAATTGGCGGGGTTTTTTTCTGTAGCAGACCTTTTTATTATTATTCACAGGTCCTTATATATTAATTCCATGCATTTTTATGTAGTCGTTTTTTTGCAAATGCGTTTTAAAAGTTGCAGTGCTTTTCATTTTTACCCTTGTTCGGCGGCTGGTCGGCACTCTGTTTAGCGGGTCGTCGGCTTTTCTTGGATCGATTCAGCGGTTTTGCGGCCCGATCTTCGGATGCATTCGGCAGGTTTTAGGATCGATTCAGTGTTTTTTTAGATCAATTCTGTGTTTTTCAGATCAATTTGATGTTTTTTCAGATCGATTTGACGGTTTTCCAGATCGATTCAGTATTTTTTTGGTGGGTTTTTGGATCAATTCGCTGTTTTTTTTCGGATGCATTTATCGATTTTTCAGCTCTATTCGTTTTTATTTTAAGATCGATTCTGTGTTTTTGGCAGTTTTTCGGATCGATTCAGCAGATCTTCATATGCATTCGGCAGGTTTTTGAGTCGATTCGGTGTTTTTTCAAATCGATTCGGCGGTTTTTGGATCGATTCTGTATTTTTTCAGCAGTTTTTCGCATCGATTCGGTGTTTTTTCAGATGCGTTCGACGGGTCATTCGCTGCACTTAAGGGGACCCTGCGGTGAATACTGAATTCACCGCAGTTTCGGTGAATTTGACTCACCGAAGTGTGGCAAACGGGAGAGCACAGACATGTCAGTAGACATGTGCACAGCACAAAATTTCGTTTTGAACTAATTGATTAGTCCTAAAATGCAATTTATTTAGTTGCTAAAAAATTTGTTTTCAGTTCTTTAGTATGAAAACTAATTTCATTCATCCGAAAACCAGCGGATACAATTACTATTGTAGTGGTGGCTCAGAGGGCTGAGATCGCTGCTCGTTACAGTATATCTCACTCTCAGCACAATGTGGGCAATATTACATAGTTGGTGCTAACTTAACCAGAGCTGTTGTAAACTTCCCAGAGCCATTATAGCCTATGAAGGTTTTCAGTTTACAACAGCTCTGGTTAAGTTAGCACCAACATTGTAATACTGCCCCCTGTCAGGCAAAGCTGTTACAGTAACTGACTGCTGCTCATCACAGCGCTCAGAGTTTCAGTAAAACTAGTAAATAATAGTTTTATATATGAGGTTATAACAATATTATTTCCTTGTTTTACTGAAACTCTGAGCGCTGTTACAGAAGGTTACTGTAACAGCTGAGCCTGATACATTGTACTGAGAGATAATATAACAAGCAGCCGATCTCAGCGCTCACAGCCACTGGATTTAAAGGGCTAAAAAAAAAAGGCTCCTCTGTATAATGTATAGAACATCCTCCTGCATTAATTAATACCCCTCTCTGTATAATGTAGATAACATCCTCCTGCATTAATTAATACCCCTCTCCGTATAATGTATACAACATCCACCTGCATTAATTAATGCCCCTCTCTGTATAGAACATCTTACTGCATTGGCAAGTGGAGGGTGCAGAACTTCGGAATGCAATGCTTATCCAGCACAGGAGAGGGAACTTTTACTTAAACTTTGTATCTCTGTGGGGAGACACAGGAATATAAAAGCAGGGGAGAGGGAAAATATTAAGGTAAATTGGTCTGAAAGCTCAGAGAAGAGATGACTGGTGCAAATTGATTTTTATAATAAAATAAAGCACTTTAAATCTAGGGAAAACATTCAAATAAATCACACTGAAGGCTCATAATGACAGAGTAACTGCGAGAGCTGGATACTAAATGTATCAGACGTAAAAAAAAACCTTTATAACAAGCAGCACTGGGAGAGGAGAGGGACTTTATATAAACCGTGTATTATAGACGAGGAAAGGGGGATAGTGCTCCTGGATAATATAAAATGTATCAGACCTAAGCCTCTATTATGCAGAGCGGGAGGGGAGATAACACACTCTCTTCTCCCATCGCAGCTTGTTATAAAGGGGTTTTTACTATCCAGCCCTCCTCTGTCATTAGCTTTCAGTGTGATTTTATTTGAATGTTTTCCTTCTCCAGCTGCTTTCATCATCTTGTCTGCCTCATAGACATGCAAGGGTTAAGTAAAGGTTTCCTCTCCTGTGCTGGCTGTCTGTGCTGCGAGTGAGTATTCAGGTAGGGGTCGGGTAGGATTACGCATACAAACCTTTTCTGTAGCTTTGCGATGTTGCGTTCAATACTGGTCTCCTTCCCTCATCAATGTAATATCACAAAAAGGACTGAAACTAAAATGTAGTGCATTTTATTTTAGTTTCTTTCGTTTTTTGTACTGAGCAGTTTTGTATCTCTTGAGTCATACGAAAACTAAATTATCCCAAAATTCGGACTAAATCGTTTTAGTACTAAAACGAATGCACATGTCTACATGTCAGTGACATTTCGGTGCTCTCTGAATAACCCTATGTTCTATGAGACATATAGACGTGTATGCAATTCAGAATGAACTAAGTTCCATATGAACAATACAATAACATCAATGTTGAAAAGTAACCGCTTCTCACCAGATACCCATGAACACCCCAAGATTACTCTGAATACATACAAACTGTCAGCTGCACTGGTGTAAATTACATTTTAAACAAGTTGTTCTTACTTTAAAACAATCTAAATAAAATATATATATATAAAAATAAAAAAAGACACGACACGTTTTGCCATACCTTATAAAGAATGACCAGTAAGGCTTTGAGCCACATCTGACGAATATGTGGCTTCAGCGACCACAGGGAGCAGCGCGGCGGCTGCTGGAAGTAATGCCTGAGCTGCGGACAGGTGCAGTATTTTAGTACTTGCACCACGAGCGGCAGGAGGTGCTTCCCCAGGTTAATGTTATAATCCATGACCTGCAAGACACAGGAATACACAAGCCATCGTTTACTTCTTACGGCATCAGACGAACAGGGGTCAAGTCCTAAATAAAGAAGTGAGGGAATTCACCATGCTTGCAGTCCCTGAGTTTCATCTCACGCTTAACAGAAGCACACACTCAGATCTGATGTGTGTGTGTGTGTGTATTTTAGCAAAAATACATTATAAATCCTATATTTATTGTGACTTAACAAGGAAAGATAGGCTTGAACACCTGAATACAAGCTTTAAGGGCTTATTCAGAGAGCTGGCCCCGAAATCTCACCGAACAGGGAATTTTCCCCGTACAGTGACATTTCAGGGTCATTTGGCTATTCAGAGAGCAAATTATGGCGAACTTCCAGCGGTGCCTGTTCGAAGGCAGTGAAATCCCCCATAGAGAAGCAATGGTTTGTCTATTCAGAGACACCGAACCGCAGTGAAAAGTTGCCGAAATGCCCTGCTGTTCAGTGTTTTCATTCGTCTGGTTTATTCAGGCGAATCCCATAGGCTTCAATGTTAAAAATATTCCCGTTTTAATCCAATCTATAACAATAAAAACGTTTGGGTCTGTCGCCGCAAGCACATGCGCAAGGTTACTTGCGGATTGCGCGACAAAGAGATCCAGTCAGCTTGCGCCGAGGGACAAAAAAAACGTTGGAGAGGCGCGCACACAGCAACTCTCCAACGGATCCCGAGCCCTGACCTGACCCTCTCTTGCATCCCGAGCCCTCTGCCCCTGCCTGTCTGGGGTCTCACCGGTTTCTGTTAGGGCACCCCAAACACGAAGGCCTGGCCCTCGACCTGCCCCACCACCCAGCTGGGGTCAGACATGGCAGTGAACATCAGCATCACAGCGAATCCTTGCAACACGGCCGCGCCCATGCAATGCTTGTGGGCGGGAAGACACGGTAACGGATCCTCTTCCCCCTCCTGCCTGCGGGCCACCCCTCCTGCCTGCGGGCCACTATCTTCCTGTCACCCGGCACTGAACACTTCCGGAACGCACAAACTGGAACTGGGCACCACACCAGCACCACCAGCTTGAGCTTGCTCCCATGAGTTTACAATCCAAGGAGTCCCATGAGCTCACAATCCAAGGGGTCCCATGAGTTTACAATCTATCCCATGAGTTACAATCTAAGGGGTCCCATGAGTTTACAATCTATCCCCTGAGCTTACAATCTAAGGGGTCCCATGAGCTCACAATCCAAGGGGTCCCATGAGTTTACAATCCAAGGGGTCCCAAGAGCTTACAATCTAAGGGGTCCTATTAGTTTACAATCTAAGGGGTCCTGTTCCCCTACACTTACAATCTAAGAGGGAAGAGGAGCCGCTCCCGTAAGCTTACAATCTAAGGGGTCCCATGAGCTTACATTCTAAGGGTCCCATGAGCTTACAATCTAAGGGGTCCCATGAGCTTACATTCTAAGGGTCCCATGAGCTTACATTCTAAGGGTCCCATGAGTTTACATTCTAAGGGGTCTCATGAGTTTACAATCTAAGGGGTCCTATGAGTTTACAATCTAAGGGGCCCCATGAGCTTCCAATCTAAGGGTCCCATGAGCTTACATTCTAAGGGTCCCATGAGTTTACAATCTAAGGGTCTCATGAGCTTACATTCTAAGGGGTCCCATAAGCTTACATTCTAAGGGGTCCCATAAGCTTACAATCTAAGGGGTCCTGTTCCCGTGTGCTTACAACCTGAGAGGGAAGAGGAGCCGCTCCCGTGAGTTTACAATCTAAGAGGGAAAAGAGAAGCCTGCTATAATATATAAATGCCTTTGTAATGTGCTGTCAGCTGCACGCGTACCCTTCACAGCTGCTTACTTGGCCCTCCCGTTGCGGACGGGGTGGCGACAGACGAATTACAAATGCATTTATATAAAGAGATACTCTTGGATAGGACATTGAAAAACAAATATGTGGACACGGATTCTGAGCTGGTGACAACAACAAAAGACTGCCCTCCGGGCAGGCTTAATAACTAGTATCTAATAAACCGTTTATTATTATATTCTGCAGCAAAATGTCTCTTTATTTACAGATTTTTTTAGGATCTTAGGATCTTTCAGGCATCTCTCGGGATTTTTTTGGCAAATTTTTTTCCTTTTTTTTAAATTGTTTTTCTTTTTTCTGTAACAGACCTTTTTATTATCATTCATAGGATCTTATGTGTAAATTCCAGACATTTTCGTTCAGTAGTTTTTTTTGCAAACAGCGTTTCAATTTTGACACTTTCATAGTATTGTTTTTTTTTTTTTTTACCCCGTTTGTCAGCTTGCCAGCTTTTTCCTGCGGCTGCTCTGCGCTGTGATCGGCGGCTTTTTCCCGATGTGTTCAGTATGTTTTTTGTGGCAGTTCCGGCGGGTTTTCAGTGGGTGTTCGGTGGGTTTTCCCTGCACGGATTCCGGGGACCCTGCAGTGACTGCTGAATACACCACGGGCCCTATTACACTCTGCACGCTAACGGTAGCGGTCACCTGCATGAGCACTACCATTAGCTGCGGTGTTCAGGGCATATTACAATCCAAACGCAGACGGGTTAAAAAACCCGTTTGCGTTTGGGACCTTGCGCTTCTCAGCGCGAGGTCACTGCACTTTGCGCTCCCTATACTTAACATGGGGAGTGCAAAGTGTTAATCAGCACTGGTATTACAATGTCCCAGCGCTCATTAACGCCTGGCTCTGGTCAACGAAAAGTTAACCAGAGCCAGGACCTGGTGTTAACGGATTCCACTGGTGCAGAATCCGTTAACACCAGCTTAAACCAGTAAAAAAATCACATACTTACCCTGTGTCCCGCGGCGAGGACCGCGGTTCCGGTCGTCTCCTCCGGCCGGCGGGAGCAGGGAAAGACAGGGGGAAAAAGTCCCCCCTGTCTCTCCCTGCGTATCCCTACGCCGACCGGCAGGATCTCGCGATGCGAGATCCGGCCGGTCACGTGACCGGCAGAGAGGACCTCAATGGAGTCCTATGGACTCCAGCGAGTGGATGCTTGCAGCTGCTCTCAGCGCTGCCGCGAACATCCTGATTTTTAACGGGCGCTACAATGCAGGCAGCATTTTTTTGCGCCTGCATTGTAATCTGGCGTTAAAAAGCAGGTGCAAGGGGGAAAACTGCGGGTGCGGTTTTTCCTCCCTTGTGCCCGCGTTTTAACGCCCAGATTGTAATAGGGGGAAATTTGATTCCCCGAGTTGCGTGGAATGAGAGACATTTCCATTTCGGTGCTCTCTGAATAAACCTCTTATAGGGCCCTATTACATTCTTCACGCAAAAACGCATGCGCAACGCGTTAATTTTTGAGCGAAGCGTTAAAAGTTAATGCGCGTAAATCAACGCTGGTATTACAATCCTCGCGCATTTTTTCATCCGTCAAGAAATAATACGTGGAAAACGGATGCGCAAAACCGCAAGCGCATTAACGCTGGGCGCAGAAATTGGTGTGCGGACTGTTTTTTCACGCGATTCAGCCAATCAGAATTAAGAACCACAATTATCTCCCGGTAAATTTTTGCACCTGCCAAAATCAATCTGAGTATATATGCTGTAGCAATAATAAAAATACGCACAACTTCTCAATTTTATTGTTTGGGTATTGGTGTATTTGGGTTCGGCCAGGACGTTCAGATTTGCCATTAACACCAGCTTTTAGGAGTCGTTAAAATAATGCTCCCAAACGCTGTGCGTTAAAAATTGTGCATAGATTGTAACACCATCCGCGTACCAGCGCACAAACGCATTTGCGCTCACAATGTTAACTATAGGATGCGCGCAGTACAGTACGCTCGCAAAGGGTTCGTGCAGGTCCACCCGCGTTAGACAATTACGCGCGTTTGTTGCGCTGACTTTGTAATACGGCGTTCTGCAAAAGGGTTTTGCCCCTCGCGTTAATGCCTTTTTGCGCACGCGTTAACGTTTGCGTGAAGAATGTAATAGGGCCCATAGTGTCAGGAACCAATGGGAACCCAGTACATTCTGCAAAAAGAGTGGAGGAACTGCGTTTCCACATGTTCCTCCTGGACATGACCTCTGCAGATGTAACTGCAAGAAGCTTTGGAAAATGTGCTAAGAGCCACGAATGGATCAAAGACAGACATTCAGATACACAGCACAGAAAAAAATTCCGTACAAATTTCACCCTGACCTCATGTGACGGGGACAGAATTATTAGATATTGTATAAAATGCCCTTCAGCCTGTGTAACACTGTTCCCATACGCAAAATAACACAGACTGTAAATAAAAAAAAACAACAAGAAAAATCTGCTTTTCTCCATGAATCAGCAGTGTGTGATGTCAGGATTAAATATGTCACATTTTAAAATGCTCCTGCGGCGAAATGCAAAGTTATTCACAGCACCCTTTATTTTTAGCTTTGATTATGTTTTAAATATACAGTTTATATTAAGCGAGAGCAGGGAAAATATTTGTGTAACTCTTCTGATTTAATCGGAGTTCTTGGGAAAACTAATGGACATTTAATCTTTTAGAAGATCAGAAGAATGCAGAAAAAGAAGAATTGTTACTGGGATGCTTGCCAGACAGATCTAGTGTCCCAAGCACTCCATAAACATAATGGACTGTGGTCGTGTGCCAGAGGAGAAGAATTAATGGCTGAACATGTCAAAACAGGAGGCCGCGCAATACTTCATGGAGATAAATGCTTGCTAAAATCTATGGACTATTTTACAGTTTTAATATGAAACTGACACTTTATCACAAGTGACTCTATAGTCCCTATAGTAGGGGTTATTCCAGGATTTCTGGATTGCACAGGGAGTTCCCCCACCTGCTGCATAAGAGAATTTTGCAGTGGGGAATTGATTGAGAGAGTGTCCCTGAGCAAGGAGGGAGGCTGCAAGCTCTCTCTCTGCATATTTGAGAAAAAAGTAAAAACTTTGGTGTTCTGACCAGCGAACTGAAAGAGGTCTGTGCATTTTTTGTTTATTAGAGGTTTGCAAATATGCAACCGTGTTAGAAAGAAACTTATGTTTAGTTAAAGCTCAAGGGAGCTAGGTCCTTTTGTTTGTATTTCTTTTTTCTGTTTGTGCCAGACCCTAAAAATAAAAATGAAAAACGAAAGAACAACTTTATTAAAGATAATAATGAAGAACAATCCACACATAATACGGAACATACATAAAAAACACAGTGGAGAACAATGATAATGCGTTCTGATAAGTCACAAAGGACTAGACACCATGTCCTATTAGGACCAATTGGTAATGGTGCACCTAATAATTTGGTTTCCCAATTACGGGTAATTTATACAAAGTGTATAGCTCTACTATCGGTATAGGATGATTATGACGAAATTGTGAGCCACGGTAATAGAAAATATATACTGCATCCAGACATTCCGGCCGATGATTGGCGAAAATCAGTTCTTATCGCAAAGCCGCAATTTCATCTTATAAATGCACTTAGAACCAACCAGCAATTATAAATTAGACACCGAAATGATGTCAGGTAGCCTCCCAGACCAATATATTGGAATGCTTAATTAGCCCACAAAACCATATCAAAGATTCTATGGCTTAAATAAACGCATAATGTTAGAATATTAAATTACCAAAAAAGGACTTAATTAAGTCACTTATCTATCTATTAGGCAGGATGGTCAACTGGCCCGACAGGAACCTTCATTAGATGACGTATTGCGATGTCAGCATATAGGTCGTTCCATATAATTCATCTAATACTGGTATTAGATGAATTATATGGAACGACCTATATGCTGACATCGCAATACGTCATCTAATGAAGGTTCCTGTCGGGCCAGTTGACCATCCTGCCTAATAGATAGATAAGTGACTTAATTAAGTCCTTTTTTGGTAATTTAATATTCTAACATTATGCGTTTATTTAAGCCATAGAATCTTTGACATGGTTTTGTGGGCTAATTAAGCATTCCAATATATTGGTCTGGGAGGCTACCTGACATCATTTCGGTGTCTAATTTATAATTGCTGGTTGGTTCTAAGTGCATTTATAAGATGAAATTGCGGCTTTGCGATAAGAACTGATTTTCGCCAATCATCGGCCGGAATGTCTGGATGCAGTATATATTTTCTATTACCGTGGCTCACAATTTCGTCATAATCATCCTATACCGATAGTAGAGCTATACACTTTGTATAAATTACCCGTAATTGGGAAACCAAATTATTAGGGTGCACCATTACCAATTGGTCCTAATAGGACATGGTGTCTAGTCCTTTGTGACTTATCAGAACGCATTATCATTGTTCTCCACTGTGTTTTTTATGTATGTTCCGTATTATGTGTGGATTGTTCTTCATTATTATCTTTAATAAAGTTGTTCTTTCGTTTTTCATCATTAATTATTATTGGGTTATCCCCTTTCCTTTGGAAGTATAGGTGCTTCCGTTACATTGTTGTTTTACCTAAAAATAAAAAGATTGCATTTTTAAGAGAAGACCGTGTGTTAATTGGGTCCCAGCTCACAAATGGTGGAGGATGCGGGCAACACACTGAAGGTCTGTGAAGGAAAGATTTGCCTCAGACAAAATGGAGGAGGTTGTGAAAGCTTTGCTACAACCACCCAGCAGCAGGCTACTGCCGCACAGCAACAAGCTATTGCCGTACAGCAACAAGCTACTGTCACCCAGCAAGAAAACCTTTCACTCTTACAGCAGATGGTCTTAACCCAGCGAGAGGATCAACCTAAAGTTAACCGTGCGATGCAGCAGGAGATTGTGGAGTTAACAGCAAAGCTGGCCAGGTGTACTGCAGAGGCACCACCCAGCTCAAAGACATTGAAAGTGAGTAACTATCTCTAAAAGATGGTGGCCACAGATGATGTGGAGGCATACTTGTTGGCTTTTGAAAGGACTGCAGAAAGGGAAGCTTGGCCTACCTCTGAATGGACAAGCCTCCTCGCACCATTCCTAAGTGGGAGAATCCCAAAAAAGCCTATTTTGACTTGGAGCCTACACAAGACAATGACTACAACAAACTGAAAGCTCAGATCTTGGCCCACTTAAGAGTAACAACAGCTGTGAGGGCCCATCGATTTCACTCCTGGACTTACAACCAAGAAAAGGCTGTGCCGTCAAAGATGTTTGACTTGATACACCTTGCCAGAAAATGGTAACACCCGGAGTTTAACTCACCCAGCCACATCGTGGAGCAACTTGTGATGGACTGGTTCCTGAGAGGACTGCCGGTTTCCCTAAGATGATGGGTCAGCCAGAGTGAACCAAAAACTACAGATGAGCTTGTCGCCCTGGTGGAACGGTATGTGGCAGCAGGAGAGCTCCTGCAAACCCCTGCTCTGAAAAAACCCAGAGCCTTGAAGAGCCAGAGTGCCAGCAATTTGGGTAAGACTGTTCCAGGGAAAAGGGGGGTCCTGGGAGGAGCAGTTGGGTTCTTACAACCCAAGGGAAAAAAATTTTGTGAGACCTGAGGAATCCGTCCCAGGAGTCAGTCCCAGTAATTTTCGGGCTGCGCAGTGGGGGGACTAGGGCTGTCAAAAATAATCACGTAATCGATGCATCGCGATGCAGCCTTGTACGATGCTGCATCGATTAATTCGGACTGAAAAATCGATTCTGCCTGACCGCACACTGAGCGTTTGGGCAGATCGAACCACCAGCGGGAGGTGCAGTGGCGCGAGGCAGGCAGCGGAAGCTGTGTTACACGCTGGAGCTGCACTTCCGGGGCTCCTGTCTCTCTGCGCGAGTGTGAGGCTGGACGGGGGAGGCAGCCCCAGCAGTGAACAAGCTGCTCTGCCCAGCCTGCCTGCCACCTCATCGCCTACCTGGCTCTGCTGAACTTTCCAACCCCGATGTGGCCACTCACTTTCCCCACGGGGACCCGACTGCGAGAGCAGGGGAAGCCAGTCCACGTGCGAGGAGCAGCAGCTGCACATGACCTTAGCTCCACCCCGCCTCCTCCTTCCACAAGAGTCTGATCAGCGTGAGGGAGCAGCTCCAGCGCCACCTCCTGGACACTCGTGGTACACAGCCAGCCCACCTCAGTCCTCAGTAACAATGTATGTGCCCCCCAGTGATGGATATGGATGTTGATACTGTCACGGAACGGACATGAGAGCTCTTTTCAGCGAGCCACAGGACTAAAGACTGAACCCTTTTTAAAGACCATTTTTCCTGTTTTCGTTTTGCGTGTGAGCTTATGGACCTCTTATTTTATTGTTAGATGTGGTTTTATTGGTGTAATGTAATAAAAATGTACCCTGTATGATGTGACTGTAAAAGTATGAAAGAAACCGTTTGTATGTGTTTTTCCCCGTCGCCATTTTGCTCATCCCAGCATGGTTTCACAGAACAAAGGATCTCATGCCCCAAGATGGAGGATGCAGCGGGCCAGAGGATTGGAGGCTTTTCCAAGACCTCATCTGCCTAATCCCCTGGACAATGGGGGAGCCTGAAAGGGCAAGATAGAGGACACAGCAAGCCAGCTGATTGGAGGTTTTTCCAAGACCTCATCTGCCTAATCCCTGGACAATGGGAAGGCTGAAAGGGACCTGATAGGGAACAGGAGGCTGGGAAAGGAGCCAATCAGTGCTGGTTGTGTGGGTGGGGGAGTTGGTAATCTGTTTGTGTGAAGTTGTATAAATGACCCTGTTGAAACCCATAAAATTCAGTTCACTGTTTTAAAGCATACAGCCACGTCTGGTGTCTTCATTTCAGAGCTACAATCACTATTGCAGGAGACACTCAGCGGTCTCCTGCATCACCACTCAACCCAGGAACGGGATCCCCAAGGCAACACCGCACCATCTCTCCAGACGCCAGACCAACGCCATTTCATCCTCTAGGCCGCTCGAGACGCCAAGTGCCGTGCCACTCGGTAGTCGGGCCGGACGCCATCAAAGGGGGGGTCAGATAGAGCAGGACCGCAGGCGGACTTCCATCCCGTCACAGATACACACACACCCCGTTGGGACACACACACATCACTGCTGGGGACACACACACATCACTGCTGGGGACACGCACACACATCACTGCTGGGGACACGCACACATCACTGCTGGGGACACGCACACACACATCACTGCTGGGGACACGCACACACACACATCACTGCTGGGGACAGGTGCAAGGCTGTAGACAATTACAAGCTTCAGGCCAGTGGAAAAGTGCATTGTGGTCCATCGTGGTGCATTGTGGGCGAACTCGAACACGTGGAAATGTTCGGAGTTCGCGAACAGCCGAACGGCCGATGTTCGATGCGAACTCCGAACAGATCGAACCGAACAGTTCATCCTGTAACGTTGGGGGCTTCCAGCCTTTCCGGTGTGCTTGAGGGCAGCATGTCTGATGCTGCTCGCTCACCAACACCCGGTTTAAATTGAAACAGGCAGGGAGGTGGCTGCATGAGGTGCGGCTTGAGAGGGGGGCGCGGTCTGGTGAAGGTCTTTAAAAACCAACAGTTCCTTCTAAGCAGTGCCAGATCGTGGTTATCCATACCTGAGCCCCTTGTACCTGAATTCTCTCGTGATTTAACCTGTTATTGACCTCTGCTTGTTTTCTGACTATTCTGCCTTCCGTTGCCCTAGACTATTTTCTTGTACTACGCTTCTGCACTGATATCGACCCGGCTATTCCGTTTGACTATTCTATACTCAGTATTCCTGATTCTGGCTCGTCTGACTACCCCCGTGTTGCTGACCTGGTTTTGTATTACGACATTGTCTTTGATTAACCCTTTCTGTCTAGCTAGTATACCTGGCCAATTCTAAGGACCAGACAGTTAGGGAATCTTCTACGGCTACCCTGTTGGTAGCTTTTGGGCTCTGTGGAGTGTTGGGCTTTAAGGACTGCGTGGTGGGATCCGAAAATCGTGACACATCCCTAGTCAACAATTGTTGATATATCAATTAACTAGATAACAATTTACCTCTTAATGAAACCTGCAAATGGTTTCCACTAAACACCACGATGGTGTTGGTATCGTGATGCAATGATCAACTCTAGCACTACCGCGTTCGAATATAGTATCACCTTGCAATTGTGACCATCCAATAATTAGAATATTTTAGGAATGCAATTCTAGGTGACCCGTTTGTTGGGCACGGTTCCAAGTACAATAGAGCATATTGGAATACTTAGAGTAGGTTATTAAGGTTCAGACATCAAATCTAGCATGCTTGTTGGCTGTGCCGATTTATCATACAGAGTGTTTTCTCAGATTTACAAAAAGAATAGCTCAATATAAGAGCTGGGTGCATCCAAGCTCTAACTTTCCAAACTTTTGGTATTAGGGTCTGTACGTAGAACCTTTCTGATACTAGTATGAGCGTCCTTGATTCTATCATTTAAGATTTCAAGCTATCGTTATGAATATATCCAGCACGACCAGCCCTTACATAATCATTATATCTCTACGATAACTGGTGGATGAAAGAACGAACCAACAAAATCCAATGAGGGTTCGTGTGGTAGAAAAGAATAGATAGGACAGATATTTCGACAAGTGCCTTGAGACTGTAAACAGTTCACAAGGATAAATTAGGTATAGGCGTTATCAAATCTATGTAAGCAAAACAGCCGTGATAGCTGGAACAAATTATGTATACACAGTGATTTCTTAAATTCTCAGAGAGAATAACCCTATATATAAACTTGGTACTGCCAAGCTCTACCTTTTAGACTTGAAATAATAGAGTCTATATAGAAGACCCTTCTGGTACCGCTTACTAAATCATCCTGATTCTACCACTTTTACCTTCCAGTATTCGTTATGAATTTGTTCAGCAGAACTAGTTATTGCATGTTCATAGTATCTATATGATCGCTAGTAGTTATAAGAGCGAACCTTCAAGGGTTCGTGTAATAGGAAAGAAAGGAAAGTTATTTCAATATATTGTCCTGTGGCTAAAAGGAAAATCTATGATGCACGAGGATTGATTCTATATAAGTGTCAACCTTGCATATCTCTGTAAACAGCACAGCCACTATAGATAAAACAAAAATGGGTCAATTATGTGGCCCATGACCAACATGAGAATTAAGGATTGCACAACAAGAGAGACTGTATATACGTCTCAACGCGTTTCGCTGAATGAATTCAGCATCATCAGAAGTGAGTATCTGTTTACACACACACGACCATCCAAGCTAAAAGAAAAAATGGAATGAAACAGACTCTCTGCAGGTAAGCTTCTGTTTTAGCCACACTGATTGAAAGCGTAGATTTTCCAATCATCAATTAGACAAGTGGTGATTACGTTTCTAATGGATCTTTCTAAAAATCCACGCCAAGCGTGCTGCTAGTATACATATCATTGTGGCATGATATATACTATTATATATGTAATTATATAGTGAACCCCTCTATCTCTTTTAAGGACAGTACCAATTCAGAGGAATTCACAACAAAAGCACAGTTTACATGTAATTCCAAAGGTCTTATTTACTTAATGATCTGTTCCTGTGGAAAACAATATGTCGGGAAAACGATAAGACCTTTCAAATTGCGGATCATGGAACATGTACGTTCGATTCGATATATGAGTGAGACTCCGGTTTCAAGTGTCATATGCCCATTGTTAGGGAACACATGGAACGAGCCCAACAACATCAGCAGACCAGCTACAATAAGAATGCCAGGACACGTGTATTTAAACAAGGAGATAGAGTGCTAGTTCTAGTGCCCACTGTTGAAAATTTATTTTTGGCTACATGGCACGGGCCGTATGAAATAATTGAACTGTTGAGTGCTGTCAATTATAAAGTAAGATAGCCCGGAAGACAAAAGGAGATCCGAATAAACCATGTGAACCTGCTCAAACCATGGAAGAAAAGGGAGGCATTTTTGACAGTAGACAACCCAACCCACCTCACGGAGGGTGATACTGATAATGTCCCCACTGTCAATATATCAGAAACCCTAACTGTCCATCAGAAGAGGGAAGTAAAAGACTTAATTCGGCTGAACAAAGATGTATTTTCCACGGTTCCAGGGAGTACTGCTGTAGTAAAGCATGACATTGCCACTGAGTCAGGGAGGAAGATAAACCTCAAACCTTACCGAATTCCGGAAGCTCGCAGAGAAGCAGTGAGATCAGAGGTGAAGAAAATGCTGGAGCTTGGTGTAATCGAAGAGTCCCAAAGTGACTGGAGTAGCCCAATTGTGCTGGTGCCAAAACCTGATGGAACGATTAGGTGTTGTAACGACTACCGGAAGCTTAACGCCATATCAAAGTTCGACGCCTATCCCATGCCAAGAGTTGACGAACTTGTTGAAAGACTCGGCAAAGCCCGGTACCTCACCACATTGGACCTGACCAAGGGTTATTGGCAAGTACCGCTTACAGAGCAAGCGAAAGAAAAGACTGCCTTTTCTACTCCAGATTGGCTTTTCCAATACAAGGTGTTACCTTTTGGTCTACATTGGGCTCCAGCAACCTTCCAAAGAATGATGGACCGAATCCTAAAACCACATGTTCGATATGCTGCAGCTTATTTGGACGATGTGGTCATACACAGTGAAGAGTGGGAATCCCACCTACTAAAAGTACAAGCTGTTCTAAACTCCATCGACCAAGAAACAGGTCAGGACGTTTCTCAGCCTTATTGGCTATTACCGGTGGTTCATCGCCAAATTTTGCTACAATAGCTGGTCCTTTGACTGATCTCACTAAGCGAAAGCCCCAATGATTGTGAAATGGTCACCCAAAGCAGAACAGGCATTCCAAAAGCTGACGGAGGCAATTTGCACTCAGCCTGTGTTGTTGATCACCCCAGATTTTGCCAAGGAGCTCATCCTGCAGACCGATGCATCTAACGTGGGCCTTGGGGCAGTACTGTCCCAAGAAAGTCAGAATGAGGAGCACCCAGTACTTTATCTGAGCTGAAAACTCCTACCGAGGGAGATGAACTACTCAATCGTGGAGAAAGAGTGCCTAGTGATAAAATGGGCCATAGAGGCCCTCAAATATTACCTGTTTGGCAGAAAATTCCGGCTGCTTTCAGACCATGCACCGTTCACGTGGATGAGCCGGACCAGGGAAAGTAATAGTAGGGTTATGCGCTGGTTCCTTAGTTTACAGCCCTATACTTGTTCTGTGGAACACAGGGCAGGATATCAAGATTGCATTTTTAAGAGAAGACCCTGTGTTAATTGGGTCCCAGCTCACAGACTGTACTTTAACTTCTACTATTATTACTAGTATTTATCAGTTAATGAGGTGGAGGAGGGAATGTGTAGATAAGGCTGCAGGGGGTGTATTGTGATTCAGGCTACTTGAGATAAGAGATGGCAGCTGAATGAGATAAGACAGGGAGCTTAAAATACTTTTAATCTACCCCCTGGTGATGTCGTTTGACTACATCAGGTTGACAGAGCCTTGAAGGAAGTGTAGTACCCTACCAAAACATCTGAAGGGTCAAGGTTGCCGACCACCTGTTCAAGTGGAAGAAGCTATGCCTGATTTCGATATGTCTTTCCAGGGAGTGTGCATTAGAATCTCCAAATCTAAATGAGAAAAACCTATTAAGAGAAAGGAGGATCACATTAGAGCAGATCCTGCGGCCTACCTGTGCGATTCCTGCAATGAATGCATTGAAGCAAGTGGAGGTGCGCATTTTCTGGGGCGCAATCATGAAGCAGCCCTCCTGCTGATCGTATCCCAGCAGCACGTACAGGTGGCGCTTGACCGTGTTAAAGGCCTTGGCACTGCTGATGTCAGCCTCTGCGCTGCTCTTGTCCTTGGCCATAAACTTCATCAGCACGGTAATTAACTGGTGCACGGTCTGGTGGTCTATCCCAGCATCTTCTGGAAGGGGGTCCTTGATGATATTGTCATTTTCTGGAGACTGTGGACCTAAAAATCATTAAAAAGACAAACATGTATTTTCAGATCCGTCTCTTGGAAAATGCCGTATTTTATTAAGCTCTGCAGAATGTGCATTTTGGCGTGCATTTAGATATAGAATAACACCCTGGATTGCGAGCATAATTCTTTCCGGAAACGTGCTTGTAATACAAATCACTTGTATAAGCAAATTTCTCCATAAGAAATAATGGACACGCTGTTGATTGGTTCCACAACCATTTCTTCATATGAAAATGATTACAATAATACAAAATACTGTACAGTATAAGGTAAAAATAATCAAATTAACCTGCACTTTACCTTTAACCCCTTCACTGCTGACGACGTGTGGGGCACGTCCTCAGTTACTCCCGCTGTATGCTGAGGACGTGTCCCACACATCATCAGCTTTGCGGGACCCCCGGCGGAGATACTCACCTCTCTGTCCAGGGTCCCGCGGCGGTCTGACTTCAGCGTCCTCAGACGCAGAAGTTAAGACCCTCCCGACGTCAATGACATCATCGCGCCATGCGAGATGACGTCATTTCCAGGCGACCCCCCGGCAATGGGAGATAGTCTGGAAGGGAGGGTGGATCCGTTCGGATGCCTCTCCCTCCCGATCGGGAAGGAACAGCGCCAAAAGCCAGGCACCGCTTAAAAGGTGAGAGTCTCTCCTTTTAAGCGGTGCCTGGCTTTAACTCCTCAATCACAGGGTCGCACTTCGGCACCTTGCGGCGCCAAAGTGTGGCCTAGCTCCGGTGGGGGCCGCCATCTTGGATGGCGGCTCCACCCCCGGGTCCCCCTCGCTGCCCGACGTCATCGCGCATAGCGTGATGACGTTAGATAGCCGGGGAACCCCTAGCTGCCAGGGGATTTCCCAAGTAAATCCCCTGGTGGAGATAGGGGGTTCCTTTGAATCCTGATATCTCCAGAACCGTGGCGGGTGTCATTCGAAAGGCGGTGAGCATACCCAATATGACCAGGTACAAAGTAAAATAAAAATTTAAAAAAATAAATAAATAAATAAATAAATTTAAAAAAAATAAAAACATAGTTTTTTTTGTGTGTTGTTTTTATTAATGCAGCAATATTGTTCACATTTCAATTATAATGTGAACAATGATGCTGCACTAATGATTTTTCTTCTCTATGGGGTGCGTTTGCTAAAAATCACGTAATTTCCCCCAAAAATTTAACAAGTCACCATTTCTAATTCCTGTACAAGCGCACACCATAGAAAATGTAACCACAAACGTTCATGTGATAAAATGTAAAAAAAAACACTTTACACACTGCAATTTTATTGCATTTTTTGTTATAATATACAGGCAGGACATGACGTATACATATAAAAATTATATATTATGAATCTGCCGAGTCTGCCGGAAAGAACGATATATAATATGTCTGGGCCATATAATAAAATGTGGCTTCAAATCGCGTTTAAACATGATGAGTGAAAGCGGTAAAAATGAGCTCAGCACACAGCGGTAAAAATGAGCTCAGCACACAGCGGTGAAATGGCTCAGCAGTGAAAGGGTTAAGAATTGAGGATGGTGTGATTGCGGTTAACATTCAGGGTTATTCAGAGAGATCCAAAAAGTCACTGCACGTTCGGTGACTTTTCGTTCCCTCCACTTTGGGCGATTTGGCAATTCCTAGTTCACCGACCCTGCGGTGTATTCAGCAAGCACCGCAGGGTCCCAGTAGTGCAGGGAATACTCACCGCAAACCCGCCGAACACTCACCGAAAACCCGCAGAAACCGCCGCAAAAACCAAGCCGAACACACCGGAAATATCTGAGCAGCCGTCGATCACAGTGGAGAGAAGCCGCCAGAAAAAGCCGACACGCAGACGAACAGGGTGAAAAAAAAAACAGTACGCTTGAAAGTTTCAAAATTGAAACGCTGTTTGCAAAAAAACTACTGAACGAAAATGTCTGGAATTTACACATAAGATCCAATGAATGATAATAAAAAGGTCAGTTACTGAAAAAAGAAAAAAACATTTAAAAAAAATTTTAAAAGAAGATTTGACAAAAAATCCCAAAAAATGCCTGAAAGATCCTAAAAAATCTATAAATAAATAGACTTTTTACTGCAGAATAAAATGATAAACGGTTTATTAGATATTGAATTAAAACTGGAATATTTTTAACATTGAAGCCTATGGGATTGTCCTGAATAAACCTGTCGAATGAACCCACCGAACGGCAGGGCATTTCGGCAACTTTTCACCTCTGTTCTCTGAATAGATGAAGCATTGCTTCTCTATGGGGTATTTCACTGCCCTCGAACAGGCAACGTAGGTGCAGGCAATTCGCCAAAATTAGGCGAATTGCCTGCTCTCTGAATAGCCGAATGTCCACGAAATGTCCCCGTTCGCTGAATTGCAGTGTCCGGTTACATTTCGGCCACATTTCGGATCTCTCTGAATAACCCCCATTGTATCAGTTAGTTATGACTGATGTTGAGAAAAGAGAAAAAAAAGTTTCTGTTTTGTATCAATTAGCTATGATTGAGAAAAAAAAAGTTGTATAGTATCAGTTAGTTATGACTGACGTTGAGGAGAAAAAAAATGCCCATATTTTCGATGATTTAATTTGACAGGTGAATCCCATAGGATTTAATGTAAAAAAATATTTGCATGCGGCGGCGTGTGTGCGTGATTAGGAGACTTCAGACGCTGCTCATGTCCGGCCAACATAACGTCCAGAGGCAAAAAGTGTTTTATTGATGATCCGTACAAAATCACGGACGAAAATGCGCATCGTATGACCGCTATCGCGTATTCCGTGAAAAAAATACGTTCATTCGTTCGATCGCACTTTTTCACGGACGACGCAAAAAATGCGTTCGTCTGACTCTAGCCTTATTCTTTTCATTTGCTGCAAAAATGTTTTTTTATCAATTCATTTTTTGGAATATGTTAGGCATTTTTCTGGATTTTTTTGGGTGAAACTTTTTATTCCGATTCTTTTTTCATGTTTTTTTTTTTTTTAATCTGTAACAGACCTTTGTATCATTAGTCATAGGACCTGTTTTATTATTTTCATGCATTTTTATTGTTTTAAACACCTTTTTTTAGATAGCAGAGTTCTCTTTATTTTTTTTTAACCAGTTCGGCATCGTTCGGCGGCTGATCGGCTACTTTTGGCAGCCTGCGACGGTCAGCTCGGCAGATAGTCGGTTGTCTTTGGCAACGTTCGGTGGACTGATCTGCGGATCCCGTCCGCCGCACTTCAGGGACCCTGCGGTGAATGATGAAATCACTGAAGGGTCGGCTATATGAAATCGCCGAAGAGCACCAAAGTACACTGAAATCTGTACACTATCTGCCGAGCTGACTGTCGTAGGCCGCCAAAAGTAGCCGATCAGCCGCCCAACGATGCCGAACTGGTAAAAAAAAAAAGGGAACTCTGCTATCTACAAAAAGGTGTTTAAAACAATAAAAATGCATAAAAATAATAAAAAAGGTCCTATGACTAATGATACAAAGGTCTGTTACAGATTAAAAAAAAAACATTAAAAAAGAACCAGAATAAAAAATGTCACCAAAAAAATCCAGAAAAATGCCTAACATATTCCAAAAAATGAATTGATAAAAAAACATGGGCAAGAACTGCATGGAAGTTTGGCTAAAATACAGGGGGCTAAGGAAGACCCTCTCAACCTGTTGGGTGGGTGGAAAGAGGAAGAAGAAAGCCAAAAGAAGGAGGTGGAGAGGGGGAAGAAAAATGAGGAATAGAAAGAGAAAAACAAAGGGGTGAGATGAGGATACGGGGTGACAAGAAGTAGCCAACAAGGCACAGGGAGAGGGTAGTTATGCTTTGGGCATGGGTGGCAAGGGGAGGTCTTTCCTCTTAATGAATCAGCAGATTCCCTAAGTCATGACCAGTAAAACCAGGCCTGGAGATGCTGCTGTATATGGCAGTTTAGATCAGGGGTACCAAACACCGTCTGCCCCCACGTGTTGCTGAACTACAACTCCTATGATTCTATAGCCATCTACTGCATTCAAGAATTCTGGGAATTGCAGGCAATAAACCTCTTTAAAGGGGGGGTGGAGTTTGGCATCTCTGATCTCGATAGACGGGACATTCTATTTTGTTATTATCTCTTTTGTAGTTTTCTCTTTTCTAATCCAGCTTTAATCTTAACGGTGTCACATTCTGCAGGACATGGTAAGCAGGCAATGGAAAAAGCTCCTTTTTTCAAGTCTTAATGGCACTTTGTACAGTCCTGTCAGTGAAAAGGCAACCAAAAATCCATATGTGCTCTCCCTGTTTATATTTGTTTGACACTGCGGTATAATCCAGAGAAAGGGGCCCAGTGTCGTTGCTCTGCAATTGTCATATCAATGTTATTCTGCAATCACGAATTTACCTTGAGCCTGTTCTGCTGTGACTCCCAGTGCCGGGGCAGATTGTTCATGCCTTGTCAGCCTGACAGCTAAGGATAGAATGACATAAGTTACACATATATATATTTTAGGTGAGCAATCCTATCTAGTGCTGAAACAGTTAACAACCACTGATCTACTCAAGGTTAACCATTCTGTAACGGGTGAGCTGGCTCTCATAAATCGAAGGGGGTTATTCAGAGAGCACCAAAAAGTCGCCAACATTACGGTGCTCTCTCGTTCCGCGCAATTCGGAGAATCAAAGTTCCCCACCCTGCGGTGAATTCAGCATTCACCGCAGAGTCCCCGGACGGGCAGAGAAAACCTGCCGCAAACCGTCTGCAAACCGCCAAAATCCTGCCGGAAGCGCCACAAAAAAACACGACGAACACATTGGAAAAAGCCGATGAGCTGCCGATCACAGCCCAGACCAGCTGCCGGAAAAAGTTGACAAGCTGATGAACGGGGTAAAAAAAACGAAAAAACAATACGATTGAAAGTGTCAAAATTGAAACGCTGTTTGCAAAAAAACTACTGAACGAAAACGTCTAAAATTAACATATAAGATCCAATGAATGATAATAAAAAGGACTGTTAAAGAATTTAAAAACGCTATAAAAAAAAATTGCCGAAAAAATCCCCGAAAAATGCCTAAAAGATCCTAAAAAAAAATAATCAATAAATAAAGTGACTTTTACTGCAGATTAACCTGCCTGGCGGTATTCCCGAGTGTGACCTGGGGTTAAATTTCGCTACCACGATCGGTAACCCCAAGCCATACTCGGGCTGCATGTATACTCACCGCATCCTTCGCTCCCACGCTGTCTCCGCAGTAACGTCAGCGTGATCACTGCAACTTGCTTCCTGGTTCTGCTCCCTGCGAGCCACGTGACGCAGGGGGGCGGGACCAGGCAGCAAATTCAAAAAACTAAAAAAAAAAATACTGTAGAATAAACTTTGTGCAGCCGGAATTCCTGTTCAGATGTGGACTCCTTTGCCAATGTAATACAAGACACGAGGGTACCAAAATAATTAGAGGATTTATTCTCAAAGCAGCTTTACAGAAATAAAAGGCAAATAAAAATTGTTTGTAAAATGTAATAGGGCTTTCCAATACACGTTTCGCTGGTGATTGCCCAGCTTCATCAGTTGGATCTGGGCAAGCACCAGCGAAACTTGTATTGCAAAGCCTTATTATATTTTACAAACGATTTTTATTTGCCTTTTATTTCTGTAAAGCTGCTTTGATGAGAATAAATCCTATAATTGTTTTGGTACCCCCGTGTCCTGTATTTCATTGGCAAAGGAGTCCACATCTGAACAGGAATCCCAGCACCCTGTGTTTTTGGTCTGATTATATTATTGAATATAATTTATTTCCATTATTTTGGATAATTATTTTTGGGATAATAAATTGTTATTTCGTGTTTCAAACCTTCTCTGACTGCGTGTGTTTACTAGACTCTCGCTTGCACGGATTTCAGTGAGTTATTCCTACAGAATACAGGCTTACTATATTTCCTTTCCAAAAAAATTGAAACGCTTTTAGACACAAAATTTTGAAAAAAATCAGACCGCCAGGGAGGTTAAAACAATAAACAGTTTATTAGATAGTGAATTAAAATGGGAATATTTTTAACATTGAAGACTATGGGATTCGCCTGAATAAATCTGCCGAATGAAACCACAGAACAGCAGGGCACTTCGGCAACTTTTCTCTGCTGTTCGGTGTCTCTGAATAGATTAACAATTGCTTCTCTATGGGGACTTTCACTGCCGTCGAACAGGCACCGTACATGCTGGCAGTTCGCCAAAATTTGGCGAACTGCCTGCTCTCTGAATAGCCGAATGGCCCCGAATTGTCACCGTATAAGGAAATTCCCTGTTCGGTGACATTTCGGGGCCAGATCAGCTTTCTCTGAATTGATATATTTCTCCTTAAGTTTTACAAGCTGGTTATCAGCACTTCCCTAGCCACTGACTAGTCCGTAAAACCCCATAGTGCCCGCTCAGCCCGCAGACATGATACTCAACGGATTTTGGTGCTCAGGGTCTCTGGCAGGGAAAACGCTCTCTTGGATTCTGCTGCCCCTTTCACACTGTCCCTTAAGGAGCGGACGCTCTTCTGACGGTTCCGTGCAAACCGAGCTCTCTTGATCTTCCACATGGCGGCATCACTAAGGTTTGCTACGTTCGTCCTCACAGCAGTGATAGCTAGTGTTAAAAATAAAAAAACAAACAATAAACCAGGAAACAACTTCAGTTCAGGAATAAAGATACACTGTGGAAAGAAATATATCGTATATATGAGCTTTCCTTTCCACCGGCACATTTATATTCACACGCAAGACAAGAGGGACATGTCTGCCTTTATAATAATCTGCCTGTAATACTACTGGCATAAGAGATCTGCTTTCAAAATCCTTTTAGTCTTCAAAAGTTAATTTAAAGGAAAATAATAGCCTCCATGATCACATCAGTGTAATAAGTGGTCATGGTGACCTTCAGCCTCCCTTACCTCCATCACCACTGTGACAGTTGTTGGGGAGGAGGGCTGACCTCTACTTTGAAAGATGTCAGTAAGTAGGTGATAGAAAGCCCTCCTGGGTTTCCATCCTCCCAAATGTGACCCTACAGTCCTAGGACATTATTATTATTATTCTTTATTTATAAAACACCAGCATATTCCACAGTGCTGTACAACGGGCACAGTACAGACAGGGTTAAAAGACATCGAACAACATTTCAACATTTGACAAACTAGTACAGGAGGAGATGAGGGCCATATTCCCATAGGAACTCACAATCAAGAAGGGTTGGGGATGGAAACAGGAGAAGAGGACTGCACGGTGAGAGTGGTGGACTGCTAGGTGAGAGTGGTGGACTGCTAGTGTCAGTGAGTCGGGTGGTAGGCTTCCCTAAAGAGGAATGTTTTAAGGGAGGGAAACTAGGGGAAAGTCTGACCGTACGAGGGAGAGTGTTCCAGAGAATGGGGGCTGCGCTTGAGAAATCCTGCAGTCTATCATGGGAAGAGGTGATGCGGGGAGAAGCTAGGCGCAGGATATCAGTTGTACTATAACCCTTTGGACTTTGTGTCTCCTTTAGGAGAATCAAGGCAGTCTCAGCTGCAGTAACGCAATTTGTCCAAGCAGAGGGAACCCTCTGCCTGTCAAAAAGGGCATACTGTCAGTAAATGCACTGTATACATTTCTAACAGTGCATTCAGAGAACCTGGTTAATGTAAAGCGGTTTCCCATAAAGTCACTTTGTATGGGAAACCGTATACGGCTGCAGGTTGAAGTGCTGGTCTCCTTACTTGTAGGGAAGGGAAACTCTTTGTTGCAGTCCAGGTGAAGTTGAGCCTCGAGGGACAGAGTGTCAAACCTATTGACGAAGAACTCCCAGCTCAGGGCCGGGATGTCCTGCCTCAGAAAGTGAAGGAGCAGCAGCTTGCTGAGAATGGTCGGCCTGTCCTTCACCACTGTATCAAACTGGAAGTCCAGACAGAGGCATAAACCCTGCGTACACACAGGACAAGGATGGAGAGATCGTCAGATGAGTTTACTGCCCTGGGTTCTCTGCTAGGAATAGTAAGGGTCGCTCTGCCGGAGTGTCTGGTTCACCTGGCCATTACACCACAACTCCCTATGAGGCGTGTGTGAGATACGAGATATGTGTGTGTCAGTGGTTAGTTAGGAGTGAATGTGTGTGTGTGTGTGTGTGAGATATGAGTTATGAGTGTGTCAGTGGCTAGTTATGTGTGAATGTGTCAGTAGCTAGATAAGTGTGTGTAGCTAGGTGTTTGTGTGTGTCCAGATATATGTGTGCATGTAGATATGTGTGTGAGAGTGGCTAGATATGTGTGTGAGTGGCTAGATATGTGTGAGAGTGGCTAGATATGTGTGTGCTTTATTGTGTGTGAGAGGCTGGATATGTATGTGTAAGTGGTTAGTTATTTTTTTGGCCAATTATATGTGTTTGAGTGGCTAGCTACGTGTGAGAATGCCTAGTAAAGTGTGAGTGGCTAGTTACATGTATGTATGAGTGGTTAGTTATGTTTGTGGCCAATTAGATATGTGTTTATTATATGACTACTCATGCCTGTAAAGCGGGTCTCTTGATGGTATCCAGTAAAAGTCCAGCTCTCGTGGCCACGGCGGGGTTCACGTCTTCAACCGCAGTAAGGAAACAGCAGAACGCATGAGCCAAGGAATACTTCAACAAGTGGTTTTTCGTGACCGACTGAATGTCCAGGAATCTGCAGAGGACGGCCACCTTCTCCACTGCAACAAACCGGTGGCAAAAAGCAGAGATTAATGGATAGAATATACAATACATATAGGCCTATATATCTTCTTGGCCCATCAACCCTCTGATGGCCCATCAACCCTTTACTAACTGTAATCACACTGGGACCTTATCTTCGTCTTACGAGCATGAGAGCCCTGCGCCTATCGCTTAATTAAAGCTCCTCACCATAAACTCTTCTGCAGGAGGGCAGGTGTATAGAGCACACCTTAAAACCAATCAATAAAAATTAG
The DNA here is from genome assembly GCA_009667805.1 of Leptobrachium leishanense. Classification (NCBI taxonomy): domain Eukaryota; kingdom Metazoa; phylum Chordata; class Amphibia; order Anura; family Megophryidae; genus Leptobrachium; species Leptobrachium leishanense. The sequence continues at coordinate 18,310,840 of CM019075.1, forward strand.
TTTCCCCCGTGCGTCCCAATTTCCCCAGCAGATCACGGGACAGACGCCAAGTCCGGCAACCTGCCCCATAGCGATCGCTATGCTTGCGCATGCTGGGGGCAGCGGAGGGAGACAGGAGACATTCTTCCCCCAGTCTCCCTCTGCTCCCGGCGGCCAGAAGCAGCAGATTGGGGCGCCGTTCTCACCACGGGATGAGAGTTGAATATTTGATTTTTGGGGGGGGGGGGTTTGAGCTGCAGGTATCGGACTCTACAGCAGCACCTCTGAGCTGGCGGTAGCTTTTTGTTAGCGCCAGCTCTCAGTAACCATCGTCACGACCAAGTGATCGTAACGCTAGTTAATCTGTGTTTTCACTTTGCGCTCCCCATGTTAGGTATAGAAAGCGCAAAGTATAGTAAACTCACACAACGAATCGCAAATTAACGAGCGCTAATGTGTTTTTTAACCCATTGGCGATGTGGGCACAGCGCCATGACCTCCTTTAAGCTAGCGCTAATGGTGACGCTAATGTCAGCTTGAAGGAGATGATAGAGCCCCTGGAGGGCCAAGGTTGCAGAGCCCTGATGTACAGGGACAGGTTCAGGGGTCAGTGGAGGGATTAGAGGTATTAGGGACATGGTGACAGGTGATGAGAATGACCTTGTGGATGTCGTCTTGTAGAGTTAATAGCAGTGTCGTTGGCGACTTGGAAATCTTTAGTCTTACTCTTGACTAGTAGCCATGGGCATGGAATATTGAGCCCTGCCATATGTCATATAACCAATGCACTATACTCCTCTCCGCTCTATGCCACCACGGTATCTTGAATGCCTCAGTTTCCTCCCATCGGAGAAGGCATCCATTGCATACAGTGTGGACATTGTGCCTCATATCTACCTGCTTCAAACCTTAGTTTCCAGTCTTTGCTGTTGAAGTTGCTGTTAATAATCGTCCAGAAGATGTCTGCACCGTGAGGCAGAGAGAGCGCGTGGAGCAGAAGTGGGACCGCCAAGAACGAGAGCTGTGAGAACTCTGACTTCATTACTCGCCACAGGCTGGAAAAAGCAAAGATATGGCAGTGAGCTACCCTGGTATACCAATCGTCACACCTCATCTGCACAGCTCAGATCACTGTGACCACAACTCGACTGAGAAGGTGTTTAAAGGGCAGCTATAGATTTGTCAGCCTTTTGGTAGTATTGTGGATTATTCCAGCCTTGGTGTTAGAATAATTGTAATTTTAATAAAGACAGGAGGCGAATATTTTGCATTCTCTTTTCTTTACTAAACCTCTAGCAGCAAAGAAAGTATACATAGCAACAAAGTAAACCAACAGATAAATAGCATGACAACAAGAGACCAGTAAGCCCCTCCCAAGTCCTCTTTTCTGGTATGCTGAACTAGCAGGAGACCAACGAATCAGGAACAAGACCCGAAGAAGAAGCCAAAGCCAACCAGGAACCGACGATATGGGTAGGTCGAAGAGCAGGAAACCAACGGGCATCCGGAAGAAACGAGTGTGACAGAACAGCCGTCACTTTCAATTTATTGGCACATAAAACATTAAAAGTTTGTTGGTTCAATGTTAAATTTAGTTTATACAATTTATGTCTGTATGATCCCTGTGTGTATTGTGTTTCCCCTCACAATTCCCCGCACCAAACGCACCTGTAATCCCTCACAATTTAATACCACCTAAATTGCCCAGTTTTCGTTCACCCAAGTGTATAATTCGTTTGTACAATTTGTGCTTGTATGACCCTAATGTTTATTAGGTTCTTTGCCACCCCTGCCTTGCCCAGCCGTAATGGTTTATCTGCCCAGCGCAACCCTGATACAGCTGCCACCGTCAGGCACCACGCAGAGCCGACATGCCTTACACCCTGCACCGCTCAGCCCCTGTACCTGCCACCAGAGTGCTTTTTGGTCAGAAGGGCCCTGAGAACATGGTGCCACTGTGGGGTGAGTTCTAAAGAGGAGCGCCACCGAGATCACCCCTCGATCACCCGCTAAACTCAGGCCGAGCTTCCCAGCCGCAGAGGAAATCCTGCGCCGAATCAGAGCTTGCACACGAGGAGGGTGGAATTTCCCTGGCAGGGAACAGCCCAGGGCGGGCCAGACAGTGTGGCACCAAGAGCTGGGTGTGAGCTAGGGGCAGTGGCAGTCCATGATAAGTATACGAAAAGGGCTATGGCTGGAGGCAGTGTTAAAACTGGCGCCGGGATGTCTGAGGGCGGGCATGGGAGAGAACAATGGGACTGTACCGTATAAATGTACCGTGTCTGTGCTGTTCTAAATAAACCAACCTGCTTAACCTGTACTACGCCTTGACGAGTATTTGGGACGAGGAACTATCTGCTAGGTATTTCCTATGGCTGACTCAATAGCTTCCAGCAAGGGACCTGAAGAGACATGGGGGGAAACAAGTTGACCTGAACCTGTCCTTGTGCCATATTCACACAGGTACTCATTGATGGCCCTCTGCTGCTTGTGCCGACACTGCAGCATTGCCAATGTCGAGGTCCACCTGGTGGGCATGTCACAGATCAGACGGTTTGTGGGAAAGTGGAATTCTCTTTGAATTTCTGCCAGGCGAACACTTGCTGGGAATGACCGTCTGAAGTGGCTGCAGACTTTTCTGGTCTGGCTGAGAAGCTCTGCCAGCCTTGGGTACCTGGTTAGGAAACGCTGTACCACCAGATTTAGGACGTGTGCTAGGCATGGTAAATGCCTCAACTTACCCAGGTGTAGGGCGGAGAGAAGGTTGTTGCCATTATCACAGACGACCATTCCCAGCTCAGAGCTGACAGAATTTCTGGCCCGGTGTGGCTCCTGTCCCCTAAACAAACCAGCTCAAGCACAGTATGGCATCTTTTTGCTTGAGCCATTGCGTAGCCCCTGCCACGCATCGGTTTAACTGCCACTTCGCCAGAGACAGAGAAGGAGGAGGAGGAGGAAGAGGTGGCGGAGCAGACAGACCTCATATAAGCAGCTTTCTGGAGGCGTGGTGGATGAGGAAGCTCCAGCACAGAGCCCCATCCTGGATCTCTCCCAGCTGCAAGCAGAGTTACCCAGTGTGCCGTGAAGAAAATGTAACGGCCCTGTCCATGCTTGCTGGACCACGTGTCTAAAGTAATGTGCACCTTGCTGCTGACCAGGGACGTGCAGTCAGGGGCGGCAGGTGAGGCAGAGCCTCACCTGCTATTAAGGGCAGCTGCAGTCAAACTCACCTGCTCCTCGTTCCCCTGCCGTCAGCTCCGTCCATCCTCTGTGTGCGCCACACATTCTTTTTTTTTCCCCTTCAACAGCCTGCGCCTACGCAAATCACGTATGCTGCCAAGAACAGTGCAGTGTGGCGCGTCTGAACAGACATCCGAGCACTGCCCACTTCCTGAACATTGCTCTCCCAGTGCCTCAGAGGCACTGGGAGAGCAATGAAATAGCCTGGACCAATAGGAAAGCGCTATTGGCCCAAGTCATTCAAAAAACTCCTGCATGGGAGGCAGGCCTCCTATGCATTGATTGGCGCAGGACAGTCATGTGTCCTGTCTCGCACAATCAGTGGGTGCAGGGCTGTGCTTGAGGTGTGGCCTCAGTGTCACACTAGGCTGCCTGAGGAGGACACAGAGATCCTGGGGAGCACCGACAGCAGCCAGATCCTGGGGAGCACTGAACCTGAACCTACGTAACCTGTGTATATCTGGCTCTGATACTAGCCAGTGCCTCACCAAGTACTGACCTCACCGCACGTCACTGCTGCTGACTGCCTTTCCCAATGACTCCATAACATTGTCTTCCACGTGCTGGTATAGTGCCGGAATGGCCTTCAGTGAAAAGAACTGGCGTTTTGGAACCTGCCACTGTGGTACAGCACATTCGGCAAATTCACGGAAGGAGGCAGAGTCCACCAGCTGGAAAGGCAGCAGCTGTAATGTGAGTAATTTTGCCAAGCTGGCATTTAGACGCTGTGCAAGGGGATGGTTGGGACTATATTTTTTCTTACGCTGCAGCAGCTGGGGCAACGAAATCTGACTGCATAATCTGCAGCTGATGGGATGCTGTCACATTCTGAGGAAGGACCTGGTACACCCATTACTGTAGCATCATCCCTCTCAGTGGAGGTTGTAGGCAATGACATGGCAGGACATATAGAGGTGGTAGAGACAGATGAGGAGGAGGACCTATGCAAAGTGTTGTGCCAACGGGATGCGTGGCAGGTGGTCATATGTCGCATCAAGCAGGTGGTACCCAAGCGTCTGATTTTTTCCCACGCTTGATCCTCTTCAGACATAGCTTACAAATAGCAATGCTGCAGTCTGCTGCACATGTTGTGAAGAACTCCCAGACAGCAGGACATGTGCTGCGAGACAACAGCGCTCTGCACCTGAGCAGCTCTGACATTTGATGCCTTGGACTGGCTACGGTTGCTCATAGAGGATGTTGTGCCTCGTTTTTGTTGTGCCTCCTCCTCCTCACTTGACTCCTCTGTTTGATCAGGTACCCAGGTGGAGTCACTGACCTCATCATCATCATCACCCCTATCTCCTCGTCACTGGAGCCAACCTGGCAGTATGCTGCAGCTGCTGGGGGAACATGAGTGCCAGTTCTTTGTGTGTCACTGGCACCCACTCCCTCTAGGCTGATTTTACTCCCTTCCTCAACCTCAGAGTTTGAATCAGAGCACTGGAGTTGCTGCGCATCCTGAAGCAGCATGTCACTGTCATTGTAGTCAAACAATTCAGCTGACTCCTCTGTGTATGATGGTGACGCTACGGCAGGAGTAGGCTTTTAGAGAAAAACACCTTACGGTGTATAGGAGCGCATAAGAAATAATGCGCTCCTATACACCGTAAAAAAGTTAAAGCTTAGGCACCATCCCCCTTGGTGGGTCACCGGAGAGAAGGTCTCAAACGTGTTCCATTGTCCCTCTTTTTTAGGAGGGGCAATGGAATTATTTTGTTGTAGCTGCAAGTTATACTTTATTAAAATTCTATCAAATTCATCATTGGCGAACTCATGTCCATGATCTGATATATACTGTGGTTAATATATGAATAATGATTCTTTTTGTAATTAAGACGATGTCAATTAATGTGTTAATAAAGGAACCAGCTCATGGACATACTTGTTTTTAAATCACTGGGTTAGTATGCACAGACCGTTTGCAATAATTGATTGATTGTTTGTTAATTGATCTGTGATGCTATTTATTTCCTGTTCATGACATTTTTGAATTAGGCTTGACAAAGACCAGTTGTGGTCGAAACGTCGTTAATTCTTGGTTTTGGAATAAATCCACTTGAATTAATGTTACGGTATCCGGAGTCTATACACCGTAAGGTGGTTTTCTCAAAAATTCTATCTTTTAAGTGAAGGATATACTTATTCCAGTGAGCTGCTTTTAAGGTATACTACCCTTACACTAATTTTTGTAGCGCCCTTCACACTAACCCCTTTGGGGTTTCTTTCATTCATACGGCAGGAGTAGTTCTGGATATGGAGGCTGAATTAGATGTTTTGGCAGCTGAGTTGGACTGTAAACCACTTCAAGCCTGGCTGGCAGAGGACTCGGAGGATGAGGATGGCCTGGTTAGCCAATCCACCAAATCCTCTGTATGTTGCTGCTGCATAAGACGGCCAGCACCTGTTAGAAAGGACAAGTGTGCCCCTGCAGAGGATGCACCACGTCCACGACAACCAGGGGCACAGCCTTCCGACACAGAGGCTGCTTGCCCTCTTATCTGTGTCTGGGAGCGTCTGCCTGTCCTTTTTGGTCTTTCTGACATGGCGAGTGATATATAGATTAAAGATATACAGAACTCTGATTCAACTCTGGTATAAAGATTGGAGATATGCAGAACTCTGATTCAACTGTGTTATCTAGATTAAAGATATTCAGAACTCAGATTCAACTCTGAATAGATAAAGATACAGATTAAATATACAGATGAACTCTGATTCAACTGTGGTATTCTATGGTATCTAGAATTAAAGATACACAGATTTTCCAGAACTCTGCTATAAGTCAGTGATACACCCTGATAGCTGGCAAGACACAGATTCAAATTTCCAGAACTCTGCTATAAGTCAATGATACACCCTGATAGCTGGCAAGACACAGATTCAAATTTCCAGAACTCTGCTATAAGTCAGTGATACACCCTGATAGCTGGCAAGACACAGATACAAATTTCCAGAACTCTGCTATAAGTCATTGATACACCCTGACAGCTGGCAAGACACAGATTCAAATTCCCAGAACTCTGCTATAAGTCAGTGATACACCCTGATAGCTGGCAAGACACAGATTTAAATTTGCAGAACTCTGCTATAAGTCAGTGATACACCCTGAAAGCTGGCAAGACACAGATTCAAATTTCCAGAACTCTGCTATAACGCAGTGATACACCCTGATAGCTGGCAAGACACAGATTCAACTCTGAATAGATAAAGATTAAAGATACAGATGAACTCTGATTCAACTGTGGTATGATATTTCACAGCCAGGCTGCCAGTTCCCTGCTATTTGCCACTGTCAGCTTGTCCCTGCAAATGCAACAATCTCCTCTCCTCTCTGATTCACTACTGCAACACACACGCTAGGGCTGCGGGGAAGCCTTATATAGTGTGCTGCGGGACTTAGCTCTGTGAGCCCATGATTGGGCAAAATTTGCCCAATCAGGATTCGGAGCCCTGATTGGCATAGTCTTGCACCTGTCTTACACCGGACCTGTGGTCAGGTGCAAGGCTGTAGCCAATTACAAGCTTCAGGCCAGTGGAAAAGTGCATTGTGGTCCATTGTGGTGCATTGAGGGAAGAAACCCTCAGGCCGCCGAGGGACAACCAACACAATCAAAGGCAAGCACACCTGCAGGCGAGAGAGTGCCCACACAGCAGGGATTAAAACTGAACAGAGTTTCAATAAAGTCAACAGTCGATATGTAAGCTAAATATGCAAAAATACATGTAACACAGCCTGACAACCAGGAGCTGAGCGGTTAACGTCTCACCTGAAGGTCAGCAGCAAAGAAAAGAGGACTTGGGAGGGGCTTACTGGTCTCTTGTTGTCATGCTATTTTTCCATTGGTTTACTCTGTTGCTATGTAAACATTCTTTGCTGCTGGAGGTTTAGTAAAGAAAAGAGAACGCAAAATATGAAGCCTCCTGCCTGATATAAAATTTTATTCCCTATCAAATTCCATGTTCGCCTACATCCTCTTACATTCTGAAAGTATTGTTCTGTGGTCCTGCTTGGTGCGTGGTACACTGGAAATCATACCTTGAAATGAGCATGTGTTCCTGGATGTAAGCGAGGAAGGGCAGGTGGTCTTTCTTGGCGATATACAGGCACTCTCCGTGCAGACAGAGAGTCTTCAGACAGTTCAGCATGTTGAATAGAATGTCAGGTTCATCAAATTTGGCCATTTCCTAAAAAAAGAAGAACAAATAATACTCCAGTTTTACTAATCTCTAATCCAGTGTTCCGCTACCTTGACCCTGAAGATGCTTTTGTTACTAAACTTCCCATGATGCTCAGCCATTCGAACGAATGACTGAGCATCACAGGAGATGTAGTTCTAAAACATCTGCATGGCCAGCGGCGCTAAAAACCCCTTCTCTAAGCTAATACGGTGCCATGAAATCTATCATTTTGGATACATGGAACAGCCTTCCAGTAGAAGTGGTAGAGGCCAAAACAATGATTGAATTTAAGCAGGCATGGGATAGGCATAAGGCTATCCTAAACAAAAGATAAATCCAGGTAAAGTATCCATGTAATTGGGCAGACTAGATGGGCCGAAAGGTTCTTATCTGCTGACATTTTTCTATGTTTCTATGTTATTATCATCATGACACCATGGAATTAATCATCATGGCACCACGGAATTAATCACCATGACACCACGGAATTAATCATCATGGCACCACGGAATTTATCATCATGGCACCCCTGAATTTATCACCGTGGCACCACAGAATTAATCATCATGGCAACACGGAATTAACCATCATGACACCACAGAATTAACCGTGACACCAAGGAATTTATCACCATGACACCACGGAATTAATTATCATTGCACCATGGAATTTATCAGAATGGCATCATGGAATTTATCATCATGGCACCACGGAATTAATCATCATGGCACCACGGAATTAATCACCATGACACCACAGAATTAATCATCATGGCACCACGGAATTTATCATCATGGCACCACGGAATTTATCATCATGGCACTGTAAGGGACTCAGGCCAGAGATAGGCCGCCATGATGTGCCAGGCGGCCATTTTACTCAGGACTTTGGTTCACGTAAAATGTATATGGCAGATATTGGCTCAATTAGGACTAGCTTGCATAGATTCTTTAGAATTTCCTAAACTAACAGGTAGAGCAATTAAATTAACAAGATCCGGGCAGACGCTGGCATGAAGTGACAGGATCGAAATTAGTTACATCAAGGTCAGAGAGCTAGGGCTAGAACAATAATGGATGTGAAACCAGCTGGGGCCTTATCTGAAGTATACAATAAACAAGTTCCAGAGAGATAGGCACAGGCAGGATCTGGGAGAGTGGTAAATTATCTGATTGTCAAAATACTGTGAAAGCTGCCAATTTGTGGAATGTCTTTGTATTCTGAAAGGGGAAGGTACAGACTCACGTGGGGTGGGATAGTGTCACCGTGGGGTGGGCTAATTGGGATGTACCTGAATATCTATTCAAGGTATAAAATGTTATGTTTGAATGTAAACGCTATGATTTATCATCATGGCACCACGGAACTTATAATGGCATCATGGAATTTATCATATTGGCATCATGGAATTTATCATAATGGTATCATGGAATTTATCATATTGGTATCATGGAATTTATCAATCATCATGGCATCATGGAATTTATCATAATGGCATCATGGAATTTATCATAATGGCATCATGGAATTTATCATATTGGCATCATGGAATTTATCATAATGGCATCATGGAATTTATAATCATGGTACCATGGAATTTATCATAATGGCATCATGGAATTTATCATAATGGCATCATGGAATTTATCATATTGACATCATGGAATTTATCATAATGGCATCATGGAATTTATCATATTGGCATCATGGAATTTATCAATCATCATGGCATCATGGAATTTATCATAATGGCATCATGGAATTTATCATATTTGCATCATGGAATTTATCATAATGCCATCATGGAATTTATCATCATGAAACCACGGAATTTATCATAATGGCATCATGGAATTTATTATCATGAAACCATGGAATTTATCATCATGGCACCATGGAATTAATCATCATAATTCAGAGAAGGGCTACTAAAATGGTGTACGGCTTGAAGGAGAAAAGTTCCCAAGAAAGGCTTAATGATCTTAACATGTACAGCTTGGAAAAAAGACGAGACAGAGGAGATATGATAGAAACATTTAAATACGTAAAGGGAATCCACAAGGTAGAGGAAGGGAGTATATTTAAAAGGAAACAAAATAGCAAAACAAGAGGACATAGTCTTAGATTAGAGGGGCAAAGGTTTAAAAGTAACATCAGGAAGCATTATTTTACTGAGCGGGTGGTGGATACATGGAACAGTCTTCCAGTAGAAGTGGTAGAGGCCAAAACAGTAATTGAATTTAAGCAAGCATGGGATAGGCATAAGGCTATCCTAAACAAAAGATAAATCCAGGTCAAGTATCCATGTAATTGGGCAGACTAGATGGGCCGAAAGGTTCTTATCTGCCGACATTTTTCTATGTTTCTATAACAATACTGGAGTAATCATCATGGTACCACAAAATGAATCATCATGGAATGTATTATCATGGCACCACAGACTTTTTTATCATGATGTCATGGATTCTTTATATCATAGTGCCACCACAGTTTGACTATAGTGAGTGATGGCTGTTTTCAGTTGTCGCTTTCATGTTGATGCAAATAAACCGAAAACGTTTTACCTGCAGAATGGTGTAAATCAGTTTAAGCGTCACAGGAAGCTGCTGGTAACAGAATTTCCGTTCTACGTCATTTTTGATTGCTGTGAAAATTGACCAAATAACTATATTAATAGCAACTAGCAGACAGCTCTTAAATAAAGAAAAAAAGAAAAATATCTGTGAGAAGTAAAACCACAGCATGGCTGCTTTGCAACACCGCAACAGAATTTGCATGGAATTATATCGAATTTAAAAATCCCTGCAGAAACCACAATCAGGAAAAGAACCTAAATAACAGCCCTAGAGTCTAGATATACAGCTATAAGGACATCATGGAGGATCGCGCTTTGCAGCCCCGTCGACGCGCATCGACAGTGATGATCTCTAGGTGCACGCATGCTACGCGCGCACTAAGTGCGTGCGCGCAAGCATGTGACCAGCTCTGTCCGCAGCATCACAACGCTGCGACGGGCGCCGGTAACGCGCGCTAGTGCGCACAAGAAGACACCTACAGGGTTATTCAAAGAGATTCAAAAAGTAACCGCACGTTCGGTGACTTTTCGTTCTCTTCAATTCGTTTCCTTTTGCCGATCCCATTTCGGTGACCCTGCGGTGTATTCAGCAAACACCACAGGGTCCCCGAATTGCAGGGAAAAGCTGCCGCAAACCCGACGAAAACGAACCGCAAAACCCAGCGAATGCACGCCGAAAACCCTCAAAAACATCTGGATTAACATGCCGAAAACCACGGAAAAACCCGAGCAGGAGCCGATCACACACAGCGCAGCCGCCGGAAAAAGCAGAGAAAGCCGAGACCGCAGAGTGAAGTGAATAAATTAGGAAAACAGTTTGCATGAATGATTGAAAAGTGAAACGCTGTTTGCAAAGAAACTACTGTGCGAAAATGTCTGAAATTTACATATGATCCAATGAATGATAATAAAGAGGGCTGTTACAGAAAAAATAAGTAAATTTAAAAAAAATTAAAAAAAATCGGACTTTAAAAAAAAATGCTAAAAATATCCTAAAAAATCTGTAAATAAAGAGACTCTTTACTGCAGAATTTTATAATGAGCGGTTTATTAGATATTGAATTAAAACGGGAATATTTTTAACATTGAAGCCTATGGGATTCTCCTGAATAAACTTGCCAAATTAAACCACCGAATGGCAGGGCATTTCGGGAACCTTTCACTGCTGGTTTGTGTTCTCTGAATAGCCGAAGCAGTGCTTTTTCATGGGGTTTTCACTGCCCTCGAACAGGCACCGAACAGGCACCGTATGTTCAGGCAATTCGCCGGGATTTGGTGAATTGCCTGCTCTCTGGATAGCCGAATGGCCAGGAAAAGTAACCGAATGCTGATTTTCAGCGTTTGGTTACCTTTCTCAAGCAATTCGGATCGCTTTGAATAACCCTGCTAGTGTGCCCCCAGCCTAAGACATTGCCCCCACAGGGGGCATTAAATGATGGTATTCATAAAGAGGGTCATTACATGACCACTCCACAGAAACACACTCCTACATTCGCATACACACCTCTACAAACAGAGCTGAATTAACCTGCATAATTCATATTAATTGGGTTAATTTCTACAATTTTCGCACAGCAAGAAAACTCTTATGTTGAACTTGTCCTACAGTTGTGTTCAAAATTATTCAACCCCCACTGAAATTGAGTGTTTTGGCCAGTTTGACATTGATTTTGATCATTCAGTCATCTTGCTTACAATTAAATCAAAGAGGCACGTGTAGGTCAGACAAATATAACATAACATTTATAATGAAATAACCACAAATGTCTTTTCTGTGCTCACATCATTATCAGTTTTATTCAACCCCCAAGTGACATTCAATCTTAGTACTTAGTACAACATCCTTTTACAGTTATAACAGCTTTTAAACGTGAAGCATAGCTTGACACAAGTGTCTTGCAGCGATCTACAGGTATCTTCGCCCATTCGTCATGGGCAAAAGCCTCCAGTTCAGTCACATTCTTAGGCTTGCGCACTGCAACTGCTTTCTTTAAGTCCCACCAGAGGTTCTCAATCGGATTTAAGTCAGGTGACTGCGATGGCCACTCCAAAATGTTCCAGCCTTTAATCTGCAACCATGCTCTAGTGGACTTGGAGGTTTGCCTGGGATCATTGTCCTGTTGAAAGGTCCAACGTCTCCCAAGCCTCAGGTTTGTGACGGACTGCATCACATTGTCATCCAATATCTCCTGGTACTGAAGAGAATTCATGGTACCTTGCACACGCTGAAGCTTCCCTGTACCTGCAGAAGCAAAACAGCCCCAAAGCATGATTGACCCCCGCCATGCTTCACAGTAAGCAAGGTGTTCTTTTCTTCATAGGCCTTGTTCTTCCTCCTCCAAACATAGCGTTGATCCATGGGCCCAAACAGTTCTAATTTTGTTTCATCAGTCCACAGAACACTATCCCAAAACTTCTGTGGTTTGTCCACATGACTTTAGGCATACTGCAGTCGACTCTTCTTATTCTTTGGAGACAGCAAGGCGGTGCGCCTGGGAGTTCTGGCATGGAGGCCTTCATTACGCAGTGTGCGCCGTATTGTCTGAGCTGAAACTTCAGTACCCACATCTGACAAATCTTTTCTCAGTTCCTCAGCAGTCACACGGGGACTTTTCTCCACTCTACGCTTCAGGTAGCACATAGCAGTCGAAGTCAGCATCTTCTTTCTGCCACGACCAGGTAGCGTTTCAACAGTGCCCTTTGCCTTGAATTTGCGAATGATGCTTCCTATCTCTTGGTATGTTTAACATCTTTGCAATCTTCATATAGCCATTGCCCTTCCTGTGAAGAGTAATCACCTCTTCTCTTGTCTTCCTGGACCATTCTCTTGACTTCACCATGTTTGTAACCACACCAGTAAATGTCTAGAAGGAGCTGAGAATCACAGTCATTTTAAAGCTGCCTAATTGGTGCTTATTATGCTTTATTGCTGCTCCGTGACATCCACAGGTGTTTTCAATACCTGATTGAAAACACTTGAATGAACCTCTGTTCTTCAGAGTGGTAGTCTTTAAGGGGTTGAATAATTGTGTCAATGAAGAATTCACAAAAGAAACATTTACTACTGTATTACAAAACCAATTGATGTCATTTTAGTTGCATATGGTTCTTTAAAAAGTCCTTTTAGGATTTCATTCTGAATACAATTACAAATGTACACTAAATTCCCTAAAACCCTTTACAGCATTGGGGGTTGAATAATTTTGAACACAACTGTAAGAGCTCATTAACCCTGGAGCTGTCATTGAGCTGTATGGGTGTATAGAGACAGTGCCAGAGTTATTTGTGCCTTAGTTAACCTGCTTCTGAAGCTCATGGAGGACCACCAGGCGTTTCTTAAGTCTGTCCAATAGCCAATCCAGAAAACCAAAGTATTTATTAATAGCCAGTGGGTAAGTGATGGCAAAATAGTGTATGCCATGGTTCAACTGACGCTGACATTGTAAAGGGGGTTGAAGAATGTATTTCCTTCGTTTTTTTTTCTTTGGCAAATGGGGAACATACTTGTGTTTGTCGATTGAGATGTGTGGATGCCTGGGTTTTCACTATGTTTGTTTGCTGGATTCTCCACTTCTTCCCCTTCCAGGCCGATGGTAAACTCCGCTCTGGAGAAAAGCAGGCTCTCCTCCAGACTGTCTGTTGGCTCCTAGGAGAAGAAGGCAAGCATATGTTAGCGTCTGTATCATAAGAGTCAAAAAGAGTTATTCAGAGAGCACCGAAATGTCATCTCTCCTGCTCTCCTGCTCAGCGCACATCGGCGACTTCAACTCGCCGACCCTGCGGTGAATACAGCATTCGCCACAGGGTCCCCGATGTGCAGGGAATGACCCGCTGTATGTATCAAAAAAACACTGCAAAACCACCGAATCGATCCAAAAAAAGCCAACGACCCACTGATCAGCCGTCGGAAAAAGCCAACAAGCCGCGGTACAGGGTAAAAAAGAAAATGGAACTTTTAAAAGGCGTTTTCCAAAAAACTACTGCATGAAAATGCCTGGAAATAATATATACGGTACTATGAATAATAATGAAAAGGTCTGTTACAGAAAAAAAAATACCATTAAAAAAAAAAAGACTTCTTGCTGCAAGTAAAAAAAAATAAAACGGTGGAATAAATACTTAATAAAAACAGGGAATATTTTTTACATTGAAACCTATGGGATTCGCCTCAATAAAACTGCCAAATGAAACCTCCGAACATCAGGACATTTCGGTGCTGTTCGGTGTTCTCTGAATAGATTAACCATTCTTTATCTATGGGGAGTTCACTGCCGCCGAAGGGTACCGTATTTCGATGGCAATTTGCCAATATTTGGCAAACTGCCAGCTTTCTGAATAGCTGAATGGCCATGAAATTGCAACGTATGGGGAAATTCACTGTTTGGTGCAATTTAGGGGCCAATTCGGTGCTTTTTGAATAACCCTGTAAGGCAAATGTGGTAGTGCACTTTCTGTCATTAAGGGGTTAAGGCAGGCTCAAGCTGTGTGAAGCAGATAAAAATCTACATTAAAGCCTCAGATGGGATTGCTTTGGTCGGGTTTGTTTGACGCCCATCAAGGTGCAAATACCTGAAGACCAGGGTCGGGAACCACTGAACACCAGAAAAGGCTTTTTATGGCTGTTGCTGTCTGAACTTTGCAAATCTAAAAATCTCCGTGAGCTGGGTGTGCTGACACAGCAGTTAGATCAGCACGGATTCCCTAAATGCCCCATAAAATAAGAGATGTATGTGTTTACGTGTGTTTTTTGCCATGAGGCGCTTTTGTCCAAGGCTAGTGGGATATTGACAGCTCCATCAGTCATTCTTGTTAGTATGAGCGTGATTTGTCATTCTGATGGAAAACTGCAGAAACTGAGAAATGCAATGTCTGTCCTGTAAGCTGAAACGCATTTCATAAATCATTTACATCTTCGCCAACATTAGCCATGCTGCTGAGCTGCAGGTAATGCAGAATATCCCTTCAGCAAATCTGTGCGCCTCGTTTTTCAAAATGACGGAGCGGGGAAGAAAGTATTACCAGGAGGTAGAGAGACTGGATACTGCATAAATCATTGCAGACCTTGGCACAGGGTGCTTGGAACCGCCAGGCACTTCATGTTCACCCCACGCGATAGAGGGATATCCTAGTCCAAAACTAATATTTGATTTTTAATAGGGGTTGTCTGCGCTGTCTGAATGGCTGGAAGACGGGTATGTTTTGTCCCCGCGAAGGGGTTTAAAAACACACTTCAATCTGTGCTGCAGTCGACGCAGAACCAATCCCAGCCCGAGTCAGACATAGGGGCTACTGGAGCTGTAGCTCATTGTAACGGGTGCTAAGGCACTCACCCTGGATAAGCGTTGTTAGGATCTTAATGGACAGGTTTTTCTGACACAAATTCGTACAGCAAGGAGACCTATAATATCTAGTATCCCAAGCCTGGGCGAAAATACGTGATTCTGAATACCACCTAAGCTCTGTTGGTTTTGAGACCAAGAGCGTGCTTAGTGGAGATACATAGACTCTATTCACACAAATACATAGCATAGAGACATGAACATGACAAGGTATGATATGAGAGAAATCAATAGATTTGTTTTCCAGCAAGTAGTATGCGCGGTTGGTTAATTGTGCAGCCTGCAGGGCAGTGACCAAATCAGCGGATCCGTGGTTTGCTGCAACCAGAAGGGACATACAATAAACAACTGGAGCAGTGATTAGATCTCTTAACCAGGCGGTTTAACACAAAACCGGATTGTACAGTTAACAGAGACCTTGGGTGAGCAATGGGTTTACCAAACAGGCGGGCAGACCTCCAAACAGCAAACATGCAGTTAAACCCAAACATGAAGTCTGAACCACACATACATAACACAAAGGGAGTTTGCAAGAGAATGGTCAAAGGGAAAAGCCGGGTCAGAACGTAAACAGGATCCTCGTACAAGCAGGTCGGCAACTGGAATCAATCAGCAGTAGATTAGAAAGCAAGGGATGAGGGAACTTTACTCCACGTCAGGACGATGAGCAATCTCGCACGCCATGCTTTAAACCTGTTGGCTCCTCGTGACCACACCAAGCCCTGCCCCCTCAGGTGCCGATCTGCCATTACCGGGTGCTGGCACGCGACCAGCCAGTGACCCCACTGGGCGTCCAGACCCCCCAGGCAGTGATGCGGGAGCTGAAGACGTAATACAACCCCCCGTCTACGGTCAGCCTCAGGACGACACCCAGGCGCAGGATGAGCCGCATGAAATTGGCGAACCAAACGAGGCGCATGAATGTCGCTGGCTGGCAACCAAGACCTATCTTCAGGACCATACCCTTCCCAATCTACCAGATATTGGACAACACCCCTTGACCACACTGGACTTCAGGATTGCACGGACCTCATACTCCTCCTCACCCGGGGACCGTATTGGCAGAGGAGGGACAGTATTATTGGTGTACCTATTGCAGGTAAGAGGTTTAAGGAGGCTCACATGAAATACGTTATGTATTCGTAGATATGGGGGTAATGCCAGAGCGTAAGATACTGGATTGACTCGGCGTAACACTTTGTACGGCCCGATAAATCTGGGAGCCATTTTCATGGATGGAACTAGGAGTTTTTTGTTCCTGGTAGACAGCCAAACCCTGTCCCCACCGTATACACGGGAGCAGGACTTCTCCATTTGTCTGCTTTTATTTTTTGTTTCTTGATATTGGCCTCCATAATTTCTTTCACCCTCTCCCATGTCCCTTTCAGGGAATTCTGTTGTTCGTCCAAAGCTGGCAATGCAGTGCCTTGGAATGCAGAGGGGAGCATGAGAGGATCATAGCCATACACGGTATGGAAAGGTGAGTGGTTTGTAGTTTCACTAACTGAGTTGTTTAAGGCAACCTCAGCCCATGGCAAGAGATCTGACCACTCACTTTGTTCTACAGAGACAAAACATGTTAAGTAATGTTCAACATTTTGGTTGGTCCTCTCTGCTGCCCCATTTGTCTGAGGGTGGTAGGCAGAGGAGAAGCTCAATTCGATGCCTAGGTTTTCACAAAACCCTCTCCAGAATCGAGACACAAACTGGGTCCCTCTGTCGGACACAATTCCCAAAGGGACCCCATGGAGCCTGACTATGTTCTGGATTAAGATTGGCACCAATTCACTGGCAGATGGTATTTTAGCAAGAGACACAGAGTGTACAATTTTGGAGCACCTGTCTACAATGGTAAGGATCACAGTATGACCCTGGGACTCTGGTAAATCAGTAATAAAGTCCATAGATAGATGGGACCATGGTCTTTCGGGTACCGGCAATGGTTGCAATAGACCAATTGGTAAGGACCTGGGATTTTTACTTCTACAGCATATTTCACAAGTAGCTATATAGTCTTTAACATCCCTTCGCAAACCTGCCCACCAGAACTTTTTTTCAATTGTAGCCAGAGTTTTTGTTATGCCCATATGCCCGAAGGGCTTGGAATCACGATATATCATCATAATCTGTGTTCTCTCTTCCTCAGGCACGAAGAGTTTACCAGGGGGCCTGTCTGTAGGGGCGACACCCTGAACGGCCTGAATTCACTCCAATATTGGAGAAGATACAGTGAGCAGAGTGGTACCCAAGATCCTCTTTTGAGGAATGATGGGACTTTGGTCGTACGTGTTTTGTTCATAAGACTCAAATTGTCTTGATAAAGCATCAGCTTTGGTGTTCTTGGAACCTGGACGATACGTCAGCAAGAAGTTAAAGCTGGACAGGAACAAGGACCACCTTGCCTGTCTAGCGTTCAGACGTTTCGCATCACCCATATATATAAGGTTCTTATGAACCATGATTATAATCACAAGGTCTTTAGTGCCTTCTAACAAATAGTGCCATTCTTTAAGAGCTTTGACTTTTTTCTATCAGAGACTACCCTATTGTTAAAGACACTTACTGAGGAAGCCGGCAGGCGAAAACGCGTTCTTAGTGATCCTTATCTAAGATTGTTCACTATTTTTTTATGCTTTTATGCATTTTTATTGCCTTGCCATATGGCTTGTTTTTTATTGAAATAAATTAGTTTATACTACTAGAAACCTTCTCTGCTGCTTATTTATAAAAAAAAAAAAAACCTTTTCTTTTTCCTGGTCCGAGTACCGTATGCACTAGGAATATCTCCTCGCTATCAGGAATTCATGCAACTATCCTGTATTCAACCGGAAGAATCCAACACCGAAAAGGAGGAATAAGAATTCATAACAACTTGAAATATAAGTATTACTTTTATTCTATTTCAGAGTGCTTTCTCTACACGTTTATACTTCTTTCGCAAAATTGCTGCTATACAAAATGCATTTGGAATAATATACTAATTTACTGCTTAGGTGCGCCTGGAATACGTTTTGCTTTTCTTATTCTTTAAGAGCTGCTATGACTGCCAGCAACTCTCGGTTCCCAATGTCATAGTTTCGCTCTGCAGGTGTCATTCTCCTGGAGAAAAACCCACAAGGATATAATGGTCCTTCAGGACTCTCTCTCTGAGACAGGACTGCACCTATCCCTATCTCTGATGCATCCACTTCTAACTGAAACGGCAAACCTGGCTCTGGATACCGTAAGATAGGTGCCGTGATGAATGCCTTTTTCAGTGACTCAAATGCCTGCATGGCTTGGTCACTCCAGACTTGATTCTGAGCACCTTTCTGTAACGTTGGGGGCTTCCAGCCTCTCCTGTGTGCTTGAGGGCAACATGTCTGATGCTGCTCGCTGACCAACGCCCAGTTTAAATGGAGACAGGCAGGGAGGTGGCTGCATGAGGCGCGGCTTGAGTGGGGGGCGCGGTCTGGTGAAGGTCTTTAACCATTTCGCTGCTGAGGCTTTTCCCGCCCCTGTGCTGAGGTAATTTTTACCGGTTTTGCTCATCATGTTTAAACGCGTTTTGAAGGCTTATTTTAGTATATGACCCAGACATATTATATATCGTTCTTTCCGTCAGACTCGGCAGATTCATAATATGTCATTATTATATGTATACGTCATGACCTGTCTGTATATTATAACAAAAAATGCAATAAAATATGATTTTTCAATAATTTGCAATGTGTAAAGTGGTTTTTTTCACATTTTAAGATGCGAGCAATTGCGGTTATATTTTGTATGGGGTGCGCTTGTTAAAAAAATTAGAGATGGGGTCTCGTTACATTTTTTTTGGGGAAAATTACACGATTTTTAACAAACGCACCGCATACAAAAATCGTTAGTGCAGCATCATTGTTCACATTATAATTGAAATGGGAACAATATTGCTGCATTAACAAACCAAAAAAAAAAAAAACTTGTTTATTTTTTTTATAATTTTTTTTAAAATATTTTTTTTTTTTTATTTTTAATTTTTTTTTACTAACTTTTTTCATATTCGAGTTTGGTATCATTGGAACGGCCATGCTCTGGCCGATCCAACAATACCAAACTTTAACCCCAGCTGCCACAGATTGGGAGATAGGGAGTTCATTGGAACTCCCTATCTCCACCATTGGTGGCAGCTAGGGGTTAACTCCAGGACTGGCGTCATCGTGCTATGCACGATGACGCCAGTCCTCAGGGGGAGTTCCCGGAGGCTTGGCCGACATCCGAGATGTCGGCCAGCTCCGGGAAAGGATCACGAACCGGCGCTTTTCAGCGCCGATTCGTGATCTGGCTCCCCAGGGGTTAATGCCAGGTACCATTTGGAAGGGCAGGCTGTGCCCTTCCAAATGGTGCCTGGGTTAACCCCCGCAACGCCGCCGATTGGGAGGGAGAGAGGTCTGAAGGACCTCCCCCCCTCCCTTTCAGGCGCCTCCTCCGCACATGCGGGGGGGGCACCTGAATTAGGTGTCATCGCGCAGCCGCGATGACACCTAATTAGCCTGGCGGCGGTTCCGGATGCTGGGCTGACATCGAGGATGTCAGCCCGCACCGGGGGGGCCAGCGATCGGCCGGAACCCGGCCGAACGCTGACCTCAAAGGCTGAACGCGCTCAGCGCGTCCTCCGCACGCAACGTGACATGCGGTTGGACGCGCTGAGCGCGTCCACCGCAGCGAAAGGGTTAAAAACCCTCAGTTACTTCTCAGCAGTGCCAGATCGTGGTTATCCATACCTGAGCTCCTTGTACCTGAATTCTATTGTGATTTAACCTGTTATTGACCTCTGCTTGTTTTCTGACTATTCTGCTTTCCGTTGCCCTAGACTATTTTCTTATACTACGCTACTGCACTGATATCGACCTATTCTATACTCTGTATTAGAAACATAGAAAAATGTCGGCAGATAAGAACCTTTCGGCCCAACTAGTCTGTCCAATTACATGGATACTTTACCTGGATTTATCTTTTGTTTAGGATAGCCTTATGCCTATCCCATGCTTGCTTAAATTCAATTACTGTTTTGGCCTCTACCACTTCTACTGGAAGGCTGTTCCATGTATCCACCACCCACTCAGTAAAATAATGCTTCCTGATGTTACTTTTAAACCTTTGCCCCTCTAATCTAAGACTATGTCCTCTTGTTTTGCTACTTTGTTTCCGTTTAAATATACTCCCTTCCTCTACCTTGTGGATTCCCTTTACGTATTTAAATGTTTCTATCATATCTCCTCTGTCTCGTCTTTTTTCCAAACTGTACATGTTAAGATCATTAAGCCTTTCCTGGTAACTTTTCTCCTTCAATCCGTACACCATTTTAGTAGCCCTTCTCTGAACTCTCTCTAAGATGTCTATATCCTTCTGGAGATACGGTCTCCAGTACTGCACACAGTACTCCAAGTGAGGTCTCACCAGTGCTCTGTACAGTGGCATGAGCACTTCGCTTTTCTTACTGTTAATACCTCTCCCTACACAACCAAGCATTCTGCTACCATTTCCTGCTGCTCTATTACATTGACTACTTACCCTTAGATCCTTTGAAATAATAACCCCTAAATCCCTTTCCTCAGATGTTGAGGTTAGGACTGTATCAAATATTCTATATTCAGCCCTTGGGTTTTTACGTCCCAGGTGCATTATCTTGCACTTATCCACATTAAAACTCAATTGCCACAGCTCCGACCATTTTTTTAGTTTACCTAAATCATTTGTCATTTGGCTGATCCCTCCAGGAACGTCAACCCTGTTGCAAATCTTTGTGTCATCAGCAAAAAGACATACTTTTCCATTAATACCTTCTGCAATATCACTAATAAAAATATTAAATAGAATGGGTCCAAGTACTGACCCCTGAGGTACCCCACTGGTAACAAGACCTTGCGCCGAATAAACTCCATTTACCACAACCCTCTGTTGCCTGTCACTCAGCCACTGCCTAATCCATTCAACAATATTGGAATCCAAGATCAAAGATTGCAATTTATTGATAAGCCTTCTATGCGGAACAGTATCAAAAGCCTTACTGAAATCTAAATAAGCAATGTCTACTGCACCCTGTACTGTATTCCTGATTCTGGCTCGTCTGACTACCCCCGTGTTGCTAACCTGCTTTTGTAGTACAACATTGTCTTTTGCTTAACCCTTTCTGTCTAGCTAGTTTACCTGGCCAATTCTAAGGACCAGACAGTTAGGGATTCTTCACGGCTACTCTGGTGGTAGCTTTTGGGCTCTGGAGTGTTGGGCGTTAAGAACTGCGTGGTGGGATCTGGGAACCGTGACATTACGATCTGGCCAAAATGGATCCCGCAGACTTAACACAGCATTTGAGTAACTTTGTATCCAGACAGGATGAGCAGGACCATAGGATGGATCAGTTTGCTCTTGCTTTACAAACTATCCTGACTCGTACGGCTCACCTGGAACTAGCTGAGGTTGCACCCCCGCCTGCTATACCTGTGTCCCCTGTCGTTCAGACATCCCAGGTACACATGACCGCTCCTATGAGGTTTGACGGTACTCCCTCGGAGTGCCGGGGATTTTTGGTCCATGTGGATATTCATTTTAAATTAAATCCACAAATGTTTTTCACTGACATAGCCAAAGTGGGGTTCATTATTAACCATCTGTCTGGTAGAGCATTGACATGGGCGAATCCTTTATGGGAGGCAGAGAAGCCTATCGTACGGGATTATAAAGAATTCATAGCCGAGTTACAACGTACATTTAATCCTACCAGAAAGGCCAAGGTAGCTGGAAAATCCTTGTTCCGCATACGTCAAGGGAACAGGACTGTGTCTGATTATGCCATAGAATTTAAAACATTGGTTTCTGACGTGAACTGGACAAGTGAGACTCTAGTTCTGGCTTTCATGGAGGGGTTATCAGAGTCATTGATGCGTGAATTGGCTCAACGTAAATTACCTGAGGTATTGTGTGAACTCATTGATTATTGTATAGATCTGGATGATCAGATAAGGGACAGAAGAACTCCAAGAGAGAAACCTAAGAGACCGTTACCAAGGTTGGCCCCTGTCTTTCAGGCACCACCCAGAGAGTTATCTCCTCCCTCTGAGCCTATGCAACTAGGCTGTACTAGGCTTACAGAGGAAGAGAGGACAAGGCGTTTATGTGAGGGATTGTGCCTGTATTGTGGTTTAGAAGGACATTTACGATTTCAATGTCCCACTCGCCCTAGAATGCATGATAAGTCGGAAAACTACCGCACCTAAGGCAGCTGAGGAGACAGGCCTTGGGTGTGACGTGCGTGTCTCCTGTCAAAGACACTAAACTTATGTTACCAGTATCCGTGGCTTGGGAGACCAAGACCACGCATACTACCGCTTTTGTTGATTCTGGGGCTGCTGGTAACTTTATCGATGTTGAATACGCTTCTTCCATTTCTCTCCCTCTGGTTGTAAGACAGACACCCTTAGCCGTCGAAGCCATAGACGGCAGACCGTTATCCTGCCCTAGGATTACTCACGATACGGTTACAGTGGTTCTTACATAAAGAAGAGATCATATTTCAGGTTATCCATTCACCTTCCAATCCTGTTGTGCTTGGTTTCCCTTGGTTGGTGGAACATAATCCTGTTATTGATTGGGCTAAGGGAGAGATATTGTCTTGGAGTCCTACTTGTTTTGGGACTTGTTTAATACCCATTCAACATATTGGTGCCCTGAACACACCTACAGCTCCTCCATTGTCTACAGAGGTTCCTGACCAGTATGCCGACCTCAGGGCTGTATTTGATAAAAGAGAGGCAGAGAAACTACCTCCACATAGACCGTATGATTGCGCCATAGATATTCATCCAGGTACCATGCCTCCTTGAGGCAAAGTATATCCTCTATCCATAAAGGAGAACCAAATCATGGAAGAGTACATAAAGGAGAATTTGGAGAGAGGTTTTATCAGACGTTCCTCTTCTCCAACAGGGGCTGGGTTCTTTTTTATGTCTAAAAAAGAAGGAGATTTACGCCCGTGTATCGTTTATAGGGGGCTTAACAAGATCACCATCAAGAATGTGTACCCTATCCCTCTCATATCAGAACTGTTCGACAGGTTAAGGGGAACAGCAGTATACACAAAACTCGATTTAAGAGGGGCTTACAACCTGATACCTATAAAAGAAGGGCATGAGTGGAAAACAGCATTTAACACCAGGAGTAGGCATTATGAATATCTGGTCATGCCTTTCGGTCCTTGTAATGCTCCAGCTGTATTCCAAGATTTTATTAATGATGTGCTCAGAGATTTCTTGCAAACCTTTGTTATAGTATACCTAGACGATATATTTATTTACTCTCCCGATCTGAAAACCCACCATGAACATGTCAGACAGGTGCAAAATTACTGGACAATGGTCTTTATTGCAAACTGGAGAAGTGTTTATTCGACATTACTACTGTAAAATTTCTTGGGTACATTATCACTCCAGAAGGTTTTCAGATGGCCGTAAGTTTGGAAGGATCCATCTCAGAATGGCCTCTCCCTCAAGGTCTCAAAGCCATACAGAGGTTTCTGGGGTTTTCCAACTATTACAGGAGATTTATCAAGAATTATTCCACTGTAGCCTCTCCTATCATTAATATGACACGTAAAGGTCTGAAGAACCAGGTCTGGTCTTCACAATCCACACAGGCATTCGAAGCTCTCAAACAGGCTTTCACTTCCGCTCCCGTGTTACGGCATCCTGATCCCAGGATTTAATTTGTCCTTGAGGTTGATGCTTCCGAGATAGGCATTGGGGCTGTCCTGTCTCAAAGAGAGTCTCCAGGGAAACCTCTACATCCTTGTGGGTTCTTTTCAAGAAAATTATCACCAACAGAACGCAATTATGATATAGGTAACAGAGAATTGCTTGCTATTGTGTCTGCACTGTCAGAGTGGAGACATTTGTTGGAAGGTACTCCTGACCCTTTGTTGATAATCACTGATCATAAGAACCTTACGTACATCGGGATGCAAAACGTCTGAACTCGAGACAGGCCAGGTGGTCATTGCTACTGTCTCGGTTTAATTTTGTATTGACTTACAGACCAAGTGACCGCAATGTAAAGGCTGATGCGTTATCTCGTCAATATGACCCGTATGAATCAAATACACAAGACCACAATCCTATAGTTCCTCCTGAACGTATTGTGGCTTCCACGGTTTTGTCTGTCTCCTCGCCTTTCCTGGAACGCCTCCAAGCAGCTCAAGGGGGGGCTCCACCTGACAAGCCTCCAGATATGTTGTTTGTACCTGAGAAGGAAAGACAAGAATTACTCAAAATGTTTCATGATTCTAAACGAGCAGGTCATCCTGGTATTACTAAGACTCTTACCAGTATCTCCAGACAGTTCTGGTGGCCCACCATGCGACAGGACGTACGTCTGTTTGTTTTGGCTTGTCAAGTCTGTGCCAGAAGCAAAACCAGTAAAACCTTCCCTGTCGGTCTATTGCAGCCTTTACCCACGCCTAAGAGGCCTTGGTCTCATCTATCTATGGATTTTATTGTAGACTTGCCGAAGTTCAAGGGTCATACTGTGGTTCTGACAGTTGTAGACCGCTTCTCCAAAATGGCTCATTTTGTCCCTTTACCTAAGCTTCCTACAGCCAAAGAACTGGCGGTTGTCTTTGCTAGAGAGATTGTACGAATACATGGGGTTCCGTCTGAAATAGTCTCTGACAGAGGAGCTCAGTTCGTCTCTCGTTTCTGGAGGGATTTCTGTGCGGAGATGGGGGTGCGATTGGCCTTCTCTTCAGCATATCATCCTCAAACCAATGGGGCAGCAGAGAGGGCAAATCAGGGTCTCGAGCAGTACATACGTTGCTTTACCACACAACAACAAGACAATTGGTCAGAGTTGTTGCCCTGGGCTGAGAATGCACGTAATAACGCCGTTAATGAGACCACTGGCCACTCTCCTTTTTCTGCCATCTATGGTTTTTTCCCTCCGGCTCTACTGCTTCAGTTTGCTGAACAGGCCATCCCGGCTCTCGATGAACATCTCACTCAACTACAAGAGATTTGGAGACAGATTCGCGAAAACATGGAGCGCAATGTTGCCGTCCAGAAATGCAAGGCTGACAGGCATAGGTTACAAGCTCCTTCCTATAACGTGGGGGATAGAGTTTGGTTGTCCACTAGGAACGTGAAGTT
This sequence comes from Leptobrachium leishanense, assembly GCA_009667805.1. NCBI lineage: Eukaryota > Metazoa > Chordata > Amphibia > Anura > Megophryidae > Leptobrachium > Leptobrachium leishanense. Next base: position 18,336,312 of record CM019075.1, read on the forward strand.
GCGGGTGCCTTCTATGAAAATGGCACCTCAGTTTATAGGTCCATACAAGATCATTCGCCGCGTTAACCCTGTGGCTTATGCTCTTGCCCATCCTAAACATCTTCGCTTGCACAACGTCTTCCACACCTCCCTACTGAAGCCTTTGTTGTGTAACAGGTACACGCAGGTCGTTCCTCCTCCTCCACCTGTTCAGGTTGATGGAGAATCAGAGTATGAGGTTAGGAAGGTTCTGGATTCTAGGCTGTTCAGGGGTGCTCTGCAGTACTTGGTCGATTGGGTGGGTTATGGTCCGGAGGACCGGTCCTGGATTAGGGCTTCCAACATGTCTGCCTCTAGGTTGGTCAGGGCGTTCCATGCCTCGCACCCCGATCGCCCTGGTGGTCGTCCTGTCACTCGCCCTGGTGGTCGTCCTGCCACTCGCCCTGGTGGTCGTCCTGCCACTCGCCCTGGTGGTCGTCCTGTCACACGCCCTGGTGGTTGTCCTGCCTCTTGTCCTGTTGGTCGTCCGGTGGCCTCCCGTGGAGAGGGGGGTATTGTAACATTGGGGGCTTCCAGCCTCTCCTGTGTGCTTGAGGGCAGCATGTCTGATGCTGCTCGCTGACCAACGCCCGGTTTAACTGGAGACAGGCAGGGAGGTGGCTGCATGAGGCACGGCTTGAGAGGGGGGCGCGGTCTGGTGAAGGTCTTTAAAAACCCTCAGTTACTTCTCAGCAGTGCCAGATCGTGGTTATCCATACCTGAGCTCCTTGTACCTGAATTCTATTGTGATTTAACCTGTTATTGACCTCTGCTTGTTTTCTGACTATTCTGCCTTCCGTTGCCCTAGACTATTTTCTTGTACTACGCTACTGCACTGATATCGACCTGGCTATTCCATTTGACTATTCTATACTCTGTATTCCTGATTCTGGCTCGTCTGACTACCCCCGTGTTGCTAACCTGCTTTGTAGTACAACATTGTCTTTTGCTTAACCCTTTCTGTCTAGTTAGTTTACCTGGTCAATTCTAAGGACCAGACAGTTAGGGGTTCTTCACGGCTACTCTGGTGGTAGCTTTTGGGCTCTGGAGTGTTGGGCGTTAAGAACTGCATGGTGGGATCTGGGAACCGTGACACTTTCTTGGTTGTCGGGTATTTTCATAGGAAAACAAAATGGATGCTTGTAGCCATTTTGTGTATATTCTAATCCCTATTTTTTTTTCTAACACTTTTTTTTTTGGAATTACCTTTCACCTACTTTGGAAAAAAGACTGGGGTTCAAAAAGAGTTTAAATTCATTAGTGGAATAAAAGGATTTATGTGTGTGTCTTAAGTGAAATAATCATGTAGACATGAAGACGCTATAGAAGCTGTTCTATTTGATATATGTTAAGTATAAAGGCTAGACATGTCAAAAGAAAAATTTATAGTGTCTGCTTCGCTAAGAAGTCCTTGAATAAAATATATTTTTCTTTAAGGTTTATAAACACATCTATGCACAAATATATATACCGTATATACTCGCGTATAAGCTGAGTTTTTTGACTCAGATTTTGAGTCAAAAAAACGCGATTCGGCTTATACGCGAGTCAAGGAGCGCAGCAATCGGCAAACTACGGCCGGCGGGCCGTACCCGGCCCGCCGGCCGTAGAATAAAGGCCCGCCGGTGTCCGTGATAATTTCACGGACACCCGGCCCGCTCCTTCGATGACAGCAGCACCCCGTCGGATGAGGCGACGCCAGGCGGAGAACGTGACTTGGTATCGGCGCGCCGGTCAGCTCAGCGTCAAGCGGGCTGCTTTAACGTGAGGAAGGACACGGGCCGCCCAGACACACCGCCGCCGCCGGGGAGACGCGGGTACAGCTCAAGAGGAAAAAAACCCGGGGCGGGCTCCACAAACACCAAATCAGCCGCGCCGACTTCCTACCTCTACCCCCCCGCGCGTTGCATCCTGGGCCCGGCTCTGTGACCCGTGGAATAACCGCTGTCCTGTAACTACCTCCTCTGCTCCTGTGACCCCGGGGCTGCCCGCCTTCCCCCCGCGGAGGATGGCCTCGGCACTTGCAGGGATGTCTGGATTTGGGAGTTCCTGAACTGAAGACCCTTGTCTGTGCACGGTGAGTGGGGGGGAGCGTAAAATCACCTGAAATATCAAAAATATTTATTAAAAAAATGCTGTCAGCAACATCTGCCTGGTTTTATTTAAAGGCAAAAGAATGGGAACTCTATTAAAGAGCATGAACATTAAAGGTATTATTATGCCCCAAATAAGACAAACCCAAAATGTGTAGCAGATTGTTTTGGGCATGATTGGTGCAATTTAAAGGGTAATACATGGTGCATCTAATAGAATGAATGTTCCTAGTGCTGGGAATATATATGTAGATTTTTTTGGTATCTATTTTTATTTTTGAAATTTACCAGTGGCTGCTGCATTTCCCACTTAAGCTTATACGCGAGTCAATAAGTTTTCACAGGTTTTTTGGGAAAAAGTAGGGGGTCGGCTTATACACGGGTCGGCTTATACCCGAGTATATACGGTAAATTCACATATATGATCCTGATGAAGTCTGCGGATAGCGGACTGAAACGTTGAATTTTTCTACAATAAAATTGCTGTATTTGGAAAGACCGAGAGTGCTGCTATTTTTCTACTTCTACATTTGCCGAGTGGGCACCAGGCATGGGATTCTCTTATTCTGAAGTGCAAGAGTGATCGTTTGTTATAAATTCACATATATATTATGTATTCAATATATATATAATTAGAAGAAAATAAGCCTTTTAGGCGCGTAGAACAAAGTTATTGTATCTACAGGGTGAGCCAGTCAAACCTGCATTTTTGAAATGACTGTAAAAAATAAACGGATGGATATTTCAAAATTTTATTGTTACTATCTTAATGTACATTAAAAAGCATTTAAGAAACAACATTCACTGCTTAAAAATAACTCCAGTAAGATGGTGTCCTTATGCCCTGTATGGGTGATGGTGTAAATCTAACCTCAAGATTCTTCGGACGCTCGTGTTTGCCATGCCAAGCGCAGCACTCTGTCGACGCGCCGATCTCCGAGGGCTTCTTTCCACAGCAACTCTCACGCGGTCAATATTCGCGGGAGTTCGCAATGATCTTGCACTGCCACCCCTTCTGCTTCTCGTTTCACCAATTGCTTCAAAGTTTGTCACCCACAATTTGATTGAATTAACAGACGGCACTGGCTTATTTCGATTAATTTGAAAATTCTTCCGGAAACGACGCTGAGCGGCTGCATAACTACCACTTTGGTAAAACGCTTTCACAGCGAATGAACGTTGTTGTTTAGACCACTGCTCCATGACGACTGAAATGCTTAGTTGTGGGGGACACAATGGTAACCTTGCTAACTCGCTCCTCCCACTTTCACGGCTCTCCCGCCCTTTTCAAAAATGCAGGTTTGACTGGCTCACCCTGTATAATGTTCAATATGTATCGATGAACCAATTAGTATTGGTCAATATGATCACCTTAGGTGAAAGGGTGGTCACCGTATTAATATAAACCAACCCTATATCATCTGTATAGATGAAATAGCATGTGTATATCAGATAGTGTCCAGTTAATTGCAACTCCACCAAGTATGTTACGATGTTGAAATTGCAGATATAGGGTAGTCTTCTTAGATGTTCAATGTATATGGTGGGTGGCCCGTCCGGGCAAATCGTTCAAATGTCCTGCAAATGGATAAAACAGGAAACGATTACGCAGCACGTTATTGCTGGAACCCCTGTGATTCCCCTAGGGGGTACTTACAGAGTAAAGAGCCCTAGTCCTGGCTCTGAGGAATATCCACCTGTAGGGTAATTTGATATGCACCCGGTCCGCAACAGAATCGGCAATTGAAGGAAAAAAGAAATTTTCTCAGAGTGTGCTAAGGTGTAAAATCCACCATCTGGTGGATATATTTATTGCGTAATAAAATCAATAAAAAGCACTTAATAGTGCACTAAAACGCGTTTCACGAGGCGAAACGCGTTTTAGTGCACTATTAAGTGCTTTTTATTGAATTTATTACGCAATAAATATATCCACCAGATGGTGGATTTTACACCTTAGCACACTCTGAGAAAATTTCTTTTTTCCTTCAATTGCCGATTCTGTTGCGGACCGGGTGCATATCTACAGGAAGGCTAAGGGTTGCCTATCAAATTACCCTACAGGTGGATATTCCTCAGAGCCAGGACTAGGGCTCTTTACTCTGTAAGTACCCCCTAGGGGAATCACAGGGGTTCCAGCAATAACGTGCTGCGCAAGCGTTACCTGTTTTATCCATTTGCAGGACATTTGAATGATTTGCCCGGACGGGCCACCCACCATATACATTGAACATCTAAGAAGACTACCCTATATCTGCAATTTAACATCGTAACATACTTGGTGGAGTTGCAATTAACTGGACACTATCTGATATACACATGCTATTTCATCTATACAGATGATATAGGGTTGGTTTATATTAATACGGTGACCACCCTTTCACCTAAGGTGATCATATTGACTAATACTAATTGGTACAGCGATACATATTGAACATTATAGATACAATAACTTTGTTCTACGTGCCTAAAAGGTTTATTTTCTTCTAATTTTCTCTGTGCCGTTGGTGTCAGGCACACTTTCTGGGCTGCATAGAATAATTATTGAATACGGTCCTCAGCGCCATTTGTCCCTATTTTCTCCCTATTTTGCCAATATATATAATTAGTTGCAAGATAATAGATGCTCCAATCTTTTATAAGTGTATAAGAAATGTTGGTATGTATGTTGAAGATTTAGAAATAAGTCATTTAAAAGTAGAGATTTCTATATTTTAACTGATAAGCTGAAATAGGGGAGTAGGTAGAGAAGCTGATTCTAAATTAAAATATGACAGTTAGAGATATGATGTCTGAAGAGAACGTGAAACGTTCTTTGTGTGAATGCAAGATTCAGATAATGGAAGATGGACTTATGACCTATGTCAAATAAATAAAGAATAAATAAATAGAGGAAAATAAGAATTAAACAGTGTAAATTTATTTTTAAATCAACACTGCCCTCTAGTGTTCTATTATAAGTTGGTAGGCACCATTGAATATCATTGAACATATAGGTTATGCTAGTTAAAAGCACGTGATAAGTGATGTCAAACACCCTATATCTATCTAACCCCAGAGAGCATTGAGGCATTCATTCAGTTTCATTTCTTCCTCTCACTCATATCATGAACAAAGAACATGCAGAAATGAGCCATGCTCATGCAGAGGCTCAAGGAGAGACAAAGAAACTCATTAACCATTTATAGAAACTTTTCTATATTTTCTCACAAATTCTCACACACTCTCCATTTAACTCAGTACATCCACTGATATCATACGAAGTTTGCAGGAAGGACTGAATCCAGTTGGAACAGGTAAAGTATGAAAGCAATAAGTGGAATTAATGTAGAGATATATACTGTAAGTGTTGTATATTGTAATGGATATAGACTGAGATTTATCTCTGGTATTGATAGATCAGATCTTTGATATATTTCTAACCTGCAGTATAGAAATATGATAAGTAGGGTTGCACCGATACCGATACTAGTATCGGTATCGGGGCCGATACTGGGTACTGCAGGAGTACTTGGTACTCGTGCAGTACCCCCGATATTTTTTCCGATACCGGAAGCCGGCATTGAGCCGGCTTCCGGCATCCGAGGGGCTGCAGCGGCTGTCTGAATGCTCTATCGGCATTCGACAGCCGGCCCGCACTCTCCGCAATACTTACCTTCCTGGGCGCCGCCGGGGAATGTCTCCACGCGCGCGCTCGTTGGAAGGACCCCAGCCGCGACCACGTGATCCCGGCTGGGGTCCTTCCAACGAGCGCGCGCGCGGAGACATTCCGGCGGCGCCCAGGAAGGTAAGTATTAAACACACTGAGCAGCTGCAGGGCCTGTCTGAATGCTGATAGAGCATTCAGACAGGCCCTGCAGCTGCTCTCCGCGACGATAACTTACCTTCCTGGGCGCCGCCGGGAAAGTTTCCCCGCGCGCGCTCGTTGAAGGACCCCAGCCGGGATCACGTGGTCGCGGCTGGGGTCCTTCCAACGAGCGCGCGCGCGGAGACATTCTCGGCGGCGCCCAGGTAGGTAAGTATCGTCGGGGGGGGGCGGTCCATGAGCTGGGGGGCATATCCATGAGGGGGCATATCCATGACCTGGAGGCAATATCCATGAGGGGGCATATCCATGACCTGGAGGCAATATCCATGAGGGGGCATATCCATGAGGGGGCATATCCATGACCTGGAGGCAATATCCATGAGGGGGCATATCCATGACCTGGAGGCAATATCCATGAGGGGGCATATCCATGAGGGGGCATATCCATGAGCTGGAGGCAATATCCATGAGGGGGCATATCCATGAGGGGGCATATCCATGAGGGGGCATATCCATGAGCTGGAGGCAATATCCATGAGGGGGCATATCCATGAGGGGGCATATCCATGAGCTGGAGGCAATATCCATGAGGGGGCATATCCATGAGGGGGCATATCCATGACCTGGAGGCCAATATCCATGATGGGGCATATCCATGAGCTGGAGGCAATATCCATGAGGGGGCATATCCATGAGCTGGAGGCAATATCCATGTGGGGGCATATCCATGAGCTGGGGGGGCATACTCATGTGTGAGCTGTGGGGGCATAATAACCCATGTGTGTGCTGGGGCATTATCCATGTGCTGGGGCAAATCCATGAGTGAGCTGGGGCAAATCCATGAGTGAGCTGGGGCAAATCCATGAGCTGGGGCAGTATGAATATATATATATATCGGGGGGATATACATGTGAGCGGGGGGCATTTTTATATGGTCTGTTCTTATTGGAAAGCGGTCACATGACATTAAATAAAAGTATCGGTACTTGGTATCGGTGAGTACTTTTAAAAAGTATCGGTACTCGTACTCGGTCTTAAAAAAGTGGTATCGGTGCATCCCTAATGATAAGTGTCTGATGAAAGGATATAAATTTATCCTAATTATTTGTTGCAATATATACATATATATATATATTGAAAATGGAAGAGCTATTGTGATTGAATTATTAAGCAGGGATTTTATAATCTACAATTTAAAAAGAATAAGATTAGAAGCTTAATCCTTGTTATTCGGGGAGGATTCACTAAATAGGTTTTTCTTACTTATTATTATAAATAGAATAAGTGATAGCTTCATCTTTTTGTTGATCCAGGTAACACAGCATATGTGTATACATACATATATATATATATATATATATATGCAGGATACTAGCTTTGTTTTGAATATTTGTTTGCTGGGAATTACATGTTTTCTTTCCAGGAACGTTTATTAAATTTTACTAATCATTTATGCTTAGTTATTAACTAATCAAAGTAAATCGTACTAATTATAGGTGCTGAGCTACTAACATATTCTAATTGGCAAGCTAGAGTCTATGTGCTGATGTTGTTGTTTTTATAAATCCTTGATTCTTGTTGTGAGAATAAATCATTTTGCATACGTAATAAATATATATATTTTTACCTAGTTTGGTTACGGTGGTATTTTTGTAAACAAAACGCACAAGTGAAAACAGACTCAGCAGATCGGTTTCTGAGAAATGGTGGACGAGATAGTTTTATTATTGATTATATCTCGTATAAATTTCTTATTTGTAGAAACATCTCCGACATGGTCATGTCCATGATGGGAGACACCACAGTGGAGAACCCTTTGATGAATCTCCTATAGTAGTTCGTGAAACCAAGGAATCTCTGTATGGCTTTTAACCCTTGGGATAATGGCCATACCTTGATGGCTGACAATTTCTGAGGATCCATCTCAAAACCCTCTGGCGTGATAATGTAACCCAAAAACTGGACTGAAGTTATGTCAAACAAACATTTTTCTAGCTTGCAGTACAGTTTGTTGTCCAATAACCTTTGCAATACTGTATGCACATGGACATGGTGTGTCTCAACATCAGGAGTAAATCAAAATATCGTCCAAATAGACTATAACAAAGGTTTGTAAAAAGTCTCTCAGCACATCATTGATAAGGTCTTGGAAGACTGTAGGCGCATTACATAAACCAAAGGGCATGACCAGGTATTCATAATGACCAATTATGGTATTGAAAGCAGTCTTCCATTCATGCCCTTTCTTGACTCTTACCAAATTATAGGCACCTCGTAGGTCCAACTTTATGTAGATTTTGGCACCCTTTAAGCGGTCAAATAATTTGGATATCAAAGGAATGGGGTAGGCATTACGTATAGTGATTCTGTTTAACTCTCTATTATCAATGCATGGTCTCAAATCACCCTCTTTTTTTGAAATAAAGAAAAACCCTGCACCCGCAGGAGAGGAAGAACGGCAGATGAACCCACGAGCCAGGTTTTTGCGTATATATTCCTCCATTATGTCACTCTCCTTTTGGGAGAGAGGGTAGACATGTCCCTTTGGAGGCATGGTACCTGGCAACAGGTCAATCGCGCAATCATAAGGTCTGTGAGGTGGCAAAATCTCGGATTTATCTTTATCAAAAACCTCTTTCAAGTCGCTGTACCACTTGGCTACTTCGGTGGATAGTGGAGGGGCTGTGGCCACATTCAAACTGCCCACCACCATACCCTTAACCAAACACCTGGACCAGCATTTAGATCCCCAAGAATCCAACTCCCCTGTAGTCCAGTTCGCACATGGGTTATGTTTTGCTAGCCATGGATAGCCTAAGACAATAGGCACTGTGGGTGATTCTATTATCTGAAACTGGATTTTTTCCTTGTACAGGACACCCATACCAAAAGAAACTGGCACTGTATCATGTGTAACATGGGGTCTCAGCAACTTCCTGCCATCAATACTTTCAATGAGAAGGGGCACCTCTATTTCCACCAAGGGCACTTGGTGGAGGGCAGCAAACACAGAATCCAGGAAATTTCCTGATGAACTAGAATCAATCAAAGCTTCTGTGTCAAGCTTAGTTCTCTCCCAAGACACAGGTACCCAGTGTCTCTCCCATTGACACAGGTACAATCACACAAAAATTTTATTTTTCTTACTAGAAATGAGAGACACTACAGTAGTACCTAGAACCTGTCTCTTAGGGGATTCTAGGCATGCACGTTTCCCAACACAGTAGACCTTATAGGCTGCTTGGGACATTGCAAATGGAAATGTCCCCTGTCTGCACAATAGAAACACAAGCCTTCTCCTCCTCTGAGATGCTTGAACGACCTACTTGCATAGGCTCTGGTTCAGCAGATACCGGCCTAGGAGGGAAGACATTTCGAGCCATCCTAGGAGTAGTAGATGTAACATGGGAAGGTTTGTGAGACTTGCTACGGCCAGACCTCCTGTCGCGAATTTGATCGTCGAGGGCTATGCAAAATTCAATAAAGTTATCTAGCTCCTTGGGTAGCGACATAGGAGCTAATTCGTGCATGAGAGCATCGGATATTCCCTAAAGAAATGCTGTAGAAAGCGCATCATTAGGCCACTGTAATTCAGCAGCTACAGTCTTAAATTCTATGGCGTAATCCGCAACTCGGCGGTTGCCCTGGGTTGTCCTGTCAGCACCAGTTGCCCGCTTGGCAGGGTCGAAGGTACGCCTCAGCTCCTTCATAAATTCTGCATAATTGAACACCACTGGTCTTTTTAATTTGGTTGCCCAAAGCAGAGCCTTCTCGGTTAGGTGGTTGATAACATAACCCACCTTGGCTCTGTCTGTGAGGCACATCCCTGGTTTTAGTTCAAACATGATATTGATTTGGGTTATAAACCCTCTGCAAGAACCAGAAGTACCATTGAAACATATAGGCGACTCACATGAGACACCTAAGTAGCAACCATAGAAGAAACAGATACCGCCTGAGAGGCCATGCCAATAGCAGGAGAAGGAGGCGGTGAGGTTTTACTAGATTGATTCATAGGTAGGCCCAAAGCCTGAGCGAACAGGTCCATTCGATGGTCCTGTTCCTCTTGTTTTGCTATAATAATCACCCAGTCTAGACATGAAGTGCAGCTAAATCTGTCTGATCCATATTTGGCCCTGACGTAATGTAACGGGTGCTATGGCACTCACCCTGGATAAGCGTTGTTAGGATCTGTAGGGACAGGTTTTTCTGACACAAATTTGTACAGCAAGGAGACCTATATTATCTAGTATCCCAAGTCTGGGCGAAAATATGTGATTCTGAATACCACCTAAGCTCAGTTGGTTTCGAGACCAAGAGACTGCTTAGTGGAGATAGATAGACTCTATTCACACAGATACATAGCATAGAGACGTGAACATGACTAGGTATGATATGAGAGAAATCAATAGATTTGTTTTCCAGCAAGTACAATGTGCGGTTGGTTAATTGTGCAGCCTGCAGGGCAGTGACCAAATCAGCGAAACCGTGGTTAATGCTGCAACCAGAAGGGACATACAATAAACAACTGGAGCAATGATTAGATCTCTTAACCTGGTGGTTAGACACAAAACTGGATGCCTTGCGATTAGGACTAAAACCCGGATTGTACAGTTAACAGAGACCTTGAGTGAGCAATGTGTTTACCAAACAGACGGGCAGACCTCCAAACAGCAAACATGTAGTTAAACCCAAACATGAAGTCTGAACCACACATACAAAACACGAAGGGAGTTTGCAAGAGATTGGTCAAAGGGAAAAGCCAGGTCAGATTGTAGTCAGGATCCTCGTACAAGCAGGTCGGCAACTGGAATCAATCAGCAGTAGATAAGACAGCAAGCGATGCGGGAACTTTACTCCACGTCAGGGCGACGCACAATCTCTCGCGCCCTGCTTTAAACCCGGCGGCTCCTCGTGACCACCCCAAGCCCCGCCCCCTCAGACGCCGATCTGCCATTACCGGGTGCTGGCACTCGACCAGCCAGTGACCCTACTGGGCATCCAGACCCCCAGGCATTGCTGCGGGAGCTGAAGACGTAACACACGTGAAACGAAATAGCTTGCCATCAAATGCCTCCAACCTGCAGAACAATAGGTCAATGGCACCACGGTGTGAGTGAGGGTCAATGGTACCACGGGTGTGAGTGAGGGTCAATGGCACAACGGGTGTCAGTGAGGGTCAATGGCACAATGGGTGTCAATGGCGCCACAGGTGTAAGGCTAGGGTCAGACGAGCGTGATTTCTACGGACTCTACGTCCGTGCACACGGACGTACGTCAGTACAGAAGACACAGTAGTGGCCACACAGTCCGTTTTTTTCACTGACGTATATTTTGAAGGATGTAGGAGGGAAAATAAATTAAAAAGCAAAACCATTTTGTCTGTGAAAAATGCTGGACGTATAAATGCAGTCCGTCTGACCACGTTCCATCACTCACACACAAAGCTATGCAGACGTTGCGGACGCAGCGCACTTTGTGCGGCCGTTCTAGTGGTTGTACGTTCTTGCCTGCCTTGCGTCCGTTTGCCGCGGCCGTGGTGCGTCCGTAGTTCAGTGCGGACGTACTTTGTGTAACAGGCTCCAATGGACTTTCTTTCATGCTATCACAGACGTACTTTTAGGCGCAATCACGGACGTGAACACTACGCTCGTCTGACCCCAGCCTAAGTGAGGATCATTGGCACCACAGGTGTGAGTGAGGGTGAATGGCGCCATGGGTGTGAGGGTGAATGGCACCACGGCTGTGAGTGAGGGTCAATGGCACTATGGGTGTGAGTGAGGATGAATGGCACCATGTGTGTGAGTTAGGTTGAATGGCGCCACTAGTGTGTGTGTGCACACCCATGGGGCCATTGAAATATCGGCGACATTTCGGTGCTCTCTGAATAACCCCTTATTGTTAGTTGCACTTACTCTTGTTTATTTTGTATAATACAGGGGGGAAAAAGGAGTCACAGAAAAAAGAAATAAAGTTGCATTGTTGGAGAATTCTTGCAGTTTGGTTAAAATCTGCCCCTGACTCCCCACCCCCCCCCCGAAATTTAACGCTTTAGTGAATAAACCCTTGACCCTTGTACTGGCACTTACCACCAGCCTGATCTCCACTTTGGGCGCCAGACGCTCGAGCAGTTCACAAGCCATTTGATAGCAGAGAATGCTCGACTGACAAAGGCTGCACTCTATAGCTTTTTCGTCCTTCTGGCAGGTGTGAGAGCCCCCCCAGGGGGCCTGGAACACGTTATTAATAATGGAGATAATGTCCTTCGACAGACTGTGCTCTAACCCCAGGGTGATCCCGTCATCCTGAAGCTCCATCTAAAGAAATGAGATTAAATCAGCATTATTGTATCACTCACTGATCGCTTTAAACGAGTTAGGGAAGGGGAAATAAAAGACCGCTATGAGGCGAATGTATTCAGTAGCCACTGAGGAAGCAGGAGAGGTTGGAGACCAAAGGCGAAATGCATTTGGCAATTTATTTTTTGTTCTAAATTGTTTTTTATTTGTTGTTTTTTTTGGCCTAATATGTTTTAATAAATCCACTGAGGAATCCAGTATGGTTTTTTTCGGGAGTTGTACCTTATCAAACAACCTCTGGGCGCATATAGAGAGCCAGTTCGGGCTCCAAACCACGTGAGGGGGCACTCTATATTTATTTATTACTACACTGCCTATACAGAGTTGCACTACTGGTCTGTTCTTTTTTTGAGGGAAAAAATCGAAGTGACAGTACTGTGGAGACTTCTGAGCATCCAGAAGGCCTGATGGGTGGCCTTATCAAACAACCGACAAATTATTTTCGTGCGAGTCTCATTTAGGCTCAGGAATGCGTGAGTGAATTACGTATTTTTTCTCCATCACCTTATATGGTTGTACAATATTATGCTATGGGCATGTTTTAAGGCTTTCTTTGAGGTTTATACCGGTATATCATCTCTGGGAACTTCCTTAGTGACTTCTTCCTAGATATTCTACAGCCAATATAGGATATCATTGGAGGTAAATATATATGGACATTATACATGTTTTGAATGTAGAGCACTGTGCCCTATTTATTTATAGAGTTAAGGAAGCGATTGGATCGCTGCTTCGTATGGGTCAATAATAGCTGGGGCACCCTTAGTATAACAGGAAATGTGATGCACAGCATTACAGGTGGTTTACAGTCATTCTTTGTGTACATTAGTACATTTATTGAATCCCAGAACATAAGATTACCTATGGAGCATAGCATGGGTGTCGTTATTTACCTACATATTTTATAAATAAATCTTTTATAGAGGTGTGCATTCGTTTCGTAACGAATCTCAATTCATTTGAAAAGTCGTTAATTCGTATTTCGGAAGTACTTCCGGAATAACGAATTGATTTCATCCGAATTTAAACGAAAGCGAAACGGTATATAACGAAATTGATTCGTTATACTGTTTGACAAACCCCCATTTAGCATCTATGCATTGCCTTTTGACCCCACACTGCCTCTTCCCCATCCCTCCCCAATTTAACCCATCCCAACCCTTTCACTCTCATTCTGCCTCTGCACTATCCTTTTCACCAACTGCTCCATCCCTTTCACCCCCATTTAGCCTCTGTGCCATCCCTTTCAAGACCATTTAGCCCCTGTCCCATTCCTTTCACCCCATTATGTCTCTGTATCATCTCTTTCAACCCCGTTAAGCCTCTGCTCAGTCAGCCTCCAGGCTCAGGCGAGCCCCCTGCTTGGCCAGGCCTCCAGGACCTGGTTTGGATGACTGATTTTCGGCTGATTTTTTTGACAGATTTTTTTTTGGCCAAAAGCACCATTTTCGTCCGATAATTTTGGTGGCTGAAATTTTGGTGCATCCCTAGTTAATTATCTATGTTTTTTCCTCCTTCATATTTTCCTTGTTTTTCTGGCATTTACCTGCTTCAATATGAGATCAAACATCAGAATGAAGCAATTCAGATTCATCTCGTCGTCGTCGCAGTCAAAATCAGTGGTCCTCCCAGCGGGCTGTCCATAGTTTTTAAAGGGGCTCCTGAAGGGACTCCTCATGGGGCTTCGAAAAGGACTGTGGAACGGGCTGGGGAAGGGACTTAGCATACTGTGTTGGATTCTGCGTCCTGGATCAGAGGCAATGCTGCCCTGAAAAAAAATAGACGCAGGAAACAAAGCATAAATGATTAGGGACATTATGGTGATTTATGAACATCAGGGGCACTATTACACTCTTCGCGCAAAAATGTGCACATACGCAAAAACCCATTAACGCGAGGGGCAAAACCCTTTGCGCTGAACGTCGTATTACGACGTTCGCGTTTACGATGCGCGTTAACAACTAACGCAAGTGACCCTGCGCCAAACCCTGTTCGTGCGCGCATCCCATATTTAACATTGTGAGCGCAAATGCGTTCGTGCGCTGGTACGCAGATGGTATTACAATCGATGCACAACTTTTTACGAACGACGTTTGCGCGCATAATTTTAACGTCTTTTAAAAGCTGGTGGTAACTGCAAATCTGAACGTCCTGGCCGTAACTAAATACACCAGCACGAAAAAAAAAACAGCATAGTATAGTTACACATTCTACACATACCCAAACAATAAAATATAGAGAATTCGTGCTTGGTTTAATTATTGCTGCAGCATATATACACAGATTGATTTTGACAGGCGCTAAAACTGAACGGGAGACAATTGTGGCTCTTAATTCGGATTGGCTGAATCGCGTGAAAAAACAGTCTGCCCACCGATATCTGCGCGTAACGTTAATGCGCGCGCGTTTTTGCGCGACTTTTTTACGCACGATATTTTTTGATGGATGAAAAAATGCGCTCGGATCGTAATACCTGCGTTATCTTTTACTTTTTTTACAACACGTTTTTGTATTTATTTTTTTTAGACAAAATTTTTGAAAGTTTTTTTTTATTCTGTAGCACACCTTTTCATTATATTTTAAAAGGACCTTAACCCTTTCACTGCTGAGGAATTTCACGCCTCTGTGCTGAGCTCATTTTTACCTGTTTCGCTCATCTTGTTTAAACGCGTTTTGAAGGCTTATTTTAGTATATGACCCAGACATATTATATATCGTTCTTTCCGGCAGACTCGGCAGATTCATAATATATAATTATTATATGTATACGTCATGTCCTGTCTGTATATTATAACAAAAAATGCAATAAAATTTGAATTTTCAATAATTTGCAACGTGTAAAGTGTTTTTTTCACATTTTAACATGCGAGCAATTGCGGTTATATTTTGTATGGGGTGCGCTTGTTAAAAAAAATTGAAATGGGGTCTCGTTACACTTTTTTGGGGGCAAAATTACGTGATTTTTAACAAATGCACCTCAAACAAAAATCGTTAGTGCAGCATCATTGTTCACATTATAATTGAAATGGGAACAATATTGCTGCATTAACAAAACAAAAAAAACTTTTTTATTATTTTTTAAAAAAAACTTTTTACATGGTCATGTTTGGTATCGTTGGAAAGGCCATGCTCTGGCCGATCATTAACCCCTAGCTGTCACGGATCGGGAGATAGGGGGTTCATTGGAACCCCCTATCTCCACCATTGCTGGCAGCTAGGGGTTAACTCCAGGACTGGAGTCATCGTGCTATGCACGATGACGCCAGTCCTCAGGGGGAGTTCCCGGAGGCTTGGCCGACATCCAAGATGTCGGCCAGCTCCGGGAGAGGATCACGATCCGGCGCTTTTCGGCTCCGAATCGTGATCCGGCTCCCCAGGGGTTAATGTCAGCCACCGTTTGGAAGGGCAGGCTGTGCCCTTCCAAACGGTGCCTGCCTTAACCCTGTGGCCCCCGACGATCGGGAGGGAGAGAGGTCCGAAGGACCTCCCCCCTCCCTTTCAGGCACCTCCTCCGCACACGCGGGGGGGCGCCTGAATTAGATGTCATCGCGCCGCCGCAATGACATCTAATGTCCCCGCCGGGGTCCCGGAGTGCTGGGCTGACATTCAAGATGTCAGCCCGCACTGGGGGGGCCGGCAATCGGCCGGAATCCCGGCCGATTGCTGCCTCCTGTGCTAGGACGCGCTCAGCGCGTCCGTAGCACAGGAGAACCACTTGCAGCCATAGCAGCCAAGTGGTTAATTTATTATTTAGACACATTTTACGGCATTTTTATTGGTTTAAACACCTAGTCAATCTATAAACAAAAAAGGTCCGAATACAGAAAAATAAAAAACAATTATAATATTCTTTACTTGAATAATTTGTCGATATGTACGGTAAATAAAAAATATACGAAAAAAAATAATATCATGCGCTATAATCGATTTAAATTCATTTATGCATAGAGGATTATCCGAAATAATTGGTACAGAATTAAGAAAGTCTCCTCGTGGTTTATATAATCGCTTATTTAATGCAGCACAATACAAAGGAAAAACAACACTAAAGAAAAATGAAAATAATACTGTAACAGATCTCCGTACCCGACTGGGACACATTTATTAATGCCGCTCCCTTGCCGGACCCCCCCCCCCCGGTCTCCCACCAGCAGTCTTTTGTGCCTTTCTCCAGCCCTCGGCCGAAGCTTAAGGATGGGAACACTGAAAGCGAGGTAACAGCATTCCCCAGAAATGTGTCAGCACTAAGGTCTTGAGGATAGAACAGTAAGACTGGCAACTGAGCCTTTAATGAGATAAATGCATACAGTGCCAGTGGCCAATGGGGAATCTCTCCCTGGCGTCTTACTGCACTTCATCAGGAATCTCTCCACTGGCGTCTCTGTGACATAATTAGACCAGGGACAAATAATGGAATGATCTCTGGTCACCAAGACTGATCTCCCTGCAGCAAGCATCTTAAGAACACTCCAGGGAAACACACAGCCAGGATCCATTCACACACTGATCTCCCTGCAGCAAGCATCTTAAGAACACTCCAGGTATCCAGTCTTCAACATGATGGCCACCAGCGCACTCCACAATATGCTATCCTCGCAATTGTATTTTGTATCTGCATTTCTTAATTTTTGGCTGATTTTATCTTCTAAAAATCCCGCTTTTTTCGATAGAATTTTAACCTGTGCCCCCCTTCCCCCCATTTCAAAGGCCTCCAATGAGTAACACTTACCTGAACTCATTCCCTCTTCACACAGGGAAACACACAGCCAGGATCCATTCACACACTCAGCAGTCCCACACTCCCTCCCCATCCACTGCCACACCCAGGACCGGCCTCTATTTTCAGGCATCTTTTCCAGCTGTGTACACTTCTTTCTCTAATTACTTTTACTAATCCCAGGCTTCTAATTCCCAGGCAACCATCAATTACTCTCACCTTGCAGTCCTCTCCTCCTGTTTCCAACCCCAACCCTTCTAGATTGCGAGTTCCTATGGGAATAGGGCCCTCATCTCCTCCTGTACTGTTTCTCAAATGTTGTTCAATGTATTGTAACCCTGTCTATACTGTGCCTATTGTACAGCGCTGCTGAATATGCCGGCACTTTATAAATAAAGAATAATAATAATAAGACGCCTGTGCAACATTCCAACAAAACAGATCAATAGGACAATAGCAGATTGTTGGGATAAACAGGAGATTCAGATTATACAGTATCTGATAATTATCAGGCAATGTTTTCCAGACAAGACAGATAAACGAAGATCACTCTAAACTTTATCAGGGTTATTCAAAGAGATCCGAATTGCTTGAGAAAGGTAACCGAACGCTGAAAATCAGCGTTCGGTTACCTTTCTTGGCCATTCGGCTATCCAGAGAGCAGGCAATTCGCCAAATCCTGGCGAATTGCCTGCACATACGGTGCCTGTTCGGTGCCTGTTCGAGGGCAGTGAAAACCCCATGAAAAAGCACTGCTTCGGCTATTCAGACCAGTAGCGAAACCAGTAGTGAAAGGTTCCCGAAATGCCCTGCCATTCGGTGGTTTAATTCGGCAAGTTCATTCAGGAGAATCCCATAGGCTTCAATGTTAAAAATATTCCGGTTTTAATTCAGTATCTAATAAACCGTTCATTATAAAATTCTGCAGTAAAGAGTCTCTTTAATTATCGATTTTTTTAGGATATTTTAAGCATTTTTCTGAATATTTTTTTTTTTTAAAAAAGTCCGATTTTGTTTTTGATTTTTTTTAAGTTTACATATTTTTTCTGTAACAGCCCTCTTTATTATCATTCCCTGGACCTTATATGTAAATTCCAGACATTTTCGCTCAGTAGTTTCTTTGCAAACAGCGTTTCACTTTTCAAACATTCATGCAAACTGTTTTTCTAATTTATTCACTTCACTCTGTCTGCGGTCTCGGCTTCGCTGCTTCGCTGCGTGTGATCGGCTCCTGCTCGGGTTTTTCCGTGGTTTTCGGCAGGTTAATCCAGATGTTTTTGAGGGTTTTCAGCATGCATTCGCTGAGTTTTACTGTTCGTTTTCGTCGGGTTTGCGGCAGCTTTTCCCTGCAATTCGGGGACCCTGTGGTGTTTTCTGAATACACCGCAGGGTCACCGAAATGGGATCGGCAAAAGGAACTGAATTGAAGAGAACGAAAAGTCACCGAACGTGCAGTGACTTTTCGAATCTCTTTGAATAACCCTGTATGTAAACATATTGCAGATAGGGGGGAGTAGGAAAGGGCAAAGTGACCCACACAGTAATTCTATTAGCAGATAATAACAGATAAACATAGACAATAACGGTATTAATGCATAACACAGATGACACAAACACCCTGCATCTAGAACTATAGGTAAAGGGTGACTTCAACATAGGAGAGGGCAGGGAAACAATATAGAACATCAGGCCTGCACCTCCCAAATGCAGTTCTAGGCCCATCTACCCCAAGTTCAAAGTGACTCTTGTCACAAAAACACAATCCAAAACAAAGCAAAAAAAAAAAAAAAACACTATTCCTTACTGTAACAACCTATTTGGTAGGGAGATGTCTACATCTTCTTGCCAAAATCAAGTTCCTCCAGGTAGAGCTGTAGCTCGTGGCTCCGTGCAACGGAAAGCCAATAAATCAGAAAATTTCCCAGCCGATTTTAAACAGTTCTTGCATTATGTCCATGAGGGTAAAACTTTGGGGGCACCTTCTGGACCCCAACAGCAAATGAAATACGTTTGCAACAAATTAACTTAATTTGCAATCATACAGCAAAGCTCCAGATCGTGTTAACATGATCTCGGGCTGCTGTGTCTGCTATCGCTGATCTTGAATACATGATCACAGCAGTGAAGGGGTTAAGCAAGAACTAAGTATATTTATATCTATTGTCATCTTATCAATGCTAAATATCTCATCACATGCACTGAGTCAGCAAACTCTGCCACCCCAGATATTTAGGGCCACATTACAATCTTGTTGATAACGTTAGCGCTCACCTGCGCGAGCTTTATCGTTAGCCGCGGTGGCTACTGCATATTACAATCCAAACGGGTTTGCGTTTGGTACCTTGCGCTTTTCAGAGAGAGGTTACTGTACTTTGCGCTCCCTATACTTAACATGGGGAGCGTAAAGTGTTAATCAGCGTTAGCATTACAATCTACTAGCGCTGATTAACGTCTGGCCGCGATTAACAAAAATTTAATACAGCCAGGACTTGGTGTTAACGGATTCCACTTCTGCAGAATCCGTTAACACTAGCCAAAAAAATAAAAAAAACAAATCGTATACTCACCTCCTGTCCCGCGGCGAGGAATGTGGCTCTGTCCGCCAACTCCGTCCGGCGGGAGCAGGGAGAGACTGGGGGAAAAAGTTCCTCAGTCTCCCCCTGCTTATCACTATGCCGACCGGCCGGATCTCATGAGGCGAGATCCGGCAGGTCATGTGACCGCCGGCGTCTGGCTCAATGGAGTCCTATGGATTCCATCGTGTAGATGCTGGCGGTGGTGCTCAGCACTGCCGCGAGCATCCAGGGGCTTTGAGCACGGTAACAATGCAGGCAGCTTTTTAAGAGCCTGCATTGTAATCCCACGTTAAAACGGGGGCCGTAGGGAGAAAACTGCGGGCGCAGTTTTTTCTCCATAGCGCCCCCGTTTTAACGTCAGGAATGTAATGTGGCCCTTATTGTCTATGTAAGAAAGTAGCAAAGTAAGAATTGTATTGAAAGGCTACAAGCAGAGACAAAGAATATATAGGAAGTAGATTACACGTCATACTGAGGCACTTTTCAGCAAATCCTAGGCAAACAGATGAAGGAGGCATGGATTGTAATACAGCGGAAATCAAATACAAGGCAATCATGAACTTGCAACCGCAGAATTCTCAGAAATGCGATAAAATCCAGTAGATGAAACTTCAGGAACATATCTTATAAGAGTGTTCGAGCTTTGCATAGTGGTGTGCATTTTAAGGTAGCCAAGCCTACTTTAAATTCCTGACAAGTTTTGTGTACACATCCAACGCAGATAAAGGGGGTTACCTGCCTTCGTTTCTTAAGTCGCTCCTTTGATCCAAAACTTGGATCACACCTTACAAAACTCTCCCT
This sequence comes from Leptobrachium leishanense, assembly GCA_009667805.1. Taxonomy (NCBI): domain Eukaryota; kingdom Metazoa; phylum Chordata; class Amphibia; order Anura; family Megophryidae; genus Leptobrachium; species Leptobrachium leishanense. The sequence continues at coordinate 18,356,684 of CM019075.1, forward strand.
CTAAGGAAGAGAAAAGAGGGCAATTTTAAGACTAATTTAGCCTCGGCCTGGGCTTGCACAATAGATACATTGTGAATAACCACCAGGACAAGGAAAAACTCCTACAGGAAGTAGAAAACCTAGGAATAGGGGTGCAGCGATATTTAGTCCTGGTGTCGTAGATAATTTTTACACTTGGGTAGATTGAGGTAGTATAAGGCAAGGAAAGATAAGCATGGACTACCACACCTTCAAGAAACATCTGGAGGACGGAGTTTGACAGCTCTGCTGTTTATTGTAAAAAAAGAAACGATTTGAAACATTTACATACTTTTAGAAAGTCTCCCGGAGCAAAACATAAAAATGAGTTGGAGATATGAGTGATCTGTATTCTGGTGCCACCTAGTGGTTACTATATGGTAAAGCACCACAAGAATGTGTATATGTGGTAAGGGATTGCAAGTGTATACAAAAGAGTTATGACAATTGTATACAGTAACAGGTGCATACAATGAAACACAAGTACATGCAAAGGGATTGTTAATCCACAAACGTGAGCAAGCTCTGATGATATGGAGGAAATAATGGAAATAATAAAATCAAAAGTAGAATGCAACAGCTTGTCTCCTTCACTCGGTGGTGTATTCCTACCCGCCATAACGAATACCACTTTCACTGGTATAAAAATTAGTTGAATTTGACAAACTTTTTATAAGCCAAATCAGAACTGCAAGAGAAAACGATACGCTAGTTACCCTGTTCCCAGGAAAATTCCCTCCGAGCTCCGTGACCCTCACTTTCTTTTGGTTTGCTAGCTCCTTGACCGAGTTAACCCCATCAGAAAACATACTGATCAGCAACTGGAGAGGAACCACGATGTCCAGTTCAGACAACACCTGTGGAAAAGAGAAAAAGGAACAAAATATTAAGCAGTGAAATCAAAACGTTTACAAAAAGAAACATATTAAATGAAATATTCTTGTATATGCCCCCCCTACTTATATCTCTAATTCTGTCTGTGTATGGGAAAACATGACACAAGAACCTGCGACACCAATTATTACTGGGAATTAACCCTTACAATCAAGGGGTTATTCAGAGAGCCCTGAACACGGTCGGTCTTTCTGCTTCGCAGATTTTTATGAGAAACTACGAGATTGAATTTTTAGTAGAAGACCAGTGGTTTCAAAATGAAACCATCTGCAAAATTTAACAGCATGGGAAACATTCCCGTTTTCCAAATTACAGTGTTTTTTTGTGTATTTACATATATATAATTATAAAATAGGCCTGAAAGAGTTAAAAAAAAAAAAGGATTTAAATAAAATTTCAGGATCTTTAGTGTCATCATGTAGCCAAAACGGTTACTACACATCAGGAAGTGAGTTGGCAAAAAGGTTTGCAAGGTCAGAGGCTGGGAGACGAGGGACCAGGCTCACAAAAAACAGACGGTGGGTAGTGTATGGCAAAATATGACTGCTGGATTATGTATTTAAAGGGAGCACATGCTACCAGTGAAAAACACCCACCGTTTCCACTGATGGAATGACCCAGAACATGCAGCAGAGAAAGCAAGTCTGTGGTCAAATTTCAAGAGTACTGGTTCCACGAACGATCACTGTGAATACCGAAAATGGCGGAATGCATGCACAAAACAAACAAAAATGGCTAAAGCCCAATACTTCAAAATAAATTTAAACAATAACATATCAAACCCTAGAAATTTTTGGAACATTGTAAGTAACATACAAGCACCCCCGTCCACTCCCAACCGGCTGCTGTCAAAGTAAATAACTAAACTGTACAACACCCCCTAGATGTAGCAAATGCTTTTAATAATTATTTTGTTGGATGCGCCACCACCCTGATTGCTAAGATAGGAAATGACACGCAATCAGAAAGGCCGCACCCAGGTCAGGCCCCACCAACTGTGCAAAGACCCTGTAACACAGAGAAATTCAGTTTTAGACCAGTGCCTGTCAGTGTCATCACTAAACTTCTCCGTAACCAAAAAATGAAATACCAGTCTGGACCTGATCAAATCCCAGCAATGCTGCTGAAAAACAGTGTGCCAGCAATTGCAAAACCTGACACAACCCTAATCAATGAATCACTGGCGACTGGCTACATACCCAAACTCTGGAAGACAGCAAGGGTGGTACCTATCCATAAAAGTGGAGACAATACTTTGGTATCCAACTACCGCCCAATATCACTGCTCCCTGTAATGTCAAAAATTCTGGAAAAATGTGTCTACACTCAATTACGTGATTATTATCAGTATCGGAACTATTTAACCCCAGACCAATCAGGCTTTCGTCCAAATCATTCAACTACAACTGCCCTTTTAAAAGTTTGTAATGATATCCAAGCTGGCATGAAACAAGGAAACCTAACTGGAGCCATCTTCCTTGACCTTCCCAAGGCCTTTGACACAGTAGACCATGGCATCCTATTACAAAAACTTAAAAACTCCGGTATTGGTGATAGCACTCTAACCTGGTTCCAATCATATGTGTCTGATCGGTCGCAATATGTGTCCAATTCTGACAGCACTTCCCTTCCCCTCCTAGTCACCTGCGGTGTACCCCAAGGCTCAATACTCGGCCCCTTCTATTCACGATATTCAAAATGATCTGCCCAATGTCTGCAAAGCCTCAACTGTACACATGTATGCAGACGACACTGTAATCTATACCAGCAAACCAAATCTCCCACAGCTGGAGGCAGTGCTGCAAGAACAATTCAGAGGAGTAGAAAAGTGGATCGCAGATAACAAACTTTTTCTAAATACTGACAAAACTGTTACAATGCTCTTTGGAACAGCATCTAAACTACACAAATTGCAAACACCCCATCTATGTGTCAGGACAAGATCAAATGACACGCTGACTACAGTCACTTCTCTCAAATATCTAGGTATGTGGTTAGACCCAAATCTATCTTTTGGCCCCCACATCGAAAAACTCTCAACTAAACTCTACCCCAAGCTAGGTGCCCTGTACAGAAACAAATTCTGCCTGAGCCCCGCGGTAAGAAAGCAGATTGTACAACAAATGCTTATGTCAGCCACTGAATACGGAGATGTAGTGTATGCAGCTGCCCCGCAAACGCACCTTCAGAAACTTACTACATTGTATAACTCATTCTGCTGCTTTGTGCTACAATGTAACTACATGACCCACCATTGTGACATGTTAAAAGAACTAAACTGGCCATCACTGGACTCACCCTTCACCTTTCCAACCTGGTGTTTAAGAAATTTCTGGGAAGCTACCACCCTACCTGAATAGGCTGCTTGCCCCAGCAGTTCCCTCATCCTATAACCTCAGATCCAGGACCAGCACCTTACTTGCAATACCGCAATACAAAAATAAAGTGGCTCGATCCTCATTTTAATACAGAGGACTGCAAATATGGAATAACCTCCCAGATGCCATCAAATCTTCCCCCAGTCTAAAGTCCCTTAAGAGTTCCCTATTAACATACCTCAATACGGAATGCACCTGTAAACTTGTAACATAATGACTTTATTTTCTACATATTTGTTTTTGTGTTAATAGCTTGCATTTTACTATTTTGTATTTCAGTAACCACTCAATGTTCTTGAACCCAGGACATACTTGAAAACGAGAGAAATCTCAATGTATCCTTCCTGGTAAAATCCTTTATAAATAAATAAATAAATAAATAAAATAAATAAGTATGTGAGACTGTCTGAATTTTCCCATTTCACACACACTAAGCCCCCAACAAGCTCACTCCCATCTCTATCAGCTCCGTGGTCGCTACACAACTCCCATCATGCATATTAAGCGTTCATATACAGCTGGGACAGTGTCATGGTCGGCAAACCAAGGAAGATGTGGGTAACACACACAGGGTTATCCGAAGAGATCCGAATTGCTGGAGAAAGGTAACCGAACGCTGAAAATCAGCGTTCGGTTACCTCTCTTGGCCGTTCGGCTATCCAGAGAGCAGGCAATTCGCCAAATCCTGGCGAAATGCCTGCACATACGGTGCCTGTTCGGTGCCTGTTAGAGGGTAGTGAATCCCCATAAAAAAGCACTGCTTCGGCTATACAGAGAACACAAACCAGTAGTGAAAGGTTCCCGGAATGCCCTGCCATTCGGTGGTTTAATTCGGCAGGTTTATTCAGGCGAATCCCATAGGCTTCAATGTTAAAAATATTCCCGTTTTAATTCAATATCTAATAAACCATTCATTTTAAAATTCTGCAGTAAAGAGTCTCTTTATTTATAGATTTTTTAGGATATTTTAAGCATTTTTCTGGATTAAATTTTTTTTTTAAAAAACAAATCTGATTTTTTTTTATGTTTACTTATTTTTTCTGTAACAGCCCTTTTTATTATCATTCCTCGGACCTCATATGTAAATTTCAGACATTTTCGCTTAGTAGTTTCTTTGCAAACAGCGTTTCACTTTTCAAACATTCAAGCAAACTGTTTCTCTAATTTATTCACTGCCTTCGTCTGCAGTGTCGGGTTTTTCCGGTGGCTGCGGTGCGTGTGATCGGCTCCTGCTCGGGATTTTCTGTGGTTTTCGGTGGGTTAATCCAGATGTTTTTGCGGGTTTTCGGCGTGCCTTCGCTGGGTTTTGCGGTTAGTTTTCGTCACGTTTGCGGCGACCTTTCCCTGCAATTCGGAGACCCTGTGGTGCTTGCTGAATACACAGCAGGGTCGCAAAATGGGATCGGCAAAACGAACCGAATTGAAGAGAACGAAAAGTCACCGAACGTGCGGTGACTTTTCGATTCTTTTTGAATTATCCTGACAGTGGATAATGGGCAATGCAGAGACTGAGATGTGTCCCTGAAGGATGTGATGCGGAGAAGGGACCCACTAATCATACCTAACGACCCCACTGACGCAACACTTACATGAAGCCAGAGCAGGGCTTGTTCCTGGACAGAAGACGGATAACCCGTGAATCGGCAGCTAATGAAGCTGAACATTTCTTCCATGGAGAAAGGCAAAGGACACAGTTCGATGTCAAACATTTTGCTGAAAGAAAAAGAAAACCAACAATGTTACTGGTTTGGTTACAAAAGGTACGGAAAGATTGAATAATCATATCGTAGTTACATGAAGATCAAAAGATGTAGCCACGCATTGAGTTTTATCTGGTGTTTGATGGCATAACAGTAGAATAAATAAAGGAATTCTGAAGTTAAGGAAAAAGGTGCTGAGATAATAAATGTCTATCTTTTTTCCAGCTCAAGGTTACTTTTATGTCATTGTGTTGTGAGTGCTCATTATTTCCCAGCTTAAAGGAGTAAACAAACCTCTTTGTCTAAACAAAACACATAAACATATTAAAGGAACACTCTACAAATCCTGAACACTTTATATTATTAAAATGGTCAGGATGTGTGGAGTGCCCCCCTCCCCTCCCAGTCCCCCCATTTTGCCTAAAACGCTAGGTGAAGTTGAGATGTGTCCTCCACACCATCCAGCTTCAGCAGCAGCCAGGAAATTAGAATTTCCCAGCTGCTGGTTACTAACGACGTCGGCACGCAGGGAGCGTGCCGACGTCATTATCTCTGAGACCAATCACGTTAGTGTTCTGTCACAGATCCCACGTGATAATACAATGTCGGTCCCTGTATACAGTACCCTATCTACCCTTCCGATCCATGAATGGTCGGTATTGTTGGGTATGTATGAAAGAGGCACTGGAATCTTGTGAACTTGCAGTAGAAACTTTACTTAGTGCATAAAAACAATAAACAACTATAACAGACTAGTGACTGATAACTGCAGCAGGCATTACACAGGGAGAAATCAAGGAAGTGAGAGAGAGAAACAAAAGACTTCCTGTGAATATACCAACAAGTGCAGAACCCATAGTACCCTTTAACAACAGCACCACCTGCAGGTTAAATGTTATAGTACATGCTTTTGTATTTTCAACACCCCTTCTCAACAGCATGTGCATAATCATACAACATTCATCTTCTTTTGAAGAAAACAATGACGTTCCTTTGGCAATGGTTTGGTGAGTGCATCTGCTGTCATCTCTTCTGACGGTCAATACTGAATATTGATAAGTCCTTGCTCTTGTGTGTCCCTGAGCAGATGATATTTTACGTCAATGTGCTTGGTTCTAGGGTTGATCCCTTCTGATTGTGTCAACTTTATACATCCCTGATTGTCTTCGAAGATGGGTATCGGTTCAGACATGTCCAGTCCCATATCTAATAGAAGTTGACGAATCCAAATTGCTTCTTGACATGCATGTGCTGCTGCTATGTATTCTGCTTCAGTTGAAGAGAGTGCAACAGTCGCTTGTTTTCGACCTGACCAACTGATGGTTCCTTCTCCATACTGGAAGATGTAACTGAAGGAAAGGGTTAACATTTGGTTCTACAGATTGAGCTGTGTCGGCACATACGAGTTGTCACATACCATGTACTGCATTTTGTTCCCTGACTAAGCTAATTCTGTCTACATGTTGAAACCGTAACCACAAGGCTACTCAAAGGTTTTTTATCTGTGACATATTTACCTAGCCACTACAAACTGTTTTTTCACCAGTTTTCTGCATGCTGACACTATGTATATGTCCAGCTGTTCTGTAACGTTTACATTGCTTTGCATGACTGTGCAAAAGGGTCCAAACCAACCTATATAACCCTCAGTAAAACTTGGGTGGGGCAGAAGAGCCCACTGACTACCTTGCTGTCTGTGTTTCATTTCTTCATCCGTGGGCTATTCTCCGCTGCAGTGTACCTCGATATTTCCTCTTCTGAAGCTGATAAATACCAGGCTAGATCAGGGATCTAGATGTGAAGCGGAGTTACCCCTAACAATTGGGGCTGGTCTGGGATGGCTGCCTAAGAGTGGTGAGTATGTCCGTTTGTCTTGTCTGACAGCGTACTTTACTGTCCGCTTTGGTGGTAGCCATACCCATTTGTTTCATGTGGGGAAAATAATCCAAACCTGGTACGTCTTATATGGCCGGATGTCCTGGGGACATAGACAATATTAGGCAGAATAGACAATATTAGGAATATTGTGATAATAATATAGCCAAGGAAGAGGAGAATCGAGTATTTTTTGTACTATCTTTCCTCTGTCTATATATTTGTTTGTGTGATCTTTTGGTGGGGTCTGAGTGGTAAGGAACTGACTCCAGTCACTGTTATATTATCAAGTTTGGTTTGATTGTACTGCTGAATTGAGAATTCACTGTTGAAACAAATTATGGGAAAAACATCATCCAAATTCCCTGTCCCTTTAGTGGGAGAAAATTGTAAAAAATATGTTTGTAGAGCCAGTGACACAGAATCATACTATGTGGTCCCATGGATTGATCACCTAGCAGGATGGACCGAGGTGATGGGGAGTTGTAGTCCATTTCCACGCAATGGTGGGAATGACACGTTCCACATGGATATGATAAAAGGTCTGTGCCTTCTTGACACAGATGCTTGGCCCTATTTCCCGCCAGACCCACAATGGGATAAAGATTATATAAAACAAGGCGGAATAAATTGATTACAATTTGCCCCAGGGTGGTTCCCCAAAGGAATAAAGACAGATACCTTAAAATCATATGTTGCTAAAGTTAACAAACCCGAGAATGTCACCCGTCAAGCAAACAAGCATAAAATCGAACAGACTATAAAAAGAATGTTACCTAAAGCCCCTATTTATAAAACTCCTATGAAACAGGGCCCCCCACCTCCGTATCCACTGCCAATGTCCCTACATCCCTCACTGACCGCCGAAGATATAGAAATCCTGGCATCCACATATGCACTAAGGTCACATAAACTAGAAAACAAAAGTCCACATAAAATGGAATTTCTGGAATCAACCACGACAGGTAGTCAGACGCCACACATTCCCAGTCACTGTGTCCCTAGTCCCAAGCAACAACTGTATACCCTTGTCCCGGGTAGCCCATACTGGTCCGAACCGTCAACAACCAAAACAACCATACCAGAAAGACAACAACTCCCTTCTATCGACAAGACGCTGACTTTAGATAATATAGACATAAGAGCAGACACAGAGGACGGTGATTACGACACAAAGGGCACGACGAGTGAGACACAAACAGTGAAAAGAACAACTGGCAGAGTAACTACACAACCAGAAAGACTAGGGATAGAGGTCAGACAGTATCCTTTCCTAACAATCGGAAATGAATTGATAAAAAAAAAATGGAAATTGAAGATATAGACTGTCATATGAACTATGCATGGAGTGCGAGTGTGAGCCCAATATGCAATGAGCCATTATGAGAAAAGCAGGTTGCAGGGTTAATCAAGATATTTAATTTAAATAATACAAACAGCGGAAGCAAATGAATATGAAGCGACTCAAGAGGTATAGAAGAAAAGAGGGCAAGATGGGCAACTAACTAAAGTAGAGGAAAGACATAGGAAAAAGGTTTGAAGAAATAGATGGATGGCTAAGAGTAGTGGGAGAACTGAATCAAGAGGTATTAGAGGAGGAGGAGTGGGCGAGGCAGGCAAGGATCTAAAGCAGAGGGAAGATATAGGAAAAGGGAATGTCACGGATCCCTCTGATTACCAAAAGTGTGGTCCCTTTACGCAGACCGCTCTCTACCCTTCCGATCCTTGAATGGTCGGCAATACTAGACAGACAATTTACCAGACAATATATAAACAAGGGGTAACACCAGACAGAGGTATGGAATAGAGTATTGTCACAAATCTTTCTGACTACCAAGATATTGATCTCTTTATGTAGCTCCCTTTCTACTCTTCCGATCCTTGAATGGTCGGCAAAGCTATATAGACAATGAAGCAGGTAACAGATAAAGAAAGGGAAACACCAGACAGGGGTACAGACCAGATCACAAGTCCTCCCTAGGACTTTAGTAATAGCAGAGGTAGTCTGATGCGTGCTTAGGGTGCCACATAGACTGACCTCGGTACCAACGTTAAGGGCAGAACCTAGCGCAGAGTAAATGCCAATGCCAGGAGTCATACACAGGAGGGTTCGTTTGCCAATGCCAAGGGTCATACACAGGAGGGTTCGTTTGCCAATGCCAAGGGTCATACACAGGAGGGTTCGTTTGCCAATGCCAAGGGTTATACACAGGAGGATTCGTTTGCCAATGCCAAGGGTCATACACAGGAGGGTTCGTTTGCCAATGCCAAGGGTCATACACAGGAGGATAGCCAAAATAACACAAGAGCTCTGCGGGAGGTGAATACCACGTCAGGGCACCGGTGTATTGGAGAGACTGGGTTTTAAAGCCGGCGGGTCCGCGTCATAACGCCAGGCCCCGCCCCTCGACGTCCCACGTGAGCGCCCCCGGAAGCGTTTACATTCGGCGCCTGGCCAGCGAGCAGCGAGGAAGCTGCTGCCAGGCGCCCCATCCCCTGAGCCACCGTGACAGAACCCCCCCCCAGGGGCGGCCACTGGACGACCCCCAGGGGCACGGGGGTGCGCCAAATAGAAGGCCTTCACTAGCCTAGGAGCATGAACTTCCGCAGCTGGTACCCAAGAACGATCCTCCGGACCGTAGCCCACCCAATCAACAAATACTGCAAAGACCCCCTAGACATCCTGGCACCCAGAATGGCCTTAACTTCGAACTCCTCCTCGCCCTCCACAGAGACAGGAGGCGGTGGAGCATGGACTTTGGTGTACCGATTACATAATAATGGCTTCAAAAGGTTAACATGGAATACATTGTGTATCTTAAAATGGGGGGGTAACGCCAAAGCATAGGAGACAGGGTTGAGTCGCCGTAGAATCTTATAGGGACCGATGTACCTAGGAGCCAACTTCATGGAAGGCACTAAGAGCTTGATGTTACGTGAAGACAGCCAAACCCTGTCCCCAACTTGATACACGGGTGCCTGCCTCCTGTGTCTGTCGGCCTTGGTTTTCTGGATGGCACTACTCTCCTCCAGTGCCCGTCTCACTCTCCCCCAAGTCTCTTTCAATGATGCCAGTTGCTCATCTAAAGCAGGAATCGTGGTATCAGGAAACGTGGCGGGGAGCACGGGAGGATCAAAGCCATAAACAGTGAAGAAAGGAGAATGACCTGTGGATTCGCTTACTGCGCGGTTAATAGCATATTCTGCCCATGGTAGCAGGTCTGACCAGTTATCTTGTTGTTCTGAGATAAAGCACCTGAGATATTTCTCTATATTTTGGTTTGCTCGTTCTGCTGCTCCGTTGGTCTGGGGGTGATAAGCCGAAGAAAAGAGAGGTCTATCCCTACGTTCTTGCAAAACCCTCTCCAGAATCCGGAGATGAATTGGGTCCCCCTATCAGAGACTATCTCCCGAGGGACACCGTGAATGCGGACCACATTGGCAATGAATATGGGCACCAGTTCAGCTGCCGAAGGTAGTTTCCGAAGAGGAACATAGTGACCCATCTTGGAAAATCGATCTATGATCGTAAGTATCACTGTATTCCCTCTTGACTCAGGTAACTCTACTATAAAATCCATGGCTACATGTGACCAGGGTCGTTCGGGGATCGGCAAAGGCTGGAGTAAGCCAATGGGTGCTGTTTTGGGACTTTTCTGTCTTGAGCACACTTCGCACACGGCAATGTAATCTTTGACATCTCGGCGCAACGTGGGCCACCAGAGGAGTTTACTGATACTAGACACAGTCTTGGTGATACCCATATGCCCGGAAGTTTTATTATCATGATAGATGTTAAGTACTTCCTCTCTTTCGTTCTCAGGTACAAAGAGTCTCGCAGGAGGTTTTCCCCCAGGAGCTGCGCCCTGGACGGTCTGCAGCCTTTTCATTAGAGGAGACGAAACACTAATCGTGGTAGCGGCTATAATCCTTTCCTGGGGTACAATGGGATGCTGATCTTGGATATTATGTTCATAAGACTCATACTGTCTCGACAATGCGTCTGCTTTAATGTTTCTGGACCCAGGTCTATAGGTAAGCACGAAATTAAAACTTGAAAGAAACAATGACCATCTCGCTTGTCTGGAATTTAAACGTTTGGCATCTCCAATGTACGTGAGATTCTTATGGTCGGTTATGATAACAATGGGGTCCTTAGACCTCTTAATAAATATCTCCATTCGGCCAAGGCCGCGATGACTGCTAACAATTCTCTATTTCCAATGTCATAGTTCTTCTCTGCCGGGGACAACTCCGAGAATAGAAGCCGCATGGATGCAAGGGTTTGTCAGGAGCCTCCTTTGGGACAAGACTGCACCAAGACCTAGTTCGGAGGCGTCAACTTCTACTTGGAAAGGCAGAGCCGGATCTGGATGTCGGAGAACAGGGGCAGTAGTAAAAGCTTGCTTTAGTGCCTCAAAGGCTTGAGTGGCTTGAGGTGTCCATTTCTGATTTCCCACCCCTTTCTTTGTCATAGCCGTGAGGGGGGCCACCAAGGCCGAAAAATCTTTAATGAACCTTCGGTAATAGTTCGTAAACCCCAGAAACCTCTGAATGGCTTTAAGTCCTTGGGGTAGAGGCCAGTCAAGAATAGCTGAGAGCTTCTTAGGATCCATTTGAAAACCCCCAGGAGTTATTATATAACCAAGGAATTGCACAGTCACTATGTCGAATAGACATTTTTCTAGCTTACAGTACAATCCAGCCTTCAATAGTTTTTTCAACACTTGTTTCACGTGGACATGATGAGTGTCTACATCAGGAGAGTATATCAGGATATCGTCTAGATATACTATGACGAATTCTTGCAGGAATTCCCTTAGAGTGTCGTTTATGAGGTCCTGGAAGACGGCTGGCGCATTACACAACCAAAAGGCATCACCAGGTATTCATAATGCCCGCTACGTGTATTAAAAGCCGTTTTCCATTCGTCTCCCTTTTTAACCCTGACCAGGTTGTACGCTCCGCGTAAATCAAGCTTCGTATAGATCCGAGCCCCTTTTAATCGGTCGAACAATTCTGTTATGAGGGGTATGGGATATGCATTTCTTATAGTGATCCTATTCAAACCCCTATAATCGATGCAAGGTCGCAGGTCTCCCTCTTTCTTGGAAACAAAAAAGAAACCTGCTCCTGCTGGAGAGGAGGACCGTCTAATGAATCCTCGTTCCAGATTCTCCCTTATGTATTCCTCCATAATGTCGTTCTCTCTTTGTGATAAAGGGTATACATGACCCCTAGGAGGCATCGTACCAGGGAGTAAATCAATGGCACAGTCATATGGACGATGTGGTGGTAGGACCTCAGTCCTGGCTTTAGAGAACACCTCCTTTAATGCCAGGTAACTTTCAGGAACCTCTGTGGACAAAGGAGGGGCTGTGGCAATATTGAGGCTACCAATCACATGAACTCTGCTTAGGCACTTAGACTGACAACTCTGATCCCAACATTTTATGTCTCTCTGGACCCAATCGACAACTGGGTTGTGCTCTGTTAGCCATGGAAACCCAAGAACGACAGGACATGAGGGTGATTCAATGATTTGAAATCTTATGGTTTCCTGGTGCAAAACTCCTGTTTTCATACATACATCGACTGTATCGTGAGTGATATATGGACATGACAGGGGTTTACCATCTATGGCCTCCACCCTTAGAGGTCTTTCCCTGAGCACCAGAGGTATGAGGTTTTTGACAGCAAAATTCTTATCCATAAAATTGCCTGAGGCCCCAGAGTCTAAGAACGCCTCAGTCTTGAGGTGAACCCCCTCCCAGGTTAGGGAGACCGGTAACAGAATCCTGGATTTTTTTTCTCATTATCCACAAAGGAGGCACACAGAGAACCGACAACCTGGGTGTCTCCTGTTCTGAATCCCACTCTGCTATGTTCAGCCCTGCTAACCCTGGGTCTCTGGGGACATCGAAGGCGGAAGTGATCTGCCCCTGCACAATAGAAGCAGAGCCCCTTTTCTCTTCTGTGCGCTCTTTCTGCTTCTGAAATACCTGTCTTCCCTATTTGCATGGGTTCAACGACTGGTAAATCTGTTTTCACATTCTCCGAACCACCTGACGTACTGGTGTGTCTGGGTAACGAGGGTAAAGGAGGCAAGACCCTTCTGGGTCTATCTCTGGGGTGTCTCCTTTCCCTGATTTGATCGTCCATGGCTATACAGAAATCTATCAGGTGGTCCAGACTTTCTGGTAATTTTAAGGGAGCCAGTTCAAACATAAAAGCCTCGTTCAAGCCTTCGGTAAAGGCTAAGGTTAAAACGTCGTTCGGCCAAAGTACCTCAGAAGTCAAAGTTTTAAACTCTATGGCATAATCGGCGACCCTCTTATTACCTTGTTTGATGTGAAACAAGGACCTACCCGCATTGGTAGCCCTCCTAGAGGGATCAAAGGTACGTTTTAACTCAGAGGTGAAACCCTCATAGTCATAAATGATGGGTTCTTATTTTCCCACAACGGCGTAGCCCACAATAAAGCTTTTTCTGTTAAATGATTGATCAGATATCCTACTTTGGCTTTATCAGACATACAAGAACCTGGATTGTTCTCAACAAGATCTCGAGTTGAGTCAAAAAACCCCGACATAGGCTTGGTGTACCATCATAGCGTAGGGGTGCCTTCATACTAAGCCTATGTCCTCAGGGGGGACGGAACTGACCCTAGGCAACACTGGATCTGGAGGGTTTGTAGTACCTGTATTGGACCGATTTAACAGGGTTTGTAGAGCGAGAGAAATCTGGTCCATCCTATGGTCCTGCTCCTCTAGTCTGGCTGCGATATGTGCCAACTGGTTAGAGAGGTCTGCGGGATCCATTGGCCCTGACGTAATGTCACGGATCCCTCTGATTACCAAAAGTGTGGTCCCTTTACGCAGACCACTCTCTACCCTTCGATCCTTGAATGGTCGGCAATACTAGACAGACAATTTACCAGACAATATATAAACAAGGGGTAACACCAGACAGAGGTATGGAATAGAGTATTGTCACAAATCTTTCTGACTACCAAGATATTGATCTCTTTATGTAGCTCCCTTTCTACTCTTCCGATCCTTGAATGGTCGGCAAAGCTATATAGACAATGAAGCAGGTAACAGATAAAGAAAGGGAAACACCAGACAGGGGTACAGACCAGATCACAAGTCCTCCCTAGGACTTTAGTAATAGCAGAGGTAGTCTGATGCGTGCTTAGGGTGCCACATAGACTGACCTCGGTACCAACGTTAAGGGCAGAACCTAGCGCAGAGTAAATGCCAATGCCAGGAGTCATACACAGGAGGGTTCGTTTGCCAATGCCAAGGGTCATACACAGGAGGGTTCGTTTGCCAATGCCAAGGGTCATACACAGGAGGGTTCGTTTGCCAATGCCAAGGGTTATACACAGGAGGATTCGTTTGCCAATGCCAAGGGTCATACACAGGAGGGTTCGTTTGCCAATGCCAAGGGTCATACACAGGAGGATAGCCAAAATAACACAAGAGCTCTGCGGGAGGTGAATACCACGTCAGGGCACCGGTGTATTGGAGAGACTGGGTTTTAAAGCCGGCGGGTCCGCGTCATAACGCCAGGCCCCGCCCCTCGACGTCCCACGTGAGCGCCCCCGGAAGCGTTTACATTCGGCGCCTGGCCAGCGAGCAGCGAGGAAGCTGCTGCCAGGCGCCCCATCCCCTGAGCCACCGTGACAGGGAATGAATCAATAGGAGGTTGGCTGTGAATGATGAGAGTGGAAGCAGAGGTGAGAAACTAGATGGTTATATGGAGCTAAAGATACAGAGGGAGGCAAAGAGCAGAATGCAAAGGTGAAAGGATTAAACAGGATGAATTAGGAGGCACAGGAGGAAACTGAAGATATGCGGAACTAAATATCCAGATACTGGATAGAAAATAACAGAATACTAACTAGACAGATAAAAAATAATGTCCATGGCAAGGTATCCAGATATAGGGTAAGGCAATCTCGTAGTCGGGGTTTCAAGCAGAAGTCGTGGAATACAGATAACAGAATAATCAGAAGTCCATAGCCAGGGGTCATACACGTTAAATCCAAATGGGAGGAACCGGAAGCAAATGAATGGAGGTTACCGTTATAGCAGAGGTTTGGAAATGGTTCACAGGAGGGTTTCCAGATGGGTACTTGAGGGTAATCAGATGGGTAGTCCAGAGGGTTTAACCGGTAAGTAGTCCAGAGGGTGATCAGAAGGTTCCAGGAACAAGGAGTTTCAGAGAACAGGTCAGCTTGGTGCAAAGTTCTAACTTCAATGAGGAAGTGTGGAACAGAGGGTGTGACCTTCTTTTAAGGAGGCTTCATTAACCGAGATTAGGTGAACCTGCAGTCTCTTTGTGTGCACAGGTTACAGACAAGTCCATAGGAACCTGTGTTAAGCATGGTTTAAAAGGGGTTTGAACAGGAGGTTCCTGACATAGACAGAGTAGTCAAACGTTGCCCTAAACCCACGATAGTCCCAGCTGGCACCATTGCCTATTTAAAAAAAGCTTGTAAAGGGAGAAACTACACACAGGAAGATATGCGCCTCATTATTGACGGCATTGTCGGTTACAATGCTGTCTGGGACTGGACGAATATCCCTATATTAGATACACTTCAAACCCCCACCACTAGTGTCGCTGACTATATTCTAAATAGATCAGAAGGACAAGCTCTTATGTGGGAATAGTTATCCACATATATGATTAAACTTTTCCAGCCTCGTGCTTCCCTCCCCCTTGCCATCGCATGTAAACAAAAGCAGACTGAATCAGTCCTAGAATTCTGGAACAGGTTCAGTGATGCATGGGTACATGATGCAGGGCTGTCCAAGAAAAGGGATATGCACAGCCACCCTTCTCATATCCACTTTTATCAATAATTTCAAACCACACATGATAACCCCAGTGAAACAGATAATGCCTGAATGGGCATCGTGTGATTTGCCACAATTCCAAGACCGCATCGCCCAACGTGAAGCTGCGGGCTGCTTTGATATACCTCAACCTAAATCCACCTCCCCTGCCCTAACGCAACTGTACCAGGGACGCGGTTGCAGCTGCGGCCGAGGATTTAGGGGTGGGTACAGAGGGGGTAGGGGGGTGGACAAGTACCCAACCCAGGTCCAAACACAGCAGGTCCCAACCCTACATCAAACACGTTGTACACGCCACACAAACCTCAACCTTGCTTTAATTGTGGAGCACTGGATCATTGGGCAGGGAATGCCCATGGCCCCGTAAACCGCGACAATCAGAATTGCAATCAAACATCCCACACCAGTCTCCAAACGCCCAACATCAGTCACAAGATCAGAGTCCACAATTTCCCTTGGAATGGGATTCCCAAAGGCGTGCATGAAGCTGCCCGAGGGATCTTGTCCCTATTTTTCCAGAGATCACAACAACATGCAATGATGAAGCTTACATTCTTCTGAGTATAAGGCATCCACTGGCCATTCCTTGTTGATACTGGCGCCACCCGCAGTACATTATGTGCCACTGCATACAAAGGACCTCTGGAGAAATCAGAACCCTCTTT
Source organism: Leptobrachium leishanense (assembly GCA_009667805.1). Lineage (NCBI taxonomy): Eukaryota > Metazoa > Chordata > Amphibia > Anura > Megophryidae > Leptobrachium > Leptobrachium leishanense. The sequence continues at coordinate 18,373,082 of CM019075.1, forward strand.
GGGAATAAATGGGATTCTCACCAAATCATACTTCACACAACCTTTAAAAATACGTCACCATAACAATAGGATAATGCTAAGCCATAAATTGACAATTATCCCAGATTGTCCAGTTAATCTGCAGGGATCTTATTCATGCTTTACAGATTACCATAAAAACTTTGCCAGGAGGGGGCATGCATGTCACATCCCCCCAATTGGACATCAAACCAAACATCCAGATATTAGAGCTGGTGTCAGGCGCTGGCACTTGGTATCTTCAGATCCAGTAGGAGCTATCCAGCCTAGTGTCTCGTCCTCCGAGGGTGAGATGGTGAAGGGAAAAATACAAAAAGGAGAAATATTGCGCAGCCTGTGATAACTCAATGAGTACATTAGGTGGAAGGGAGATATACTCACACTTTAAGGTGCCAATTTGATTAACAGGCACCAAACAGTATGCAGATCGGTGGATTAAACTCAGGGGCACCGATTCCCCTCTCAGCGATCCAGGAGCAGAAGATCCAAACCTCCAAGATGTCTTTTCAGAATGTAGGAAGGATAAAATCACCAGGAAATCAGTCGAGATGATAAAATCCACAAACGGTTTATTAAAACAATCTTTAAAATACACCTCAAACACGTTTCGCTACTCAGAGCTTCATCAAACCAAACATGATAGACTCACAACTTGGATATTTCTACTTGACACACGAGAAAGATTTCCATGAACCTGAGTTCCCGACCACTGTCTGGGCCACGTCTGATTATGATGTGGGTTGCATCTCTTGTACCCCATATAAGGCACGCATTAAACCAGGAGCAACTCCCGTGTATCACAAACAATACCCAATCTCCAAAGAGAAAGAGGAGGGGATCGCACCCCTCATTGACTCCTTTATACACCAACAGATTATCGAACCTATAATCTCACCATACAACACCCCCATCAACCCCATTAAAAAACCTGATGGAACATACAGAGTCATCCAAGACCTTAGAGCTATCAACAGTCTCATAACGCCCATTGCACCTGTAGTTCCTGATGTCCCGTCAATGTTGTCTTCTATCCCTTGTGAGGCTAGCCATTTCACAGTGATTGATTTAAAGAACGCATTTTTTTCTGTCCCTGTGGACAAAGAGACTAGGCTACTTTTTGCATTCACTTTTCGGGGTCGCCAGTTTAGCTGGGCCCGTATGCCTCAGGGGTTTGTGGATAGTCCGGTTGTGTATACCATTGCCCTCCAAACCACGCTCCGAGCCTGGACTGCCCCCTGTGGTTCTGTCCTGTTACAGTACGTGGATGATCTCCTCCTCTGTAGCAAGTCTATGGATGCCAGCTGCACAGATGGTGTTAGTCTGTTGAAATGGTTGCACAAATGTGGGCACAAAGTGTCTAAAAAGAAATTACAATGGTGTCAAGAAACTGTACAATATCTAGGATTTGTGTTGAGGCAGGGGGAACGAAGGGTCAGTCAGAAGAGAGCTGCGGCTCTAGTGGGTCTGGTCCGCCCACACACACGGAATGATTTGCTCACCTTTCTCGGCATGATTGGTTACTGCCGACAATGGATTCCTGACTGTTCCCCCTATGACAACATTCTGAGGCAAGCCACTACGGGCGAATCTCCAGATATACTCAAATGGTCTGATAAGATGATTCATGCATATGCTACTCTTAAATGTGCTATGGTCACCAGCCCAGGGCTTGGCATCCCAGACTATGGCAAGTTGTTCCATTTGTATGCCAGGGACAATTGCAAAACCATGGCGGGAGTCCTAGCTCAGGGTCACGGAGGAGGCCGTAGTAGTCCAAAGTAGTCCCAACGCAGGTCCAAGGCATGCCTGCTTGTCTACGCGCACTGGCTGCATGCGCTATGATTGTTGAAATGGCTACACCCTTCACTCTGGGACATGAGACAATATTGCACACCACACATAATGTTGCTACTCTGTTGAAAACACTCCGCACCCAACACATGTCAGCCCAGAGGCTCAGTGGATATGAGGTCATTCTGATGTCCAGCCCCACCCTCCAGCTCCAGTACTCATCCCCCGCTGTGGGTCCCGCTCCTATTTTAAATGCCCTCCTGGGTCTTAAGGGGGACCAGGATGAGGTCCCCCCAGTTCATGACTGTGCGTCCACCATAAATGAAGATACGTCTCCCGGTCCAGACATGCTGTCCACTCCCATCCCTGATTCCTCTGTGGTCTTTGTGGACGGCTCCTGCAGCTGCCCCAATGACTCCACATACCTGGCTGGTTATGCTATTGTGTCCCTCCCGGATTCCATCCTGGAAGCCAAACCAATACCCTACCAATCCGCGCAGGCCGCCGAACTCATTGCCCTCTCCCGGGTCTGCCACCTATTTGCAGAAAAACGGGTTACCATTTACACAGATTCTAAATATGTGTACGGGGTGATGCATGATCATGGGGTCATTTGGGCAAGACGCGGCTTTGTAGCCGCTGATGGTAAATCAATTTCCCATTCAACCCTCGTTAAATCTCTGCTCTCGGCACTCCTCCTCCCATCAGCGGTAGCCATAATACACTGCAGGGCACACACTCTAGGCACTGACACTATCAACATTGGTAATGCATTTGCCGACAGACAAGCAACGATAGCTGCTGCCCAGTCACCTGCCACTGTTGTCTGTCATGCCCATGCTCTCCCCACCCCTGCCAGATGCTACCCTCCTCCTTTCCACCCTACAGGCTTACGCTACGCCAGACGAGATAGATGACTGGTCTACACCTGTAAAGACACTAGATCCTATTTCAGGTCTGTACATGAAATCAGGTAGGGTCTGCATCCCCCAGGCTAGTGCCCCACTATACATAGCCCAATTTCATGGAGTAGGACATATAAGATGTAAACAGACTCTGACTGAACTTAAATGTTTTTACGTTACTAATCCTGAACTCATTAGTTAAACTTTACATGGGCCGTTGCCTGACCTGCCTCCGTAATAATCCCAACACATCTGTTCTCCTTTCTGAGGCTCACCTCAACTATCCTACCACCCCTTTCACACACCTGCAAATGGATTTCACCCACATTCCTAAAACAGGTAAACGCCAAGAATACGCCCTGGTTATTGTGGATATGTTTTCCAGATGGCCAGAGGTGTTTGCCACCACTCATGAGGATGACCGCATAGTAGTGCGCATCCTTATTGAGGAAATAATTCCCAGATGGGGTTTTCCCTTGAACATAAACACAGATAATGGTCCTGTCTTCACTGCCCTCATATGTCAACAACTTGCAAAAACAGTACGGGTGGAATGGAAGCTACACCTGCCGTACAATCCAACTAGCTCTGTCATAGTCGAACGTACAAATAGGACCTTCAAGGACAAGATAGGGAAGGCCACAGCAGGCACATTTCATAACTGTAAACGTGTGCTGCCAGCTATTCTAACTGAAATGCAAATGACACCGTCTAAATCAACGGGTTTCTCCCATTTTGAGATCCTCATGGGTTGGGCACAGGCCCCCCTGGTGATTGAGAAAGGTGACCTCGACCAGCTGACGGACTCTTATGTTCGTCACATAGTGAATGCTATTGATACCATTGAGAGATCCGTTGCTCGTACTCTTCCTTTGTCTCCACAGAGCCCTATTCATCCTTTTAAGGTTGGTGACGTGGTCCTGGTTAAACGTCTACAGAAGGGTCGGAAACCCCAACTCTTCCCTTTCTCTGAGCCCACCTGTGTTGTCGCCATCACCCAGACCGCTGTTCTGACGGAAGCAGAGCCAACTTGGGTCCATGCATCACGTGTGAAGAGGGCTGACCAAAAGCCCACAACAGAGAAGAGGGTTGTCCAAAAACCCACCCAAAGCGAGAACAGGACCCCCTGGGTGTCCCAACCAGAGACTACTCCTGGAAGTGGCCAGGTGGTCACTCAACATATAGAGACTCCGCAAGATATCCCTGAGGAACAGGCCCACGTTATCCCTATCCATCTGCTCAACCTACTCCTATCTTGAATATGAAGGACAGAGTCTCACACCGCAAATTAACATGCTTATGTACATTGGGGATGTGGGGATTGATTTTGGGTTTTGGAGCCTTCTTCTATGCTGTGTCCCCCTATTTTTCAGATAATGGTGTCCCACCCACAACCTCCACCCCGTGGCTCAATCATACGTATACATATGCCCCTAGACACAAACACGCCATAAGCACAACAACAGCAAATATTGGTGCATGGGTTACGTGGACTTCATCTCAAACTATTCTACATTATGACGCCTCCATTGTCTCTAACCTATGTGATTGACCCCTGTGATATATTATGGTTTTGCCATAAATGATTCCAGGAATCTGGAGTCATCCTTACCACCTACGAAAGCACGTTTGAGACAACAGGGGTCGTTGTAGCATGTATTTGTGTAACCTCTGATTACTGGGGTAAATATTTGTGTAAATGGTGGGGGGCAGCTGCATGGAACACAGGGAAGGATTGGGGCTATTCACCTGATGAAGCATATTTAAGTAAGGATCAACATGGGATACCTCTGAAAAAGAGGATGCATCTCCGTAAATTAAACATTGGTGCGCGCCTTTCACTCACCATCCAGAACCCCCTACCTGGTGATCAAGGCTTATATCTGCTATGTTGGTGGTTTGGAACAGGAGGTTCTTTTTGGTGTGGCCAGTTTAAACTTCAGGATGCCATTTTCAGACCACCTGTTAATCCCCTGCTGCCCTCTCCTAAGCTCCCTAATAATACTGTTGCTATTACAGATCCCACGTATGAAGATACAGTAGGCATAGAACTAGGATTATTATTATTATTTTATTATTATTAATTTATAAAGCGCCAGCATATTCCGCAGCGCTGTACAATAAGCACAGTACAGACAGGGTTACAATACATTGAACAACATTTGACAAACAGTACAGGAGGAGATGAGGGCCCTATTCCCGTAGGAACTCACAATCTAGGAGGGTTGGGGTTGGAAACAGGAGGAGAGGACTGTAAGGTGAGAGTGATTGATGGTTGCGTCAGTGAGTTGGGTGTAGGCTTCCCTAAATAGCAATGTTTTCAGGGAGCGTTTGAAGGAAGAGAAGTTAGGGGAAAGTCTGACAGCACGAGGGAGAGCGTTCCAGAGAGTGGGGGCTGCGCGTGAGAAATCCTGCAGTCTATCATGGGAAGAGGTGATGCGGGGAGAAGCTAGGCGCAGGTCACTGTTTGACCTTAGGGAGCGGGCTGGGGTGTATTTGGTGATTAGTGAGGACAGGTAGTGGGGCGCTGAGTTAGTGAGGGTTTTGTAGGTAAGGATAAGGATTTTGAACTTAATTCTGCAGTGGATGGGGAGCCAGTGAAGGACTCGCAGAGGGGAGCGGCAGAGACAGAGCGGCGGGTGAGGTGAATTAGCCTGGCGGAGGCGTTCAGGATGGATTGTAGGGGGGAGAGGCGGGACAGAGGGAGGCCAGATAAGAGATTATTGCAATAGTCGAGTCGGGAGATTACCAGGCGTGTATGAGTTGTTTTGTGGTGACAGCGGTAAGAAATGGCCGAATTCTGGAAATATTACGCAGTTGGTATCGGCAGGAGGAGGAAAGAGACTTGATGTGGGGGATGAAGGAAAGAGCAGAGTCCAGTGTAACTCCAAGACAGCGAACTTGGTTTGATGGGGAGATGGTGATACCCTCCACCGTGATAGAGAAGTCAGGAGGTGGGGAGGCATTAGAGGGAGGAATAAGTAGGAGCTCAGTCTTTGACATGTTGATCTTTAGGTGGTGGGAGGCCATCCAGGAGGAGATGCCAGATAAACAGTCACTGACTTTTGAAAGGACAGGGGGAGAGAGATCAGGGGTAGAGAGGTAGATCTGAGTGTCATCAGCGTAGAGGTGGTAATTAAAGCCAAAGCTGTTGATGATTTTGCCCAGGGAGGAGGTGTAGATGGAAAAGAGCAGAGGACCAAGGACAGAGCCTTGAGGTACACCAACAGATAGAGGCAATGAAGAGGAGGAGTTACCAGCAAAGGACACACAGAAGGACCTGTTGGATAAATAGGAGTCAACCCAAGCAAGTGCAGTGTCACCGAGACCCAGAGAGTTGAGGGTCTGTAGAAGGAGGGGGTGGTCAACAGTGTCAAAAGCAGCCGAGAGGTCAAGCAGGATGAGAATAGAATAGTGGCCGTGTTTTTTAGCAGTTAGGAGGTCGTTGGTGACTTTGGTGAGGGCAGGATATAATGATATGAATTTTTGGCTAGAATGGATGCGCTACAGTGCTCAACAGTACAACCGATCCAACTGTTATGTCTGTGCTAATGCCCGTCCCCATCTTGGTACTGTCCCCCTGATAATTCCACTTGCTCATGATGCCTGCATTCTAAGCTTGTTTCAGAGCACAATATCCAAAGAAACAAAGTGCCTGGCATTACAACACCGCTTTTCCATAGTCACTGAACCCCCCAAAACCATGCCCCGCATTTCCACCTACCCTGGTAATTACACCTGTTATGTCATGCGTACTTCAAACTGCAAAGATTTCGGAAACTTTCCCTCTAACTACTGTGGCACCTACCGTGATAATGCCACCACATACCTGATCAATCACCGTCAGTCCCTGGCGGATGTGTTCTGGCTCTGTGCAGACATGAAAATTCGCCGGAAGCTCCCACTCACCTGGAAAGGGAAATGCTCCCTTGCCAAGGTCCTCATGCCACTCCATATTATGCCAGATACCCCTACCTCCCCACCTGACCGTCCCCTAAAACCCCTGACACAGCCCACTTCTCTGTCACAGGTGCCCTCTCCCACCCCTTTTTCCACGTCTCCCCAGCTTCACTTTCGCAGTCGAAGAGCTGCTATTTCAGGTACCCTTGACCCCCATATCTATCTCGACCTCGCTGGTGTCCCAAGAGGGGTTCCGACAAATTCTTGGCCAGGGACCCCGTAAAGGCTGGATTTGAATCCCTCCTTCCCCAAACAGGAATCAATGTCAACACTGGCTGGATTTATTATATCTATTACAACCAACAGCGCTTCATTAACTACACCAAAGAGGCTTTCAAAGTCATGGCTGACCAATTAGGCCCCATCGCCCAGATGACGTTCCAGAATAGGATGGCCTTAGACATGCATTTGGCTGAGAAAGGTGGGGTTTGCAAAATGCTGGTCAACGTTGACACCCGCTGTACCTATATATACCTAATAACACTGGCCCGGATGGATGCCTTACTACGGCCATTAACAAGCTCCAGACCCTCGCTGGTGAGGTCCGTTCCAATGCAGGGGTCTCTGACCCTTGGGAGTGTTACTTCTCCTGGATGTCTGGGTGGCAATGCATCCTTGCCCAGATAGGCACTGCAGTTTTGGCCATTCTTATTCTTTGGGCCACCACTGTTTACTGCATACTTCCCGCTGGGAGGCAATTTGCCCTAAAGTGTATTGCCCCACCCGAGCCTGAACTGTACTTTACCTATCTGTCCCGTTATCGCAGCGGAACTTATCAACCTAGGTTGGGGGAGATCATGTTATGATCTAAGAGGGGATTGAAGAAAAGGGTTAACATTTGCTTCTACAGATTGAGCTGTGTCGGCACATAAGAGTTGTCACATACCATGTACTGCGCTTTGTTCCCTGACTAAGCTAATTCTGTCTACATGTTGAAACCGTAACCACAAGGCTACTCAAAGGTTTTGTATCTGTGACATATTTACCTAGCCACTACAAACTGTTTTTTCACCAGTTTTCTACAAGGTGACACTATGAATATGTCCAGCTATTCTGTAATGTTTACATTGCTGTGCATGACTGTGCAAAAGGGTCCAAACCAACCTATATAACCCTCAGTAAAACTTGGGTGGGGCAAAAGAGCCCACTGACTACCTTGCTGTCTGTGTTTAATTTCTTCATCCGTGGGCTATTCTCCGCTGCAGTGTACCTCGTTATTTCCTCTTCTGAAGCTGATAAATACCAGGCTACATCAGGGATCTAGACGTGAAGCGGAGTTACCCCTAACAGTAACCACTAGTAGATTTGCGGTCTGTAAGGTCTCCGGCCCAGTCAGCATCTACATATCCAATTAAGTTTGTATTGGATGTAGCTGGCTGTCACAGCTTCATATGAATTGTTCCTTTTAGATATTGTATCACCCTTTTTACAGCATTCCAGTCACATTGGCAGGGTGTTGACACTTTTCTACAGAGTATACTCAATGCTGCAGCAATGTCTTGTCTTGTCACAGTGGCAATGTATAACAATTTTCCAATTGCTTTGCGGTACTTATCATTGTTAGGTAACAAGTTTTCCATTCCATTGTATTTCTGGTAAGCTGGCTCCATAGGCGTTTTCACTTCTTTTGCATCTTGCATGTGAAACTCTTCCAAAATGTCTGTAATTTTCTGACTTTGGTTAAGAAGATAACTTCCATCCTCTTCTCTCTCGATTTGAATTCCTAGATAGTGAGCGATGTTCCCAAGTTCTTTAATCTCAAAGTTTTGTGTCATTTTTGTAACTATTTGATCATAATCCCCTTCTTGTTCGAAACAAATTATAATGTCATCAACAAAAATTAGAATGTACAGTTGTGTTCAAAATTATTCAACCCCCAATGCTGTAAAGGGTTTTAGGGAATTTAGTGTACATTTGTAATTGTATTCAGAATGAAATCCTACAAGGACTTTTTAAAGAACCATATGCAACTAAAATGACATCAATTGGTTTTGTAATACAGTAGTAAATGTTTCTTTTGTGAATTCTTCATTGACACAATTATTCAACCCCTTAAAGACTACCACTCTGAAGAACAGAGGTTCATTCAAGTGTTTTCAATCAGGTATTGAAAACACCTGTGGATGTCACGGAGCAGCAATAAAGCATAATAGGCACCAATTAGGCAGCTTTAAAATGACTGTGATACTCAGCTCCTTCTAGACATTTACTGGTGTGGTTACAAACATGGTGAAGTCAAGAGAATGGTCCAGGAAGACAAGAGAAGAGGTGATTAATCTTCACAGGAAGGGCAATGGCTATAAGAAGATTGCAAAGATGTTAAACATACCATGAGAGACCATAGGAAGCATCATTCGCAAATTCAAGGCAAAGGGCACTGTTGAAACGCTACCTGGTCGTGGCAGAAAGAAGATGCTGACTTCGACTGCTGTGCGCTACCTGAAGCGTAGAGTGGAGAAAAGTCCCCGTGTGACTGCTGAGGAACTGAGAAAAGATTTGTCAGATGTGGGTACTGAAGTTTCAGCTCAGACAATACGGCGCACACTGCGTAATGAAGGCCTCCATGCCAGAACTCCCAGGCGCACCCCCTTGCTGTCTCCAAAGAATAAGAAGAGTCGACTGCAGTATGCCAAAAGTCATGTGGAAAAACCACAGAAGTTTTGGGATAGTGTTCTGTGGACTGATGAAACAAAATTAGAACTATTTGGGCCCATGGATCAATGCTATGTTTGGAGGAGGAAGAACAAGGCCTATGAAGAAAAGAACACCTTGCCTACTGTGAAGCATGGCGGGGGGTCAATCATGCTTTGGGGCTGTTTTGCTTCTGCAGGTACAGGGAAGCTTCAGCGTGTGAAAGGTACCATGAATTCTCTTCAGTACCAGGAGATATTGGATGACAATGTGATGCAGTCCGTCACAAACCTGAGACTTGGGAGACGTTGGACCTTTCAACAGGACAATGATCCCAAGCATACCTCCAAGTCCACTAGAGCATGGTTGCAGATTAAAGGCTGGAACATTTTGGAGTGGCCATCGCAGTCACCTGACTTAAATCCGATTGCGAACCTCTGGTGGTACTTAAAGAAAGCAGTTGCAGTGCGCAAGCCTAAGAATGTGACTGAACTGGAGGCTTTTGCCCATGACGAATGGGCGAAGATACCCGTAGATCGCTGCAAGACACTTGTGTCAAGCTATGCTTCACGTTTAAAAGCTGTTATAACTGTAAAAGGATGTTGTACTAAGTACTGAGATTGAATGTCACTTGGGGGTTGAATAAAATTGATAATGATGTGAGCACAGAAAAGACATTTGTGGTTATTTCATTATAAATGTTATGTTATATTTGTCTGACCTACACGTGCCTCTTTGATTTAATTGTAAGCAAGATGACTGAATGATCAAAATCAATGTCAAACTGGCCAAAACACTCAATTTCAGTGGGGGTTGAATAATTTTGAACACAACTGTATATCCATTTGTTTTGTAGATTCTTTGAATATAGGCATGGATCAGCTTTACTTCTTGAAAATCCTTCTAATGTTAGTACTTCGTTCACTTTTTCATTCCACATTCTTGCAGCTTGTTTGAGACCATAGATGCTCTTTTGCAGTTTACACACAAGGTTCTGTCCTGTATTAAACCCTGGTGGCTGTTCCATGTAGAGTTCTTCTTTGATATCTCCATATAGGAAAGCTGTTTTGACGTCCAGGTGCTTCACTTGCATTCTTTTTTCAGCTGCGATGCTGAGGAATGTTCTAATGGTTGTGTGCTTTACCACTGGAGCAAAAGTTTCATCATAATCTTCTCCATATTGCTGGGAATATCCCTTGGCAACTAATCTTGCTTTGTATCTGTGAATATTTCCTTCTGCATCATATTTGACTTTAAAAATCCATTTGCTTCCAATAGTTTTGTGACCGGGAGGGAGCTCAGTCAGAGTCCAAGTTTCATTTTTCTGAAGTGATTCTATTTCTTCTTCAGCCGCCTTTCTCCACTGATTGGCTTCCCTGTTTGGCAGTTTTTCTATCGGGGTTATTCAAAGAGATCTGAATTGCTTGAGAAAGGTAACCGAACGCTGAAAATCAGCGTTCGGTTACCTTTCCTGGCCACTCGGCTATCCAGAGAGCAGGCAATTCGCCAAATCCTAGCGAATTGCCTAAACATACGGTGCCTGTTCGAGGGCAGTGAATCCCCATGAAAAGCACTGCTTTGGCTATTCAGGGAACACAAACCAGGAGTGAAAGGTTCCCGAAATGCCCTGCCATTCGGTGGTTTCATGCGGCAAGTTTATTCAGGAGAATCCCATAGGCTTCAATGTTAACAATATTCCCGTTTTAATTCAATATCTAATAAACCGTTCATTATAAAATTGTGCAGTAAAGAGTCTCTTTATTTATAGATTTTTTAGGATATTTTAATAATTTTTCAGAAATTTTTTTTTTTTTTAAAAGTCCGATTTGTTTTTGATTTTTTTTTTAAGTTTACTTATTTTTTCTGTAACAGCCCTTTTTATTATCATTCCCTGGATCTCATATGCAAATTTCAGACATTTTCGCTCAGTAGTTTCTTTGCAAACAGCGTTTCACTTTTCAAACATTCACACAAACTGTTTTGCTAATTTATTCACTGCCTCTTCTGCGGTCTCAGCTGCTTCGCTGCGTGTGATCGGCTCCTGCTCGGGTTTTTCGACGGGTTAATCCAGATGTTTTTGAGGGTTTTCGGCGTGCATTCGATGGGTTTTGCGGTTAATTTTCGTCGGGTTTGCGGCAGCTTTTCCCTGCAATTCGGGAGCCCTGTGCTGCTTGCTGAATACACAGCAGGGTCACCGAAATGGGATCTGCAAAAGGTACCGAATTGAAGAGAACGAAAAGTCACCGAACGTGCGGTGACTTTTCGAATCTCTTTGAATTACCCTGTATGTCTCTCAAGATGCTGGTTCAAGTGTCTCATGTGTCTTAGCAGTGTATGACAGCTTGAGCGGTGGGATCCCTTTTGTTATCCGAGTAGATCTTCTGATTTCTGGTTGTTCAGTAGGTTCCATTGGATTGTGAACAGTTATGTCATCAATTGTGAGTTCCACCTCTTGGTCTGACTCCTGCACAACTTCACTTTGGTCAGCATCTCTTGCTGTTTCAGTTGGCAAATTTTCTTCATGTGTTTCGAGAGTCATTTTGTCTGATGTTTGGCTTTCATCAAAATAAACACTGCGGCTTACTGTGACCTTGTTGGTCTTTGGATGAAGGATTCTATATCCCTTACTTTGTTCACTGTAACCTACTAGAATTTCTTCTATGGCTGTGTTCTCCAACTTGGATCGTTTTTCACTTGGAATGTAAGTGTATGCTTTGGAGCCGAACACTTGAATATGTCCTATACTAGGTTTTGATCTGTTCCACATTTCATATGGGGTACTTTCAGTTGCTTTAGATGGTAGTCTGTTCTGTATGTATGTTGCAGTCATTATTGCATCTCCCCAGCACTTGTTGTGTAGGTTGGCATCTGAAAGCATGCATCTGATCATTTCTATATGAGTGCGATTTTTTCTTTCCACGACACCATTTTGTTCAGGAGTGTACAGTACAGTTGTTTGGTGTATGATACCGTGTTTCTTAAGGTATGATTCCACTTCCTTACCCATATATTCCCCTCCATTGTCGGTGCGTATTATTCCGGGTTTCCTTTGAAATTTGTTGCTAGTCATCACTACAAATTCTTGGAGTTTATCAGTTGTCTCACTTTTGTGTTTCATCAGATATGTCATTGTGTACCTGGAATAGTCATCAATGAAGGTTATTATATATTTGTTGCCGCTGGGTGTGGGGGTTTTCATTGGTCCACACACGTCACTGTGTATAAGTTCCATGGGTTTAGTGGTTTTTCTTTGACTGGCTTGTGGAAGTGATGTCCGTGTGGCCTTTGCCAGAGGCGGCTCTAGACTTGCTGAGGCCTTAGGCGAAGGCAAGATATGAGGCCCCTATTAAACACAGGACCATAGCCGAGGTAATGACATATACAATACAATGGCCTAGCAGGGCCATTTATGTCAATAATAAATGTTATTTAAAACAAAAGCAAAGAATCTTATATACAGGGAGAAATTTCTAACATTGATTATAATTTACAGACTCATTGTTTATTGCAACTCTGTCATACACAGAGGAAAACCCTGATCATATGTAGGACTTCAAAAATGAGGATCATTATACAAAGACGGGCAAAGTAGTTTGGGCCCAAAATAGGGATTACACCCACACTAACAGTAAATTATATTTTACAAGATTGCATTTCAAACACAACTATACAGTTCTAAAGAAACACTTATAGAGACCATGGGCCCTATTATCTCCTTAACGCTAGTGCTCACATAAATGAGCGTTAGCGCTAGGTTAAAACAGGTGATAGCGTTACGCTCGTATCAAATCCCAATGCGTTAACAGGTTAAAAAATCCATTGGCGCATCGGTATTAGCGCTTTTTAGCACCAGCTTACTGTACTTTGCACTCCCTATAATAAACATGGAGAGCGCAAAGTGTAAGCAGAGAATAACCAGCGTTAGGATCACACATAGCTAGATCACAAAACTATTTACTCACCCCTGCAGCTAACTGACAAGTTGGCACCAGCTCTAAGCTGGGGCTAATTGATTGCGCTGCTGCAGAATCAGTTATCACCAGCTGAACCCCCCCCCCCAAAAATTAATCCGATACTCACCTCTTATCCCACGGCGAGAACGGCGGCTCCATCCGCAACTTCTGGCCACTGGGACCAGAGTGAGAATTGGGACAAATAGTCCCCAGTCTCCCTCCACGATCTCTCCGTGGCCATGCACGATCTCGTGAGAGCGAGATCACATGGCCTGGATCATCTCACCCTGGAGCGCCCCAGCAGGCTCTAGGTCTTTAAGGCCTGGCAGCCTATAAAGGCCTCGAGCTGCTGGGGAGCTCCAGGGTGAGTTGATCCGGTAAATGCAGATTCGGTCAAGTTAGATAGGGCCTGTCAACAACAGGGTACATTGGCGTTTGTGACCAGTTTAAGCAAACTAGGGATGTGCGTTTCGGGTTTTGGAATTTCGGAATTTTCACGACATTTCCCGATTCGTGTTTTCGGATGCGGCCGATTTTCCGAAAATTTTTAGATCCGAAAATGGCAGATCCGAAAAGTTTTCCGAGCCGAAACTAAATATTTTCGGAATTTTCAAATGTACTTGAAATGTGTCAAATCGAAATTTATTGCTTTGAAACGGGGAGAACAGACGTTCCGAAAAAACGAAAATACGAAAAGTCGATACAAAAAACGAGGTAAGTGACACGAAAATACGAAAAATGGTCGATATTCCGAAACCATTTACAATTCCGAAAAACGAAAATTTCCGAAAATACGGAAAGTCGATACAAAAAACGAGCTAAGTGACACGAAAATACGAAAAATGGTCGAAATTCCGAAAAAAAAATGTACACGAAAAACGAGTCGAGCCGAACCGAATCGAAACAGAAATCGGTCGAAACGAGCCGAATCGAAAAGTTTAAAAATCCGAAAAATCGAATCGAACCGAAAAAAAAATCGGTGCACAAGCCTAAAGCAAACTATGATCATATTTTGTGAACTGAATCCCCATCATTTATTCCCTCAGTCAGGTTTTTTGAACATTTTTAAAACTGTGCTTTTTTTGCCACAGAAAATGACGGAAGAAGGTGGTCATTGATATGGAGTGTTCTTTCCTGGTGTTAGATAGATATATATATATATATATATCTTTTTTTATCAACAGCAGATGGGGAACTAGGAACTGAGCGCCGTGAGGATTGAAAGTGTGAGATATATACAGTATATATATTCCACCACACTTACAGGAACCATACAAAACTATTTCAGGACAACAAAGGGGATGGTTAAAAACATTTTTGCTGCTCAGATCCCTGGCCTTGCAGGGGTTAAAGACCACAGGGGATGAAAATTGTCCTTTCCAGCATGGGTTGCAATATGGCAGGAATGTCTGCTACTGGACACAGGAGACCCCTCACACATAACAGCTTACACTGGAGGGAGGCTGTGTGTAACCAGGGGGAGGGGGGTCTCTGCAGGGGGGGGTGCCGAAATATGAGAGATTACAGTGCAGAGAGCAGACAGTTTCTCACCTGGCAGCCAGGTGGACTGGAATCTCTGCTCCTCACTCAGCATCACGTGGGCAAGGGGACAGGATGCCAAGTTCCCGCTGCTCTGTAACAGCCTGCAGCTTCTGGCGCTCATCAGCAGCTGAGAACCACCACTCACTGGGGGCTGTGTGTGCACTGCTAATCTGACAGTGCAGGAGCAGGGCCCCAGGAAAACGCTGCCTGGAGGGACTGGGAGGAGCAACTCTGGCGACATCAGCTCCTTTCACTGCCTGGAGCTGCTGACTTGAGCTTGACCAGTGAGTCTGAGGTCACTGTGTGTCAGTAGTTTATCAAGATTGGACCTCGATATGCAGGTTTACATCAGGCGTGTTGCAGATGGTGGTATAGATAGGCTCGTAGACAATATTCAATCCAAGGGTCGTTGTAGATAACGAAGGGTGATTTATTCGTAAGGTAGGCGGTAAGGTCAAAACCAGGAAAGACAGGTTCAGTATGGTAGTGTCTCTGGGAGATTCAGACAACAACTGGACAATGAAGCATAGGTGGTTCAGGTTTATATAGGGGAGTTCTGCCCACTCCTACTCCACCCCCAAGAGAGGGGCGTGACGTCAGAGTCAGGGAAACCCCAGTCATTGAACCTGCAGGTCTGATCCCTTGGCCAGGCCCCCTGGCTGTTGTCATCGTTTCCCTGTCCAACCTCCTTGGGGGGAACTCCCCAAACAGAGGCGGAGCAGGGTCTGACTGCCAAGCCGGGAGTGCCACGTGGGATCCTTCCCCGCGTCGAGACACGGGTCTGACTCCTCGTCTGCACCGCCTCTCCAAAGCCAGGAGGCTGGAGCTGGACGGCGACAGCCTCCGGAGGTGAGCCTGCGCCAAACACCCTCTCGTTGCTGGCCGAGGATCGGGTGCGGGGACGCCGCGGCCGAGCGCCGGCGCCCCTCCCCCAGAACCGCTGCAGAGAAGTGTGCCGGAGCGTGGTCCCAGAGCGGACGGTAGCTGCGGTGAGTCCTGACATAATCCCCCCCCCAAACGACCACTCCGGGGGCGTCCAGGTGCGGGCTTGGTAGGATGGAGGAGATGGAAGCGACGGACCAATCAGACAGCACTGACGCCAGAAGCAGGCTCCCAAGATCTCTCCTCAGGACCGTAACCTTTCCATTGGATGAGGTACTGCAAGGAACGTCCATGCCAACGAGAATCAATTATAGCTTGAACTTCATATTCAGGATCTGAAACGGCAGAAACGGGTGGTGGAGGTGTCGTCTTCCGGAAGAGATCAGGAGTCCATGGTTTTACGAGAGAGATGTGGAACGTGGGATGGATTCTAAATTTTGGAGGTAGTCGGAGACGAACCGCTGAGGCGTTTACCACTTTATCGATTACATATGGTCCTATGAACTTCGGTCCCAACTTTTTTGATGGACATAGTAGACGTATATTACGTGAAGAGAGCCATACCTTTTGACCTACTTGGTAGGAAGGGGCTATCCTTCTCTTTTTGTCTGCCTGATTCTTATGGCATTGTTTTGCATGTAACAGGTTTTTTTTTGAGCAGATCTAAGTGGTAGCGGTGATGTCGTAGTAACGCATTGACGTCGGGAACATGAGTCTGACGGAAGGAACCCGGTAGGAGAACGGGGTGATATCCATAAGCAGCGTAGAAAGGTGATGTCTTGATAGACGAGTGGAAACCACTGTTATAGGCGAATTCGGCCGTAGTCAGCAGATTCATCCAGTTATCTTGTGATTGCATAGAGTAGCATCTTAAGTATTGCTCAAGAGTCTGGTTGGTACGCTCAGTTTGGCCGTTGGTTTGTGGGTGAAAGGCTGATGATAGACGGCTGGAGATGTGAAGTGATTTGCAGAGGGCTTTCCAGAATCTCGAAGTGAATTGGGAACCCCGGTCGGAGATGATGGATGTGGGGGTGCCGTGTAAACGGAAGATGTGGTTGTGGAACATGGTAGCTGTTTGTACTGCAGTGGGGAGTCCCTTACAACCCACGAAGTGTGCCATCTTGGTAAAGTGATCTACCACTACCATGATGGTGGTATGTCTTTTTGAAGGTGGGAGATCGGTTATGAAGTCCACCGATATTTGGGTCCAAGGACGAGAGGGTGTTGGTATGGGTTGGAGGAGACCCGATGTCCTATCTGTTGAATGTTTCGATCTTGCACAAACGGAACAGGTTGTTACGTATTTCTTAATCTCCTTTTTCATGTGTGGCCATGTGCCATATCTGTGCATAAGATGTTCGGTTTTCTTGATTCCTCCATGACCAGCAGAGGGTGAGTCGTGGTACAGTTCGAGGAGTTCTTTGTGGGAAGGTGTGGGAGTATCGATGGTTGTGGCTGATAGGAAGTGGTCGGAGTGGAGTATGGTATCCGTACACGGTACTTTGGTAGGCGCAGGTGGTAGTCGCGAAAGCGTATCTGCCTTCATGTTTTTTCGTCCAGGGCGGTAGGTTATATGAAAATTGAATCTGGAAAAGAACAAGGCCCATCTGGCTTGGCGTGGGCGGAGTCTTTTGGCTGAGCGAAGATACTCAAGGTTTCGATGGTCTGTGTATATTGTTACCGGGTGGTGAGTACCTTCTAATAGATGTCTCCATTCCTCCAATGCCTTTTTGATGGCTAGTAACTCCTTGTCTCCTACGTCATAATTTTGTTCGGCTGGGTCCATGATCTTGGAGTGGAATGCTGTAGGATGGAGTAGACTCGAGTTCGTATCTCGCTGGGAGAGGATGGCCCCGGTGGCATACTCGGAGGCATCTACCTCCAGGAAGAAGGGTAGAGTGGGGTTAGGGAGAGAGAGGATCGGTGCTGAGGAAAACTTTTTCTTTAATGTTTGGAAGGCATTGTCCGCCTGGTTGGACCAGTAGAATTTAGTTTTGTTACTTGTTAGCATGGTGAGGGGACGTGCCAGTTTGGAAAAATCTCGTATAAAACGACGATAAAAATTGGAAAAACCTAAAAATCTTTGTATTTCCTTTTTTGAGGTGGGTATGGGCCAGGTGGTGATGGCAGTGACCTTTTCGGGGTCCATTGTCACGTGTCCGGTGATAATATAAAACCTAGAAATGAGATGGTTTGGGCGTCGAAGATGCATTTCTCGGTTTTAACGTACAGACGGTGTTTCCTGAGTCGGGATAACACCTCTTTCATATGTGCACGATGGTCAGCGATAGATTTTGAGTAGACAAGGATATCGTCAAGGTATACCACAACATATTGATCGAGCAGATCTCTGAAAACATCGTTGATGAAGTGTTGGAAAGTGGCTGGGGCGTTGCAGAGCCCGTAGGGCATCACGAGATACTCGTAGTGTCCATATCTGCTCCTAAACGCTGTCTTCCACTCATGGCCACTCTGTATTCGGACTAGGTTGTATGCCCCACGGAGATCTAATTTTGTGAATATGGTGGCGCCTTGCAGGCGTTCCATTAATTCTGGAATCAGTGGAAGCGGATAACGTTTTTTTATGGTGATGTCATTTAACTCTCTATAATCCACGCAGGGTCTGAGGCCCCCATCCTTTTTGCCTGACAAAGAAGATACCTGCACCAGCAGGTGAGGTGGATGGACGTATAAATCCTTTGTCGAGATTTTCGCGGATATATTCTTTTAGAACCGTTAATTCTGGTTGTGACAATGGATATAGACGACCATAGGGAATCGTGGCACCTTGAACCAGGTCAATTGGGCAGTCATAGGCCCGATGTGGAGGCAGAGTCTCAACCCCTTGTTTGTCAAAGACGTCTGCATACTCGAGGTAGGGTTTGGGCACCTCTATATTGGTCTTGCGCATGTTCTTATCCAGAACAGAGAGTTTAAGAATCCTATTTGAGATCTGAGCATGCAATGTTTCTTACAGTAAAGAGATTGGAAACGTACTCTACTCGGCTCCCAGTGAATGAGGGGATTATGTAGTCGCAACCAGGGGAGTCCCAGTATGACGGGAAAAACGGGTGAGGCCACCAAGTCGAAGCATATTGGTTCTAGATGTCTATTACCTATTGCCATCTGAACGGATTGTGTTTCGGATGTGACCGTCCCAGAGCGTAATAATGACCCATCAACCATGTGTATGTTTATAGGTGTTTTTTTATTTAGCTTAGGAATATTAATAGTTTGTGCATATTCCATATCCATAAAACACCCACTGGCTCCTGAGTCCACCATGGCTCGGGCGTAGACCGTCTTATTGTTCCACTGTAACGAGATGAGCAGGGATAAGTGAAGAGGAAAACATGGATTACTAGGGTTATGAGATGGTGCGCCCTTACCTCCTCTGTTGTTCCTTTCAGGGCAGGAGGTACGGAGATGGTTGGGGCTTCCGCAAAATAGGCAGAGGTGTAAGGCTCTGCGGCGATCCAATTCCTCGGGAGGGAGTCTGCGACTAGTAGCACCTAGTTGCATGGGTTCCTCTCTTGTTTCTCCACTGTAGTACGGGACTACGGCTGCGGCATCGGATGGAAGTGCCCTAGGTGGGCGTCGTATGGCCCCCATGAGGAGTGGGTTCCTCTCTAGGCGGCGTTCTCTCATACGTCTATCGATTGTCAGGGTCAGTTGCATGAGTGCTTCTAGCGTGTGGGGAAGATCACCTCTTGATAGCTTGTCCTTTACTTGCTCTGATAATCCTAGACGGTATTGGCTGATTAATGCAGCCTCGTTCCATTCAGTATCAAGCGCATGTGTTTTAAATTCAGAGATATACTCTTCTACGGGTCTACGCCCTTGTTTGGTTGCACGTAGCGTACGTTCGGCGGTATCCTTACGTAGTGGATCGTCATACAGAGTATCCAGCTCGGTAATGAAAGACGCCCAGGTGTCCAGGATAGGGCTATTGGATAGGATTAGATGGTGGGCCCATGTTTGGGGTTCCCCAGAAAGAAAGGAAATGATGGTTTGTATCTTGATGTTCTCGGAATGATAGGTTCGTGGCTTCAGGGTAAACATGATTTGACAGGCAGTACGGAATGTAATATATTTGCTGCGGTCACCTGTGAACCTTTCGGGCAGAGGTACGGGGGGTTCTGGAGCTTGTGGATCCTGTGCCCGTACGAGTTCCATAGACGCCTGGTAAGGTGGGGGGACACCCTGGAGCTCCCTCATATTGGCACGAAGTTGATCTTGGCCGGTTTGGAGGCCCTGGACGGTTTGGGTTAGTACCCCTATTTGATGGGCCAAAGCGTTGAGGGTGTCAGATAACCCTGCGAGGTCCATGTTGGTCCAGTTGTATTGTCAGTAGTTTATCAAGATTGGACCTCGATATGCAGGTTTACATCAGGCGTGTTGCAGATGGTGGTATAGATAGGCTCGTAGACAATATTCAATCCAAGGGTCGTTGTAGATAACGAAGGGTGATTTATTCGTAAGGTAGGCGGTAAGGTCAAAACCAGGAAAGACAGGTTCAGTATGGTAGTGTCTCTGGGAGATTCAGACAACAACTGGACAATGAAGCATAGGTGGTTCAGGTTTATATAGGGGAGTTCTGCCCACTCCTACTCCACCCCCAAGAGAGGGGCGTGACGTCAGAGTCAGGGAAACCCCAGTCATTGAACCTGCAGGTCTGATCCCTTGGCCAGGCCCCCTGGCTGTTGTCATCGTTTCCCTGTCCAACCTCCTTGGGGGGAACTCCCCAAACAGAGGCGGAGCAGGGTCTGACTGCCAAGCCGGGAGTGCCACGTGGGATCCTTCCCCGCGTCGAGACACGGGTCTGACTCCTCGTCTGCACCGCCTCTCCAAAGCCAGGAGGCTGGAGCTGGACGGCGACAGCTGCCGGAGGTGAGCCTGCGCCAAACACCCTCTCGTTGCTGGCCGAGGATTGGGTGCGGGGACGCCGCGGCCGAGCGCCGGCGCCCCTCCCCCAGAACCGCTGCAGAGAAGTGTGCCGGAGCGCGGTGTCACCCCCCTGCGTGGTCCCAGAGCGGACGGTATCTGCGGTGAGTCCTGACACTGTGGCAGGAAAGCAACCTTGTGAGGCCCCGGGGGGGGGCTTAGGTGGCCGCCTTAACTGCCTAATTGGAGAGCCACCTATGGCCTTTGCTTTGGTACAACATGTGCAAGTTTTTGACAAGGTAACATTGTCTTCTGATAAACCTCTCTTAGAAAGTTCCTTTATGGCTTCTGGGTTTCGATGCCCCATTCGTCTGTGCCAGAGATGGATGCACTTGTTATGTGGATCATGAGTGACTGTGTAGCGCTGTTTAAAACTCTGTTGCTGTATTGCTCAGTTTTGGCCACCAGAGGGAGACAAGCGCAATGTAAACATACTGGACACAATGGGACTACGTTTTCCAGCATGCTTTGGGGCAGAGACAGGAAGTGGGTGGGGAAGGAGGAAAGGACATCCGCAGCCTCATGGAAGGAGAGCCAGTGTGAGCCGAGCAGTAAACAGAGTGAGACGCACGTGAGACTGTGAGCGATTGTTACCAGGCCGGAGAGCAGGCGCTGTCTTGCCGACGCTGGGGATCGCTACAGTGACTTGCTAGAGACCTAGTAATCCACCGCTGAGAGGTTTTGCACAGACACAGAGTATCAGATTGGACCCCGAGTAAGGAGACCGCGATGATCCACTGGGAGTGCAGGCGGTAGGCCGTAGACCTTGTTGTAAAGACGGACAAGCAGGAGAAGCGGATCTGGGGGCACAGAGTCCCAGTAAAATCCAGCAGGGAGACGTCCTTGATCGGGCAGCGGAACAGATTGTCTGGCAGATGGGTGAGAGGCCTTCCAGGCCACAGTCAAACTTTAACGAAGCACGCTGCAGTATTGCTTAAATCTACAAGGCCCCAACGTGACTAGTCGAAGATTTACTAAATCCTTTCACTGGCCAGTTGAAATATAGTACCCGGGTACCTGAGCTCACACACACCTTTTTTGGGACATAACCTGCATGGGACTTACACTCCAGAAACAAAGGGGTTAAACTTTTATTTTACTGCTGCGCGTTTCTCGCATTACAAAATCCTGTTTTCTATACACCGTGCTTACATTATATATGCCGCTTTATTGAGACCAGTAAAGTATATCATTTATAAAATCCACAACAGTGCTGGTGTATATTTATTCCCTAGTGCGGAGAGACTAACCCGAGGTTAAATTCAGCGGCTCCTCCGGGAGTGAGCGCTACAACTGTTTTGACTTGAACACTTTCTGTGACGAGTTTGTATAGATGTTCATTCAACCTTTCCTTTGCTAGGATTTCTTTTCTATTTCGAATTGTGCATTCATTACCTTGGAATTGTACTGTGAGTCCATTGTTAGCAAGGGTTTTCACTGATAGGAGGCTTCCTTCTAGACTTGGCACATACAAAACATTCTTTACAAGGATGCTTCGCTTACCCCCTGATGGTGTGATGCAGTTCAGAAACCCTTGACCATTACCTTCTGATGTAATACTTCTCCCATTTGCTAGGAAAACTATCAGGGTTATTCAGAGAGCGTGAAAAGCAGGAGAATGACTGGAGAATGAAAAATTCTAGGTCAAAATAGCCGATTTGTAAAGGGAGATGAAAAGGAGAATTTTTCTGGTTTGACTATTTTGACCTAGAATTTTTCATTCTCCAGTCATTCTCCTGCTTTTCACGCTCTCTGAATAACCCTGTTTGTCTTTTGCATTAAAATCAATTTCTGTGAAGAAGGTCTCATCACTGGTCATGAGACTTGTTGCTCCTGAGTCAATGTACCATCCATGTGGGGTAGTATACTGAGTCACTTTAAAGGTTGCACTCCATGATGTATCTGTGGGTTCCTGTGTGGCTGCTTTAGCTCTTTCTCTGTGAATGGCTCTCTCCTTCGCTGCTCTGCTTTCCAGATGTAGCAATTTTGTTTGAAATGACCAATCTTTTTGCACAGAAAAAACACTCTGGTTTCTCTGTTTTGTTTTGTGTTTTCATTCACCTTTAGAGCTACTTCTGTTTTGTCATTCTCTTCACCACGTATATTTTCCTTCTTTCTGTTGTATTCATCAATTAATTTGCCCTTAGCATATTCCAGTGTTAGTTCTTCCTCTGGTCTGGTTTCCAGAGCTTTGATAAGGGCACTATACGATTCTGGAAGGCTGCATAGTAGTAATGCCACTACATGATTGTCTTTTATTTCTTCCCCAATTGCACGTAATTGCTCCACAATTTCCAGCATAGCAATCACATGTTCACACATTTCCTAGCTTTTTTCCAGCCTCATCTTATACAGTTTACGCAGTACAATATAAATTTGAACGCTCTCGCAGGTTCTGTAGTGCAATCCACACAGTGGCGTCACTAGGGTTGGTGTCACCCGGTGCGGTAACTTATGGTGTCACCCCCCCCCCCGAGTTTTACAGATTTTTTTTAACTACTCTTACTCCTAAATCAGTACTCCCATATAACACTGAATGCTCATACACACAGCGCACATTACTGTGAGGTTTATTGCTGTGGAGCTCTCTCATATGCTCACACAAATTTTTGCCAACTGCCAGCAAGTACGTTGCCTGTTCGAAGGCAGTGAAAGCACACATGGATATATATTGCCCCGGCAGCTCTGGATATATTGCCCCCAGCAGCTCTGGATATATATTGCCCCCAGCAGCTCACCCATGGATATATATTGCCCCCAGCTCACATATGGATATATTGCCCCAGTTCACAGTTATATATTGCCCCCAGCAGCTCACCCATGGATATATATTGCCCCCAGCTCACATATGGATATATTGCGCCTCAGCTCACATATGGATATATTGCACCTCAGCTCATACATGGATATATTGCCCCAGACCAGCTCACACATGGATATTGCCCCAGCTCTCATGGATACTGCCCCCAGCACACATGGATATTGCCCCAGCTCCTCTCATGGATATTGCCCCAGCTCCTCTCATGGATATTGCCCCAGCTCCTCTCATGGATATTGCCCCAGCTCCTCTCATGGATATACTGCCCCAGCTCCTCTCATGGATATACTGCCCCAGCTCCTCTCATGGATATACTGCCCCAGCTCCTCTCATGGATATACTGCCCCAGCTGCTCGCATGCATATACTGCCCCAGCTGCTCTTATTGATTTTGCCCCAGCTCATGGATATGCCCCAGCTCATGGATATGCCCCAGCTCATGGATACTGCCCCAGCTCATGGATATACTGCCCCAGCTCCTGGATATACTGCCCCAGCTCAAGGATATACTGCCCCAACTGCTCTCATGCATATACTGCCCCAGCTGCTCTCATTGATAATGCCCCAGCTCATGGATATGCCCCAGCTCATGGATATGCCCCAGCTCATGGATACTGCCCCAGCTCATGGATATACTGCCCCAGCTCCTGGATATACTGCCCCAGCTCAAGGATATACTGCCCCAACTGCTCTCATGCATATACTGCCCCAGCTGCTCTCATTGATAATGCCCCAGCTGCTCTCATGGATATGCCCCAGCTCATGGATATGCCCCAGCTCATGGATATACTGCCCCAGCTCATGGATATACTGCCCCAGCACATGGATATACTGCCCCAGCACATGGATATACTGCCCCAGCTCATGGATACTGCCCCAGCTCATGGATATACTGCCCCAGCAGCTCATGGATATACTGCCCCAGCAGCTCATGGATATACTGCCACAGCAGCTCATGGATATACTGCCCCAGCAGCTCATGGATATACTGCCCCAGCAGCTCATGGATATACTGCCCCAGCTCATGGATATGCCCCAGCTCATGGATAATGCCCCAGCACATGGATACTGCCCCAGCTCATGGATATACTGCCCCAGCTCATGGATATACTGCCCCAGCAGCTCATGGATATACCCCAGCTCCTCATGGATATGCCCCAGCTCCTCATGGATATTGCCCCAGCTCCTCATGGATATTGCCCCAGCTCCTCATGGATATTGCCCCAGCTCATGGATATAATGCCCCAGCTCATGGATATAATGCCCCAGCTCATGGATACAGCCCCAGCTCATGGATACTGCCCCAGCTCATGGATATGCCCCTGCAGATGGATACTGCCCCAGCAAATGGATATTGCCCCAGCTCCTCATGGATATTGCCCCAGCTCATGGATATAATGCCCCAGCTCATGGATACAGCCCCAGCTCATGGATACTGCCCCAGCTCATGGATATGCCCCAGCAGATGGATACTGCCC
The DNA here is from genome assembly GCA_009667805.1 of Leptobrachium leishanense. Lineage (NCBI taxonomy): Eukaryota > Metazoa > Chordata > Amphibia > Anura > Megophryidae > Leptobrachium > Leptobrachium leishanense. Next base: position 18,398,003 of record CM019075.1, read on the forward strand.
CAGCAAATGGATATGCCCCAGCACCTCATGGATAATGGCCCCAGCACCTCATGGATAATGGCCCCAGCTCACCTCCGCCGCGTGTTCGCTCCCTCTGAGCGTCCGGCGGCGCGCAGCTTGGGCGCTCGCCTGGGGGAGCCACGTGACCAGCCGCGATTGGCTGGTGACGTGTTTCCCCCAGGCGAACGCCGAAGCTGCATGCTACGGACGCTCGCAGGGAGCGAATACGCGGCGGAGGGTGAGACACCCGCCCTTAGGGTGACGGTGTCACCCTAAAGGCGGGTGTCACCTGGTGCAAATTTCACATCTGAACCACTTGCCATTTTTCAGTATCTTGGATGCAGCTCTTGTTTACTAACACAGCAGGTATTTGGATCATAGATGTAGCACTTACTGATTTGTAGTTTCCTTTACAGTGTCTGGGCCCATAACCTGTTGGTTATGTATGAAAGAGGCACTGGAATCTTGTGAACTTGCAGTAGAAACTTTACTTAGTGCATAAAAACAATAAACAACTATAACAGACTAGTGACTGATAACTGCAGCAGGCATTACACAGGGAGAAATCAAGGAAGTGAGAGAGAGAAACAAAAGACTTCCTGTGAATATACCAACAAGTGCAGAACCCATAGTACCCTTTAACAACAGCACCACCTGCAGGTTAAATGTTATAGTACATGCTTTTGTATTTCCAACATGACTCAGCAAGGGTTAACAGGCCCCAGAGTAGAAAAACAAAGCAGGCCCAGACAGTACTTATCTTAATGCCAGGAAAGAGGGTCACTCTTATACCAAGGATGACGTACAAGGCAGGGTTACCAAGACTAGCCGGATCAGTATATAATGCAGGGTTCTCAGACAAAGCCGGGTCAATATATAAAGTGGGGTTCTCAGAAAAAAGCAGATTGAAATCAGACATCAATAAATCACCAAAGCGCTGGGGAAGTAAACTCCACGTCAGGGCAAGGAGAAAGTGTAGCAGACTGACTTTTAAATCCGTCAGCTTCGCGTCATCATACAAAGCCCCGCCTCCCAGCCTCCAACGTGACTGCCACCAGCTGGCATATCACTCGACACCCGGCCAGCGAGCAGCGAGGAAGGCGCTGCCGGGCAGCCCCAGGGGCACAGGACGTGACACATTCGGTTTCAGAGAGGACACGATGGATCGGAGCTGTGCATGCCGCCATCGTTCTGCGCAGGCACTACAGAACTTGTGTACATAAAGCTCGCATGTCCCAATGCAGTGCGCTATTTATGTTTCCAATGCTACGCAAGTAGCGGAGGAAGCGCAAATTGTGCAGAAAAGCCTCGGGGGGCTTCTGGATAAGGGAGTCCCTGAGCCGACAAGGAGGAGCTGCACCTGGCGAGGGACAAAAGGAAAGTAAATTTGGGCAAAATAAAAAATAAATAACTGGGCAGAAGCTGTAAATATATTTCAATAAAAATAAGAGCAGAGAGAAGGGTAAAGAAAGAAGGTAAGAGAGAATGGGGGGGCATAAGGAGCCCGGTAATATGCAGAGTGGACTGGATTAAAGAGCTTGATTGTCTGGAGAGCTCAGCAGGCCAGCAACTGCTCGCCAAGATACTTTTATTATACACGTTAACTAACCTTTCTCAGAAAACATAGCACAGTGCCTCACCTGAGAACTTCACGGAATTCCTTCAGCTGGTTGTCTGGCACCTCGGTCCTGATGGATTCTAACCATTCTGGCATAATGCATTCCCAAACCGGCTGGTTAATGACATTATACGGTATAAGGCAGAGGATTCTGTTCAGACCTTCTTTCAACTGAGTCACCGTGCTGCAGCATTTGTCCCAATATCCCCCGACCTGGGGAAAAGAAAGAAAATTACAGATAAATCACAGCTGTGTTCTGTTGATTATATCCATAAACATACCATATGTATTATGTATTATGCTTTCATGTGAGCAATACACTATCAGGGTAATAAAGAGTGCACCTCCCGTTCCCCACACTATGGCGAGTTTGATTCCCCGACCCTGTGGTGAATTCAGCATTCACCACAGGGTCCCTGAAGCGAGGCAAATCGCTCCACCTAACGAATCGAAAAATCACTGAAAAACCGCTGAATCGATCTGAAAAACAGCCGATTGCATCTGACGATCCGACACAAAACTGCCGAAACAATTCGAAAAAAGCTGGTGACTAGTGATGAGCCGAACACCCCCGAGTTCGGTTCGCATTCGAACTCGAACAATTTAAAAAGTTCGAGTTCGAACTCGAACACGAACCAAACTCAATGCAAGTCAATGGGACTCGAAAGTTCGATTTTTAGAGTGCCCGCCAATAGGGCATATATGCAAGATATTTGCCATAAAAGGTGTATGGGGGTCCGGGTAGTGCCCTGGGGGACAGGAAACAAGGACAACAGTGAGTTTTCCATGAAATAAAGGTTAAGAATAAAAACGAAAAATTCCTTCAAATATCGTGCCTAGGAGGTCCCCATAACCTGCCCGTGAAGTGGCGGATTTGTAGGATGTATAGAAACATTTAAAAACAAAAAAATGACATTTCAAATGACGGTAAATGGTTTTCCTTTAATCTATTCATAAACAACTGCTTGGGGCGGCAGCCTGTATGAAAAGAGGAGACATTTTAGGACACGCAGAACAAGTTTAGTGATTTTTTTGGCTAGATTATGGTGAAACTTATGCATGCTTTGGATGAAAGTAACAACAGGTGCTTTAAAATTAGGCCTTTAGTGTCGGCAACACTGCCGTCACACCGTAACCCCTCTGTGGTATTGTGGAAGAGTGCAGGGTTGGACCCTGCGGTCCAATATTAAAATGATCTGAATCTGGTATAGGCATCAGTGGCAGAGCACCCAAATATTAAGCCTTTGGTGGCAGCTAGTGCCTTCACAACGTAACCCCTCTGAGGTATTGTGGAAGAGTGCAGGGGTGGAGGTTTTGTGAATGCAGAAGAGATCCCCGATCTATTCCGTTACATCAGCATTAGGGGATTGATAGCTGCTGATCCAGGACTGATTAATTTTTATAAATGTCAGCCGGTCTACAGAGTCGGTGGACAGACGCACTCTTTTGTCTGTGGCAAAACCTCCAGCGGCACTGAACGTCCTTTCAGAAAGCACGCTGGATGAAGGGCAACCTAGTAGCTGCATAGCATATTGGCTAAGTTCTGGCCAGTGATCCAATCTCAACACCCAGTAAACCAGTGGATCATCTGCTGTAGAGGTATCCAGGTCTGCCCTTGCCCCTAGGTAGTCCTGCACCATACGGTGAAGACGCTGGCAATGGGTGCCTACATTTGACGTCCCTGGGCGTCGCGGACTAAAAAAATTTAAAAAGGCATCAGTCAAGTGGCCCCGGCCTTCACCGCTCTTCCTCTGATCATCCGCAGCCTCAGAAGCACCTGTGTCATCACTTGGTAACCAACCAGTGCCTGGAAAAGTGTTACACAAGTGTCGCTTTAGTGCGTCCTCAAGTTGTTTCATCATGTGCTCCCTCTGTGCAGGCAGGATGAGCTCTGCTACTTTACCCTTGTATCGTGATCAAGAAGGCTTGCCAACAATGATCCCTATATTTGATAGCACGAATCCTGGGGTCCTTTAGCAGGATTTGCAGGATAAGGGAGCCCATGCAGTGTAGGTTGGAGGTGGCATTAGCTTCCGAGTCTTCCTGGTCAATGAGGATGACCCCATCGTGCCGTCCTCCTCCCAGCCACGTACTAGTCCTTGGGTTTCTGGGCACACAAAACACTCCCTTGAGGAATCCCCACCTTCAATGCCCCCACTACTTAAATATTCCTCCTCCTCCTCATCCTGTCTGATCTGAGGACCCGCAGGAATACTGTCTGCGTAAAGACTGGGGCCTTGAGAGCTAGGGAAGGCCTCCTCTTCCACATGCTGCTCTGCCTCTAGTGCCACATCTATAATTCCCCGCAGAGTGTGCTCCAGCAGAAACACTAAAGGAATTGTGTCACTGATGCATGCACTGTCCCTGTTTACCATCCTCATTGCCTCCTCAATTGGTGACAGTACAGTGCATGCATCCTTGATCATCAGCCACTGTGGGGGGGAAACCAAGTTGACCTGAACCTGTCCTTGTGCCATACTCACACCGGTACTCGTTGATGGCCCTCTGCTGCTTGTGCAGACGCCGCAGCATTGCCAATGTCGAGTTCCACCTGGTGGGCATGTCACAGATCAGACGATTTGTGGGAAGGTGGAATTCTCTTTGAATTTCTCCCAGGCTTGCTGGGAATGATCATCTGAAGTGGCTGCAAACTTTTCTGGCCTGGCTGAGAAGCTGTGCCAGCCCTGGGTACCTGGTTAGGAAATGCTGTACCATCAGATTTAGGATGTGTGCTAGGCATGGTACATGCATCAACTTACCCTGGCATAGGGCGGAGAGAAGGTTGCTGCCATTATCACAGACGACCATTCCCAGCTCAAGCTGGCGTGGTGTTAACCATCTCTGCACCTGCCCCTGCAGAGCTGACAGAATTTCTGGCCTGGTGTGGCTCCTGTCCCCTAAACAAACCAGCTCAAGCACAGTATGGCATCTTTTTGTTTGAGCTATTGCGTAGCCCCTGCCACGTGTCGGTTTAACTGCCACTTCGCCAGAGACAGAGAAGGAGGAGGAGGAAGAGGTGGTGGAGCAGACAGACCTCATACAAGCAGCTTTCTGGAGGCGTGGTGGATGAACAAGCTCCAGCACAGAGCCCCATCCTGGATCCCTCCCAGCTGCAAGAGTTACCCAGTGTGCCGTGAAGGAAATGTAACGGCCCTGGCCATGCTTGCTGGACCACATGTCTAAAGTCATGTGCACCTTGCTGCTGACTGCCTTTCCCAATGACTCCATAACATTGTCTTCCATGTGCTGGTATAGTGCTAGAATGGCCTTCCATGAAAAGAAATGGCGTTTTGGAACCTGCCACTGTGGTACAGCACATTCAGCAAATTCATGGAAGGAAGCAGAGTCCACGAGCTGGAAAGGCAGCAGCTGCAATGTGAGTAATTTTGTTAATTGGCATTTAGACGCTGTGCTTGGGGATGGTTGGGACTATATTTTTTCTTACGCTGCAGCAGCTGGGGCAACGAAATCTGACTGCGTAAATCGTCAGCTGATGGGATGCTGTCACTTTCTGAGGAAGGACCTGGTACACCCATTACTGTAGCATCATCCCTGTCAGTGGAGGTTGTAGGCAATGACATGGCAGGACATATAGTGGGCGTAGAGACAGATGAGGAGGAGGAGGACCTATGCAAAGTGTTGTATCAACGGGATGCATGGCAGGTGGTCATATGTCGCCTCAAGCACCTGGTACCCAAGCGTGGGATGTCTTTCCCACGCTTGATCCTCATCTGACATAGATTACAAATAGCAACGGTGCGGTCTGCTGCACATTTCTTGAAGAACTCCCAGACAGCAGACTTCCTGTACATGTGCTTTGAGACAACAGCGCTCTGCACCTGAGCAGCTGTGACTTCTGATGCCTTGGACTGGCTACAGTTGGTCATAGAGGACGTTCTGCCTAGTTTTTGTTGTGCCTCCTCCTCCTCCCTTGACTCCTCTGTTCGATCAGGCACCAAGGTGGAGTCAGTGACCTCATCACCCCCTATCTCCTCGTCACTGGAGCCAACTTGGCAGTATGCTGCAGCTGCTGGGGCAACATGAGTGCCAGGTATTTGTGTGTCACTGGCACCCCCTTCCTCTAGGTTGATTATACTCCCTTCCTGAACCTCAGAGTTTGAATCAGAACACTGTAGTTGCTGCGCATCCTCAAGCAGCATGTCACTCTCATTGTAGTCAAACAATTCAGCTGACTCCTCCATGTGTGATAGTGAGGCTACGGCAGGAGTAGCTGTGGACATGGAGGCTGAATTAGAAGTTTTGGCAGCTGAGGTGGACTGTAAACCACTACAAACCTGGCTGGCAGAGGACTCGGAGGATGAGGATGGCCTGGTTATCAAATCCACCAAATCCTCTGTATGTTGCTGCTGCTTAAGACGGCCAGCACCAGTTAGAAAGGACAAGCGTACCCCTGCAGAGGATGCACCACGTCCACGACGACCAGAGGCACAGCCTAACGACACAGAGGCTGCTTGCCCTCTTATCTGTGTCTGGGAGCGTCTGCCTGTCCTTTTTGGTCTTTCTGACATGGTGAGTGATATATAGATTAAAGATATACAGAACTCTGATTTAACTCTGTTATAAAAATTGGAGATATGCAGAACTCTGAGTCAACTGTGTTATCTAGATTAAAGATTTCCAGAACTCTGGTATAACTCAGTGAGACACCCTGATAGCTGGCAGCCAGTGACAAGACACAGACTAAAATTCCCAGAAACCACCTATAAATCAGTGAGACCCCCTGATGGGTGGCAGTGACAAGACACAGGTTATAATTCCCAGATATCTGATACAAGTCTGTGAGACCCCCTGATGGATGGCAGTGACAAGACACAAATTACAATTCCCAGGAACCTCCTATAAATCAGTGAGACCCCCTGATGGGTGGCAGTGACAAGACACAGATTACAATTCCCAGATATCTTGTAGAAGTGAGATCCCCCAATAGCTGCTGGCAGTGAGAACACACAGATTACAACAATTGCCAGATATCTTGTAGAAGTGAGACCCCCCAATAGCTGCTGTCAGTGAGAACACACAGATTACAACAATTCCCAGATATTTTGTAGAAGTGAGATCCCCCCAATAGCTGCTGGCAGTGAGAACACACAGATTACAACATTTCCCAGATATCTTGTAGAAGTGAGACCCCCCCCCCCCACAATAGCTGCTGGTAGTGAGTACACACAGATTACAACAATTCCCAGATATTTTGCAGAAGTGACACCCCCCAATAGCTGCTGGCAGTGAGAACACACAGATTACAACAATTCCCAGATATCTTGTAGAAGTGAGACCCCCTCAATAGCTGCTGGCACTGAGAAGACACACTAACAGAACAATCTCCTCTCAAAAAACACGTGCTGGGGGCTGTGTGAAGCCTTATATAGTGTACTTAGCTCTGTAAGCCCATGATTGGGCAAAATTTGCCCAATCAGGACTCTGAGCCGTGATTGGCATAGTCTTGCACCTGTGGTCAGGTGCAAGGCTGTAGCCAATTACAAGCTTCAGGCCAGTGGAAAAGTGCATTGTGGTGCATTGTGGTGCATTGTGGGCGAACATGCAGCGAACACGCAGAAATGTTCGGAGTTCGCGAACAGCCGAACGGCCGATGTTCAATGCGAACTCCGAACAGATCGAACCGAACAGCTCATCCCTACTGGTTACCCACCAACCAGCCAGCCACCGGAAAAAGCCGCCAAACTGGGTAAGGAAAATAAACCCCCAAAAAAACGCAGCTTTTAAAAGGCGTTTTCCAAAAAACTACTGCATGAAAATGGATATCAATCAGCGATATATTCTGAAAACAACAGTACAAAAAAATATAGGGTGATATCCCACATAGACCAAATAGTGCGCAGAAAAAAATGTCCACTCAAAAAGCGTAGATTAAAGTTCACCCATCATCCTCCAGTAGTGTTTTTTAGCTGGTATCATGCCGATCCGATGGTAGAGGATCTCAAAATAAACAGCATATAAAATGATAGCACCAAACATTAAAAGTATGTACAACAAGTATTTATTAACTTACTCTTAAGAGTAGACAAAACAGCACAGTAATACTGGGAACAAATGGGTAAAACATCCAGCTCAACGTGTTTCTTCCCAAAAGGGACTACCTCAGGAGCAAACAAACGGGAGGTCATTATTACCCTGAGGAAGCCATTCCGGAGGGGAATACCAGCTGAGGAAGCCATTCCGGCAAAACGCGTCCACTGTTTGCCTAGATTCATGTCCAAGAAGGTTTTGGGGATTCCCTTATAAATTCCCTATGCGCATTTGACGGAGCCATTTGGGGCTCAGGGACATGTGAGTTGTAAATTGGCTTGTCACTATATTACAAACTGGTTACAATATTACACTAGGGGTATCCCTGGTATACATCTATTTCCACTGCAGGGGAACCCTATTGGAGTCTACAGGATCCCCTGAGGGGTTAATGGCGACCAGATGAAACAAATACATGACCCATAAAGACATTCACCCCAGAGCCAGGTGTGGGCTCATGAAAATGTGAGTTGGATACTCATAGTTATATCCTCAAGTCTGAAATGATATACTGCGCAATCCTGGTTTCTCTTTTCTCCTGCAGCACTGTAGACATCCCCTCAAAGGAGGCAAATCCTTGAAATATGAACATTATGTTTATGGACATGCAGTGTGTATAATCTCGCTAACCGGTGGACTAGTGTTCACTGGCGCTACAATGTTTTCTCTTCATGTTTTATTGTTTAAGGTTGTTTAGAGGAACCTCCATATACAACGTTTAGCGAGTGGATTGTGCACTAATTTCTGGTGGGCGCTTCACTTTTCTATACCATTATACCCTTTGTTTGCTCCTGAGGTAGTCCCTTTTAGGAAGAAACGCGTTGAGCTGGATGTTTTACCCATTTGTTCCCAGTATTGCTGTACTGTTTTATCTACTCTTAAGAGTAAGTTAATAAATACTTATTGTACATACTATTGATGTTTGGTGCTATCATTTTATATGCTGTTTATTTTAAGATCCTCTACCATCGGATCGGCATGATACCAGCTACAAAACACCACTGGAGGATGATGGGTGAACATTAATCTACGCTGTTGTGAGTGGCCAATTTTTTCTGTGCACTATCACCCTATACGTTTTTGTATTACTGCATGAAAATGGCTTAAAATAAAATATAAGGTCCTATGAAAAAAAGTTTTTTGATATAAAAAATCCCAAGAAATTACTAAATAATGAATAAATAAAGAGACTTTTTACTGCAAATGAAAAGACTAAACGGTTGAACAAATATTTAATAAAAACGGGGGCTCTTTTTACATTAAAACCTAGGGCATTCGCCTGATTAAACCTGTCGCAAGAAAGCATCGAACAGCAGGGCACTTCACTGACATTTCTCTGCTGTTCAGTGTTCCGTGAATAGATTAACCACTGACTCTCTATGGGGAGCTCGCTGCCGTCGACCAGCACCGTATTTTGCTGGCATTTCGTGAATATTTGGCAAAACGCCAAGTTTTTGAATTGCACCGTACGGGGAAATTCCCTGTTCATTGTAATTTTGGGGCCAATTCGATGCTCTTTGAATAACCCTGTGTGTGCCAAATACCATCCAAGCCAGTAAGCTACCAGCTTGACCTGCTATCATAACAAGCAAAAGCATGCAGCTCGGACCTTGTGGCAGGTTCCTGTGAAGCAATGGCTCCAGTACAGCCAGTGCAGGGTCACACTTGGCTCCTTGGAGCCCTATGAACTTCAGGAGCCCAAAAACACAAGTGTCACTCCTGGTATCTCTTTCTTGGTATCACCCAAATATTCCAAATTCTGGTTTTAATACAGCGGCTGGGTCAGTATACAGTCGATAACAGGGAGCCACTAAGGGATATCAGCTCACGCGGATCTTTTCCCTTATTGGCTCGCTGTTACCGGCAGGGCCAGAACAAGGTCCCATTTATTTGATCATAACCCAAAACCATAATTTCAAAAACATGATTTAAAGGGAAGCTTCGCCTGTCACAATGACTCTGGGTTTGTTACATTCTTTGTGATGCCAGAATACTGATCCCATTGTCCACTAGAAATTCTAAGGCTGACGCGCAGCACATGTGAATTATAAGCAAAATTACGTTAAAAACCGGCCAACCTCCCTCATTACATTTGAATAACACCATATCTTTTCAAACGGAATAGACATTAGGCTTTACCCTGGCAAACTCCAAGGGTTTTGGCAGAAGGCACATCACCATAACATCAAAGCGGGCGTCACAGACGGATTTAAGCCACTTGGTCACAAACTGAGGCTTGAGTTTCTCCACCAAGCTTCCGACCTCATCGTCCATCATGTAAGCTGTAGAGTGGAACCACTGGAATATCATGCTGACCAGCCGCGCCAGGCTCTCCGTCGGCGTGTTTTCGCTCGGGGTGCAGAGGCTCACCTGTAAGAAGACCAGACCGATCACAACAGATTTATGTGGCTTCTATCCACGATCACCAGTCCTTATCATCAAGAAAAGGGGATTCTACTTACCAGAAACCAGATGCCGAACTGGCTCAGGAGACGCTGGTCGTGCTTATCGTCGTCTTTGTTGTCGAAGTCAGTGTTGTCCAACGAGTGATGGGAAGAAGAAAGGCCCATCTGGCGCCGTCTGTTCATCTCGTGTTCCCTCTGCTCGGCGTGGAACTCGGCTTCCTTCAACAAACTGGATAAATTTGCAAAAAATAACAATGTTACAGTTGCAGGTCAATTCCGTCCAGGTTTAACACAAACTGCCTATATGTATAGAGTAGAGGAATCTTGAAGGATGCCCTCATGGTCTTCTGAAAAGGTTTAGAAATGGATTTAATGGGAATGTATATTGTATTGGAACCGACGTTTCCACCAGCATGTGGTTTCATCACAGTACCATGATAAAGACCACTTGCTGGTTAAGGACGGGGTCAGACGAGTGTTTATAAGAGTGGAAGGAACGTCCGTGACAGTGGACGTTCCTTCCACTCTGACGCCCGTCTTGTCACCTCGCTGAGTGCAGTTAGTGCGCTCAGCACTGCAAGACTCGATCCTCCTATGGAGGATCCCGTTTTGCGGCCCCGTAGAGCGCGCGTTGTAGCGCTTCGATAGGGAGGTTTTCAGCACGGCTGCAGCACGCCCGCTGCAGGACGCGCAATTCCTGTGCTCGCTACAGCGTGTGGCCCGCCCCATCGAAGCATCACAATGCTGCGACGGATGCAGCCGGGCAGTACGGGCACACATAGTGCGCTCGTCTGACCCAGGCCTAAAACATGGGTCTCTGTACAAGCCTTTTCTATAACCTTTTCACTACTTCTCTACGAAAATTTTGGGTTCGGGTCTATATGAACCACCTTGTAAGAAAAATTATATATATTTTTTGATCATTTTTATTCTGTCATATTACGAGGAAGTCCCTCACCGGCTCCCAGCGTGCGCAGGGTTATTACCTAATGACTGCTTCCACGGTACAGACCAGCTCCTCTGCTGCACACTCCCGCGTGTTTATGGGTGGCGGGGACGTCTGGAAGAGATGCGTCTCAGACGCGGCGGCTGCTCCGACCTCACTACTGTGGTGATAGGAATGGCATCTTTTACAGTACCGGACTGGCCTGTTTCCATGGCGACCACAACATCCTGCCGAGAAGCAGGTAACCACCGCTCTCCTAACATGAGAGCTGCAGTTCTGGAAGGGAAGCAGGATTATGATTTACCATTAATATTGTGACATATTACGCAGACTTCCACTTATCACAATCCCGCGCCGTCCTGCCGTACCGGCAATGGCGAGGCCTTTCTTATATTAAGAATGGAAATGATTGACCTCTCGCAAGCCGTACAGCTTTATTAATATAAGAACATCCCCAAGCCTGGATATGACAGCACAATGAATGGGAGATGGGTCAGAGAGACAGGAGTGAGATCTGTTGTATCAGTAGGTGGAATCCCTGGCCCTCCCTGTGCCGTGTGCGCATTACACAGCTTTTCACTTTTACATTAGGATTAAATCCAGCTTTTATTGCAATTAACATTAAAATCCTGAAGTTGCGACACTAACAATTAGAATGTGGATACTGTAAATGCACCTTCGCTTTGTAGATTTCGATGCATTTAAGGCAAGTGATGAGGCTACAGCAGCACAATCTGTTTATAAATAGCTGATTGTAAGGAGATATAGACGGCGGCCAGTGACTCTTTATCAATATGCAGCCACAGCATGATAACCCAGAGACACAATGTTACCATTTGCATATCACAAAGATCCTCAATTCCTATCACCTCCTCAGTGACCTGCACTGCACCCTGCCAATAACACCACCCTACAGCAAACTGCAATGCACATTGCCGAATAGCATTACCACATAGTGGCCTGGAGCCGAGTGACAAATGTTCCACCACTTAGTGTCCTGCACCGCACAGTGATAATAGCTCCACTTCCAGTGATCTGCACTGCACACTGCCAGTAGCTCCACTTCCAGTGATATGCAACAAATGCTGCAAACAACTCCACCCCAATAATTACTAAATTTTCCTAGTTCATAACGGAAAGTTTGAATTTTAAGAAGGACTCCATTTGCATCTCGCTTTCTTTATTCCTCTCAGCAGCAAAAGGTATTTAACATGTTAAATATATAAGAAAAAAATGGTCTTCCCCACAACAGGGAATATACCATGTCCCAACAGTTCCCCCCTGTGCAGTGCACTAGCAGTGCACGTTCGGTGACTTTTCGTTCTCTTCAATTCGGTACGATTTGGCGATCCCATTTCGGCGACCCTGCGGTTTATTCAGCAAGCACCACAGGGCCATCGTAATGCAGGGAAAACCCGCCGAAAACTCAAATGCAGGGAAAACCCGCCAAAACCCAGGCGAATGCACACCGAAACCGGCAAAAACATCTGGATTAACCCTGCCGAAGACGCCAGAGAAACCCGAGCAGGAGCCGATCAGAGCACAGAGCAGGCGACGGAAAAATCCGGCACCGCAGACGAAGGAGTGAAAAAAAAAAACAGTACGCTTGAATGTTTGAAAAGTGAAACGCTGTTTGCAAACAAACTACTGAGCAAAAATGTCTGAAACTTACATATAAGATCCAATGATTGATAATAAAAAGGGCTGTTACAGAAAAAAGAAAAACTGTTTAATTTTTTTTTATTTAAAGAAACGAAACAATTTTTTTGCAAAAATCCCAAAAAATGCTTAAAAGATCCTAAAAAATCTATATATAAAGAGACTTTTTACTGCAGAATATTATAATAAACGGTTTATTAGATATTGGATTAAAACAGGAATATTTTTAACATTGAAGCCTAAGGGATTCGCCTGAATAAACCTGTCGAATGAAACCACCAAACAGCAGGGCAAATCGGCAACTTTTCACTGCTGGGTTTTGCTCTCTGAATAGACGAACCTATGGGGATTTCACTGCCTTTGAACAGGCACCAAACAGGCACCGTATGTGCAGGCAATCGCCAACATTTGGTGAATTGCCTGCTCTCTGGATAGCCGAATGGCCAAGAAAGGTAACCGAATGCTGATTTTCAGTGTTCGGTTAACTTTCGGCAGCCATTCGGATCTCTTTGAATAACCCTGATAGTCCCTTCCCGAAATAGGCTCCACCTCTTTTTTGCATGTAACGAGGTTGAGATCAACAAAATGATAACATTCCAACAAGGAAAACGAAGACTTCTCATGCCGTCAGAGGAAGTCGTGGAGGAATCCGAGATTCAACCAAATGGTGGGAAGGAACACTCACGAGGCTGGGGGAAAACAGAAACACAGTGTCGTGGTTAGAAACAGAACCGCAACTAAGTGCAAAATCACATTGAATAAAAGAGCACAGTGTGCTGAGTCAGGTCATAAAATTTCTTTAATCAGGAAAATGTCAAACAGCGCAAGCACGACAATAACAACGCTACCATAGCTTGGAATAGCAATAACAAAGGGTGAACGAGTCGGTAAGCAAAATGAAATATCTTCATTATGAACAGTCGGTCACAGTATAGAAGGGAGGTCGAGGGAGGGAAATACTCGCCTCCGAGTCCTTCTTAAAATTCAAACTTTCCGTTATGAAATAGGAAAATTTTGTAATTTCAATACAGGACTCGGAGGCTCCTATTTGCTAGTTTAAAGCAGATCTATGACTGAGGACGTCCAGTGAGGCAGCGGACGAACATAAAACAGATGTGCTGTCGATTCAATAGACCAGTCTGCTCACAGCATAATATCTTTCCTAACGACAACCAGCCGCGAAAGCAGATGAAACCATGGCACTGCGCACCGAGTGCACCCCAAAACAGGAAGTATCCACATCAGATAAATTCAATAACCATCGAACCCAGCGTGCCAGATAATTGTTGTAAGGACAAAGCTGTATTATCAGGCCACCGCTCCAAGAACCTTAGCACAATGGAAACATCCCAAGTAGTCGAGTACTGAGGGAGAAGGGGTTTAACCAAACGGGCAGCACGCAACAATCTACAGATAAGCGGGTTTTGACCAATAGCAACGCCAGCGAGCCCAACATGTCCCGCCGAGAAAGTTGAACGATAGACATTCAAGGTTCTGTAAGCTACTCCGAAATCAAAGATACTGGTCATAAAATTAAGGACAAAATTCAGAGAAGCCGAAAAGGGATCCAGGTGTTGTCCCATACACCAAGTAGCCCATCTGTTCCAGGCAGATCTATATACGCCTCTTGTGCTTGGGGCCCCGGCCTGTAACAGTAATTCATCAATTCATCTCTAAATTCCTTGGCTTTGCCAGGTGAACCTGAAATCAGCCACGCCAATAGGGTCAACTTGTCGTGAAGCAGTAGTGGATGAGGCAGATTTGCCGAGTTCCTAAGGAGGTTTTGATGGCGTGGGAGCATTCTGGGATTATCTATCGCCAGCTCCAGTAGGGAGGGAAACCAAGGTTGACTGGGCCAATTGGGGGTTACCACCACAATCGTCGCCATCTGCAATCTCACTCTCGATACCGTCCTCGGGATGAGGGCGAATGGAGGAAACGTGTAATGGCGGTTGGACAACCAATCCTGTAGAAAAGCATCTGTATCCAGAGCATCTGGGTCCGGCCTCCAACTGAAGAAAGCTGGGAGTTGAGCGTTCAGTCTGGATGCAAAGAGGTCCCAGTGGAACGGACCCCACAGGGATTGAAGATCCTGGAACAGCGAAGGTTGGAGCTTCCAATCCCCTGCATCTGAGATGTGCCTGGAGTTCCAGTCTGCTATTTAATTGGACAAACCTGGAATGAATTGGGTTTGAAACCAAAGGCCGTTCTGGAGGCAATAATCCCAAAGATTCACTGCCATCTGAGTCAGAGGTTCCGATCTTGGGCCTCCCAAGGTGTTTATATATCTGACAGCTGTGAAGTTGGAGCCCAGTCGACGTAGAAGGTGCTGATGGGATGTGTTCCCTGGTGAAGCAGCGGAGAGTGAAGAATCCCGCTAGCAGTTCCAACACATTGATGTGAACCAGACGTTCCTCTGGGGACCACTGTCCCCCTGTTTTCACTCCTTCGCAGTGGTCTCCCCAGACCAGATTTCTGGCATCCGAGTCTATCACTAGCGATGGGGGTAGAGGGAAAAGTCTTTTCCAGTTCCATAATGACATGTGAGTTTGCCACCATGTGAGGTCCTCGCGAGCATCCTCTGTCAGCTGGATAACATCCGTGTAATCGAGACCCAATAATGCAGAGGAGCTGGAACAATTGCTAGACGAGCTGCTGCTAGCAGACCAATCATTCTGACTAGTATTCTCAGCGTAGGAGCAGAGTGACGAAGGAGAGAGGATATTTCCTTCCGAATATCCTTAATCTTTGCACTTGGAAGGTAAAGCATGCTTTCGGAGGAGTCTAGAAGAAAACCCAAAAATTAGATCCGACGTTTCGGGACCAGGATGGATTTCTCTTCGTTGATGAGGAATCCCAGTTCCTGCAACAGCGAAATTGTCCAACCGAGGTGAACTTGAAAGGTCTCCTTGGTTTGGGACATAAGAAGGATGTAGTCTAATAGGTTATGAGGCGTACGCCTCTCGCTCGTAAGGATGCGATTACTGGCTTCAGCAGCTTCGTGAAGCACCACGGAGCTGATGAGAGACCAAAAGGTAGACATGTAAGTCGGTATGTGTGATTCTGCCAGGTGAATTTGAGGAAATCTCTGTGTGATATGTGTATTGGAACGGTCAGGTAAGCGTCCTTCATGTCCAGCTTGACCATCCAGTCGTGCTGGAGGAGGACGTGTTGTAATGTGTGCATACCTTCCATTTTGAAGTGTCTGTGAATAACAATGTTGTTGACGTCTCGTAAATTTATGACTGGACGCATGCCGCCGCCCTTCTTGGCCACCAGGAAAAGGGAGCTTAGGAAGCCTTCCGTGGAAGGGCTGGCTGGTTCTATAGCATTTTTCTGTACCTCCTCGTGTAAACACTGAGACTGAGCTTGCACAAAGTGTAGTGGTGCAGAGAGTGATGCTGTGTTGGTGTATTGACAAATTCTATTAGGTAACCCTGAACTGTGTTCAGTATCCAGGCATCGCCAGTAAGGTGTTCCCAATTGTGGTAAAATTGTACCAGTCGACCACCTACTCTCGTTTGAGAGGGTTGAATAATTTGAAATTGGCTCACCTGAGGGCCCTCTGGATGAAGCGAATCTGCCACCACGGCTAACACTGCTGCGCCAAGGCTTGGCTCGAGATGGGAAGAATCTTGAGCTGGGAGCAACTGTGCTTTCAGTGTGGTAAAAGGGGCCTGCAGAGTGGGTAGGACCCGCGCGGCCGGCAGAGCGACCCCTGCCTCTACCAGCCATGTGGGAGACCCGGTTGTGAAACACTTTTTTAATAGATGTTTCGGTCTTGTCCAAAAGGGAGAATGAGCCCACATAAGTATTAAGGTGTTTGGCGAAGGGGTCCCCAAACAGAAGGCCTTCTGCCTTGACACCCAGGTCAGTCTCAGCCATATGGGAGAGTGTTGGATCCATCTTTAAAAGGATCGTTTTCCTTCTTTCGGCTATGACAGCCGAGTTGGCATTACCCAATAAACATAGGGATCTTTATAGACATCCGGCTATTTCTGAGTGATCCAATGGAGTGCGAGACTTGGCTTGAGTAACTATATCAAGGACCTTGACTGGGGGACCGGCTGTATCCAACAGCTTGTCCTGGCAATTATGTAGGGCCAGGTCATTGCCCTTTTTAGTATTAAAGGCTTTATTTGCCACACATTTTTGAAAGGCTTCATCAACGTCAGGAGTGACACAGGTTTTACCAAAAGTAGTGGGCCTGAGACACTCAGCTTTCAATGTGGCGCGCATGCCTTTATCTAAAGGGCAGCGCATAATGGTATTGACCAACCGTTCTATATGGGGCTGTGGAGCCCAAGCAGAGGAACCCGGGTGAGATATGTCTCGGGGGTTAAAGAGTGGGGTCTCCTCAGGGTCATAAATAGTATCTCCAACCTGTAAAGGAGGTGGCTCCACATCATCTGGTGACATTAGGTCAGTATCGACCTCTGGTGCATAAATCAGTAAGGAGTTCTCTCCTTCATCTTCCCCGGACTCAGGGTCACCTCGATCTGAGTCTTTCCTCACGGGGATGAGACTCCAAGTGTCTTCTGTGGGTCTCTTAGCATCGGCCACTTTTGACGCCCCGCGGTCAGGAGCCCTTTTGCGAGAACTTAGCTCGCTATTCATGTTAGGCAATGATACGCGGAATGCCAGCCCCTCCATATGCACCTTGTGGATCTTCCACATGATTAGAACCCGAGTGCTCTGAAGCTGGGGTATAATCTGAGGCCTGGTCATGGCGTAGGGAAGAAGCAGGTGCCTGTATCTGGGTTCTACAGGGAAAAGCAGAGCATGACGTTACCTTAGGAGGTCTGTTTAAGGAGGCTACAACACCCACCATGGAATGCCTTCAACGGCAGCCTTTAAAGAGGCCGAAATTGAGGAGCGCAGGGAGGCCTCGAGTTCTGCAAATTTCTGTCTGGATGATTTTTTGCGGTGTTTATGTGGAGGTGTAGCAGCCGCTGGATCATAAAGTGAGGGGGGATGAATGGAGCTATCCTCCGACGCGGTCCGGGTAGGGGTAAGAGAAGGGCTCTGCTGAGGGTTCGAGAGTGACATCTTGTTTGTAAGTGCGCAGGCTAAACTGTGCGAGAAGGAAATGGCGTTGCGTCCCAGAGGTAAAGGGGACGGGCCTATCCTGTAAAGCGCGAGTGTATGAGGGCTTTCTGAGGCAACGCTTAGGGAGGACAGAAATTAATCGCCCTTTCTGAAGTCAGAAAAAGTGAAGGAAACCAGCGCCGGGACTGAAGGTCCCAGCGCGAGTCCCGTGAGAGCGCCAACCTCAGCAGCTATCACCGGGAAAAGTCGGCTTCCCAACAAATATAAATTTAAACAGATATAAATGTTTAATAAAAAGACAAATCAGTAAAATTTTCAGAAAGAGTGTAAAGTGATACTTATCTCGCTGAGAGGAGCAGCAAAAAAGAGGAGGAGCCTATTTCGGGAAGGGATTATGTGCACTGCACGGGGGGAACTGTTGGGACATGGTATATTCCCTGTTGTGGGAAAGACCATTTTTTCCTTATATATTTAACATGTTAAATATCTCTTGCTGCTGAGAGGAATAAAGAAAGAGAAATGCAAATAGGAGCCTCCGAGTCCTGTATTGAAATCTGCAATCCACAGTGCATATAGCTCCACCCCCAGTGATGTGTGGTGCACATTGCCAATAGCTCCACCCACAGGGAGTTGTAGTACACGCTGCCAATAGTGCCATGCACAATGCTCTGTACGGCACACTACCAATAGCTCCTCCCACAATGATCTGTACTGCACACTATCAATAGCTCCACCCACAATGATCTGTACTGCACACTACCTATAGCCCCTCCCACAATGATCTGTACTGCACACTACCAATAGCTCCACCCACAATGATCTGTACTGCACACTACCAATAGCTCTTCCCACAATGATCTGTACTGCACACTACCAATAGCTCCACCCACAATGATCTGTACTGCACACACTACCAATAGCTCCACACAATGATCTGTACTGCACACTACCAATAGCTCCACCCACAATCATCTGTACTGCACACTACCAATAGCTCCACGCACAATGATTTGCAGTGCACACTACCAATAGCTCCACCCACAATGATTTGCAGTGCACACTACCAATAGCTCCACCCACAATGATCTGTACTACACTACCGATAGCTCCACCCACAATGATCTGTACTGCACACTACCAATAGCTCCACGCACAATGATTTGCAGTGCACACTACCAATAGTTCTACTACCAATTCTCTACATGGGAGTGGGACAGTGTATTTAGCTACACTATGACTTGCAGAGTATATTAATAGGAAACTCTGCCTGCAGTGATCTGTACTGGAATGTGTATAAAGTATCTGTAGATCCATCCCATATTATAGATAGCTGCTGGGGGTTAACGTCCTGTTTTGGGTGAAGGATGGTACCAGCACATTGCGATGTTTCATTTCACGAGATAGTAATGACAATGGTTACAAGTCACATACAGACACATCACATCATGAGTGGATGTAGACATTCACGGCATGGCCCAGCCACTCTTACCTTTTTCTGACAAATGGCTGAAATTTCAGCTGCATAAGACACGTATGTAAAATTCATTAAGGGAACAGAGCTCAGCAGGCCACAAACAATACTACAAGATAAACTGTGCCCATTTCCCACTTTTCAATGTCTTTGTAGATCATCTGGTAAATTGCATTTGGTGATTCCTTCTTGAGAGTTATTGGATTATATGAATCATCACTTTCACATGCAAGAACCAGTGACCAATACAATGCAACCCCAAGACCTACCAATGCAATGTGTCACAGTGCATTTTATTATATGTTCTAAAAAATAATATCTTCTGTTAATGGATTTTGTTAAGTTTGTGTTTTAAATTTTCTATGTGACCATGCTGCTCTGCAAGTCTTAGGTTTAGAACAGTATTAAAGAATACGCTGATATACCCTTACTACAAAACGTGTGGTGTGCAAAGAGCTCCAAAACATGTGGACTGAGCAGAACTCCACAGCGATAAAATTGACATTAAACTGCTGGGTGTATGAGTGTGAGGTTAATTGCTGTGGAGCTCTGTGATACAGTAATGTGCAGTGTGTATGAGCGTATCACAGAGCTCCACAGCAATAAAACTCACAGCAATGTGCGATGTGTATGAGCGTATCACAGAGCTCCACAGCAGTAAAACTCACAGTAATGTGCAATGTGTATGAGCGTATCACAGAACTTCACAGGAATAAAACTCACAGTAATGTGCGGTGTGTAAGCGCGTATCACAGAGCTCCACAGCAATAAAACTCACAGTAATGTGCGGTGTGTATGAGCGGATCACAGTGCTCCACAGCAATAAAACTCAACAGTAATGTGCGGTGTGTATGAGTGTATCACAGAGCTCCATGGCAATAAATCTCATAGTAATGTGCAGTGTGTATGAGCGTTTCACAGAACTAAACAGCAATAAATCTACATGTATTTACCTTGCAATATAGATGCAATTACATAAAGGTAAATAGAATTACCAAGTTCTACAACTATAAAACTCACCAGAATAATGTGTGCTGTGTGTACAAGTGCATCAAAAGGCATATGAGAGTTCCACTCATAGCAATGACACACACCGTTACTACAGAGCATATAACTGCGTGACAGAACTAGAAAACACATTTGTTTACATTTGATTGTTCTAAACAAATTTAAAATGGAAATACATATCTGTTTAAAACTGACAAAACCTCATTGCCAACAACCACAGGTGAAAAATAAAACCAGTGAGAACGGACAATCATTGCTCCATTCACATTTATGAAAATATTTATAATGATTAAACACAAGTTACCTTGAGGCAACAGGACGTCAATCAACCATTCACTGTGATCACTGCAGAAATACAAACGACAGATTATTACTAAACAGTAGAACTCAGACAAGATACACACAGTAACACTATGCAGGTAACACCGTATGGGCAGCTGGTACAGAGTAACTTAAAGGGACACTACCACTTACATAAACTGTGACTAGATTATGTGTGCATTAAAAATAAACCCACATCATAAAACACATTATAAAACCACCTTATAAAACACATTATAAAACCACCTTATAAAACACAATATAAAACATTATAAAACCACCTTATAAAACACATGCTGCTGTTTTTTTAAATTTTTCCCATGATGCAACATTTACCAAAAACTTTGCTTTGTGGCTCTTGTTTATTTAATCTACAGTATTTACCATTTAATGGGGTGGGGAAGGGAATGTTGAGAAAAGGCTATTGTATTCCAGGCTATCTGAAATAAGAGCTGACAGCGGAATGAAATATGACAGGGTGCTTAAACGCCTTCTAATCTACCCCCTGGTGATGTCCTTTGAATACATCCCACACAACACAATGATGTGAGAATGGCAGCAGCACAGATTATAGGGATTATTCGGAGAGAGCAGATCTGGCTCCGAAATGTCACCAAACAGGGAATTTCCTCATAACAGACCCCTGAGGGACACCACTTATGTCCATCTTGAAAATGTACCATTTATGACCACTCTCTGTACCCTATCTTTTATCCAGTTTTCTATCAAGAAAAGTATTTTCATCTGGACCAATTTTCCTTAATTTAAATAGTAACCTCTTGTGTGGAACTGTGTCGAAAGTGTCAGGAACTTGGACATTTTGCACGTAACTGTCCCCAGATTGAAGAACCCATGGAGTGCAGTATGGGAATACAGGGACAGGCAAAATACGTTATTAACCTGCACCCAGCTGTCTGGAGTGACTATGTTTAACAATTATTTAAGGGCTGTGCAGGTTGAAGGTACAGAAGCACAAGCTCTCATTGATTCTGGAAGCGAGGATACAGTGGTAAAAAGTGATATGCTTACACCTGACATTTTGGATACAATGGAATTCCTTTATATTATATGTGTACATGGTGACACTCCCTCATACCCCACAGCTGAAGTTGACATTTCTATCACTGATTTTGGAACGGTTAAATGTCGGGTGGGTGTAGTGCCTGTTTTGAAACATGATATGGTGATAGGTAGAGACTTTCCTTATTTTTTCCACATATGGAACAGATCACTAAAGAGTCAGGAGGTACTGGGTGGGAGTAAAATTTTATCTTTTTCTGATGTTGATTTGGAGACTGACAGTGAAAAAGAGTTACCGCTCGTTTGTATAGGTAATGAGGCACAACCCTCTGTATGATGCTGTATGATGTAATGATGCTCCTGTAGGAGATGTACAGTTTCAGGATCTAGAGATTAGTCCTAGTAACTTCCATACTGCCCAGTGGGAAGACCCTAGTTTAGAGCTGCTCGTGAAAACGTACAGATAGAAGACACTATCACAGATCCTAATAACCCTTTGTGTTTTCCATATTTCAAAACAAAACATAATTTGCTTTATAGGGTGGAAAAATAGGGGATTGAAGAGGTGGAGCATTTATTGGTTCCCAAACCCCACAGAAATATACTCCTTAAGCTTACTCATAGTCATGTGCTGGGGGGGGCATCTTGGGATGGAGAAAACCAGAGAGGGAGTACTGACAAGATTTTATTGTCCAGGTATTTTTGCAGAAATAGAGATATTCTGTAAATCATGTCCTGAATGTTAGCAGAAAGCACCATGTAAAGGTTTTCGTAACCCACTAATTCCGTTACCCATTATAGAAATTCCTTTTGAACGAAATGCGATGGATTTAGTAGGGCCATTACCTAAATCTGCTAGGGGGCATCAATATATCTTAGTTATACTTGATTACGCCAACCGGTACCCTAAAGTAATACCGTCACGTAACACCTCATCCAAAAATATCGCTAAAGAGTTAATGATGATGTTTAGCAGGGTGGGCATGCCAAAGTAAATCCTTACCGACCAAGGGAGCCTTTTATGCCAACCATAATGAAGGAATTACGTAAACTCTTGAAAATTAAGCAGTTGAGAACATCGGTTCACAAGCCCCAGACTGATGGTCTGGTTGAAAGGTTTAGTAAAACACTTAAGTCCCTGTTACGAACAACAAAAGACAAAGATGGTAAAAATTGGGATTGTTTATTGCCGTATCTTATGTTCTCCATTAGAGAAGTACCTCAGACTTCCACAGGGTTCTCACCATTTGATTTGTTATATGGTAGACACCCCAGAGGTATATTAGATATTGCTAAAGAAACATGGGAGCAGGAACCCACCTCTCTACGCAGTGTTATTGAACTAGACTGTAAGCTCCTATGAGCAGGGCCCTCTACATCTCTTGTTTCCGTCTTATGTCCATTTATATGTATTTCGTTCCCTTTGGTTATTGTAAAATGCTGCAGAAACTGTTGGTGCTATATAAATGATGACAATAATAATAATAAAGAGACCTTGTGGCTCAGTTCTAGGTGAGCAAGATCGATTAATTTAGGGATTATTCACTAATCACCATTGTTTACTGTTATAAACAAGACATGACAGTTTGGTACCAGTATATCCCATTAAAAGTCATTTAAATGTTGCTGAGATGCATCTTTTGACCAACATACCATTTAAATCACGCGGCTAAACTTACCCTGCGATTCTTTGGCTGCATTCTTCACAAAGATAGAGAGGTGGGGGCTTATCTCCCAAAGCTACAGACAAGGAGGCATCAATGCACATCTGCAAGAAGCAATAAAAATGGATTCGCCCTCAGTAAGATGTTTTTTTTACTTGTTTGTTTGTTTTTTTAGTGATAATTCTCATTGTTTATTGATGTTTTATTTGTCATTGCTTTAAAGAAAAACAAAGGCAATTTTAATGTAATATTAAACAATAAAATAACTAGGAAAATTAATATGTGTTGAAAGCATATTGGAAAATATTATAAAAGATAATATAATATGAAATAAAATTCATCCACCAGCTCTAGAGAGTTATTCCTGAATATTGTGACACTCCTCGCCCAAGGAGAAGTTGTTTGCATCTTATATATTGTGACAGAGTGTGGGACTCTACATATGTTAGCAGGAGGCTGACTGATGCAATATTCCCAGGACAGTAAGGGGTTAAACCTTCCCTGGCAGCAGGTACAGCTGAAACTCGTTAGGAATCCCATATAGCAGTCTTCAGTACAGGGGAAGACAGAAAAAGACTGCATGTGCAAGGCTGATGATTGGAGATACAGGAAAGTAGGGATGTGCAATTCATTTCATACCGAATCGGTTTTCAGACGAAATTTACAATTTTCACGCTTTTGAGGGCATCCTGATTCCGAAATGTTGACCACATAAAATTTTTGATCGATTTGAAATTTCGAGTCATTCGATTCGATACTTTGGATCGATTTGAAATTTCGGATCGATTTGACATTTCAGGTCGATTCGATAAATCGGGACGATTCGGTGATTCGGGTCATTTCGGCGCTTGGATCATTTCAGTGATTCGGATAATTTCGGGTCATTCGGTTCAGTTGGTTTTTCGTTTTATGCTGCATTATTATACTGTAGAGGTGCTGCCCGGCAGTGTGCGGATTCATATGCTGCATTAAATATACTGTAGAGGTGCTGCTCGGCAATGTGCAGATTCATATGATGCATTATTATACTGTAGAGGTGCTGCCCAGCAGTGTGCGGATTCACATGCTGCATTAATTATACTGTAGAGGTGCTGCCTGGCAGTGTGCAGAACCATATGCTGCATTAATTATACTGTAGAGGTGCTGCCCGGCAGTGTGCGGATTCATAAGCTACGTTATTATACTGTAGAGTTGCTGCCCGGCGGTGTGCGGACTAATAATCTGCCCGGCAGTGTGCGAAATTATATTCTGCATTATTATACTGTAGAGGTGCTGCCCGGCAGTGTGTGGATTCATATACTGCATTAATTATACTGTAGAGGTGCTGCCCGGCAGTGTGCGGATTCATAAGCTACGTTATTATACTGTAGAGTTGCTGCCCGGCGGTGTGCGGACTAATAATCTGCCCGGCAGTGTGCGAAATTATATTCTGCATTATTATACTGTAGAGGTGCTGCCCGGCAGTGTGTGGATTCATATACTGCATTAATTATACTGTAGAGGTGCTGCCCGGCAGTGTGCGAATTCATATGCTGCATTATTATACTGTAGAGGTGCTGCCCGGCAGTGTGCGGATTCATATGCTGCATTATTATACTGTAGAGGTGCTGCCCGGCAGTGTGCGGATTCATATGCTGCATTAAATATGCTGCAGAGGTGCTGCCCGGCAATGTGCGGATTCATATGCTGCATTATTATACTGTAGAGGTGCTGCCCGGCAGTGTGCGGATTCACATGCTGCATTAATTATACTGTAGAGGAGATGCCCAGCAGTGTGCGGAATCATATGCTGCATTAATTATACTGTAGAGGCAGGGCCGTAGGAAGGGCGAGGCGAGTGAGGCACGTGCCTCGGGCACAGCTGTGAAGGGGCGCAGCCATGGCTCGAGTCCTGCAGGAACGCTGCGGGAACGCAGGTTGCGGGAACCTGCGTTCCCGTAGCTTTCCAGCAGGACTCGAGCCATGGTTGCGCTCCTTCACAGCTGTGAAGCGCCCAGCCCGAAACGATTGCCGGCGGCCGCTTGCTTCCTGCTTGAACGGCCGCTGACAGGAAGTGCAGCCGCTCGCCTGGGATCTAACAGGCAGGCTGTTTCATCGATCCCAGGCGAGCGGCTGCACTTCCTGTCAGCGGCCGTTCAAGCAGGAAGCATGCGGCCGCCGGCAATGAGAGGAGACCTGGGGGCACAATCCATGAGACCTGGGGGCACAATCCATGAGACCTGGGGGCACAATCCATGAGACCTGGGGGCAATATCCAGGAGACCTGGGGGCACAATCCATGAGACCTGGGGGCAATATCCAGGAGACCTGGGGGCACAATCCATGAGACCTGGGGGCACAATCCATGAGACCTGGGGGCAATATCCAGGAGACCTGGAGGCACAATCCATGAGACCTGGGGGCACTATCCATGAGACCTGGGGGCACTATCCATGAGACCTAGGGGTATTATCCATGAGACCTGGGGGCACTATCCATTAGACCTGGGGGCACTATCCATGAGACCTGGGGGCACTATCCATGAGACCTGGGGGCACTATCCATGAGACCTGGGGGCAATATCCATGAGACCTGGGGGCACAATCGATGAGACCTGGGGGCAATATCCAGGAGACCTGGGGGCACAATCCATGAGACCTGGGGGCAATATCCAGGAGATCTGGGGGCACAATCCATGAGACCTGGGGGCACTATCCATGAGACCTGGGGGCACAATCCATGAGACCTGGGGGCACTATCCATGAGACCTGGGGGTATTATCCATGAGACCTGGGGGCACTATCCATGAGACCTGGGGGCATTATCCATGAGAGCTGGGGCAATATCCATGAGACCTGGGGGCAATATCCATGAGACCTGGGGCATTATCCATGAGACCTGGGGCATATCCATGAGAGCTGGGGCATAATCCATGAGACCTGGGGGGGCATTATCCATGAGACCTGGGGGGCATTATCCATGAGACCTGGGGGGGCATATCCATGAGACCTGGGGCATATCCATGAGACCTGGGGCATTATCCATGAGACCTGGGGCAAAATCCATGAGAGCTGGGGGGCAAAATCCATGAGAGCTGGGGCATTATCCATGAGAGCTGGGGCAATATCCATGAGAGCTGGGGCAATATCCATGGGAGCTGGGGGGGCATTATCCATGAGCTGGGCCATATCCATGTGAACTGGGGCAATATATACCCATATGAGCTGGGGTCAATAATATCCATATGAGCAAGGGTCAATAATATCCATGTGAACTGGGGAAAATCGTCTGGGGGCTGAGTGCTGTGTATATTATTCTGGGGGGGGTGTATATTATGCTAAATGTTCTTTTGCTATACATGCATGTATTCTGTGTGTACTGTATTTGTACATGTACTGTGTGTGCACTATATATGTAGGGCCCCATCACCTCCTTAACGCTAGCACTCACACATGTGAGCGTTGGTGCTAGGTTAAATGAGGTTACTGCATGCTGCCCATATCACATCCTAACACAGGACCCTCATATTACAATCCCAACGGTAACAGGTTAATAAATCCAGGAGATTGTGCTTTTCAGCGCGAGATTACTGTACTTTGAGCTCCCTATACTTAACATGGGGAGCGCAAAGAGTAAATAGCGTTAGGATTACAAAGTCCTAACGCTAATTACCATCCTGCCATAGCTACAAAAGTTACCCACAGCTAGACGCTGCTTCTGGTCGCGGGGAGCATCCAGGAGTTTAGCAGTGCGCCACTGGTTTTTAAAATTATGTGGGGGGGGGCACAATTTTCTGTTTATGCCTCGGGTGCAAAAGGAGCTAGCTACGGCTCTGTGTAGAAGTGCTGCCCGGCAGTGTGCGGAATCATATGCTGCATTATTATACTGTAGAGGTGCTGCCTGGCAGTGTGCGGATCCATATGCTGCGTTATTATACTGTAGAGGTGCTTCCCAGCAGTGTGCGGACTCATATTCTGCCTGGCAGTGTGCAGAATTATATGCTGCATTATTACACTGTAGAGGTGCTGCCCGGCAGTGTGCGGATTCATATGCTGCATTGAAACCTTTGGGCTAAAAAGCCGTTTCTTTAAAAAAAGTTTACCTAAAATTTCACTCAAAAAATGCTTAAAAAATCTTGAAAAGAATAAAGAAGTAAAGGAAATAGGCAATAAAAAACCAAATAACTCATTAAAAAACGAAAAATCAAACTGAACCGAATCACCTGAATGATTCGAATCAGCAAAATAATCCAAACGCCAAAAATTACCAGAATCACCGAATCGATTTGAAATTTTGAATCGATATCGAATCATCAAATCACAGAATCGAAAATGGTCAGAAACGACCCGAAACGAAAGAAAAAACACCTGGAAAAAAAAAAGGAAGCAAAACAAAATTTTCAGCGGTGCACATCTCTAATGAACAGACCGGATAATTTAGAATTTTCTCCAGAAATATTGACATTATTTAGAATTTTCTCCAGAACTATTGGCATTATTTAGAATTTTCTCCAGAAATATTTGCATTATTTAGAATTTTCTCCAGAATTATTGGTGGTGTTCAGCTTTCCTCAGGCATTTTTGGCATTATTTCAAATCCCTGCCAGATATAAATGCAATTCTATAATTTGCTAAAATCATCATCAGAGTGTGAGAGGCGAGCCTGGAATCTGTGTCCTGGACAGTAAAATAAAGAGTGCTCACCTTAACAGCAGGCTTATTAATGGCATTGTGGCATTCTATGTGTTGGCAGTGGATTGGATTCCACGCTGAAAAAGATACAGGTAAAACACAATCAAAACGCTGGTGAATCATTATTAGGTAGTGTTGAGGAAATGTATATCCTAAGACAAATTGTTAAAATTTTCAAATTTCACTCATCTTCGACAGATTGTGGACAAACATGTGGCATGGACCTTTTGGGACAAGACATGAGAAGTAGGCAGAGAGCGCATGGCAAAAGCAGAGTGGTACATGATAACAAGGGGGGTGTGTTCTAGCTTTGCTTGTGGATCAGAATTACTGACTTAAAACTTTGCTTACTAAGGGGGTATAGATAGAATAAGGCAGGGCATAGACAGAATGAGGCAGGGTATAGAGGGAATGAGGCAGGGTATAGATAGAATGAGGCAGGGTATAGACAGAATGAGGCAGGGTATAGACAGAATGAGGCAGGGTATAGGCAGAATGAGGCAGGGTATAGATAGAATGAGGCAGGGTATAGACAGAATGAGGCAGGGTATAGACAGAATGAGGCAGGGTATAGGCAGAATGAGGCAGGGTATAGACAGAATGAGGTAGGGTATAAACGCAATCAGGCAGGGAATAGACGCAATGAAGTAGGGAATAGACGCAATGAGGCAGGGAATAGACGCAATGAGGCAGGGAATAGATGCAATGAGGCAGGGAATAGAAGCAATGAGGCAGGGAATAGATGCAATGAGGCAGGGAATAAATGCAATGAGGCAGGGAATAGACGCAATGAGGCAGGGAATAGACGCAATGAGGCAGGCAATAGATACAATGAGGCAGGGAATAAACGCAATGAGGCAGGGAATAAACGCAATGAGGCAGGGAATAAACGCAATGAGGCAGGGAATAGACGCAATGAGGCAGGGAATAGATGCAATGAGGAAGGGAATAAACGCAATGAGGCAGGGAATAGACGCAATGCGGCAGGGAATACATAAAATGAGGCATGGAATAGATGCAATGAGGCAGGGAATAGACGCAATGAGGCAGGGAATAGACGCAATGAGGCAGGGAATAGACACAATGAGGCAGGGAATAGACACAATGAGGCAGGGAATAGACGCAATGAGGCAGGGAATAGATTTAATGAGGCAGGGTATAGATTGAGGCAGGGTATAGATAGAATGAGGGAAGGTATAGACAGAATGAGGGAAGGTATAGACAGAATGAGGGAAGGTGTAGACACAATGAGGCAGGGTGTACTGTAGACACAATGAGGCAGTATGTAGACACAATGAGGCAGCGTGTAGATAGAATGAAGCAGGGTATAGGATTTTCTGGTTTATTGATCTTGGCTTTCCTCACTACTCTGTCTGCTCCCAGTACTCTGTATATGATATTGTGTGCACCAACCTCTGCCTGTCTGACGTCTCTTCCTGGTTCTTGATCTCGGCTCCAGTCTTGACCATTCTATATATAGATATTGTGACGGAACGGCCACCACTATACCGTAGCGCGGTACAAATTTTTAAAATGTTGATTTGGTGCGGTGTATTAAAGAATTCGTTAGGTTGTATTTTTATAAGTCCCCCCTGTAATTCTCCCCATTGGTGACCTGTTCCCCGCCTGCCCACAGCCCCGGGAAGACGCCCGGTCTGTGAATGCCTCGAGCCGGCACTAACTGTCTCTGCCAAGCCGCCCAAACTTGCCCGCCTTGCCCCGCAGCGTGGAAACCACGTAGAAGAGCGCTCCTTGGCCAGTATGTTCCTAAAAATAGGTTCTTACGGGGGTGCGAATTTCAGAACGAAGCGCCCCAGGAAACCCGAACGCCGACCAGGGATCCCTCGCCGGGAGCGCGGCCGGCAAACAGTGACTCTTGCTCGGGTACAGCTGCCGGACTTTCCCCCTCCACAGCTCGGGCTCCGTTGATCCGATCAGGGTGCTTTTTGGACTGAACCAGCCCCCGGACCCGAGCTGCCAAGCTGTACCCCCAGCGTGCCACCACTCCCAGGGGATCACCCCGAAATCCCTGGTAAAACCCCAAACTCGGGCTGAAAACCACAGGGAGCCGCCCGGACAAAGGAGCGCTCCCACCACAGGGGGGGGCCAGGCGCTGCCCGGACAGGGAGAGGTTCTGGGAGGGGGGAACAGACGAGCTGGCGCCGAGACCCGAGATAATGGCTGCGCACCGCAGGGGTCCCCCAGGTTAACCAAGGCAGATTGGGCAATGGCTCGAGGCAAAGGTAAAGATCACCGCAGGAGGACTGAGGGCGGGCCAGGGGAGAACAATGGTTTCATTCCCCATAAATACCCCTGTATCCCCCATGTTAAATAAACTGGTACCTGTTTGAACCTTTACTCCTGCCTCGGCTAGTAATTGGGGATAACAGGGCTTGGGGAACCACGACGCTTCAAGGATCGTGCGAAAGTGCTTAATCACCGCCAAATTCATACAGCCCGCTACCCCTGACTCTACACCTCCAGACAAGCTCGGCGCTGACGGCGGATCTACCCGTGCAGGGTAGCGGTGATCCGTTACATTGGCTGGCAGCGCTGGGATCGGCTGAGACCAGCCCAGCAGGGGGAGATACAGCCGCTGGCTTGACCCCGGTCTCAGACACCCCTGGGTTCGAGAGGTGGACAGTACCAGCAATGGCAGTGACCCCGTATGGCACAGCGCTACGAAGGGCTGAAGCGCACGGTCCTGAAAGAACTGTTATAGGCCAGAGGCAAGGCACCCGGAGGCAAGGCGAAAGCGGTCATCATCGGCAAACTGATGGAGGACGACCGCAACAGCGTGGCTCCCTCTGAGGGCTCCGAGACCTCGGAATGGAGGCAAGAGGTGCAGTGGCGGCTGGCCCTATACGGAACGGACCCCTCCACCGACATCATCGGGAGGGTCCTGGCCGGCACAGACAAGCTCCGCCAGGCAGAGATGCAGCAAAGGTCCGGGGGGTCGCTGTCCCCCCAAGGCAGTACCGGACCCCCCAAACAGAAAATACCGTTCGCGGCGTTCAAGCTCTTCCCAGAGGGGAGTGAAGACATCAACGGGTTCCTGGAGGATTTCGAGAGGCAATGTGCCCTGCAGGAGGTGGCGGTCCGAGACTGGGTACCCATCCTGGCGAGCAAATTGACCGGCAGGGCGGCTGAAGCCTATCGGGCGGTGGCGGAGAAGACTGCATGGTGTACGAGCGGGTCAAAGAACATCTGCTGGCCCGCTATGCACTCACCCCGGAGGTGTATCGAGTCCAATTTCGAGCCTTAAGAAGGGGCACTCAGGACTCTTATGCGGAGTGGGGACACAGGATGCAGCAGGCGCTCCGTAGCTGGATACAGGGGTGCCAAGCTACCCAACCGGACCAGATCGTCCAGCTGCTATTACTGGAGCAGTTCTACAACTACTCTCCTCCAGAGGTCCGGGACTGGGTACGAGACCGGCGCCCCCTCACCCTGTCTGAAGCCACCCGCCTTGCCGACGAGTACCAGGACGCCAGGCGAGTAGCCCCTCCGGTCATCCAAGTCCCACCTCCCCGCTTCCATCCAGCGCCACAGTTACTCCCTGTTCTCCTCGAACGAGCACCCAGGCCACCGGCACCCCCCACCCCGGCTCCTCGGGTAGGACCCCGGTGCTATGGGTGTAACCAGATCGGACACATACGGGACCGTTGTCCCCTGAACACCCATCGTCCGGCACCATCCCGGGCAGCGCACCCACCAAGCCGAGCTGCGGCATACTGTTGCCATCAGGAACCGGAACCCACAGCCACCCTCGAGGAAGACTGGAGCATCCTGCATGAGGCCGACCCAGTGCAAGCAGCCGCGCAGGACAACCGTCAACACCATCGCCAACAAGTCCGGGTGAATGGACAACTTGCCAGCGGTCTGCGAGACACCGGTGCAACCCTTACCTTGGCACAGCCCCATCTTATCCACTCGGCTGCTTCAACCGGGTATTCGGTGGCCGTCAGAGTCGCTGGCGGCCATGTGTATCGAATCCCTACGGCCCGTGTCCATCTAGATTGGGGCGCGAATGCTCGGGACGTGGAGGTCGGGATCATGAAGAATCTACCGTCCGAGGTCTTACTTGGCAACGACCTGGGACTGCTGACCTCCACCTTTGAGGACCCTCATCCTGGAGGGGTATGCCTCGTTACCACCCGCAACCAAGCGCGGAAGGCTCCACACACCGACTCCGAGGGGACCACGGTAAGCCAGATCAGACCAACACCCCCCCTTGGCCCTGACAACACCCCTGCCCTGACCTGGGATTCCCCGACGGATTTTGCCCAAGCCACCCGGAACGATATTACCCTTGCCCCATAACGACAACAAGCAGGGAGGGACCCGGGATGGTTAGGGGAGGTGAGATTTGCCTGGGACCAAGGGAAGCTGTACAGGACATCGGGGGGGGAGCCAGGGAATAGACCGAGTACCCCACAGGCAGCTGGTAGTGCCGGCGAAATATCGGAGCGATCTGTTAAGGATCGCGCATGATATTCCCCTGGCAAGCCATCTCGGGCACCGGCGGACATTGCACCGCCTGACCCAGAGCTTCTTTTGGCCCGGATTATCAGGGGAGGTTAGGGACTACTGTCGGACGTGCGGGGTATGCCAGCGAGTAGGGAGGCGGGGGGACGCCAAGAAAGCTCCCCTGAGACCCTTGCCCATAGTGGGAGAACCTTTTAAACGGGTGGCGGTGGATCTGGTAGAACCCTTGGCAGCGCCTAGCCCTATGGGCAAGAAGTATATCTTGACCGTAGTGGACTACGCCACCAGGTACCCCGAAGCCGTGGCCCTCCGGGATATCCACGCAGAGACCGTTGCCGGAGCTCTGCTGCAGATATTCTCCAGGGTCGGATTTCCCCAGGAAATCCTGTCTGACCAGGGCACACAATTTACGGCCGAGGTGACCCAGCAGCTCTGGAGACTGTGCAGGATTAAACCCCTGTACAGCTCCCCTTACCACCCGCAGACCAACGGGCTCTGCGAGCGGTTCAACGGGACCCTCAAACAGCTTCTCTGCACCTTTACCATGTCCCATAAGGACAGGGAACGCCATCTGCCCCACCTTCTGTTCGCGTACCGGGAGGTACCCCAGGAAGCCACAGGCTTCTCTCCCTTTGAGCTACTGTACGGCCAGAGAGTCCGAGGCCCCTTGGACTTGCTCCAGGAGCACTGGGAAGGTGCTCTGGCCGAGGAGGGGACCTCGGCCATAGATCATGTGCTTGAGTTTAGGGACCGGCTGCAGGAATTGACCGCCCTGGTACGGGACAATCTCCAAGCGGCCCAAACCAAGCAGAAGAGGTGGAATGACCGGTCGGCTAGGGACTGCACCTTCCAGATAGGGCAGAAAGTGTTAGCACTCTGACCGGTCAAACAAAATAAGTTGCAGGCAGCCTGGGAAGGACCCTACAAAATCATAGAAAAGATCTGCGATACCACCTTCACCGCAGCCAGATGTTCAGATGAAAGGATACACAGAACCTTTCATGTGAACATGCTGAAACCGTTTTTCGAAAGGGAAGAGGCAGTAGCTGCCATCTGCGTGCCGGACGCGGGGGATCTGGAGGATCTCCCCCTGCCGGTACTGCCCGGGGATCCAAGCGCCCAGGGGGTAGCCGATGTCCGGCTGGGCGAGGGGCTCACCCCCCGCCACAAGGAACAGGCTCAGCAGGTGCTACAGGAGCACCGAGACCTGTTCTCATCCCGTCCCGGCTACACATCCGTAGCCCTGCATCGGGTCGATACCCAGAGTCAAGCCCCTTTGCGGCAGACGGCGTACCAAATTCCCGATGCAGTGAGAGACGGGATACAGAAAGAGATCCATGAGATGTTGGATCTAGGGGTAATAGAACCCTCCGAGAGCCCCTGGGCCTCCCCGGTGGTTCTAGTACCCAAGAAGGATGGCACTACCAGGTTCTGTGTGGACTATAGAAAGTTAAATGACCACACGGTCACTGACGCCTACCCCATGCCCCGAGTCGACGAGCTCCTAGACCGGATTGCCCAGGGAAACTTTCTCACCACCATTGATCTATGTAAGGGGTACTGGCAGATTCCCCTTGCCGAGGAAGGTGTGCCGAAATCGGCCTTCATCACTCCGTTTGGCTTATACCAATTTCAGGTTATGCCATTCGGGATGAAGAATGCCCCGGCCACTTTCCAACGCATGGTGGATCGGCTGCTAGAGGGGATGCAAGACTTTACCAGCTGACATAGCCATCTTCAGCAACACCTGGGAGGAACACTTACAGCATTTACGGGCCGTACTGGACCGCCTTGGCACCGCCGGTCTGACCATAAAACCAGACAAGTGCCACGTTGGCATGTCCGAGGTCCAGTACCTGGGCCACCGGGTGGGCTGCGGAAGGCAGCGCCCAGAACCTGCCAAGGTTGAAGCTGTTGCCCAGTGGCCCACTCCCCGCACCAAGACCCAGGTGTTAGCCTTTCTAGGTACGGCAGGATACTACCGCCACTTCGCTCCCAACTACAGTGCTATTGCCAAACCCCTGACTGACCTGACCCGCAAGAACCTTCCCCGACAGGTACTGTGGTCCCCTGAGTGTGAGGAAGCCTTCCAGCAGCTCAAGCGAGCCTTGGTGGAAGCCCCCGTGTTGACTGCTCCTGATTCCACTAAACGTTTTGTTGTCCACACAGACGCATCTATGTTCGGATTGGGAGCAGTGCTGAGCCAGGTCGGTGAAGACGGGCACGACCACCCGGTTGCCTACATCAGCCGAAACTTTTACCCAGGGAGGTGGCTTATGCGGCCATCGAGAAGGAGTGCCTTGCCCTGGTATGGGCACTGAAGAAATTGCAACCGTATTTGTATGGGCGCTCCTTCACGGTCCTCACGGACCACAACCCCCTGGTATGGCTGAACCGGGTGGCCGGGGACAACGGCAGGCTCTTGCGGTGGAGCCTGGCCCTCCAGCCCTTCAATTTTACCATCCAGTACCAGCCTGGGAAGCAAAATGGCAATGCGGACGGACTATCCCGCCAGACTGAGCTTGAAACTTAGGGTGGGTGGGGGCCATGGACATCCCCAAGCGGACCCGAAGAGGGTCTCACCGGGTCTGCCATCTGGAAACTTGGGGGAGATGTGTGACGGAACGGCCGCCACTATACCGTAGCGCGGTACAAATTTTTAACGGGAAGACGCCCGGTCTGTGAATGCCTCGAGCCGCCACTAACTGTCTCTGCCAAGCCGCCCAAACTTGCCCGCCTTGCCCCGCAGTGTGGAAACCACGCAAAAGAGCGCTTCTTGGCCAGTATGTTCCTAAAAATAGGTTCTTACGGGGGTGCGAATTTCACCCCAGTGTTAGGGATTCCTTTAGATTCTTCTGTGCCCTCCTGCTCTTCTTGTTGGTCTTGGTATACCCTGTCTGGTATCTGTGTATCTCTGTGTGCTATAATCTATTCATGCAGCCAGCAGCTAACCTGCCTCAAGAGCTTATTTACTACCTGAACCAAGGCCCCACCATGGCCCAAGCCAAGGGTCATCGTGACAGAATGAGGGAGGGTATAGAGAGAATGAAGCGGGGTATGGACAGAATGAGGCAGGGTATGGACAGTATGAAGCAGGGTATGGACAGAATGAGGCAGGGTATAGACAGAATGAGGCAGGGAATAGATACAATGAGGAAGGGAATAGATACAATGAGGCAGAGAATAGATACAATCAGGCAGAGAATAGATACAATGAGACTGGGTATAGACACAATGAGGCAGGGAATAGATACAATGAGGCAGAGAATAGATACAATGAGGCAGGGTATAGAGAGAATGAGGCAGGAAATAGATGCAATGAGGCAGGGACATGGGCGTCCACAGCATAGGGCAAGGGGCGCACTCCCCCCCCCCCTTGGATCAACAGGCTTAAATTATGATAATTTCTTCACTGCACGCTGCAGTTCCTGGGCTCTCCACTAGGCTGCACCAGCGTCACATCCCCACTCCACCTCCAATCCACCATGTGCTCTCCCTCACTTTGCACATGCTGGGAGAGGCAGTGCTGAGATGCAGCTGCTACTATGGTCCACAGGAAAAAAGGTAATGATTGTCAAATAAATACTTTTTTATTAAGCTTGATGCCAGTGTCTTTATTTATGAGAGTTTACAGAGTTTACAATCTAAGAGTAGAGGGGACCCTGCTAAGAGGAGAAAAACTGTAAGCTCTGGAGCAGGGTCCGTTCTCCTCTTAGATTGTAAGCTCTGAAGCAGTGTCCCCTCTCCTCTTAGATTGTAAGCTCTGGGGCAGGGTCCTCTCTCCTGCAGGGAAGGTGAGTGTGTGTGTATATATATATATATTATATAGCAAGGCACTAAGGGAAGTGTTTTTTAAGGCCATCTCTGTATACACAAACCATGACCCCCCCCCCCACACAGATACTGACACACACCAGGCTCCCCACTCCAAATATAAATATAAAAAAAATTATATATATACACACACCAGCCCCCCCTTCCCACACATATATATATTTGGAGTGGGGACTGTCCCCTTCATGACATTGTCAAAACGGCAGAATATGGATGCCATTAAAATTCCCCCCCCCCCCTGGAAATATTTCTGCGGACGCCCATGGGCAGGGAATAAACGCAATGAGGCAGGGAATAGACGCGATGAGGCAGGGTATAGACACAATGAGGCAGGAAATAGATACAATGAGGCAGGGAATAAACGCAATGAGGCAGGGAATAGACGCAATGAGGCAGGGAATAGACGCAATGAGGCAGGGAATAGACGCAGTGAGGCAGGGAATGGATACAATGAGGCAGGGAATAGATGCAATGAGGCAGGGAATAGACGCAATGAGGCAGGGAATAGACGCAATGAGGCAGGGAATAGACGCAACGAGGCAGGGAATAGACGCAACGAAGCAGGGAATAGACGCAATGAGGCAGGGAATAAATGCAATGAGGCAGGGAATAAACGCAATGAGGCAGGGAACAGATACACTGAAACCGGGAAAAAACGCAATGAGGCAGGGAATAGACGCAATGAGGCAGGGAATAAACGCAATGAGGCAGGGAATAGACGCAATGAGGCAGGGAATAAACGCAATGAGGCAGGGAATAGACGCAATGAGGCAGGGAATAGACGCAATGAGGCAGAGAATAGACGCAATGAGGCAGGGAATAGATACAATGAGGCATGGAATACATAAAATAAGGCATGGAATAGATACAATGAGCCAGGGAATAGATTAAATTAGGCAGGGAATAGATGCAATGAGGCAGGGAATAGATGCAATGAGGCAGGGAATAGATGCAATGAGGCAGGGAATAGATGCAATGAGGCAGGGAATAGACGCAATGAGGCAGGGAATAGACACAATGAGGCAGGGAATAGACAAAAGAGGCAGGGCATAGACGCAGTGAGGCAGGGAATAGATACAATGTGGCAGGGAATAGATACAATGAGGCAGGGAATAGCACAATGAGGCAGGGTATAAACACAATAAGCCAGGGTATAGACACAATGAAGAAGGGAATAGACGCAATGAGGCAGGGAACAGACGCAATGAGGCAGAGAATAGATACAATTAGGCAGAGAATAGATACTATGAGGCAGGGTATTAGAGAGAATGAGGTAGGAAATAAATGCAATGAGGCAGGGAATAAACGCAATGAGGCAGGGGGGGTTAAACGCAATGAGGCAGGGAATAGACGCAACGAGGCAGAGAATAGACGCAATGAGGCAGGAAAGCTGAAATCCTAGCAAGACTAGGTGTTACTATTGCTGTTCATGCCCAGCGGGTGTATCGGTGGAACTATAAGGCTGACAAGCCCCCAAGGTCCCAAATGTTTGACCTTATACACCTTACCAGGAAATGGCTCCAACCTGAGACATTGTCGCCACCGGAGATAGTGGAGCGTGTGGTGATGGACCATTACTTACGGACTCTTCCTACCTCCCTAAGGAAATGGGTCAGCCATGGAGATCCCAAAACGGCTACCCAGCTTGTGGACATGGTTGAGCGATACACCACAGCAACAGACTTGCTAAATAGCCCCGTGCTGGAGCGTCCTGTCTCACCCAGAGGACACCTGCCCAGAGGACCTGGTAAGCCTGTTCCAGGGGTTAAGGGCACGGGAGAGACTTCTAAGACCTTTGCTAAAGGTGAAGAGACTACAGGCTCTGGACCTAAAGACTGGCCTGGTAGGTCAGGAAGGACCATGAGGCCATATACAGGACCGGGTGCTGAGCCTATAAAATGCTTTCGCTGCTATGGGTTCGGACATATTGCTGCTAATTGTCCACTTACTGATGAACCTATGCAATGTGATAATGCTAAGATGGGGAAACGCATGTCTTTCTTTGCACAAGTGGTTTGTACTGCATCATGTCAGAAACGAATTGAGAGGCAAAAGTGTGTTCTTTCCATTGATGGAAAGCCAGTTACAGCTCTGCTAGATTCTGGTAGTGTGGTAACTCTAGTCAGAGCTGACTTTATCAGCCTCAACAAGTACCACCCTAGTACTATTGGGGTTATTTGTGTACATGGGGACACACGTGATTACCAGACCGCTGTAGTGGAGATTGGTACTCCATGGGGCTCTGTGACACAGTCTGTGGGTGTAGTACCCTCCCTGCTTCATGAAGCTATAGTGGGGAGGGATTTTTCTCAGTTTTGGAGACTTTGGGAGAAAAAAAAGGTTCAGGTGGATGGTGCTCCCCCTACAGGTGAATCAAGGGAACTTAGTCCAGAACCTTTCGATCATAACATGGAAGAGAATATTGTGGGTGTTTCTAATGAAGGGGTTATGCCTTTCCCCCTTTCTGTGATGGCTGGGGAACAGGAGGATGTAGAACCTGACCCAGAGAGTGTGAATAATGAACAAGAGGTTGTACCTGGCTCTAGCACCGAAAGTGGATTAAATAATATGCCTGACTTAGAAGTCAGGAAGGATGGTTTCCGTACAGAACAAATGAATGACTCCACACTGACTAGAGCCAGGGAAAACATAAAAATGATAGATGGAAGACCCATTGATCCTAACGTAAGAATGTCTTTAACCTACATGATCCAAAAGAATGATTTACTTTATCAGGTGGTAAAGCAAGGGGAGGATGTGGTGGAACAATTAGTAGTCCCAAAACCATACCGCAGGATGGTATTGGATCTTGCTCATGGTCACATAATGGGTGGACACCTGGGTATAGAGAAAACCAAGGAGAGAATAAGCCAGAGGTTCTTTTGGCCAGGGTTACATGCAGATGTGAAGGAATACTGTGAGTCATGCCCTGAGTGTCAGTATTCGGCACCCTCACCCCACTTTCGTAGTCCGCTGGTACCTTTGCCGTCCATTGAGGTACCCTTTAAGAGAATTGGCATGGATCTGGTGGGTCCAGTGGTTAAGACTGCCCGGGGGCACCAGTACATATTAGTAATACTGGATTATGCTACGCAGTATCCGGAGGCAATTTCCTTACGAAATACCTCAGCTAAAACTATTGCAAAGGAGCTTGTTCAGGTATTTAGTCGTGTGGGTATTGCGAAGGAAATTTTAACCGATCAGGGCACACCATTTATGTCTAGAGTAACTCGGGAGTTATGTAGGCTGTTCAAAATCTCTCACTTGCGCACATCTGTCTACCACCCCCAAACTGACGGACTGGTGGAGAGATTTAATAAGACACTTAAGAGCATGTTAAAAAAGGTAGTGGACAAAGATGGGAAGAATTGGGATTTTTTATTGCCATATCTCATGTTTGCAATCCGGGAGGTTCCTCAGGCATCCACAGGATACTCCCCTTTTGAACTCTTGTACAGCAGACATCCCAGGGGTCTCCTAGATATTGCCAAAGAAACATGGGAGGGTGAGACAACCCCCTATAAGAGTGTCATCGAGCATATCTCAATGATGCAGGACAGAATTACGGCTGTCATGCCCCTGGTACGGGAACATATGGAACAAGCTCAGGAAGCACAGAGGAGGGTTTATAATCGGGGTGCCAAAGTACGTAGCTTTAACCCTGGGGATAGAGTCCTAGTGCTAGTCCCAACAGTAGAAAGTAAATTCCTGGCAAAGTGGTAAGGCCCCTATGAAATAATTGAAAAAATAGGTGATGTAAACTATAAGGTTCACCAGCCAGGGAGAAGGAAACCTGAGCAAATTTATCACATCAACCTCTTAAAGTCATGGAGGGACAGAGAAGCCCTGGTGGCTATCCCAACCCCGCCAAACGACACAGGCCCCTCTACACCTGAGGTCCCAATAGCCAAAACCTTATCAGTTTCTCAACATAACGAGGTAAAAGAGTTTCTGAGAAAAAATAAAGATTTTTTTTCTGACATGCCTGGATTGACCACAATCCTTCAGCATGACATCATTACTGAACCCGGTGTTCATGTAAATATAAAGCCGTATAGAATACCCGAAGCTAGACGAAAAGCTGTCTCGGCAGAAATAAAAAAAAATTTAGAATTGGGGGTAATCGAAGAGTCCCATAGTAGTTGGTCAAGTCCGATTGTGCTGGTTCCAAAACCAGATGGAAGCATCCGATTCTGTAATGATTTCAGAAAGTTGAACAGTGTGTCCAAATTTGATGCTTACCCGATGCCTCGGGTAGATGAGCTCATTGACAGACTAGGAACGGCCCGATACATAATCACTTTAGATTTGACTAAGGGATACTGGCAAATACCCTTGACAGACAGAGCCAAAGAAAAGACGGCATTCTCTACCCCCGAGGGGTCTTTCCAGTATAAGAGGATGCCATTTGGTCTGCATGGTGCCCCTGCCTCATTCCAAAGAATGATGGATAAAATACTGAGATCTCATCGCCAATACGCAGCGGCTTATTTGGACGATGTAGTAATACACAGCCCAGACTGGCAGACTCATTTGTTAAGGGTGCAAGCGGTAGTCGACTCGCTAAAAGAGGCGGGACTCACAGCCAACCCAAAGAAATGTGCCATGGGGTTGGAGGAGGCAAGATACCTGGGGTATACCATTGGTCGGGGTTTGGTTAAGCCTCAAATCAATAAGATTGAGGCGATTCAAAAGTGGCCCCAGCCTATGAATAAAAAGCAAGTGAGGGCATTTCTTGGGATCACAGGTTATTATCGGCGCTTCATCCCCAATTTTGCCACCATTGCGGCTCCTATGACTGATTTGACAAAGGGTAAAGGGTCAGTCATGATCACGTGGAATTCTGAGGCAAATGAGGCATTTCAGAGGTTGAAACAAGCTTTGTGTGCTCAACCGGTGCTTGTGACCCCAGATTTCACGAAGGAGTTTGTAGTACAGACAGATGCCTCTGATGTGGGTCTGGGCGCTGTACTATCCCAAATCAGAGATGGGGAGGAGCACCCTGTGGTCTATCTCAGCAGGAAGCTTAATAAACACGAGAGAAATTATGCCATTGTTGAGAAGGAGTGTTTGGCTATCAAATGGGCCCTGGACGCCCTCAAATATTACCTATTGGGTAGACAATTTAGACTTGTCACTGACCATAGCCCCCTGAAGTGGATGTGTGAGAACAAAGAAAGGAACAGTCGAGTTACAAGGTGGTTCCTGGCTTTGCAAGCTTTTAAGTTTACCGTGGAGCACAGAGCAGAGAAGCTCCAAACCAATGCTGATGCCCTCTCTCGTGTCCACTGCCTCTCCGTTACAATTGCTCAACCGCAGGGGCTTGAGCAGAGGGGGGGATATGTGACATAAGGAAAGGGAAGGTCATTGAGGGGCGATACATTTCCCCTCGGTTTCTATCATATATGCAGAAGTAGGATATCCAGACCAGGTTTTCAGGCTGCATGTAGTGTCTGGATTTCCAGGTTTTGTGTCTCTCCCCAGTGCTAATTACTTGATTGATGTTTAATCAGGGGAGATAAAAGAGGGGAGGCTAAACCAGGAAGTTGCTCTGGCCTGGGACTCAGAAAGCCTTCTGAGGGAGCTACAAGGTGTGTAAAGGTTGCTTAAAGTAATTTTGTTCGTTTAAGGTGGCTGAGGTTAGATCACCATTTGTTAGATAGGGGATCTAACTGTTTAGTAAGAGCCTGAGCGGCAAGGGTTTATTTTCTGTCTTCATTTCTGTTTTTGCAACCTTTTAAATAAAATACTGTCTGCTGGACAGGTTTAAAAGAACTTTCTTTCGCCTGGACTACCTTTTCCCAGCAAAGGTAGCCTCCGTTTGGGCTATACCCCCACACAGGGTATAGGCAGAATGAGGCAGGGTATAGACAGAATGAGGCGGGGTGTAGACAGAATGAGGCAGATTGTAGGCAGAAGGAGGCAGGGTATAGGCAGATTGAGACAGGATGTAGATACAATGAGGGAGGGTATAGACACAGTGAGGCAGGGTATAGACACTGAGGCAGGGTGTAGAAACAATGAGGCAGGGTAAAAACACAATGAGGCAGGGTATAGAGAGAATGAGGCAGGGTATAGATAGAATGAGGCAGGGTGTAGACAGAATGAGGCAGAGTGTAGATACAATGAGGGAGGGTATAGACACATTGAGGCAGGCTATAGATACACTGAGGCAGGGTACAGACCCACTGAGGCAGGGTACAGACCCACTGAGGCAGGGTACAGACCCACTGAGGCAGGGTACAGACCCAATGAGGCAGGGTATAGACCCAAAGAGGCAGGGTATAGATAGAATAAAGGAGGGTATAGAATGAGGCAGGGTATAGCCAGAATGAGGCAGGGTATAGGATTTTCTGTTTTTTTGATCTTGGCTTTCCTCACTACTCTATTACATTCTCCGCGCAAATTCGTACACGCAGCACAATTTTATTTGCGCACAGCGTTAAACGTTAACGCGCATAAATTAACGCAGGTATTACGATCCGAGCGCATGTTTTCATCTGTCCGAAAATATCGTGCGTAAAAAAGACGTGCAAATTAACGCTGCGCGCAGAGATCGGTGGACAGACTGTTTTTTCACGCGATTCAGCCATTCAGAATTCACAGAATGAGGCAGGGTATAGACACAATGAGGCAGGGTATAGACACAATGAGGCAGGGTATAGACACAATGAGGCAGGGTATAGACTGAATGAGGCAGGGTATAGACTGAATGAGGCAGGGTATAGACTGAATGAGGCAGGGTATAGACTGAATGAGGCAGGGTATGGACTGAATGAGGCAGGGTATGGACAGAATGAGGCGGGGTGTAGACACAATGACAATTAAAATGCTCATTTTTCACAAGTAAAATCTTCATCTGAGTGCTAAAATTGGATCAAAACTTTTATATATATATATATATTAGCTACCTGTGTACTGCAGTCCTCTGTATTCGCTTATCGCACCGGGCGGCTTTA
Organism: Leptobrachium leishanense; assembly: GCA_009667805.1. Lineage (NCBI taxonomy): Eukaryota > Metazoa > Chordata > Amphibia > Anura > Megophryidae > Leptobrachium > Leptobrachium leishanense. The sequence goes on from CM019075.1 coordinate 18,441,163, forward strand.
AATTCGGCCAGTAATGAAAGAGCATTTGCACAGCTGGTGGTTTGACTTGGGATGGGCCATAGGCAATCACATACAGCAAATCCTAGCGAACAAAACCATGAACACAACATATTACAACCTAATTATTGTATGTACATGTGACAGAACCACTATGGTCAATAAAGAGGATTTGGAAAGTTGCGTGTGTATTGTTACTTTGTATCGCTTTGCAGCTCTGTTATACATGAAACAGCCCTTCCAAAAAGGGACGTTCGGATAGAAATACAGACTGATAACCCTAAGGAGGGAGATAACTTGCAGAGAGGTTATGTGAAGATTTTTAGAACTGTGCTGTGCGGTTTACAATTTCATAACAAACTAGAATAAGACTAAAGTAAAACGTCGCAATAGGATTCTTTTATACATACCTTCCACACTTCTTGCTTATGTTTCATTAGACACTCCAGCAGCTGACAGTGATACACTGCATAGAGAAACAAAAAACACAACTAACCAAGACATGGAATCTTCAGAGAAAGAATGTAACACATTTACATGACAGATTATAATCCCTCTGGCCTGGATGTGACACTTCAGTTCATTATCCCCTTCTCTACCACGTGATTTTTCCAAAAAACTACTGGCAGGACCCAGAGGTTTCATGGAAAAATCACTTTCCATTACCCACTCAGTAAAAACATACATAAGTGTGTCTATTGTATATTTTTAAGCAGTAAACTCTATTTGACAAAGAGGGCTCCCTCTGCTGGCCAAAATGTGTGACTACATGTACATTACAGCTTGGGCTCCCTCCTCGAGGGGAAAAACAAATTTCTAAAGTTTCCAAACTCTTCCAGCACATTGGCTGTCATGTCTGTAGTGCTGAAACTTTAGGAGAACGGTCTGGAGACGCTTTGCTCGCGGATTTCATTGCAATAAACAAAAATTACCAAATTTTCCTATCCGGTGAGGGAAAGTTTGCATTTTAATAAAGACTTGGAGGCTCCTATTTGCTTATCTCTTTCTTTATTAACTCACAGCAGCAACGAATTTAACAATACTTCTAGTATCCCAACGTAGGAGTAACCCTTCCCTCAGATCCCTGGTCACCCCCCATCCCAGTCCATAGGGAGGTGTGGCTGGAGCACTACTTCCTCTTGACAGCGCTACGAACAGCTCAACAGAAGCCGACCAAACACAGACAGGTCCGCAGGGAAGGTAGGAAACAAATAACACCTCCGAAAAGTGGCTCAAGGCCCTGAAAGGAAACAGTGAAATGAAATCCAGGTCAGCATAACGGGGATAACACCTGTCCCCGACACCCATAACAGTCACACACACAGGCACTCAGGAAGCTCGATAGCGCAGCAGTACGCGGGCGCCCCGAACCCCACAGAAAACAAAAACAGAGTACAGGGAGAATGAAGCACCCACAACCCCCACAACAGGCGGGAGAGGCGAGAAATACTCGCCCCGAGTCTTTATTAGAATCCAAACTTCCCGTCACCGGATAGGAAAATTTGGTAATTTTAAAACACGACTCGGAGGCTCCTATTTCCTTGTTCAATGCAACGACCCTTCCGACCAGTGCAGAACCTGCCGAAAATATAGAAACATAGAAAACATAGAAACATAGAAACATAGCAAGATGTCGGCAGATAAGAACCTTTCGGCCCATCTAGTCTGCCCAATTACATGGATACTTTACTTGGATTTATCTTTTGTTTAGGATAGCCTTATGCCTATCCCATGCTTGCTTAAATTCAATTACTGTTTTGGCCTCTACCACTTCAACTGGAAGACTGTTCCATGTATCCACCACCCTCTCAGTAAAATAATGCTTCCTGATGTTACTTTTAAACCTTTGCCCCTCTAATCTAAGACTATGTCCTCTTGTTTTGCTACTTTGTTTCCTTTTAAATATACTCCCTTCCTCTACCTTGTGGATTCCCTTTACGTATTTAAATGTTTCTATCATATCTCCTCTGTCTCGTCTTTTTTCCAAGCTGTACATGTTAAGATCATTAAGCCTTTCCTGGTAACTTTTCTCCTTCAAGCTGTACACCATTTTAGTAGCCCTTCTCTGAACTCTCTCTAAGATGTCTATATCCTTCTGGAGATACGGTCTCCAGTACTGCACACAGTACTCCAAGTGAGGTCTCACCAGTGCTCTGTACAGTGGCATGAGCACTTCCCTTTTCCTACTGCTAATACCTCTCCCTACACAACCAAGCATTCTGCTAGCATTTCCTGCTGCTCTATTACATTGACTACTTACCTTTAGATCCTCTGAAATAATAACCCCTAAATCCTTTTCCTCAGATGTTGAGGTTAGGACTGTATCAAATATTCTATATTCAGCCCTTGGGTTTTTACGTCCCAGGTGCATTATATTGCACTTATCCACATTAAAACTCAATTGCCACAGCTCCGACCATTTTTTTAGTTTACCTAAATCATTTGTCATTTGGCTGATCCCTCCAGGAACGTCAACCCTGTTGCAAATCTTTGTGTCATCAGCAAAAAGACATACTTTTCCATTAATACCTTCTGCAATATCACTAACAAAAATATTAAATAGAATGGGTCCAAGTACTGACCCCTGAGGTACCCCACTGGTAACAAGACCATGCGCCGAATAAACTCAATTTACCACAACCCTCTGTTGCCTGTCACTCAGCCACTGCCTAATCCATTCAACAATATTGGAATCCAAGCTCAAAGATTGCAATTTATTGATATAAGGTGCGGAAAGTCGATTCTCTCGTCCAATCCGCTGCCTTCAGAATATCCTCCAACTAACAACCAGACGAGTAAGCCTTGGACGCAGCCGCGCCTCTAATGGAATGCGCCACATAACAGGAAGTGTCAACCCCAGCCAAGGACAACAACCAACGAGCCCAACGTGCCATGGTAGAGGTAAACACCGAGGAGAACGAAAGTACACGAACAAAGGCGACACTGGGCCCAAGCGCAATAACCCCGTACGGGACTCGTCGGCTATCAAACAACGAACCCGGACACAACAGTGGTTCTGTCGGGAATGCCGTGTAAAAAACGGACGTGAGAGACGTTTTGGTTCTACGAGACACATCAAACCGGACCCCCTCCGGGACAAAGGACCGAACTTGGAAATCCAAAGCCCGCATATCACTGACGCGTTTGCAAGAAATCAAACACAGCAAAACTAGCAACTTGACCGACAACTGGTGGAGTGATAAACCCTCATTATCCGGCCACGCACACAGGAACTGCAAGACAACGGTTACGTCCCAAGTGGTGGTGTATCTGGGCAAGGGCGGACGAGACAATCTGACACCTTTCAGAAGCCGACAGACCAAGGGGTGGCGTCCAACCGGAACGAAATCAAACCCAATGTGACCGGCCGAAATGGCCGAAATTAAAAAGACCTTTTTAATGGAGGTCTCGACTTTCTCTAAATTGGTGAAGGTCCCCGCTTACTTCCCCAGATTCTTAATGAAGGTCTCCCCAAACAAAAGGCCTTGGGCTTCACTACCCATATCTTTGTTGGCCATAGTGGACAACTGAGGGTCCATTTTTAACAGGATCGATTTCCTGCATTTGGTGGCCAACGCGTATTAGCGGCTCCCAGGAGGCAAAGCGAGCTTTGGACCCACTCCACCACCATGCCCGGTTCCATAGTAGCACCATGGAGATGGGCCTCCTCCGCCAGATCAAATAGGTTAATTTAGAGGATCCATCACGTCCAGCACCTTGTTTTCGCATGCTCTGAAAGTGTGGTCAATGCCCCGTTTCGGAGACCAGCCTTTGGTGGTGATGTACTTCTGGAAATTCAAGTCCACCTCTGGGGTGATACAGGTTTTCCCTGCGGTGGATGGGCGTGGGCACTCAGCTCTCAGATTGGTCCGGGTCTACCGATCCATAGGGAGGTGTAAGTGCGTGTCCACCCATTGTTCGACGTGCAGCTGAGGTGTCCACGCAGTGGAGCTAGGATTTAGCGACCTGCGAGGGATCGAACATGGGTTGGCCCTGTGGGTCGCGGATAATGACCACGGTGGAATTGCGTCTGGGGTGCAAGGCTCCTCATTGACCAAAAGGTCAGACTCATCTCCGTTGCATGAAGCGCGAGGGCTTCGTCATCCTCCCCACGTTCAGATTCCTCACTCTCCGAGTCACTGTACTCTGGGAGTAAGCTGCGGCACGTGGGCTTGAGCTTTTAATCACCAACCATCTTGTGCGCCTCGCGGTCAGAGGCTCTCTTGCGCGACGCAAGATGTACTCGCCATCGTCAGGGGGCAGTGATGCAGGGTTGCCAGCCACTTGAGGAGCAAAATCATTGTGCCGTACAACGGCCAGAGAATCAGACCCACATGGGGTCGCTGAGCGGGAGGATATAACAGCGTCACAAATCGGGCAAAGTAACGGGGGGGGCATAGGAGGGTATGGAGGACTGAAAGATGATCTACGTGAGGAGATAGACTCCATAGAATCCCTGAGGGACGACACCGCCGAGCTACCGGTACCTGCGGGTGGACCCAGGCGTTGATCCCCGCGGTTAGAAGCCGGGCAGATCAGGCCCAGGAACGGAAATATATATATAAACAGTCTATCAAACGCAAACAAACACACAACATTTGCAGAGAGCGAAATGGTGTCCTTTGAGAAGCAGCAAAGAAAGAGGAAGTAGTGCTCCAGCCACGCCCCCTATGGACTGGGATGGGGGGTGGCCAGGGATCTGAGGGAAGGGTTACTCCCACGTTGGGATACTAGAAGTTTTGTTAAGTTCTTTGCTGCTGTGAGTTAATAAAGAGATAAGCAAATAGGAGCCTCCTAGTCATGTATTAAAATCCTTTGCATTGCAGCAGAATCAGATCTGATCGAGTTTACAGTTTAAAGGAGCCTTTTGAAGATCGAGTATACTTGATCATGGCAGTGAAGGGGTTAATCCTATACAGTCAATATTTTTATAAAAAGGTCTGGATGCTCTTTCACTAAAATATAATATAAACTGATATCGAACTTAAAAATGTTTTATTTTCATGGTTTGTTGATCCAAGGAGAAATCAGATTTTCATTATGGAATGCAAAAGGATTTTTTTCTTCCCCTTATGGGCGCAGGTGCTTCAAAATGGATATTTTTTTTATTTATTTTGGCTATCAAAGGGTCACTCTTATACAAAATACCCATAAATTGTTACCGGGATTCGTTGTGTACTGCATTGCTATCATGAGCATCGACGAGGCAGACAAATTAACGTGTTGTGGGATCCCTCCTTCTCTTCTACTAGAACCTACTGCAACAGAGAAACAGCTTTTATTATGACATTCAGTACCGTACAGTATTCAGAAAGCATCCTGACCATTAAAGTCACATCAGTTTACGTGCACAAGGACAGCCGTGGACAAGGAGAGAACTGTAAATGTAGTCTTTAAAATTTTAACAAATATATATATGAAAAAGAAGAGCACAAATTAAAAGTAACCTCCTGTCAAACTAGAGGAATCTAGGCTGGGTGAATCTATACAGTTACACTGTTGCACGTGTGTCAATGCCTGCTGCAGTCAAGAATTAAAAATTCACAGAAAACAAATACGACCTTAAAATTACTGCTAGAAATAAACACGCAAATAATATTAAACAACCAAAAGAAAATCACACGCGACTTTTCAAAATCTGAGATGAAGAAGCCCTCAGGAGAGATGTGAAGCCTTTCAAAAATGCAAGAGTTTTACCAGTTGTGTTTGAGAGCCTTACGGACAATCAACCCCACCCATCGTGATTGGTTGGCGGGGGTGGGCTTGGTCCTATGACGGAGATACATCGATGATGTTCTAGTTGTGTTTGAGGGTACAAACGGGATTCACTTACAGATTTTACTGAATATATAAATTCAAATAATTTTTTCTTAAAATTTAATCCCATTTAAAATGAAAAAGACTTCTTGGATATTACAATAAGGACGGTTGGTTCCAGAATTAAAAGTGTTTTTTTTAAATAAAAAAATAAAAAAACGATGGAAATGGCTATGTACCCCGGTGGGAGTTGTCATCACCCCTCCTGGCTTAAGTCTTTACCACAGAGTCCATCAGATTACGAAAGAATTTTATAAGAATGGAGGATTACGTATCACAGGCTAGTTATATTAAAAACAAACTAATTATAAAGGATTTAAACCCCGTTGAGGTTAACAAGGTTGCCCAAGAGGTGAAGAAGAAAAAAAGAAAAGATTTGTTTCACAGGAAAAAACAATCAAAGATAAGTTTCGGTATGCATTTATTACAGATTTTAATATTGATTATAAACAAATGGAAACTGTTATTCAACGCCATTGGCCTCTTTTGCTGTAAGACCCCTTTTTAGGTAAAGTTCTTCTACCCAATTATCCATCAGTTATCTATAGAAGGGCAAGAAATATTAAAACCATGATAGCACCACTTTGTATTTCTGTAACGACTGTAAAATTTCTATGTTCGTGAACCCAGGACATACTTGAAAACGAGAGAAATCTCAATGTATCCTTCCTGGTAAAATACTTTGCAAATAAATAAATAAGTCTACCTGAACCCCCAGGAAAGATAAATAAGGTTAATGGAGTGTTTAAAAAATGTGGAGCATGTAATTCGTGTCATTTTATACCATCCAGCACATGTCATTTTTCAAGCAGGTCAACAGGAGAAAAATTTAACATCAAAGGAGAAATGACATGCAATACATCATATGTAGTATATCTAATCCGATGTCCATGTGGATTACAATACGTTGGTCGAACAACACGTAAACTTAAATATAGGATCATGGAGCATCAAAACAACGTAATAAAATCGATACAGACCCATTCTGTACCAACCCATTGCAACACATGTCCTAAATACAGTGAAAAATATTTGATATTCTTTGGCATCGAAGAGGTGGAAAAAGACTGGAGAGGGGGAGATGGGATAAATTATCCAGGAGAGAAACTTTCGGGATACATAAATTGAAAACTCTAAGTCCGTTAGGCCTCAATAATGACAACGATTTTGTGTGCTTTTTAGATTAGATGTAATGCAAATAATCTTTTAGCCATTAATGCAGTTTTTTTTTTTGTTTATTTAAAGTTTTTATTTATTGCGAAAGGTCACAAATCAACCAACATATATGGCCACGCAGGGCCAGAAAGCAAACTCAAATAACAACGTAAAAAATAAGGGGGGGGGTGTCTCAGAAAAACACAGAGCAATGCACAATATCAAGGGAGGGGGGAAAACTATGTCTCAGCGGGGGGGGGGAGAAAAAATAAAATTTGGGGGGGGACAGCAAAAGTCAGGGAAAAAAAGAAAATAAAAGATAACAGGGGGGATAGAAATCTCAGATTTTGGCACATCGATAACGGGGGGGAGGGTAATCAAAAATAGTCCCGTTCAAGCCATAAAAATTACACGGAAGCATCCTCAATTTAGAGCACAGCCAAGGGGGACTAAATAATGCGGGGGAGAGGCAAAAAGTCAAAAAGAAAAGTAAGACACAAAAAAGTGTGCCATGGGTCTCTTCATCATCCCGTGTCCCAAAATGGCAATAAACGTGGGACAGGCAGCGACTGCATGCGAGATCGGGGCATCCAACCTCAGCGAGCCCGCAGCCACAATGCCGACCCCCAAGTTTTTGTGGGCCCTGTGATTCTATTCACATGGGACGTTAACAGCCTGTACACCTCCATCCCCAACAAAGAAGGTATGGAAGCTGTTTATGAGGCTTTACTTAGTAATTCTTTTTCAAAAGAACAGATTTTATTCCTTATGAAATTAGTAGAGTTGGTTCTTCATAATAACATCTTTCAATTTGGCGATACCATCTATAAACAGCTAAGGGGCACAACAATGGGATCCAATATGGCCCCAGCCTACGCTAATTTATATATGGATATGTTTGAAAATCATTTTGTCTATAAGCATCATCTCTTTAATTATGTTCACACTTGGTGGAGATACATCGATGATGTGTTTGGAGTATGGACAGGCAATGAGACAGATTTAGCGACTTTCTTTACGGAGATTAATTTGGCCAGTCCACATATTACATTCATCCAATCTTTCTGAGATCCACTTTTTGGACCTTACATTAAAAGTTTACGATGGTCGCCTTATTAGCGATCTATATGTAAAACCTACCGATAGGAATAGTCTTCTTCATTTTTCTAGTTTCCATCCACCCAGCACATTAAACTCCCTACCCCAGAGTCAATACACGAGTGTAGTTAGGAACGTCACAGATCCTGTCATTAGGGACAGCAGATTGCTACAAATGTCAAAAAAATTTAAAGATAGGGGTTACCCTGCAGATCTCTTAAATAAAGAATATATACGATCCAAAACGTTAGATCGCCCCACCATCATTTCACAACAGAAAATTAATAGACACACAGATTCTCGTATTCCATTTGTTTCTAAATTTAACCAAGCTAGTAAGTCGATTAATCAGATCGTGAAGAAACACTGGCAGATTCTCCATAAGGCCTATAGTGACATCCCTTCCTTTCAGATGACTCCACTATTTGCATATAAAAGAAATAAGAATCTTAGGGATTCTCTCATTAGAGCGGATGTGGGATCTACAAAGGGTAATCTATGTAACGTTTTAGCTCCACAAAAGTGTGGGACATTTCCCTGTCTACATTGCGCTTCTTGCAATGCAGTCATTAAGGTGATCATTTAGCACATCCACAGACTGGGGAAAAAATCCCCATAAAAAATGTTTTCACATGTGATTCTTCATTTGTGATTTATGTTCTTAAATGTCCATGTGGTCTCCTTTATGTCGGAGAAACCACAGTGCGAGTCAAAGATAGAATTAGTAAACACAAATCAACTATCAGGACTAAACGCTTAGAACTGCCGGTAGCAGAACACTTTCATAACTGTTCCCATAGTGTAGATCAATTACGCTTCCAGGTGGTAGATTGTGTTCCACCACTTAGACGTGGAGGCAATAGAACTAAATTACTTAAATGTAAAGAAAGAAATGGATACATAGATTAGATACATTATGGCCGAAAGGCCTTAATAGAGAATTCGATCTGGGCATATGCTTTTGAGTCTAGAGTCCTCTATAGACCTATTACACTGACGGGCCTATTGTCAGCCATCCCTTATATCTTCATATCCACATTATTATCGCCTCACCTCTTGTGATGGATTGGAAATTTATTTAGTTATGATCATATGACAAGAGACATTTTTGGGTTTATACACATGATACTTGACATGGATACATACTCATGATAATACTGTCTCGATAGGTCTGTTCAATATCTATGATCTATATAATCATGTAGTCTGCTCCATATCCTCTGTTTTCCTTTTTATTTATTTATTTTTCATTTATCTCTTATTTTTTATTTTTTTGTTTACACTTTTCCATTTTCCGGATTGTATTGGAGATATATATTCCCCTCATTTCTTTTAAATCACGTCTATGTGGCCATATTTTTCTTCCTTTAATTGAATATACCCCATGACATTTTATCTCCACCTAATTACTTGATTGTTTAATGAGATATTGTTTAAAATCTTAATTGTTTAATTGTCTGGTTGGGGTATTTAAGGATGCTATGTGCTGCAGTCTGTATGTATGATTAAGACCTCAGGGTCGAAACGTCACTGATTTTTCAAGGGTTGCTGTTCCATGAATAAACCGTTTGGCACCTCTTTTCCACTGGAGATCCATCCTTTTTTCTATTCAGACCCCCAAGTCCCATCTGGACCCGAGTTTCTCCATGCCCTCCTCCGTCAGATGCTCGGGGTATAGCCGCACACGTCGTCAGTGAGTACCTCGGCGCCATCCTAACGGCCATCAGCGGGGTGGTCAGTCTCATCAGGCTTACGGCAGGGTTCGTCATCCGGGCCCAGTGATACCAGTGCCACCCGGACTTCTCAACACACTAGCTCAACTCCTCCACACAGCTCCAGGGTCAGTGCCCCAGTCAGATCACCGGTCCCGACGCACCTATCCAGATCATCAGCCACCTGCAAGCAGGGTTCAGTGGGGCACGAGGTCATCTTCGAGAACATCCAACTCCTGGTACTCCCAGCAGCCGAGTAGTGCAGCCACCACCCGGCGCCAGACACCGCGGGTGAGGGGACCGTCAGCATCCCCCTCCGTCAGTATCCTCAGGCAGGCCTCAAGGCCTGAAACAAAAGCTCCCTCTCCTCCAAAGGGGGGGAGGGGGTCCACCTCGCTGTCGATGCGCAGATCCGACTACCTCAACCACAGAAATGACATCTAGGGCGGCTGGGGGACGTGGGCCCTCCATCCCCACAGCCTTCAGTGCGGATTCCGGTCTAAAGCAATCAGTCCAGCAAATCCAGGAGGCGTTCAGAGCCAGACGATAGGCCGCAAGATGGCCACTGGCACCGCGTCCCGGCCACACACACCAGCAGCCGCCGGGATAGTCTCTGGTCCGGAGGGGGGCCAAGCAGGCTCCGGACAGCATAAGACCGGCAACCGGTCACTCAGGTACCCCAAGTCCGAAAGACGCAGCGGGAAAAGTCAGCTAGAGGGCCCATAGAGGAGAAGACATGTGGAGCTCTACCATTACATGTCCTCTTCCATGAGCGGCCGGCCACACCCCCCCATTAATGCAGTTTTTATAAAGGTTCATGTAATATTTGGCTGGCATGATTGCAGTAAATGATTGTATCTGGCATTCAAGGTTTTTTGTTTACTGCTATGCATTTTTTCGTCCTATTTCATGGTATATGCCCCGTACCTCCCGAGGGATCTATAATGGACCATGAATAGCCATCAAATTGGTCATTCACGAATAAGAAAAAGACAATGCTGGAGCCTCAGATAACTCATAGAAAGTATTTACACCCGTTCCAAAGGCAACATCTAAGCATGCACGGTGGATGGGCGTGTTTTGCTTTGTTTTGCTATGGAGGTGCCGTGGGAAGTGTGCTCCGGCAGCGCACTTCCGGGATTGAGACGTGTGGGTCGTGCTGGTGGACACGCACAGCTACCGGATGCGGCCTGGGTGGTGTGCTTGGCTCCCTGGAGGGAATTACTGAATGTGGGTCCGTTTACAATGAAATGCCAGCATTAAAGATGACAAAAACGGACTATATGAACGGAGTGTAATACCGGATCTTCAGATGGTGGAGGTGGAATTTACAATTTGGGATTCTAATTGATCAATTGATATCCTTCTTACCCTTATATATTTTCAATAAGAGGTCAGCATGCTCCTGATGAAGTCCAGCTGACGAAACGCGTCGAGCAGAGCTGTGCAGGACAATCTACTGTGGACCCATCCCATCGGGCAAATGTGTGCCGGCTGCATGCGGACTCGGGTATAACTGGTGATATGATACCTTTTTATTGCTTTTATGTAAGCGCAATAAAAAAAATTACTTGTAGCATATCTGTGGCTGTCTCCACTATTGTATACATTCTTCTCCCTGAGGTCCAAAAATGCCAACAGTTGGGGATCTGAAAAAAATCCTTACACCTGGGGATCTAAAGAAAAAAATGGTACCATTTAAAGGGGAGCAGCGTGTAAAGATACCTTGATGTGACTGCAATCAAATTGCTGTCTGTGAGTGCATTACAATTCAGCACGTATTTGTAATTGGTAGTAGATACCCTATGTACTTTTCTTCTGTTATAGAAATTCTCCCATTGTTTACTTTAAACTGTATCCTGTCTCCCTGTAAGCCATGATCCAGTGGTCCAGCTCTATATGCTGTGGTCCGGTCCTGTATCCTGTGTTCTTGTAAACCATGTGCCAATGGTTCAGTCCTCTATCCTGTGATCCAGCACTGTATCCTGTGTTCCTATACGCCATACACCTGTGACCAAGCCATGTATCTTGTGTTCTTGTAAGCTTGTTCCTGTTATCCAGCCATATATCTTGTGTTCCTGTAAACCTTGCTTCTCTGATTGAGCCATGTATCTTGTGTTCCTGTACGCCATGCGCCTATGATCGAGACATATATCTTTTGTTCCTGTAAGCCATGCTCCTGTGATCTAGCCATGTATCTTGTGTTCCTGTAAGCCATGCGCCTATGATCGAGACATGTATCTTTTGTTCCTGTAAGCCATGCTCCTGTGATCGAGCCATGTATCTTGTGTTCCTGTAAACCTTGCTTCTGTGATCGAGCCATGTATCTTGTGTTCCTGTAAGCCATGCGCCTGTGATCGAGACATGTGTGTTGTGTTCCTGTAAGCCATGCTCCGTCCTGTGATCGAGCCATGTATCTTGAGTTCCTGTATGCCATGCTCCTGTGATCTAGCCATGTATCTTGTGCTCCTGTATGCCATGCTCCTGTGATTGAGACATGTATCTTGTGTTCCTGTAAGCCATGCTCCTGTGATCGAGACATGTATCTTGTGTTCCTGTAAGCCATGCTCCTGTGATCGAGCCATGTATCTTGAATTCTTGTAAGCTTGTTCCTGTTATACAGCCATACACTGTGGCCAGATTATTATGATCACCTGACTATTTTAGGCAAATTAGCTATAATTTGGCGCTGAAGTTGCTAGAGGGCCAGACCATTATAAATAGGGAAGCAGGTTGCTTACCACGACAGTAGAAGTGATTTTTTTCTGAAGATATGGATAAACAACGCGATTTAACAGCCTTTGAACGTGGGATGATTGTTGGCGCCCAGAGCAAGTTGAGCGAGTATCAGCAAAACAGCAGAATTCGTTAAATGTTAAAGAGCAGCTGTTAAAGTGTTTAAAGACTGGACTATCGGCCGAAAATCTAGGTCTGAACGTGCGAATTGTGGACATCAGCGACTAGTCAATGTTAGGGCAGAACAGAGAGAGGCAAGACTGGTACAAGACAACAGAAGGGCAACAGTGCATCAAATGACTTCAGGTCTTAATCAGGGATCCTCTCAAATATCTCTGAACGCACTGTTCGCCGTAATCTGCATCGTATGGGATATGGAAGCCGAAGGCCTGTTCGAACACCTTTGCTGTCTGCAGTTAACAAGATAAAACGTCTCCAATTCGCACAGGAACACAAGGATTGGACAGTCGAGCATTGGAAAAAAGTCATGTGGTCCAATAAGTCACGTTTCCAGTTGCATCATGCAGGTGGCAGAGTGAGAATTTGGTGGAAACAGCATGAAAGCATGCACCCCACATGCATGAGGTCAACCCTTCAAGCTGGTGGGGGCAGTGTTATGGTTTGGGGCCCTTAAATGTGTGGAACAACGTCTGAATAGCACAACATACCAAAGCATTGTTGCTGATCAAGTTCATCCTATCATGTTGATGGCGTATCCCAATGGAGATGGCTTCTTCCAACTAGACAATGCGCCATGCCATGGTGCTCGAGTTGTGCAGAAGTGGTTTCAAGAACATGAGGGAGAATTTACCTTGCTTAGGTGGCCCCCACAATCACCAGATCTCAATCCAATTGAGCAGTTGTGGGACGAAGTTGAAAGAGCCATCAGGCAGCTGGTTCCACAACCATCAAATCTCACAGAACTGGATAGTGCTATTCATCAGGCATGGTGTCAGATTCCTCGCATCAGCTTTTAACATCTCGTGGAGTCAATGCCAAAAAGAATCGCCGCAGTATTGAAGGAAAAAGGTGGCCCAACGAAGTACTGACGGGGTGGTCATAATAATCTGGCCACTCAGTGTATATAGTATCTTGTGTTCCTGTAAACCATGCCCCTGTGATTGAGACATGTATCTTGTGTTCTTGTAAGCTTACTCCTGTGATCGAGCCATGTATCTTGTGTTCTTGTAATCCTTGCCCTGTTTTCCAGCCATGTATCCTGTGTTCCCGTAAGCCTCGCTCCTCTGATTCAACCATGTTTGATGTGATCCTGGAAGCCTTGCTCCAAGAATGCAGCCATATATCCCGTGTTCCTGTAAACCTTGCTCCTGTGATCGAGCCATGTATCTTGTGTTCTTGTAATCCTTGCCCTGTTTTCCAGCCATGTATCCTGTGTTCCCGTAAGCCTCGCTCCTCTGATTCAACCATGTTTGATGTGATCCTGGAAGCCTTGCTCCAAGAATGCAGCCATATATCCTGTGTTCCTGTAAACCTTGCTCCTGTGATCGAGCCATGTATCTTGTGTTCTTGTAATCCTTGCCCTGTTTTCCAGCCATGTATCCTGTGTTCCCGTAAGCCTCGCTCCTCTGATTCAACCATGTTTGATGTGATCCTGGAAGCCTTGCTCCAAGAATGCAGCCATATATTCCGTGTTCCTGTGGTCCAGCCATGTATCATGTGTTCCTGTAAGCCTTGCTCCAGTAGTCAAGTCACAAAATTCCAGCAATGAAAGATAAAAGTATGAGAGTAAATTAACAGCATGAGGAACACCACACGTGGTTGAATATGTAGGAAAACAATCCTGCAACACAAAATTAAGGGGGTCACTCTAATATGTATAAACAATTCAAAAAAGATGTTCAGGATTAGCAATCTCAAAGATACTAGATATGTCACCTGTAACTAGTATCATGTCTCGGACAATGTATCAATTGTTCACAAATAACCTTTTATTACGTCCTTATAAGGATGGTTGTGCACGTGTTGTGCTTGTACCAAAGCTGGTCACTGACGAATATCACAACGGAACATGACGCAACAAAATATATATGGGTATTGTGACAGATCTCTGTACCTCAACAGGGTCTCATCCGCCAATGCTGTTTCCGTGCAGGACCCCCCCCCCCCCCGTGTTGTACCCAGGCAGACTCCCGTGCCTTCCTCCAGTCCTTAGACGAAGCATAAGGACCGGGAAACACATACAGGGTTATCCAAAGAGATCCGAATTGCTTGAGAAAGGTAACCGAATGCTGAAAATCAGCGTTCGGTTACCTTTCCTGACCATTCGGCTATCCAGAGAGCAGGCAATACGCCAAATCCTAGCGAATTGCCTGAACATACGGTGCCTGTTCGGTTCCTGTTCGAGGGCAGTGAAATCCCCATGAAAAAGCACTGCTTCGGCTATTCAGAGAACACAAACCAGCAGTGAAAGGTTCCCCTAATGCCCTGCCATTCGGTGGTTTCATTCGGCAAATTTATTCTGGAGAATCCCATAGACTTCAATGTTAAAAATATTCCCGTTTTAATTCAATATCTAATAAACCGTTCATTATAAAATTCTGCAGCAAAAAGTTTCTGTATTTATAGATTTTTTAGGATACTTTAAGCATTTTTCAGATTTTTTTTTTTTTTTTAAAAAAGTCCGATTTTTTTTTTTTTTTTTTTCAGTTTACTTATTTTTTTTGTAACAGCCCTCTTTATTATCATTCCCTGGACCTCCTGTGAAAATTTCAGACATTTTCGCTCAGTAGTTTCTTTGCAAACAGCGTTTCTTTTTCCCAGATTCATACAAATGGTTTTTCTAATTTATTCACTGCCTCCTCTACGTCACAGCTGCTTCGGCTCTGTGTGATTCGGCTCCTGTTCGGCTCCTGTTCGGCTCCTGTTCGGCTTTTTCGAAGGTTAATCCAGATGTTTTTGCTTGTTTTCAGCGTGCATTCGGTTCCTTTTCGTCAGGTTTTCGGCAGCTTTTCCCTGCAATTCGGGGACCCTGTGCTCTTTGCTGAATACACCGCAGGGTCACCGAAATGCAATCGGCAAAAGGAACCGAATTGAAGAGAACGAAAAGTCACCGAACGTGCGGTGACTTTTCGAATCTCTTTGGATAACCCTGATAGAGCCTGCTAGCATCCCCCAGTAATAAGGTGACGTTGTAGATCTGTGGTCTTTCAGGGTTAGAATGAATTGCTTTAATCAGAGAAACATTTATACAATCAAACATAGGTCTTTTACATACACAAAATCACAACATTTTCCAAGAGAGGTTTTGGTGTAATCTAATTAGATTTAGATACAGTGAGAACATTACTCAAACTTTCTAAACCAGTTAAAACGATGACAGATTACAGTTTAAAACAGGCAGTGTTTGTAAAACAATGAAGATTATGTTTGAGGAGCTGTTAATCAGATAGTTATTCCTTTCTGAGAGCAGGTTTACTGGTAGTCTAATCTGATCAACAGATAGCAACAGATAATGACCTTCTTGCATAATCACAATCACACAAACATTCTGCACACAAGAGAGGGCAATGGGCTAATATTGAGTCCTGTGTCCTACGATATATGCCCTCCCCCAAGTCCACATGATGCACGTCACAGGTGCGTATGAAAATAAGAAATAAGAGAAAGTTTATGTCCCAAGAGGAAAAATAAATGAGCAAATACAATAGGTCACAGTACTGCTAAAGAGCTCCCTATTGAAAAACCTGTCTCAGTGTAAATAAACTGGAAATTGGAAAAGCATGAATGCTTCTTCTGCAGTTAATCTGCTACGACTTGCCAATCTTTCTCCTGATGACACTGTAACAGCAGCGAAACGTGTTGAGCGGATGTTGATTTTTATATACATGAAAATTTCTAGTGCTGTTACCAACCCTCCTGATACAGCGTGACGCTGTGGGGCTCCGGGGTCTCAAACGCCTGCCTGTTTCCCCTCTCTCCTATGTATATACTGCTGCTACAGGCAAATCACGAAGGAAGGCCAGCAAATTCAGTTACCCCTCAGGTAGACCAGGAACCATCTGTTGGATAAGACTTCTGACTCTCTGCCTTCTGTGTTTTCTCTATATACATGGACCCACGAAGGTTAGTTTCCACTTTTTTGTATCAAAGATCATAGTTACTTGAATATCTATTCAGTAGCAGCTATTTGGTCTACATTAGCCTACTCCTCCATGGTCACACTAACAGGGTTATCCAAAGAGATTCGAATTGCTTGAGAAAGGTAACCGAACGCTGAAAATCAGCGTTCGGTTACCTTTCCTGGCCATTCGTCTATCCAGAGAGCAGGCAATTCGCCAAATCCTGTCGAATTGCCTGCACATACGGTGACTGTTCGGTCCCTGTTCGAGGGCAGTGAAATCCCCATGAAAAAGCACTGCTTCGGCTATTCAGAGAACACAAACCAGCAGTGAAAGGTTCCCCTAATGCCCTGCCATTCGGTGGTTTAATTCGGCAAATTTATTCAGGAGAATCCCATAGACTTCAATGTTAAAAATATTCCTGTTTTAATTCAATATCTAAAAAACTGTTCATTATAAAATTCAGCAGCAAAAAGTCTCTTTATTTATAGATTTTTTAGGATACTTTAAGCATTTTTCTGAATTTTTTTTAAAAAATTTAAAAGTCCGATTTTTTTTTTTTTTTTTTTTCAGTTTACTTATTTTTTTTGTAACAGCCCTCTTTATTATCATTCCCTGGATCTCATATGAAAATTTCAGACATTTTCGCTCAGTAGTTTCTTTGCAAACAGCGTTTCATTTTCCCAGATTCATACAAATGGTTTTTCTAATTTATTCACCTCCCTAGTCTACGTCACAGCTGCTTCGGCTCTGTGTGATTCGGCTCATGTTCGGCTCCTGTTCGGCTTCTGTTCGGCTTCTTCGAAGGTTAATCCAGATGTTTTTGCTTGTTTTCAGCGTGCATTCGGTGAGTTTTCGTCAGGTTTGCGGCAGCTTTTCCCTGCAATTCGGGGACCCTGTGGGACTTGCTGAATACACCGCAGGGTCACCGAAATGCAATCGGCAAAAGGAACCGAATTGAAGAGAACGAAAAGTCACCGAACGTGCGGTGACTTTTCGAATCTCTTTGGATAACCCTGTAAGTAAAGCAGGTTCTTAATGGGGTGCCCCTCAGCAGCACAAGGTAATTTTCCTTGATTGTCACCGTAACCCTTCCTGATACAGTGTGATGCTGATACTTTATAGCCAATTTCAATAGGGAGCTCTTTAGCAGTACTGTGACCTAATGTTTTTACGCATTTATTTTTCCGCTTGGGACATAAACTTTCTCTTATTTTCATTTTTTCATATGCACCCATATATATTTTGTTGTGTTATGTTCCGTTGTGATATTTGTCAGTGACCAGCTTTGGTACAAGCACAACACGTGCACAACCGTCCTTATGACGTAATAAAAGGTTATTTGTGAACAATCTATACATTGTCCGAGACATGATACTAGTTACAGGTGACATATCATCTAGTATCTTTGAGATTGCTAATCCCGAACATCGTTTCTGAATTGTTTACTCCAGTAGTCAAGCCCTGAATCTGATGTTCCTTGCTCCCGTTATTCAGCCTGTACCATGTTCCTACCTTTCTCCTGATTTTCTGCTGTGCACCTTGTGACCTTTTTTATCAATTCAATACAGTAATATTTATTTATTTATAAAGTATTTTACCAGGAAGGATACATTGAGATTTCTCTCATTTTCAAGTATGTCCTGGGTTTTCAAGTATACGTATATGTTCGCACCCATTCCCAATCCTGGCGGCAGATATTATGGTCATACCTAAAGAAGACAATGACCCTTTCATGCAGTGGCCAGTTTTGGAGCTCAATAACAAGCTTAATTATCTTCCCCCTGAAACTCTACTTATTAAAGCAATCCATTTCATTCCATGTATTATCAGACGGGGCTGGTCTGAAGAAGGGAGGCCTGAGAGAATATCATAGAACTTCCCAATTTCAATCGGAGGGAAAAAGTAAAAGAGATTTCATACTGATGCTGGAGAAACACTTAGGGCCCTATCCTTTGTTCACGTTAACATGGGGACGCTAATGGGAAAAATATGCCCGTAGCACCTACAGGTTTTCCTGTAGCGTCCCCATGTTTGTGCGATATTCCGGGGCAGACGTTTCCTCAGCACCTCACCCCGGAACGCAGAGCTAACCGATCTGATACTCACGGTAGTGCTTCCGCACCATCGCGGGTATCACGTAATGGAGTCCATAGGACTCCATGGAGGGTTGCACTTCCGGGACGCAAGATCACGTAGTGCCACGGACTGATCATGGAGGAAGACTGGGAACTATTTAATCCCAGTCTCACTCTGCTCCCAGAGACAAAAAGCAGCACATCGGGCCATTGTTCTCGCCACGGGATGAGAGGTGAGTATCGAATTTATTGGGGGGGGGGTTCAGGGGGTGTTAAATGATTCTGCAAATGCAGAATCATGTAGCGCCAGCTTTTAGAAGGTGATAACTTTCAGCTGTCCGCATCCCTGCTGTAATTAGCGCTAACACTTTGTAATACCTTACTTATCGAAACAATAATGTACGTTTGCGCTCCCCATGTTAAGTATAGAAAGCGCAAAGTACAGTAACCTTGTGCAAAAAACAATGAGCTAACGGGATAGCGTCAGGAATGTAATATGGGGGGCATGCATTCAACACACTTATCCTGGCGCTAACACATATCGAGGTGCAAACATTATTAACCTTTATATAGCACCACATATTCAAAAAGCGCTTTACAAGATCAGTGTACAAGGAGTTGATACATTGGAATACCATATATGGATGATGACCTGATTCAGGGGGACCCTGTTCCCAAGTGACCGTACAATCTATGAGATGTACAAGTATTTTGTGAGGGCGGCGCATCCATATTGATAGGTGTCTTGCCCAAGGACACTCGCTGGTGGTGTCTTCTGAGTGAGATCGAGTAGTCTTTCCATGATTGTAGATCAGCAACCTGGTGGTTAGGTTGAACCCGCTTCTCGTAAAGTCAAGACTTGCTTCTCCACAGTTGTATTGGAGGGATGTGCCGAATGGTATTTTGACTTGCTCCTCCACAGTCAAGGGGCAGAGATGTTACCATTGGACTCCACAGCCGATCTTGTGTGGTAGGTAAATATGTACCATTAGGTGTCTTATTGGAGAAGTGCTCTGGCTGGGATTCCATCCTGGATCTCCAGGGTTATAGAGCAGTGATGCTACCTCTACTCCATTCAGCCGTTGTAGCACCAACTATGGAATAGTGCCCTTAATGTTTCGTATTAGTCCACCTCAAACACAATGATTTAACTCTCTTCAGTTTCTCTACCTCGGCCAGGGTGAGTGTTAATGGTTCCCCATCAGACCTTATACCAATTTGTTGTTGCACAAGGCAGGGCTGTCAGTTATCTACAGTATTATTTGTCAGGGTGCCATCCCTCTGATTCGTTAGTAATTCTGCCAAACGCTATTACAATGTATCCCACATCTCTGTTGAGCGATTGGAGCTAATGAGCATAACTGCCAGGAGTAAAGCTATACTATACTATAGTATAGCCCAACGCCCATAGCGAGAGTCAGAATGACTGCACGGGACTGTGGGACGACTGCACTGGACTGTGGGATGACTGCACGGGAAAGGGATGACTGCGCGACTTTAGGGTTTTTCGAGCAGCGATTTAACTCTTTAATAATTGTCATTCCAAGTATCAGTGATTCTCAACCACTGAATAAGGAAACTTCACTCTTTATGTGATGATCATGTGTTCGCCTGGAATGGATATTCTTTCTTCATCCCGTTATTAAAAATGACAAACATTATTTACATAAGAAATACCCACAAGCTATAAATCTGTCAGATTTTTGTGCTACTCGTCTGATGTTATCTTTCTCGTCGTTATCATAAAGCGTTGTACCAACGACTTGAAAATGTCAGATCGCAAATCACAAAACAGGTTCGTTGCAAAGTGATAGTATGTTACTAAAAGGATTGTCCAGTCTATTATTACAATAGTTTTTTTATGTTTTTTTCTCCATAAACTTACATATAGCCATAGGTAGAAACGACGTGCTGAGATATTCAATAATATCCTTGTGCAGGAATGGAGGAAAGGTGGCCAATGTCGATATCATGGTGTATGGTAAAGTGCTGAGGATATCGTCGCTCAGGAACGGTAATAAACATGTGGTTGTGTAAAATATTGATTGTCCAAGATCTGAAAGATCAAAAAGTGGCCCGTTAGTATGAACAAGGTCTGTTATTACTAATATTTGCACATTTTTCATTTATTAGAAAGCCCTTCCTATCATACAGAGGTATGTCTAAATGTCGGTTAAATACTGAAATTCAGTGTATTACTTAAAGGGTTAAAATGGGACAACGTGGGAGGGGGAATAGATTGTTTAAATATTAATACCACCTGATCTTGCCCCTGCCTCATGTTTAACCCCGTGTGTATTAATACTTATCTTTATTACAGGGTCAAGGGGTTCCTCAGTGCCAGTCTGGATCTGAACAGCTGCAGCTTCTGTTGAAGCCTGTGGCAGTCACGTGACCAGGAGTAGGCTGGATGAGCGAGCAAGCATCAAGCCAATCCAATCGCACTCAAAGTGAACGCATTGAAATCCAATGTCTAACAGGGAATGTACTGCTGTTTTATCCTGGACTTTGGCCTGGAATGCAGATCAGTGATAGCTTATCGACAGCTTTCTGGCCTCAATTCTCCTGATTAAAGGTTGATTCAGTCCTACGGGAACCCCACGGATGGGGTGAAATGTGTGGAACACACTCGGTTCACCATGACACCTCATTTTACCATGCCCAAACTATAGTGTCCCATTAATTTTAGTTATTGATAACGGATAACAAGGCACATAATCTTCTCCTGCTCACTATTGACCCAAACATATTTTCTTAACCCTTCCATTACCTTTCCTTTATATAAATTGTGATACCGCAACCACTCGAAGTACTTGGTTCCAGCCAAACCACACAGTCCTCTAGGTCAGTGTTTCGCAAACGCAGTCCTCAAGTACCCCCAACAGGCCAGGTTTTCCAGATATCTGAAGCACAGCACAGGTGATATGATTTGCTGCTCAGTGATTGCAGGATTCAGTCTGCATTTCCCCAAGGTGATCCTTAAAACCTGTCCTGTTAGGGTTACTTGAGGACCGTGATTGGGAACTACTGCTTTAGGTTATAAACAGCTGCAGACTTGAAGTTGTGGAAATTAGAGGTGTTTTTATTCCAGCATAAACAAACGTCACACTTGGCTTTGAATCACTGCTGCAGGTGATTAAACTAAAACTACAAACGAAATCCTAGCTCAGTTAGAGCACTTACTAAACATACAGCAATCCTGACTATCCAAGTAACCTAATCTAATAAACAAAAAGAAAACCACAGCATTTCTAGGTGTTACTGCTCCCCTGCTCTCAGCAGTCTGATTAAACACTTCTGTCCAGACCAGGAGTCAGCAGCCTGAGAATTTACCTGTTGCTTAATTAATTGGCAACAAGTGTGTGAGAGGATAAAGGCCAAGCAGGATTCTGGGTCCTAAAGACTTTCCCTTGATTACTCTCCCAGACATTCTGTTACCCAACCCAAGCACTCTGCCACCATATATATGTATATATAACATTTATTTGAAACATGGGATGCAGTGGAGATATCCCTTGAAATTAGATAATTCTTCTTTCCCTAATGACCAAGCCAACTCGAAGGAGGAACAACTCAACTATAACAGCTGAACTGCACGAACTCGGTATCAACTCAATGCTTAGGTCCTTGAGAAGACAGCCAGTGATGAGGCTGGGTGGTCTTCTGGGAGATTTTCTAACAATTTGGTGTAACTAAACCTTGTCATGTGTGCTTTAAATCCCACACCCCATTGCTAAATAAAATCTGAGGCTTTTAGTTTTTGATTGGCCCTCTAAGTAACACGGAAAGGGACAGCGGAAAATATGACCCAGCGGAAGTCGTAACAGTAGTGTGGGCGTCCCTCTATAATGGTCTTTGCCTCTATCTTCTAGACCGCATCACCCTACTGCATAGTACTGACGAGTTGTGTGCATTTTTTCCCCTTGCTGTCTGCACTTTGTGGGTTCATTCCATGCTACCCTAATCGGGCGACGCCTATTAGGGTTGGCTTTTGAACATTAGTTTTAATTCTTTTATAGAGGAGTTGGTCCTTATCATATTGTTCCTTTAAACCCAAATATTCAGAGTATAAATGAGTATATTCAAACAGGAAACTCTTAATGCGTCTCTCCCAAAACATGGGTCATGTCAGGGTTTTCCCCACCAGATGAGGTTGTAAGAGGAAGAGAGCTCAAGGGACACGGCTGGGAGGCAAGAAGTAGCAGAATACAGACTGCATACATGGGACAGACTAATCAGGTACTCAGGAGCTAGGAACCAGGGGAACTGCTTCAATACTGGAGCGATGAGAAGGTGGGCCCCCTGTTCTTTTATACCCAGTGGTTCCCATCTGATCCAATAGAAGGCCTGTGACGTCATCGGTGCGTGACACAGCCTGGCCGCCATATTTGTGGAGACCGTCACCACGCGCGTCCTGGTCAGAGGCCCAGACAAGGCTCGAAGCCTGGAGCTCCGCCGGGGACCGCTGGCTGGTGGCCGTGGATCCAGCATCAATCCTTCACGGGGACCACAGCCACGCCGAGGAGGTGAGCCGGCCCGCACTGCAGGCCTGGTACTGCCGGGTAGCCGAGTCGGTGACCTCGCCACACCTCCACTTTGACGCCCATCTGGCCACCTCGCTGCGCTCAGCGCTGCAAGTCTCGATCCTCCTATGAAGAAACGTGCTTTGCAGCCCTGAACGTGCGTCTTAGCGTTTTGACAGGGAGGCTTTCAGCACGTCCGCTGTACCACGTGCAATTAGTGACCGCGCTACAGCGTGTGGTCGGCCCCGTGGAAGTGTCACCACACTGCACTGCGACGTACGCGGGGGGGGGGCACGTCAGTACGGGTGCACGTAGTGCGCTTGTCTGACCCCGGCCTTAATGATGCCGAGAGGCTCGACACCTTGCAAGAACAATGAAAAATGATCGGACACTTGGTCTCCAAAAATGGCAAGTATATCAGAAATAACTGGAAACATGTTGATTCTACATGAGCCTTTCTCAAGTTTCAGGCTTGTGCAGAACCGAAACGTTGCCATTTTTTCCAATAAACTTGTCCTTTTTGGAGACTGATTACCCAGCCCCTCTTCTCTGTCCTTCGACCTTGTTGTGCGAGTTGGTCGTTCTAGGACTTAGTCTACCAGCACTCCATGTTTTTTTAAAGGTGGTATGGTAGCCCTACCTTGTATCTGTACAGCGAGTCACCACCACCAGCACAATCCTCAATAAAAAAAAATAAAGTAGCTATTCAGATGATATATCATCCATGTATCCTGTGTTTCAAAGAAATACATTTTAGGCAGGAAAGTGCTAAAAAAATATTAAAAGAAAAGAATACAATGGTAATACACCATTTTTGGAAGGTTCCATTACATTTAGAATTCTGCATTTCCTTTAATACTGTAGTTCCGCGTTATGTGATCCCATCCTGTTATACATTTAGAACTGTGAAGTCCTCACACAGGGGGAAACATCCATGGCATCAATCATGATGTAAAAATTTTAAAAACGATATCAGAACTGACGTGGTACCTCCTCTGGATAATATAATCGGCCAAGCAGAGCTCGTACAAACCTGAGAGTCACAGATTCAGATTCTATGCTGCGCAGCGTCACCTGAGTCTTGCGTCCTTCAGCGGTCGAGAAGATGAGCACCACCGAGATGGGCAATAACAAGATCTAATCCTAAAACACACTCAACTTTGGGGCTGACAAGGCACATTTCATGGTAATAATGTGTGATACGTGTCCATGATTTATTAAATTAATTAAAAAGTGTCTATTCACAGTAATCTGAGATAACACAGGGTAGCGAAACTTGGCTCTTACGGCGAGGGTCATGAACATTGGCACCCCCGATTATTTGGAACTACATATCCCATGATGTCTAGTCAGTTTAAAAGTTTGTCTGAACATTATGGGAATTGTTGTTTCAAAAAATCAGAGAGGGGGGCATATTTGCTGACCCCCCTACTTTAAACTGAACATTCAGCTGTTTCCGCAGAACACTGAGTTTTACCTCAAATCATCACAGACAGACCTCTATTAATTTTTAATTTAAAGACCAAAACACATTTAATTTACTCCATATATTATTTTCAATCCTAATAAAGATACTTGTGCATTAATTCTATTTTTAAAAAATGGTAATTTAGCTCAACCCATAGCACGGAAACCATGTGGCGCCTACATGAAACAATCAATTGCCTTAGAAGTGTCCGCCAACGAAGAAAGAAACGTCACGTCTTTTCAACCCTTTCTCCTTTGCAGGGATCTACTCACAAACTGCCGAGCTGAGGTCTACGTAATGCCGCCATTCTAGAAGAGTTGCATTTGCTTGGTTTATTTGCCACTGAGATCTGCAAGTCCAACTGGAACTTGCAGGGTTAGTCAGAAAGAGCCGATCTGGCCCCGAAATGTAACCGGACACTGAATTTCAGCGAACGGTGACATTTCCTGGCCATTCAGCTATTCAGAGAGCAGGCAATTCTCCAAATCTTGGCGAACTGCCTGCACGTACGGTGCCTGTTCGAGGGCAGTGAAATCCCCCATAGAGAAGCAAAGGTTAATCTATTCAGAGACACCGAACAGCTGAGGAATGTCAGTGCAGTGCCCTGCTGTTCGGTGGTTTCATTCGACAGGTTAATTCAGGCGAATCCCATAGGCTTCAATTTAAAAATATTCCAGTTTTAATCCAATATCTAATAAACCATTTGATATTTTATTCTTCTGTAAAAAGTCTCTTTATTTTTAGATTTTTTTAGGCTCTCTTAGGCATTTTTCAGGATTTTTTTGTCGAAATTTTTTTTTAATCGTTTTTTCTTTTTTCTGTAACAGCCCTTTTTATTATCATTCCTTGGATCTTATATGTAAATTCCAGACATTTTCTCTCAGTAGTTTTTTTGCAAACTGCGTTTCAAATTTCAATCTTTCAAGCGAACTGTTTTTTGGGGTTTTTCTTCACCCCGTTCATCTACGTGTCGCCATTTTCCGGTGGCTGCTCTGCGCTGTGATCGCTGGCTGCTCACATTTTTCCGGCGTGTTCGGCTTGGTTTTAGTGACAGTTTCTGTGGGTTTTCGGTGAGTGTTCTGCAGGTTTGTGGCGAGTATTCCCTGCACTACGGGGCCCTGCGGTGCTTGCTGAATACACCGTAGGGTCGGCGAACTAGGAATCGCCGAATTCCCCGAAGTGCGGGGAACGAAAAGTCACCTAACGTGCGGTGACTTTTCGGATCTTTTTGAATAACCCTGTTGGTGGCCCATTGCATGTCTACAGCACTTCAGAACGTTTATTAACATCACCAAGCCGGTGCTGCCTCTTATCCCTACTCAGTCCAGTGTCCCATTATTCCTTTCGGAATGATCGCCGGGGCTCTGTTTATTTTTGTGAAGTCTTCAGGTGCCTTCAGCATTTTTCGTTGCCCAACGCCTACGTCATTTGCATCTTGACACCATCTATTGGCCGTGACTGCTAAGAGTCCTTATAAATAGCAGACGATTCTTTTGTAGTTTATGTGACATGTTCTATACAGTTTTGCTGCATTATGTAATGCACCCGTGTGAATAAAAAACATACAGGGTAATTCAAAGAGATTCGAAAAATCACTGCACGCTCGGTGACTTTTCGTTCTTTTCAATTCGGTTCCTTTTGCCGATCCCATTTCGGTGACACTGCGGTGTATTCAGCAAGCACCACAGGGTCCCCGAATTGCAGGGAAAAGCCACCGCAAACCCGACGAAAACGAACCGCAAAACCCAGCGAATGCACGCCGAAAACCCTCAAACATCTGGATTAACCTGCCGAAAACCACGGAAAAAACCGAGCAGGAGCCGATCACACGCAGCGCAGCTGCCGGAAAAAGCCGAGAAAGCCGAGACTGCAGACAGAGTGAAGTGAATAAATAAGGAAAACAGTTTGCATGAATGTTTGAAAAGTGAAACGCTGTTTGCAAAGAAACTACTGAGCGAAAACGTCTGAAATTTACATATGAGGTCCAGGGAATGATAATAAAAAGGGCTGTTACAGAAAAAATAAGTAAACTTAAAATAAAAAAAATCTGACTTTTAAAAAAAAAAAAAAAAATCTGAAAAATGCTTAAAATATCCTAAAAAAATCTATAATTAAAGAGACTCTTTACTGGAGAATTTTATAATGAACGGTTTATTAGATATTGAATTAAAACGGAATATTTTTAACAATGAAGCATATGGGATTCTCCTGAATAAAGCTGCCAAATTAAACCACCGAATGACAGGGCATTTCGGGAACCTTTCACTGCTGGTTTGTGTTCTCTGAATAGCCGAAGCAGTGCTTTTTCATGGGGATTTCACTGCCCTCGAACAGGCACCGAACAGGCACCGTATGTTCAGGCAATTCGCCAGGATTTGGCGAATTGCCTGCTCTCTGGATAGCCGAATGGCCAAGAAAGGTAACCGAACGCTGATTTTCAGCGTTCGGTTACCTTTCTCAAGCAATTCGGATCTCTTTGAATTACCCTGATAGAAAAATAATACTTATCGTAGCTTCTCTGCTGTTTCATGTAGACCAGTTTAAGTTTAACAGAAGAGACATTCTCTGTCGATAATAAACATATTATTATTCTTTTCAGCTTTTTATTCACCAAGGGACAAAATTTCAAGCCCTAAGTTACTAACCGCCGACATCCTGCCAGACAGCCGCCAAACGCAGTCGACGAGCCGCCAGACACAGCGCCGACCAGCCACAGAAAATAACCGACAAGCCGACGGACGGGTAAAAAAAAAAAAATACGATTTAAAAGTGTCAAAATTGAAATGCTGTTTGCAAAAAACAACACTACTGAACGAAAATACCTGGAATTTACATAAAAAATCCTATGATTGATAATAAAAAGGTCTGTTACAGAAAAAATAAAAAAACGCTTTAAAAAAATCCCGAAAAATGCCTAAAAGATCCTAAAAAAAGAGACTTTTTGCTGCAGATTAAAATAATAAACGGTTTATTAGATAGTGAATGAAAACGGGAATATTTTTAACATTGAAGCCTATGGGATTCTCCTGAATAAACCTGCCGAATGAAACCACCGAACAGCAGGGCATTTCACTGACATTTCTCTGCTGTTCGGTGTCTCTGAATAGATTAACCATTGCTTCTCTATGGGGGATTTCACTGCCGCGAACAGGCACCGTATTTGCTGGCAATTCGACAAAATTTGGCAAACTGCCTGCTCTGTGACTAGCCGAATGGCCACAAAAATGCACCGTATGGGCAAATTCACTGTTCGATGCATTTTTGGGGAAAGTTCAGATCTCTGTGAATAACCTTGTTAGTGTTTGTACCTACGTCAAACCACAATCCCTCATACCCTTCAGTATTTTTTCTCCTACTCTAAAGGGCTGGTAACACGGCTCTATCTAGTTGTTCTTCTGATCATTCTTGCACGTGAAAGGGGTCATTATTTCTCGTGTGCCGCTGGTACAATGTTCAGAAGGACTGAAGACATCCAATGCCACCGGTCTACAACACAGCCGTAATGGCTACTGATAGAATAAAAGAGACGGCCAAGTTTCACATCATTCCAAACACTCGAGTGCAACCAAGTAAAGTGCAACTTGACGGAATAGACCAGCAACACGGCATTGTTTAATCAACAGAACCTTGTCAAGAGAGCGGTTCCACAGCAAAGACACGGTGCAAGTTGCAAGGCAGAAGAAGGGGCTTCGCTGGTATAAAAGGTATAGATCTTTTATAACATGGAAGCCTCTTCAAATACCTTGCAACTTGCACCGTGTCTTTGCTGCGTTTAGGTCAGAGGGGAATAACTTGCTTGTTTTAAGATGCTGTATTGATTTAGGGAAAGTCCGGAAATCAATACAATCAATAGTAATACAAAGATGAAAGGAAGGCATGGGCCAATTTAGATCCCGAAGAGACCAGTGTCCAAAGATCACTAGCTTTATTTACTTTTATGACTTTTTTTGATACTTTCCTTCTTCAGGACAAAGGGCTCTATTGAATTTGGCTAGATGGCTGAATTTCAGCTATTTTTCAGTTCTAGAGCTTCAAATACGACCTTTTACCTGAATCCGGTTCCCGATAAAATCTAACTCAAATATCGTCAAATATCGATTCGATTCAAATTTACCGTTATGGCAATTTTTGAAAAAATTAGAAGTGCTTAAAGATGTTGTTAAATGAAGTTTCAGGCAGGGAAATAGAGGGAATTAGACTGAAATGTATTTTCCAACAGCACATTTTTCTACTAGTTATAGTTAAAATCAACGACTTGCAGGATATTGGCTGAAAATAATAGGGATGGACCAAACTTTCGGCCACCAATGGTGGTTTCTGCTGAAAGCTAAAATCGTCCGAAAATCAGTCATACGAACCTGGGCCAGGAGACCCGGCCGTGCCTGGGCTCACCTGAGCCCGATTGATTCCCCTGCTTGGCTGGCCTCCAGGCTGAAGCGAGCCCCCCTGCTCGGCCAGCCCTCCAGGCCCAGCCAAGCCAGGGGCTCGCCTGAGCCTGGAGGCCGGCCGAGCAGGCAGCTCGGCTGGCCTCCAGGCACAGGCGAGTCCCCGGCTCAGTCGGGCCCCAGGCCCAGGTTCGGATGACTGATTTTCAGTTTCGGTATCAGTTTTCGGCTGAGCTGAACCTCAAATTTTTGGTTTCGGTATAGGTTGGAAAATTTAATTTCGGTGCATCACTAGAAAATAAGCTTTTTCGAGTGGTTTACTTTTGTTCTATTCCTTCCTATCAGCATTTTCCTGGTTTATCAGGGTTACATATCTCCAGTGATCTTGGAATGCTTCTCTGCAAAAAAAGATCTTGCTTGCAGAATCACAGCAGGTTAATGGGTATATATCATTAGGAGCTGCTGTATCGGGGGTTGCTCTATCCCTTGTGCAGAGGAGACATCCTTGGCGTTTCAGCTTTGGCCGCTCTTTTGGGTAATAGTCTGAATCCAATAAGGCCCAGCTTCGTCTGTAATGATGGCACCATCAAGCTAAAACCTTATGAGATCTGAGCAGGGTCCCACTGAAGGCCAGGCCACTAGTGCTGTTGTCTGTTCTCAAGAGTCTCATAGATATGCTGTATATATATTAGGGATACACAGAAATTTCAGTCACCTAAATTATCGGCCGAAAATGGTGCTTTCGGCCGAAAGGAAAAAACGTCCAAAAAAAAAATCAGCCCAAAATCAGTCATCTGAACCTAGGCCCTGTAGGCCTGGTCGAGCCGGGGGCTCACCTAGGCCAGGAGGACGGCGAGACCCCAGCTCGAACAGCCTCCGGGCTCAGGCGAGCCCCTGGCTTGGCCAGGCCTCTAGACCCGGATGACTGATTTTCGGTCTCAGTTTTCAGCTGAACTCAGCCTGCATTTTCGGTTTCGGTCTGAAATTTTAATTTCGATGCATCACTATATATATATATATATTTGCGCATAGGTTGAGAATTCCTTATCCAAACTGCATGGGAAAAGAAGTGTTTCAGATTTCGTATTTCTTGAGGGTTTTCAAATATTTCCACATAATGATATGTCTTGTGGATGGGGCCCAAGTCTGAACACAAAATTAATTTATGTTTCATTTAAACCTTATACACACAGCCTGAAGGTCACGTTAAACAATATTTTTTTAAAAATGTTGTCCCATGTGCCTTGTACAATGCAGTGATATCTCTTTTATTTGGACTTAATTTTGGTTAACCCCTTCACTACCAAGAGATTTAAAAAAAAAAAAAGAAGTCAGGAACCAGTGTTTTATTTGAAAAATGTTTAATTATACAGTAAGAAATATTTGTGCACATTCCCAGTGTATTTCTTACTGCAATAACAACATATATGGGCAGTAGATGGAGCCATCTACTGCCAAATTGAATTAAAGCCGTTACAGTTGCACCTCGTGTTCCTTGCACCAGCTGCTGAATGTCGGATGTCAGGACATTCAATCAGCCAGTTTTCCACAGTTTTGGCTTTTTGGGCATTATGCCCACAGGGCTAAAACTTTGGGGGCACCTTCTGCAAACCAAAAGCAAATGAAATTTGTTTGTAGCAAACAAATTCAATTTGCTTTTGGACCGCAGATCGAGATGTCTCTATCAGGCCTTTGAAGCCTGAGATATCTCAATCTCGTTAGTGAAGGGGATAATATCTGTCATTTTTATCAGTATTACAATTGTATGTTAACGCTCAAACATTCCTTTTCAATGTAATGTTAGTCTAAATAAAAAAAAGTATTGCTGTACACTGCAACACTCTGATGATTTTGGCATCTGGACTGATATGGTTAAACCAATCTATACCACATATATACAGGGAGATTCATATAGACCTGAACCCAAAGTACAGCTCATAAGCATATGAATGGAAACAAATGAGTGTCAGGATATGTACCTAATCTTGTGTTGAGCACATCCCATCATATCACGTACAGGAAGTGTCCGCTGCTTTCTGTTAGGCACATGTCGAAGCTGCGCTGCATGTTGTTGCTAACCGTTCTCAATGTTTTGGATCTCATTTCTGAATATAATCCACTGAGGTATCAAATGCATGAGGCTGGTTACGGTACACTCGTTCCTTCAGAAAGCCTCACAAAAAGAAGTTCGAGCTGGTAATGTCGGGAGACCGGATGGCCACTGATTCTTGGAAATGACACGGTCCTCAAAAATACTCTGGATTGTCGCCATTGACTCTCGCGATGTGCGGCATGTCACATCATCTCGCTGGAAGTTATCCTGTGCTCTTCAAAAAAATATAGCCATTCTTCTCCATGGGATTGCTATTTTCGTGGCTGTTGCTGTGCTGCCATTTAGCGGCCGCTATCTGCATGTGACGTGATGGGATGCACTCAATATAAGAGGAGGTACATTCCCTGAAACTCTCAACTTCATTTACGATCTATAATGAAGACTGGGCTCTGGTCTATATGAATCGCCCTGTATACATAAAGATTTTTTTCCAAGGTTTTTTTAACCCCTCCTTTGGCATCACCCCAATTGCACCTCCTCCATCTCTCCTGGACTCACATCATCCAGCGCTATTAGGGTGATAGCTGAACACAGCGCAGCTAGAAAGACTCCCTGACTAAGCATGTCTCTCTTGAGGACAGGAATGAAAAGAGGTGACATGGACAAATCTCCCATGTTGCAAGCATTTTTAATGGTGGTGGCAATTCTTACCGTGCTGTCCGTGCTGAAGCAATGGCACTAGATCCAACAGAGATACCAGAGTGACATAAAGCCCCTGATAGTCCAGTGATGGATATTCTGATAACTGAGCATCCCGGCTTTGCTGACCACGTTCTGATGGAGAATCTCGCAGGACGCTGTAAAGGAGGGAGCGAGTAACAGTAGGATTGATGGAACTGACCTGTGGTCTTAGAGATGGGGTGAGAGGGAATGGCACGGGAAAAAGACACATGGTCATGGGCACTGTCAAATTGGAGGCATCTTGGTTGTCCTTCTTCCCTGATCGGGACAAAATGCTGTTGGAGGGATAAAGAAAAAAAAAAGAGACAACAAAGACACAAAGAACAGCACATTACATTGAAATGACACTATAAAACAAATAATAGACCAGATATAACCCACATAAGATGCAATGTCTAGCAATACATCGTCTAACAATCTAGGATCTCTTCTCTTTCACTCTCAGTAAATAGAAAATTGCAATTAACATCTTACTAAACGTTCTCATTGCATCCCATGTGTTATCTGGATCATAAGGAGCAAAAATATAAAGATGCATGTTTCAGTGCCAAACCCATGCTTCACAGTCACGCAAATTGGCAAAAAAATCACTGTCGGAATCGACAACAGGAACCCATCGCACGCTCCTTTTTTTACGTATTCAATTATCATTATTTTATGTTTGATTCGCAGAATCCAATAGGCAAATATACATCTCTTTTTTTTTTTATTTGTACACGTATATTTCTTTTTATAAATAATTTTTTATATATATATAATTACGGTGTTGTCGGCGCAATTGCAAAAATCTTAAGGAAAACAAACCTGTAAAATATAGGTTTGGCACTTGCAGAAACATGTTTTTAGCTAGTAATAAACATGTGAGTTTATTAAGATTTTTTTTTTTGCTTTTTTTTTTCTTTCTCTTAAAAAGCACATGTTTATTGCATCAAAATAATGTCTGTATGCAATTTATGATACTGTTTCATGGCATTCGATCAGTATCATCTGACATAATGAGGTTTCAACAGGCACATGGATCGAGAAATAATATATATTCTTAAAAAAATGTTAACTAGGCTATTGGAGAGGAAGCTTTAAAATAATATATTGTGGATGATCTGCAGCATTCATGAGCTCATGGTAAATGGTCGTTTATGCGCTTTTAGGTTGTTGGTTTTTTTATGCTAAGGGTTGTCCATGTTTGCGAAGGAAACAATTTTTTTAAGCCCCACCCCTCCAAAAAAAGAAAATAAAAAATACAAACACTATTTTGTGAAATGTCTATGACTAATATAATATATCTTGCGGAGCACTATATCTTATTAATACAGTCCCGATGGGTGCCAGAGGGCATGCAAGCAGTATACAGTGCCTTGTCGCATGGCCATCGGGCACCCTGGGGATCGGACGGTCATATTACTACTGCATTAATACAATGTGCTGCGAGCTAAGGGACAGACACCCTAAAAATAAGACAGGGAAGCTTAAAAGACACTTCATTTTCCAAGACAATAAGAGCTTTACTGTGGTTAAACTAGTGCGGAATGAACCGCCCAGGGCTGGCAACTGAAGGGTTTATTCGCTAAGGTGTGAATGGGTGAAGAATTGCAAAAAAATATTTTAAAAAGTCTAAATTAATGAATAATCCTTTGCAATTCCACACTGATCAACTGCTTAGTGAATATCCCCCCCTCTTGTTTCAAGCAAGGGGTTTGGATACTAAACCCAGAATGACGGAGAAGCGCACCTGTCATGTTTACCTACAGGGCGGTGCCATCTTTGTAATAGCATTGGCACAGCCATCCAAGGTCCAATCGGAACTGCCAATGTTTCACTGTCTTGTGAGGTCAGAAGAGCCGGCCTATAGGAGACGAGTGATGGCGTCGCCCAGCAGTGAGAATGACAGGAGCATTTTAAAATAGCAGAACTGGGAAGATCCTTTTTTTTTCTCCTCAATTCAACTATTTTGATTTAAAAGAGTTCTAAATCCTTTTGTGAAATCTCCGGTGTTCTCGGTTGCATAAACAGATGCCTATAAGGTATTAAAAATAAAAAGTTGTCTAAAATATTTAGGGTTTATTTCCTAAGCAGTGAATGGTGGCGAGACGGGAAAGAAAAAAAAATTGATTCTAAATGGCGAGTTGAATAATCAGAGTTGGGACCGATGAGATTTGAAAATTTTAATACAAGAACTCAGAGGCGAGTATTGCAGTCTCTTTTTCTTGCCTTTATTAACAGCAGCAAGTAAAATGTCGAAAAAACGTAACAGACATTAAAGAAAAACATGTGTTCTAACAATGGTATCATCTAACCCCCCTTCCCCAGTGATACAGTCGATAGCTCCTGCCACTATATATATAGGACCACGTTCCCGCCTTTTCTTCCTCTTTTTCTTGCTGCTTGGTCAGATAAGTATTGGCTTTAATATCTAATTTCTTTATTTTCACTATATTTCTTGGTACTTTTTCCGTTTGCCTGACTTTAACCAAGGCATCCGGAGCATTGTTGTGGGGCTTGGCGGTTTTCTCACTGTGGTGGGCGGACCGCCAAACCCTTCTAAAGTTTTTGGCCTTCGGTGATACGTGGGAGATGGTTTACCGCGGCTGCGGCCTTTGCTGGAGGTGGGGCGCATGCGAGCGAGCTTCGCTCGCTTGTGGTACATTGTCTTGCGTTACCTTACGCCGTCTCTGAGATGCTGCTTGCAAAACCCGATCAGCGCCCGGCCTCCAGGGAATCCTCTCCTAACATGGAATCCGAGTCAGACGACAGCTCCATTCACATGGCTCAGTTATATGTGAAAGCAGGTATCAACCCACCCGGCCTTGCCACCGCAGGTCCTGAGGCGCCGGAGATTCCCAGATCCCTTGAGCCACAGATACAGGCCTCTATTGAGTCTGCTATGTTAAAAGCAGCCTCTGCCCTTTCAGACTCTTTTACTCAATCCCTTAAAAACACCCTAGCTGAGGCCAAACATGAGATTACCCCGGAGACACCGGTTATTGATTTGGGCGCATCCCTCACTGCTGTAAAGCCCACTGATCCTCCCTTGGTCACCACCATGAGGAAACAGCCCAGTAAGGAACAAAAGCACAGGGCTGGAGGGGCTGGCATCCCCGCACCAATGCCTGGGAAGGTCATGCCGGGGGCACAGATTTCTAAAAAGCGCACACGCAAATCGCACCATGTTGAAACTGTACCCCCTAAAAGGGCAAAATCCTCTGACTCCTCTAGAGCCGTGGCTCGCCCGAGTACATCCCGCGCACAGGATGATCTCTCTGATGAGGAAGGTCAGAGGGGTGATGCTATAGAGGTATACTTGATGAGGAATTAAATGACACGATTGTACCTCCTAATCCTCCTAATTTACGACCCTCAAGGAACTACCACTACCGACCGTGCACGGGCAGGTTTATCCCGCCCATTCGCAGGCTCCGTGACATATGACGCTTCCCAGTCAGAAGCGAGAGTGACTCAGTTCTACCCCACTAGATCCCGTCCCTGGCGCAGCAGGGGATTCAGGAGGTTTCAAGGAGGTTGAGGATTCCGACAATTCCGATCGCCAGGTAATGAGTTTTCTAATACACCATTCACTGGTTCCTGTTGGGGGTCGCTTGTCTACATGTCTACCACAGTGGCGCGAGCTTACGCCGGATCTATGGGTGTTAAACACCGTACACGGGTTTATGATAGATTTTCTCTCGAACCCCATTCAACATTCCTCTCCTCCTCCATTGGTGTTCTCGGTAGAGGATGCAGCGCTGGTGGAAGAGGAGATTGCCGATCTCGTAAGGAAGGGAGCCATAGAATCATCCCCGTGGGGAGAAGTGCACTTCCTGGTCAATCTCTTTTTGGTCTCCAAGAAGGGCGGTGGGAGACGCCCGGTACTCAATTTGAAGGATTTAAATCTGCATGTTCGGTACACTCATTTCCAGATGTTGAGAGACATTCTCCGGCCAAGCGACTGGCTGGCAAAAATAGACTTAAAGGACACCTATTTGACGGTACTGATGGCAGAGACATCCAGAAAATTCCTCTGTTTCCATTGGAACCCAATGATATGGCGGTTCCGCTCCCTACTGTTCGGTCTGTCTTCAGCACCTTGGTGTTTCACCAAGCTGCTGAAGCCGGTGGTGAGTCGACTCCGGTAGCAAGGCGTGCATCTGATTATTAATCTAGACGACATCCTGCTACTAGCAGAGTCAGAGTCGCTCTTGAAGGGCAGTATCAATCAGATGATTATTCTGCTTCAGAACCTGGGATTCATGGTGAATCTGGAGAAGTCGATTCTTCATCCAGTCTGTTCCTTAGAGTTTCTGGGATTTACGATTCAACCAGTCTCAATGGTTCTATTCCTTCTGGAACAAAAGTGCAAGTCCATTCTCAAGGAAGTGCGTGTTCTTTTCTCCAATGTCTCCACGACATTGCGAGATTTATCACGCATGATAGGAGTGTTGGCAGCTACGAGGTTGGCGGTGCACACCGCTCCTCTCCACTATCGGGCCCTCCAACGCCTGATGGCCCATTTCCTAAGGCAGGGACGTACATATTCGGATAAGGTGACTTTGTCGGTTGCAGCAAGGGAGGATCTTCAGTCGTGGATGGAGAACCTCCGGTCCTGCAATGGCAGGTCTATTGGGACATCTCCTCCGTCAATCACGATAGACTCTGATGTGTGCCTAACAGGATGGGGCGCCAGGTGCGGAGATCTGTTGACGGGTGCCCTTGGTCGGTTCAGGAGGCTCGCCTCCACATCAACAGTCTAGAGCTGTTGGCGGGCTTATTCGCCCTTCAAAGTTTCCTCAAACAGAGGGAGGGTGCGTCCGTGCTTCTTCGCATGGACAACTTCTCGGCCGTTCGATACATCAACAACGGGGGGGGGTCCCCGTTCTTTCCTGTTGACAATGGCGACCCATCTCTGGGAGTGGTGTTTCCAGCACCGGATAATTGTACAGGCTCAATTCATTCCGGGTGTCTCGAACCTCCTAGCCGATTGGAGCTCGAGGCACACGGAAGACTCAGGGGGATTGGCACGTGCAATCATCGATCTTTTCGGCCATAGCAGACCTGTGGGGTCGTCTTCAGATCGATCTATTTGCTTTATGCCTCAACACTCAGTTAATCAACTTTTACAGCTGGCGCCCGGACCCCATGGCTCTGGCCACAGATGCTTTCCTAAAGAGTTGGGCAGGGCGTCGGCTCTATGCTTTTCGCCGTTTCAGCTGGTGTTGCGGACGTTGCGCCAGATTCGGGTTCAGGAGGTGGAGTTGGTTCTAGTGGCTCCATCTTGGCCCAACCAGTCGTGGTTCCTCCTGTTCCTGGACCTTCTGGTGGATGTCCCACGACTCCTTCCGGCACTTCCGGACTTGATAGTGGACAACCAGGGTCGTCCTCATCCATTGCTGTTGCTGGATGCATGCCCGCTCATGGCCTCCCTGGTGTCGGGGCGGCCAGCGTAGTTTCGGATCGCACTAGAGTACTCTTGCAATCCGCTTGGGCTCCAGGCACATTGTCCAGCTATGACTCAGCCTGGTCCCAGTGGTCTGGTTGGTGTTGCGCACAGATCCCTTTCCAGCACCTTTGAGCATTGTTCTCAACTTTCTGTCTGAATGTTTTCATTCGGCTTTGGCGGCTTACCAAGTAGGTTTCCAAGAGATTCTGGTGGGTAAACATCCTCTAGTTTGTTGCTTGCTGAGGGGCATCCAGCTTTCAAGGCCTCCGCTACCTCGGTATTCAGAGACTTTGGATGTGGCCATTCTGCTTCCCTTTCTTAAATCTTGACCTCCTAATGAGAATCTCTCATTAAAGCAATTGTCAGCTAAGTAGCTGGCTCTCCTTTGCCTTATCTCGTGTAAGAAGGTGGGGGATGTGAGAGCTGTAGATTTTCAGGTGAGATTGTTTGTCCCTGAAGGGGTTCGTTTTGATGTTTCGCGTCGGACGAAGACGTCTATTGCTTCCGTTTTTTATCCGGCATTTCCTTCCCAACCGAACCTCTGCCCAGTGCAATGCATTCAGGTCTATGAAACACATAGGGTGTAACTGCGATCTGGGGGCGTGTCGCCGCTTTTTGTTTCCTTCAGGCCCCCTCAAAAAGCGGTCGGCTCCACTACGTTGGCACGCTGGTTAAAATGGCTTTTGGAGTTGGCTGGGGTAGACGTTTCTATTTTTGGGGTCCACTCAGTACGCAGCGTGTCTGCTTCATCGGCGATGGGGGCTGGATGTCGTTTGGAGGATTTGCTTAAATCCGCAGACAGGTCTCACGAGACCACTTTTCGGACTTTCTACTTCAAACCGATTGTTCATTGGTCGTCCGCTTTGATGGACCAGCTTTGAACTTGCAATAGGAGCCTCTGAGTTCTTGTATTAAAATTATAAGAATTTAGCAAAGATATGAAGATAAGTTAGAATTTTAATAAAGGACTCAGAGGCGAGTATTGCCCACCCTACCCTCCCAAAGGAAGACTCCTGCGGTTTGCTGCGCGTTCGGCATCATGCGCTGGTATCTCATCCTTTGCTTCTATTTCAGCTCAGTGACATATGCTCCGGGCCTCTCCTGTGGCGCTCTTGGTTTCGCGCCGGATCCGGCTGGATCGTACTGATGGGATTGTTCGATGCCTGCTGACCGGTTATTGGCAAGAAAGAGGGAGGAAAGGCGGGAACGTGGTCCTATATATAGAGTGGCAGGAGCTATGGACTGTATCAATGGGGAAGGGGGGTTAGATGATACCATTGTTAGAAGACATGTTTCTCTTCAATGTCTGTTATGTTTTTTGACATTTTACTTGCTGCTGTTAATTAAGGCAAGAAAATGAGACTGCAATACTCGCCTCTGAGTCCTTTATTAAAATTCTAACTTATCTTCATATCTTAGCTAAATTCTTATAATTTTATGACAAAGTGGTCCGTGCGGAAGGAACACCAGAGTTTGAAAATAAAAATTAATTCTGATATGTTGGTCTAAAAATGTGCAAATTCCCTGTAATTCTCCATCAGTTCACTGCTCAGTGAATAGATCCCCAACCTCCTTGCATCTCTGCGCACAGCCAGGCGGCTCACTCCTCACTAGCGTAGACACAACATCATTCTTTTAACCAAGTGGCTTTTTTTAAATAAAGAACAGTCTTCCATATGTTTAGTATCAAAAACCTACTTTATCTCAAAAATTTATGAACTATAAAGTAGCATAATACAAAATTACATTGTTCATGTATCATTTAACAACCCCAATTAAGCAAAAATACAAAAGCATTGAAGGATTGAATTCATTTTCAATGGAATGTACAGCGATATCAAGCAGACTCCCAGCTCACTCAGCCAGCCAACCACTCACACACCATACCATACTTCTCAGTCAGCCACCCATACTCCCATACTTCTCAGCCAACCCACATACTCCAATTCAACTCAGTCAGCCAGCAAAACACTCCCATTTCACTCTGCCAACTACCACACACATTCCCATCCCACTCACACATCCACATGGTCATTCCCATGCCACTCAGACATCCGCATTGGTCATTCCCATGCCACTCAGACAAAAGCATGGTCATTCCCATCCCACTCAAACGGTCTAGAGCTGTTGGTGGGCTTATTCGCCCTTCAAAGTTTCCTCAAACGGAGGGAGGGTGCGTCTGTGCTTCTTCGCATGGACAAATTCCCGGCCGTTCGATACATCAACTCCCTGGTGGTCCCCGTTCTTTCCTGTTGATGACAAAGGCGTCCCGTCTATCGGAGTGGTGTTTCCAACACTGGATAATTGTACAGGCTCAATTCATTTCGGGTGTTCCTAGCCGATTCCCATCTCACTCAGACATCTGCATGTTCATTCCCATCCCACTCTCACATCCGCATGTTTATTTACATCCCACTCACACATCCGCATGGTCATTCCCATCCCACTCACACATTCGCATGGTCGTTCCCATCCCACTCACACATCTGCATGATCATTCCCACCCTACTTACCCAAACCACAAACACACTCCCTTGCCACTCAGCCCACTCTCACCAACACATGTTCCTCTGCCAACCCTCACACACATTCATATGCTACTCAGCAAACCACCACACGCTCCCATCCCACTCAGCCAACCGTCAAATACTCTCAAGCCACTCAGCCAACCATCATACACACTCTCATCCAAGTCAGCCAACCACCATGCACATTCCCATTCCACTCAGCCAACCCCTGCACACACTCCCAACTAACTCAGCTAAGGCGCTGCACACACACTCCATGCCGCTCAGCCATCCATATTTCCACTCCACTCAGAATACCAGCACACACAATCCCATCCCACGGCCGACCCATTCCTGATATTCCTGACCTCAC
Source organism: Leptobrachium leishanense (assembly GCA_009667805.1). NCBI lineage: Eukaryota > Metazoa > Chordata > Amphibia > Anura > Megophryidae > Leptobrachium > Leptobrachium leishanense. The sequence goes on from CM019075.1 coordinate 18,481,316, forward strand.
TGCCCACTGCCTGCCTTCTTGAGTTTTGGACCGATCCACTGCTCTCTCATGTTACTCCCTCTGGCCAAGATGTTCTGGACTAAACCGTTTGACATGCTGGGTTCCCTTCTTTACTATCTCTACGTGGAAAGTCCCATTTTTTTGGGACTGACACAGCTGAGAATCCGTGAGTTTTTTTTTTCTTTTTTTAATGTCCAATTAACCTACAGTGACCGAGTTAACTCAATCTTCAAAAGCACGTGCGGGTGACCAGGATCGAGTTAACACGATCTGGTCTTTTATGGGAGCAATACAAACTAATTTTGTTTCTTGCAAATGAAAAGCATTTGCATGAGCTCCAGAATGCGCCGCTAAAATTCCAGCACATCGGGCAAAGCAGCCGAGGTGGTAGAACGGTTTGAAGCACTTGTACATGTCTGTGTCGAAAGCACGGCGGTCCCGCAGGAACTGCAGCTGTAATACAGCTATATGACCGGCAGAGGGAGCCCTCTGTCGCATACAGCATGAAAAGAGAGATTCTACAGCGCATTTTGTTGCCGTGTGGCAACTGTGAAGTGGTTTTCCATAAAAAACACTGCTTCCTGATGGTGGTTTCATTGAAATCCACTTGTAGTAAAGGGGATAAAGGGACGAACTAACCTCCAGGACCAAATTATTTGATTTCTTATGGTGAGTGGGGTGCCTCCCCATCTCCAGTCCCCTCGGATGTTCTGGGAGAGGGGTGGGGCTTTGACAGGAAGGATGTCAACAAACTCAAGCTGGACAGCATTCCAGGGTTGCACAAGCATCCCAGCACAATGCCAATCGTCCTATGCCTCTCAATGCAGAAGAATCCAACTTGCTGTGAAAGACCACCAAGTGGAGACTCCAGCGTGGAAGAAAAAGTGCATTTTCAGGTACTCAAAGCAAAATAATAATAAGCACTTCTGTTTTTAGTCAAAAGTGTTCCTTTTAAAAATAATCTAAGATTGACTCAAAATATTGACTCTTCCCCAAAAAAGTGAATATTGCATTTGTGTGCCATCCAACACACACACACACGGATGCACGCACGCACGCACGCACACACACACACACTTTCTGCCTTCCACCAATTGAATGTGGATTGGTGGAGGCATCCACCAATGGATTGTGAGCAGAGGATTACAATGGGATTTTTTGAATTTTTTTTAACTTTTTAGCCACAATATCCCCAGATTTTATAACAGGTCACATGTTCTCCACCGCAGAACCAACAGCGCAAAGGCTGGGATGATCTACCCACAGCTTGGCTCCAAGTCAGAACAATAAATAACAATAAATTCTAATTAAATGGAAGAAATAACTCTATAAGTGCCAATTCTGCGAGGAGACACGACTCTCCCACCTGACCCCCTCAAAGCAGAGGAGCTTTAAAAACAATGCCAGCCTTTTTGGCATTGAAGGGGTTAACATAGATCTTAAAATCCGGGAATAGGGTGGCTAACACAGTTATGTATTATTATTTTTTTCTGGAGGAGCGTAGAAAAAGCAGAAATCCCATCAAGCAAAATAATAACTAATCATAATATATTTTTTTTTTCTCATTCGTATTTTACAGAGGAAAAAAACATGGAAATCTCACCTTAATAATGTCTGGGAGAAGTATTTTAGAGTATTCGCAATGTCTGTTCCAGATGGCACGGGATAAATGTTATGAAGGACTCGGTTGTGATATTCTTGAAGATATCGGATCTTGGAAGCAACTGCGCGTGGAAAGCAGAAAAGGAAGACACACACAAAAAAAAAAAATTAAGTGCGTGACAATACAAAACAAATGGGGACAAATGTTACCAAAAAGCTACCGATTGTCTTGAATTCTTTAAGAAAGTCTTTAAATGTGACGCGTCACAGAGTCTAAACCTAACATTATCTTAGAATTTACATTTTAAACTCAGTCTAATGCGTGGAAACCTTGGTATGTCCCATACTCGATTTACTAGAGCTCTCGGGGTATAGGAGGGGTACCTACCCAAATGCCCTGCTTTTATAAGGACAGTACCCTTTTTGAACCAATATGTTCCCTGTTTTCCACCCCAATGTCTCTCTTTTAGTGGCTCCTCCATATATTCAGGGTGTGCGGGTGTCTTTTAAGGGGCTCCTCCATATATTCAGGGTGTTCGGGTGTATTTTTAGAGGCTCCTCCATATATTCAGGGTGTGCGGGTGTCTTTTTAGGGGCTCCTCCATATATTCAGGGTGTGTGGGTGTATTTTTAGAGGCTTCCTCCATATATTCAGGGTGTGCGGGTGTCTTTTTAGGGGCTCCTCCATACATTCCGGGTGTGTGGGTTTCTTTTTAGGGGCACCTCCATATGTTCAGGGTGTGCGGGTGTCTTTGTAGGGGCTCCTCCTTATAGTCAGGGTGTGCGGGTGTCTTTTTAGGGGCTCCTCCAAATATTCAGGGTGTGCGGGTGTATTATTAGAGGTTCCTCCATAGATTCAGGGTGTGTGGAAGTTATTTTAGGGTCTCCTCCATATATTCAGGGTGTGCGGGTGTCTTTTTAGGGGCTCCTCCATATTTTAGGGTGTGTGGGTGTCTTTTTAGGGGTTCCTCCATATATTCAGGGTGTGTGGGTGTCTTTTTAGGGGTTCCTCCATATATTCAGGGTGTGTGGGTGTCTTTTTAGGGGTTCCTCCATATTTTAGGGTGTGCGAATAATAGAATAATCTATACAGCACTTTTGGAGGCTGCCTTGAAATGTGGTCGGTCATATGGTCAGGTTCTTCTCTCCACCAAGGTATAAATCCTCTAGAGCAGTGATGGCGAACCTATGGCACACATGACACAGCTGGCACGCAGGGCCCTCTTTGCTGTCACATGAGCCTTAAATTCACCATCACCAGGGCTTTTTTTCTGCTGGTATGCGCCGGTACTCAGTACCGCAACTTACCTGCAGCCAGGGCAGACACTCCTCGGCTAGGATGTGGAGAACATCTGCAGCCCATGGTAGACGTTCCGCTGATCGGCGCAAGCCTGGTGCCGTTTGCGGACGTCTCCCACAAGGGCTAAAATCTTGGATTTCAGCCCCATCTGCGGGACCTATATCTGCCGACTGACATCATCAGCATGCGCGTGATGATGTCAGATGTGGGACACCCCAATGCCATGACATTTCAGTCGGTGAATTTTATCAGTAGAAGTTACCTTTTTCAAGTGGTTCTCTATAAACTTCCACTCAGGTGTTATGAATGTGACAAACCTTAAGCGTTGAGTCCCTTTTTAAATTTTTTATCCTTTTTGCCCTTTCAGAAAGTCATTTTGGGATTACTATCTGTGTTTTCGGGCACCCTGACATTTGGCTTTTCACTTTGAACCTGAGCTGCTGGTCTGATCTTTATCCCACAAGCCAACCCAACCTTGAACCAGAGCCATCTGCTAATGGTCTTTATAGGATTTCCTGAGCAGTAACATAATGATCACCGTATTATTAAACATCAATAAGAGTCCGTAAGATTCTATTGTCTGGAAGCGCTACACCTCTACACACATAAAGGGTTATTCAAAGAGCACCACAATTCCACCGGACTGTCGGTGCTCTTTCGTTCCACTTCAGCATTCGCCGCATGGTCTACGGAGTGCAGGGAAAAGCCGCCGACCGCATCTGAAAAACCTCCACAAAACCACCAATCTGAACACAAAAAAGACGCCGAAAAAAATCAAGGCGATCTGATAAATCACCGAAAAAAAAGTCATACACACCCGATATGTGTAGAATGTGTAACTAATAACTATACTGTGCTGTATTTTTTTTTTTTTTCGGGCTGGTGTATTTGGGTTCGGCCAGAACGTTCAGATTTGCCATTAACACCAGCTTTTCAAAGACGTTAAAATTATGCGCGCAAACGTTGTTCGTTAAAATTTGCGCATGGATTGTAATACCATCCGCGTACCAGCGCACAAACGCATTTGAGCTCACAATGTTAAGTATGGGATTCCCGCACGAACTTTCGCTCGCGCAGGGTCACTCGCGTTAGACGTTAACGCGCATCGTTGCGCAAACGTCGTAATACGACGTTCAGCGCGAAGGGTTTTTCCCCTCGCATTAATGCGTTTTTGCGCACGCGCAAAATTGTGCGCGAAGAGTGTAATAGTGCCCAAAGTCTTTTATCTTTTAGAAAAAAACAATTTCTTATCACTAATGATAGCTTAATTTTGGAGAAAAAAAGGATATTCCTCATTCAGTGATCCCCCCCTCCTCCTTTAAGATGTACGTCTACTTTGATGAAGTGAAAACACATTTCAGTCTCCCCATTATTTATAAAGTATTTTACCAGGAAGGATACATTGAGATTTCTCTTGTTTTCAAGTATGTCCTGGGTATATGCCACAAACCCTAGAACAGGATCTCAAACTTCGGTCCCCCAGACAATTATGGACTATAATTCCCAGAAGTCTGTGATTGCAATAAATGGCCAAAGAATCATGGGAGATGTACTGTAGTTCAGAAACATATGGATCGGGCAGAGCTTGAGACCTCTGTTGTAGACCCAAGCCTTAATGTAGAAGAATTGGGTTTTAATAGTTTGACGATACATGCTGCGTTTAGGGCACATAACCATAAGATAGCGTTAGAATCCCACGTGTTACTCCTTTACATGAGGAATGTGAGCAAAACCTCACAATATTTACACATTATATCAGTGTGCACCTAATAAACAAACAAGCGAGGGAGGGAGGTAGAGAAGGAGGGAGCCGGAAGAGGGAACAGAATGAGAGAAAGTGAAAAAGGGAGAGGGAATCAGGGAGGGAGGAGTGAGATCCGTGCTGAGCCGGATGATGGAATGGAAACGATTGTGGCAGATGATTTGTTCTATTTCTGATGCCATAACATTACCGGAGACACATTAAAAATATTGCCGAGATGCGACAATTACACAAAATGCACCGTATTAACAGATCATCCGTGTAATCTCTTCTGGTTGTGTTACAGAGAGCGGGACAGATGTACAGACAGATACAGATTACAGGTAGAGGATTATGGGTACTGACACACACATACAAGGGCATGGGGACAGATGCAGGGGTACAGGACAGACACAGGGGTATGGGGACAGACAGACTCAGGGGTACAGGACAGACACAGGGGTATGGGGACAGACAGACACAGTGGTATGGGTAGGGACAGAGAGATAGAGGGGTATGGGGACAGACAGAGGGGTATGGGGACAGACAGATACAGGGGTATGGGGACAGGCAGACACAGTGGTATGGGTAGGGACAGAGAGATAAAGGGGTATGGGGACAGACAGATACAGGGGTATGGGGACAGACAGACACAGAGGTATGGGGACAGACAGAAACAGGGGTACATGGACAGACACAGGGGTATGGGTAGGGACAGAGAGATACACGGGTTGCTGTACAGATAGATACAGGGGTGGGTGTACAGACAGGCAGACAGCGGGACGGATTGATGCGCACAGCACAGTAAAGCCTATCGGGAGAGATAATCACATTATGTGAATCATTAAGGAAATTGTCAAACATTTCCTGTCGTTAATAGGAAAATAAAGTCATGTTAAAATGACCACCACTGCTCTGTCTACTACACACCAAAAACCCACCCCAAAGACCCCCACGCACCAAAAACCCACCCCAAAGACCCCCACGCACCAAACACCCACCCCAAAGACCCCCACGCACCAAAAACCTGCCCCAAAGACCCCCACGCACCAAACACCACCCCAAAGACCCCCACGCACCAAAAACCCACCCCAAAGACCCCCATGCACCAAAAACCTGCCCCAAAGACCCCCACACACCAAACACCCACCCCAAAGACCCCCACGCACCAAACATCTGCCCCAAAGTCACAGACCAAACATCTGCCCCAGAGAGCCACTCCAACGACCTTCACACAAACACCCACCCCCAAAGACAATTAAAGACCAAACACCCACCCCAAAGACCCCCACGCACCAAACACCTGCCCCAAAAGAAAGTCACAGACCAAACATCTGCCCCAGAGAGCCACTCCAACGACCCTCACACAAACACCCACCCCAAAGACAATTAAAGACCAAACACCCACCCCAAAGACTTTAACACACCAATCACTTACCCCAAAGACCCTCACATATCAACCACTTACCTCAAAGACCCTCACACACCACTCTTTTACCTCAAAGACCCTCACACACCAAACACCCACCCCAAAGACCCCCACGCACCAAACACCCACCCCAAAGACCCCCACGCACCAAAAACCCACCCCAAAGACCCCCACGCACCAAACACCTGCCCCAAAAGAAAGTCACAGACCAAACATCTGCCCCAGAGAGCCACTCCAACGACCCTCACACAAACACCCACCCCCAAAGACTTTAACACACCAATCACTTACCCCAAAGACCCTCACATATCAACCACTTACCTCAAAGACCCTCACACACCACTCTTTTACCTCAAAGACCCTCACACACCAAACACCCACCCCAAAGACCCCCACGCACCAAACACCCACCCCAAAGACCCCCACGCACCAAAAACCCACCCCAAAGACCCCCACGCACCAAACACCCACCCCAAAGACCCCCACGCACCAAAAACCCACCCCAAAGACCCCCACGCACCAAACACCTGCCCCAAAAGAAAGTCACAGACCAAACATCTGCCCCAGAGAGCCACTCCAACCACCCTCACACAAACACCCACCCCCAAAGACAATTAAAGACCAAACACCCACCCCAAAGACTTTAACACACCAATCTCTTACCCCAAAGACCCTCACATATCAACCACTTACCTCAAAGACCCTCACACACCAATCTTTTACCTCAAAGACCCTCACACACCAATCTTTTACCTCAAAGACCCTCACACACCATTGAGACACTCATGTCACCTCATCCCTGAGACACTCACATACCATCCTCTAAGACCCCCACATACCACCCCTGAGACCTTTACATCCCCTCCCCAGTCACCCCCCACATATCATTCCTCCCCACACATACCATCCAGACCCCCAAATCCCTGAGTTCCTCACTCGCCATCTTGCCCCCCCCCCCCCTCAGCATTCATGTGTGTTCAGCACCCCGGCCAGCTCCCGCACTCACACTGCTCCGCTTTGGTGGACATGGCGTCCAGCTGCAGGCGTCTCGCACAGGAATCCGTGGTGCTGGCTCCGTGCTCCCCGTGTCCCGCGGGAGAAGCCGCTCGGGCTGGGGGGCGCTGCTCCTGCACGCCGGGTGGGGGCGCTGCACCGGGGGGGAGGGGGGCTGGTCTGATGGGTCGCGCCCGGGGTGAGCACATAGAGGGACACGCAGGCCCAGACACGGAGAAGGCCTGCACCGGGGAGGAGCTAAAAGGGCGGGGGCGAGGGGCTTCTCCCAGCCAATCCTGGCCCTGTGACACCGGGGCCTAGCACTGCCAGCCCCCCCTCACCGCGACCCCCAATACCTAGGGGCCCTGTCACCCCCTCACCGCGACCCCGATACCTAGGGGCCCAGCTACCCCCCACCTGTTCCCAACCAAACCCCCTTCCCTTTATACACAGCATGTCAATATACCATCATACACACACACAGCTATACAACCCCACACCTATATATACAACCCCACACCTATATATACAACCCCACACCTATATATACAACCCCACACCTATATATACAACCCCACACCTATATATACAACCCCACACCTATACTACCTCTCACGCACACCTGTACAACCTCCTATACAACCCCACACCTATATATACAACCCCACACCTATATATACAACCCCACACCTATACTACCTCTCACGCACCCTATACAACCTCCACCTATACTACCTCTCACGCACACTATACAACCTCCTATACACCCCACACTATATATACAACCCACTAATATATACAACCCCACACCTTATATTACAACCCCACACCTATACTACCTCTCAAACACTATACAACCCCACATATATACTCCCACACCTATATATACAACCCCACACCTATATATATATCACTCCACGCCTGTATATACAACCCATATATTAACCTCTAATATACAACCCCACGCCTGTATATACACCCCACACCTATATATACAACCCCACACCTATATATACAACCCCACACCTATATATACAACCCCACACCTATACAACCTCTCACACACACCTATACAGACCTCACCTATACATCTGTACCACCTCTCTCACACACACCTATACAACCTCGCACACACCTGTACAAACTCACACCTATACATCTACATCACCTCTCGCACACCTATACAACCTTGCACGCACATATACAACCCCACACACACATATGCAACCCCACACCTATTCATCTATACTACCTCTCACACACAACTGTACAACCTCACATCTATACCATCTCTCACACACACGCCTATGCAACCTCACACACACCTATACAACCCAACACCTATACATATATACTATCTCTCACACACACCTATACAACCGAACGCCTATACATATATACTATCTCTCACACACACCTATACAACCTCACACACACCTATACAACCCTATGCCTATGCATCTATACCACCTCTCGCGCACGCCTATACATCTGTACTGCCTCTGTACAGACTCGCACCTATACATCTATACTACATCACACACCTATACAACATCACACCTATACATTTATGCTACCTCACACCCCTATACAACATCACGCCTATGCGTCTATACTACCTCTCTCACACACCTATGCAACATCACACCTATACATCTATGCTACCTCACACACACCTATACAACCTCTCACACACATATACAACATCACGCCTATGCCACTATACTACCTCTCGCACACACCTATACAAACTCTCACCTCTACATCTATACTACCTCTCTCACACACACCTGTACAACCTCACACACACATGTAGAAACTCACACCTATACAATCTAACACACACCTATACAAACTCTCACCTATAGATCTACATCACCTTTCACACACCTATACCTCTGTACAAACTCGCACCTATACCACCTCTCACACACACACCTATACAACCTCGCACACCTATACAAACTCACACCTATACATCTATACTACCTCTCTCGCACCCTGTACAACATCACACCTATACATCTAGGCTACCTCACACACGCCTATACAACCTCTCACACACCTATACAACATTACGCCTATGCGTCTATACTACCTCACACACACACTTATACAACCTCACACACCTATACATCTATAGTGCCTCTCTCTAACACCCATACAAATTCACACCTATACATATATGCTTCCTCACACACACCTATACGCCCTCGCACTGCACACACCCATACAAGCTCACATCTATACTGCCTCTCGCACAGCACACACCTATACAACCTCGCACACACCTATACAAACTCACACCTATACATATGCTGCCTCTCACACACACCTATACAACCTCGCGCACACCTATACAAGCACCTATACGGCCGTGCACATACCTATACACGTTCACACCTGTACATCTATACAACCTCTCATGCACACACCTATACAACCGCGCACCTATGCATCTATACTACATCTCACACATACCTATGCAAACTCACACCTATACATCTATACTACCTCTCGCACGCACCTATACAACCTCACACACACTATACAAACTCACATCTACAGTGGCAAGAAAAAGTATGTGAACCCTTTGGGATTACGTGGAGTTTTGCATGAATTGGTCATAAAATGTGCTCTGATCTTCATCTAAGTCACAACAATTTGAAAAACACAGTCTGCTTAAAATAATACAACACAAACATTATATGTTTTCATGTGTTTATTGAACATAACATGTAAACATTCACAGTGCAGGGTGGAAAAAGTATGTGAACTCCTAGCCTAATGACTTCTCCAAGAGCTAATTGGAGCCAGGAGTGAGCCAACCTTGAGTCCAATCAGTGTGATATTATTGGAGGTGTTGCTGAAAGCTGTCCTGCCCTTTAAAAACACACACCAGTTTTGGGTTTACTGGTTTCAAGAAGCACTGCCTGATGTGAACCATGCCTTGCAGAAAAGAGCTCTCAGAAGACCTACGATCAAGAATTGTTGACTTGCATGAAGCTGGAAAGGGTTACAAAAGTATCTCCATAAGCCTAGATGTTCATGTGTCCACGGTAAGACAGACTGTCTACAAATGGAGAAAGTTCAGCACTGTTGCTACTCTCCCTAGGCGTGGTCGTCCTGTAAAGATGACTGCAAGAGCACAGCGCAGAATGCTTAATGAGGTAAAGAAGAATCCTAGAGTGTCAGCTAAAGACTTACAGAAATCTCTGGCACATGCTAACATTTTTGTTGACACATCTACAATAAGAAAAACATTAAACAAGTATGGAGTACATGGGAGGACACCACGGAGGAAGCCATTGCTGTCCAAAAAGAATATTGCAGCACGTTTGAAGTTTGCAAAAGAGCACCTGGATGTTCCACAGCACTACTGGCAAAATATTCTGTGGACAGATGAAACCAAAATTGAGTTGTTTGGAAAAACACACAGCACTATCAGGGTTATCCAAAGAGATTCGAAAAGTCACTGCACGTTCGGTGACTTTTCGTTCTCTTCAATTCGGTTCGTGTTGCCGATCCCATTTCGGTGACCCTGCGGTGCATTCAGCAAGCACCACAGGGTCCCCAAATTGCAGGGAAAGGCTACCGCAAACCCGACGAAAACTAACCGCAAAACCTGGCGAATACACGCTGAAAACCCGCAAAAACATCTGGATTAACCCGTCGAAGACGCTGGAAAAACCCGAGCAGGAGCCGATCACAGGCAGCGAAGCCGCCGGAAAAAGCCAAGACCGCAGACAGAGGGAGGTGAATAAATTAGCAAAACAGTTTGTATGAATGTATGAAAGTGAAATGCTGTTTGCAAAGAAACTACTGAGCGAAAATGTCTGAAATTTGCATATGAGGTGCAGGAAATGATAATGAAAAGGGCTGTTACAGAAAAAAATAAGTAAACTTAAAAAAAAAAAAATCGGACTTTTTAAAAAAAAAAAGAAAACTTCAGAAAAATGCTTAAAATATCCTAAAAAATCTATAAAGAGAGTCTTTACTGCAGAATTTTATAATGAACGGTTTATTAGATATTTAATTAAAACGGGAATATTTTTAACATTGAAGCCTATGGGATTCGCCTGAATTAACTTGCCGAATTAAACCACCGAATAGCAGGGCATTTCGGGAACCTTTCACTGCTGGTTTTCGTTCTCTGAATACCCGAAGCAGTGCATTTTCATGGGGATTTCACTGCCCTCGAACAGGCACCGAACAGGCACCGTATGTGCAGGCAATTCGCCAGGATTTGGCGAATTGCCTGCTCTCTGGATAGTCGAATGGCCAGGAAAGGTAACCGAACGCTGATTTTCAGCGTACGGTTACCTTTCTCAAGCAATTCGGATCTCTTTGGATAACCCTGTATGTGTGGAGAAACTAAAGGCACAGCACACCAACATCAAAACCTCATCCCCACTGTAAAACATGGCGGAGGGAGCATCATGGTTTGGGGCTGCTTTGCTGCCTCAGGGCCTGGACAGAGATTGTTCACATTGATGGAAAAATGAATTCCAGAGTTTATCAAGACATTTTGCAGGAAAACGTAAGACCATCTGTCCGCCAACTGAAGCTCCGCAGAGGATGGGTGATGGAACAGGACAATGACCCAAAGCATACAAGTAATTCAACAAAAGAATGGCTTCAACAAAACAAAATACGCCTTCTGGAGTGGCCCAGTCAGAGTCCTGACCTCAACCCGATTGAAATGCTGTGGCATGACCTTAAGAGAGCGATTCACACCAGACATCCCAAGAATACTGCTACACTGAAACAGTTTTGTCAAGAGGAGTGGTCCAAAATTACTCCAGATCGTTGTGCAGGTCTGATCTGCAACTACAGGTGTTGTGGACAAGAATATGCGGGCACCTTCTTCCAGTCATTCTTATGACTCAGTAAATCGTTCCGATGATTCCCTAACGTCCCATATAGGGATACCTGCAACCACACCCCAGGTCACCCGTAGCCAGCCCGCAACTTTTCCACCCCAGCACCAAGATCTTATGACCTTTCCACCCCACCAAACAGACACCACGTACCCTTTCTACCGAAACACCCACGACATCCCTCCGACTCCCAAAAATAATGTAACCTGGACGCTCCCAACAGCCCGAGTACCGGGACCATCTCCCCGACTGGGAGATTTCACTTCCCCTGACGTTCCCATCATGTATGTCACCTTCACACCATCTCAAGCCTCCTCCCTAGTAGGCACATTACCTGACCCAGAAAAACAATCTATGCCCTTTTATAGACGCATAGTTCAGATTCAGAAGACTTACTCTGCAGCATGGAGAGACCTTTTAAGTTTGTGTGAAATAAAAGCAGGCGATGGGTATTGGCCCAAAATGGAAAAAGGATTTACTTCTGCGCGCTTAGTATCTGATGTCTCGTACCAGTCAGGTATAGAATTTTGCGAACAACTCAGAGAATGGGCAAAGGACAGATTAGCTGACCAGGCAACCACTATAAATGATATCACACAAGATAAGGCTGAATCAGTTGAGAAATATTATGCCAGGTTGATGCAAGTGTTCTCCGACCTAGGGTTTAATGCCTACAATAAATCACATGGTCAAATGTTATCCTCTGCGTTCGTTTCCGGTCTAAAGGAACATGTAAAGAAAGGGCTTATTACGGCTAGACCTGAATACCGGGTGCTTCCCCTAGACACCCTTCTCCTGGTAGCAAAAGGTTTAGAGTCCGTTTTCCTGACAAAGAAACCCACTCCCCTTATGGCAGCGGGTACAGTTGGAGGGGCGCCTAGTAGTGATGGGATGCGCCCTCCAAGATCCTGTTTTAATTGTGCAAAGTACGGCCATTTCAAACGGGATTGTAAAGAACCCATAATCCCCCGCAAACCATGGTCTACCCAAAGGGTAGATACCAGACTATCTCAATCAGAGATCTCCTCTACACCAGATAATTTCCCCCCCTCCGCCCCTGAGCTAGGAAACCGACAACCCTGTGTCAGGCTCCCTGGTCATGGCTGTCTCTGCGGAGGGATAGGGGGGGCCACTCGCTAAGGTAACCTTACCAATTGAAGGTAACCCCACCACTTTCCTCGTAGACACAGGGGCAGCCCGCAGCATAATACGAGCCACTGACATACCGGACCCCTCCTTTCTATCTGACATTGATATTTCATGCGTGGGTGTAGATGGCATACCCCACTCCAATTTGTTAACAAAACCCTTACAAGTAGGAAACCACCCAGATCTCCTCGCTAGATTTGTTGTGTCCGATACCTGTCCCATGAACCTCCTTGGGGCAGATGTTCTATCTCGCCTCCAAGCCTCCATAAAATTCACACCTGATGGACAGGTAACCCTGTCTGCGCCACTATCATTGCACGATAGCGTGGCTCTTAACGCGATTCCCCTACTCATGTCTATTGAGTCTGGCCCAATTTCCTTCCCTCCCATTCCATCCCCAAACTACACGAGGTTCCCGATCACCTATGGTCAAAAGGCCCAGAGGATATCGGACGTTTGCAAGGTCCCACCTGTCCTAGTATCTTTGAAACCTGGCGCAACACCACCCCGCAAACCCCAATACCCCCTGAAACCGGCTCAGTCTGCTGCCATTGCAAAACAAGTTCACATACTTGTGGATAGTGGTGCCCTCGTCCAGTGCACCTCTCCATGCAATAGTCCACTGTTCCCTGTCAAGAAAAAGACCCCAAAGGGCGAACCTGAAGCCTACAGGATGGTTCAGGATGGTTCAGGATCTCTGGGAAGTTAGGCAACTATACTAGATACCCCACTTGTCTCCAACCCACACACTCTGTTGTCTGGTATTCCACCATCTGCCTGTTATTTTACTGTTGTGGATTTGGCAAATGCTTTTTTCAGTGTGCCACTCGACCCAGCTTGCATGTACCTGTTTGCTTTTAGCCATGACAATAGGCAGTACACGTGGACTGTCATGCCTCAGGGGGCGCAAAATTCCCCCACTCAGTTTTCTAAAGCAATGGCCACTGTATTAGATACGTGGCAGAGACTGAACCCCCAGGTTGTCCTCCTTCAGTATGTGGATGACCTCCTCCTCTGCGCCCCCTCCCGTGAGGAGGCTGTGACTACTTCTCTAAGCCTTTTGCAATACCTCGCTTCACAAGCATCCAAAGCCAAATTACAATGGTGCCTTCCAACTGTAGTTTTCCTTGGCCACTGTATTTCCCAAGGCACCAGACACTTAACCGAGTCAAGAGTACGTACAATTCTGTCCGTCCCACTACCCCCGGCAAAGAAGCCGTTACAGGCTTTCCTGGGACTTGTTACGTACTGTAGATCGTGGATCCCTGATGCCTCAGTCCTCATACAGCCCCTGTATGAGGCACTTAAATCCGACCCCTTTTGTCTCTCTGAGGATGCCATAACCAACTTTGATAAACTAAAACATTCCATTTCTGCTGCCCCGGCCCTCAGCCTACCAGATTACGAGAAGCCTTTCAAATTATCTGTGTCCGAAAAAGGTGGCCATGCTGCAGGTGTCCTTACACAGCAACACGGTGGGCGCAACCGGCCTGTTGCCTATTACTCAAGCCACCTTGATCCCGATGCACGCGGTGCCCCTTCCTGCCTCCGAGCAGTCTTTGCAGCACATTCCCTACTCGACAAATCATCCGATATAGTTCTGGGGCATCCACTAATTGTAGCTGCACCCCATGACATCTCTGCCATCCTCCAACAAACCCAGCCCAAACATCTGTCTTCAGCAAGACACCTGCGCCTACAATGTTCCCTCCTGCTCCCTGATAATGTCACTCTCACCAGATGTCAGAGTCTGAACCCCGCTACTCTCTTTCCTTTTCCAGAGGGGGGTAAGTCCGATTGTGATTCTGATTCGGATAGTGGTAATGATGGTAACTATGAGGCCCTTCTGGCCTCCGGTTCTGATGACCCCACTGACCCCCTACCCCTCTATCCGCATGATTGTCTCAAAGCCATGACCTCAGAATCAGCGCATCTGCCCACCGTACATGATGCCCCCCTCACAAATCCTGACCTAACACTGTATGTGGATGGCTCCCGCTTGCCACACATGCCCCAAGTACGAATTACAGGAGTCAGATGATGATGGGGAAGTTCGGCTTAGAACAGGAGTAACAGCACTGAAACAAATTCTAACCTTAGAAAATCCTGGACCGGAGGATGCAGGGACCTATGTTCTGGGGTTGTGGGTAAAAGGGGGTTCAGAGAATCCTCAGACCCTGGGAAAATTCCGCCTGCGAGATATGTACCTTGCCCCTGACTGGGTCCCTCCACGCCAACAGTCCAAACCCCTTAATCACCACATGACGATCTCTTCCAATGGTATAGTAGCCATCGCTGATCCCACGTTCGAGGATACTATGGCCATTGAAACAGGATACTCAGATATGAATGTTTGGTTAGAATGGATGAAATATAGCGCTCAGTCCCACAACAGAACCAATTGCTATGTGTGTGGTACTGCTAGGCCTCATCTAGGTACGGTACCTCTCAATATCCCCGAGGATATTGAGGAATGTTTTCTCAATTTGGTTACCAACACCACTCTAATTCACGATGCTTGCAAAGAATGGAAGTCCAAATACCCCCTCCAGACACAAAACCCCAGACTCTCAGAGAGTATTACTATCTACCCCGGGAACTACACCTGTTACTCCTCTTGGGGGACCGGTGGCCGGGTAGTTGGAAACTTCACAGAAGGATATTGTGCGCGGTACAGCGCTGTGGAGAAGGAGAAAGTGCAAAACCAGGTGATATCCCTGGGAGATGTCTATTGGATCTGCGGTGACCTGCGAGTCCGCTCCCGCTTGGTAGGTGTGTGGGACGGTGAGTGTGCTCTGGCTAAAGCCATCATGCCCCTCCACATCCTGCCCTTTGATGATGATCTGCCAATAGCCCACACCCCCGGACTCACTAGACAAAGGAGAGAGGCGAATTCTGTACCTGGCAGTTTCGATCCCCACGTCTACCTTGATGTCATAGGAGTGCCAAGGGGGGTGCCTAATGAGTTCAAAGCTAGAGACCAGGTAAAGGCGGGATTCAAATCTTTAATCCCCATGATAACCATCAACAAGAATGTTGATTGGATTAACTACATCTATTACAACCAGCAGAGGTTTGTTAACTATACCCGAGATGCCCTCCAGGTTTGGCCGACCAGCTAGGCCCGACCTCTGCGATGACCTTCCAGAACCGCATGGCCCTCGATATGCTACTGGCAGAGAGGTGGGGTCTGTAAGATGCTGAAAGGTACTGGTGGCTCCTGTTGCACCTTTATCCGGATAACACAGGCCCCACCGGTAAGGTCACTAAAGCCATTAAACAATTGGAAGACCTGTCTGAAGAACTGAAGAAGAATTCTGGTATTACTGATCCATGGGATCAGTATTTTAGATGGATGAGTGGCTGGCAGAAAATCCTCACACAAATAGGGATAGTTATCATGGTAGTAATGGTTCTGTTGGCGGTGATTGGATGTTGTGTTTTACCCTGCATTAAAAAGGTTGTAGAAAGAACTGTGGAGTCCACTACCCCTGTTATGCTTAGCCACGTCTGTGGGGACACTGGGGAAAATATTGCCACTTCCTATGCTACTCTACAACTTATGGAGACTCCTGTGAATGAGATTTATGACAAAATCCACCCACCAGTGCTGACGAAACCACAGAGTTATGAAACCATGCACCCCCCCCAGGAAACCCATCTGTGATTTAACTTTGAGCCGAGGTTAGTGACCCATTGCAAGACGAGTTGAAGGCCCGATTCTTGACCCACTGGTCTCGACCATGCCCAAGCCCGGAATACAAAGGGGTTTTACTCAATAGGAGTTTCTCGTCTCAACCTCCGGTGAAGATTTGGGATGGCTGGCGAGACTATTAGGGGAACGGATGAAGGCGCGGCTCGTCTCCAAGGGGACACTTGAGAAATGTTCATTTTTAGGGGGGACTGTTGTGGACAAGAATATGTATCTGCTTTCATAATATTCAGAGGCCTAGAAAAATGCTCATTTAAGTTAAGTTTGCTATGTCTTTAAGAAGAAATTAATATAACTGTCTTTTCAGATAAAACCACAATGTATCTTGCGTAATTTCGCTGTCTCTGCAGAAATAATGAACCACAGGCAGGTGTCTCTGCAAAAACAATTGACCACAAGCAGGATGAAGGACCCATGTTTGCATCCTGTTACAGGACATTACAAGACATCACAAGATCACCCAGGATGCAGAGAACACTGCTGACTATGCAGATGACGAATGATACCTTGACCTTTGGAAATAGCTGATGTTTGATTTTCATTTATTTAATAAATAAACTGTATGTCCACAATTTTATGCTGAAGTCAATCAAAATGTTAAGTTGACTCCCACCTGCTTACGTATAGAACTGCTATAAAACATATCAAAAACTAATAAACAGATCAGAGAGATCATTGGCTTTGACCAGAGAAGCTGCATAGACTCCTTCGATCGTCTGTGTGATTTCTTTCACAGCGCACCGTCACTTACCTGATTTCTCCACTGATTAGAACAGAGACTGGCATCCGAGGAAGGACTTTATTGTCTACTTCACAGGTAACGTTTGGTTGAGGTTATTGCTGCCAAAGGAGGGTCAACTAGTTATTAAGTCCAAAGGTTCACATATTTTTTCCACCCTGCACTGTGAATGTTTACATGTTATGTTCAATAAACACATGAAAACATATAATGTTTGTGTTGTATTATTTTAAGCAGACTGTGTTTTTCAAATTGTTGTGACTTACATGAATATCAGAGCACATTTTATGACCAATTCATGCAAAACTCCATGTAATCCCAAAGGGTTCACATACTTTTTCTTGCCACTGTATACATATATACTACCTAAGTCACAACAATTTGAAAAGCACAGTCTGCTTAAAATAATACAACACAAACATTATATGTTTTCATGTTTTTATTGAACAGAACATGTAAACATTCACAGTCCAGGGTGGAAAAAGTATGTGAACCTTTGGACTTAATAACTGGTTGACCCTCCTTTGGCAGCAATAACCTCAACCAAACGTTTCCTGTAGTTGCAGATCAGACCTGCACAACGATCTGGAGTAATTTGGACCACTCCTCTTGACAAAACTGTTTCAGTGTAGCAATATTCTTGGGATGTCTGGTGCGAATCGCTCTCTTAAGGTCATGCCACAGTATTTCAATCGGGTTGAGGTCAGGACTCTGACTGGGCCACTCCGGAAGGCGGATTTTGTTTTGTTGAAGCCATTCTTTTGTTGAATTACTTGTATGCATTGTCCTGTTGTAACACCTATCCTCTGCGGAGCTTCAGTTGGCGGACAGATGGGCTTACGTTTTCCTGCAAAATGTCTTGATAAAACTCTGGAATTTATTTTTCTATCAATGACAACAATCCGTCCAGGCCCTGAGGCAGCAAAGTAGCCCCAAACCATGATGCTCCCTCCGCCATGTTTTACAGTGGGGATGAGGTTTTGATGTTGGTGTGCTTTGCCTTTTTTTCTCCACACATAGTGTTGTGTGTTTTTTCCAAACAACTCAATTTTGGTTTCGTCTGTCCACAGAATATTTTGCCAGTATTGCTGTGGAACATCCAGATGCTCTTTTGCAAACTTCAAACGTGCTGCAATATTCTTTTTGGACAGCAATGGATTCCTCCGTGGTGTCCTCCCATGTACTCCATTCTTGTTTAATGTTTTCCTTATTGTAGATGTGTCAACAAAAATGTTAGCATGTGCCAGAGATTTCTGTAAGTCTTTAGCTGACCCTCTAGGATTCTTCTTTACCTCATTAAGCATTCTGCGCAGTGCTCTTGAAGTCATCTTTACAGGACAACCACGCCTAGGGAGAGTAGCAACAGTGCTGAACTTTCTCCATTTGTAGACAGTCTGTCTTACCGGGGACACATGAACATCAAGGCTTTTGGAGATACTTTTGTAACCCTTGCCAGCTTCATGCAAGTCCACAATTCTTGATCGTAGGTCTTCTGAGAGCTCTTTTCTGCGAGGCATGGTTCACATCAGGCAGTGCTTCTTGAAACCAGTAAACTCAAAACTGGTGTGTGTTTTTAAAGGGCAGGACAGGTTTCAGCAACACATCCAATAATATCACACGGATTGGACTCAAGGTTGGCTCACTCCTCTAAGAGATAATTGGAGCCAGGAGTCATTAGGCTAGGGGTTCACATACTTTTTTCCACCCTGCACTGTGAATGTTTACATGTTATGTTCAATAAACACATGAAAACATATACAGGGTTATTCAAAGAGATCCGAATTGCTTGAGAAAGGTAACCGAACGCTGAAAATCAGAGAGCAGGCAATTCGCCAAATCCTGGCGAATTGCCTGAACATACGGTGCCTGTTCGGTGCCTGTTCGAGGGCAGTGAAAACCCCATGAAAAAGCACTGCTTCGGCTATTAAGAGGACACAAACCAGCAGTGAAAGGTTCCCGAAATGCCCTGCCATTCGGTGGTTTAATTCGGCAAGTTTATTCAGGAGAATCCCATAGGCTTCAATGTTAAAAATATTCCCTTTTTAATTCAATATCTAATAAACCGTTCATTATAAAATTATGCAGTAAAGAGTCTCTTTATTTATAGATTTTTTAGGATATTTTAAGCATTTTTCTGATTTTTTTTTTTTAAAACTCCGATTTTTATTTTTTTTAAGTTTACTTATTTTTTCTGTAACAGCCCTCTTTACTATCATTCCCTGGACCTCATATGCAAATTTCAGACATTTTCGCTCAGTAGTTTCTTTGCAAACAGTGTTTCACTTTTCAAATATTCATAAAACTGTTATCCTAATTTATTCACTTCACTCTGTCTGTGGTCTCGGCTTTCTCCGGTGGCTTCGCTGTGGGTGATCGGCTCCTGCTCGGGTTTTTCCGTGGTTTTCGGCAGGTTAATTCAGACGTTTTTGAGGGTTTTCGGCGTGCATTCGCTGGGTTTTGCGGTTCGTTTTTGAGGGTTTGCGGCAGCTTTTCCCTGCAATTCGGGGGACCCTGTGGTGCTTGCTGAATACACCGCAGGGTCACCGAAATGGGATCGGCAAAAGGAACCGAATTGAAGAGAACGAAAAGTCACCGAACGTGCAGTGACTTTTCGAATCTCTTTGAATAACCCTGACAATGTTTGTGTATTATTTTAAGCAGACTGTGTTTTTCAAATTGTTGTGACTTAGATGAAGATCAGAGAACATTTTATGACCAATTCATGCAAAACTCCACGTAATCCCAAAGGGTTCACATACGTTTTCTTGCAACTGTATTCATCTATACCACCTCTCACACACCTATACAACCCCACGCCTATACATATATACTACCTCTCACACACACCTATACAAATTCACACCTATACATCTATGCTACCTCTCACGCACACCTAAACAAACTCACACCTATACATCTATACCACCTCTCACACACACATATATATAAACTCATACCTATGCATCTATACTACCTCTCTCACACGCACCAATACAGCCTCACATGCACCTATACAATCTTGCACCTATACATCTGTACTACCTCTCGCACGGCACACAGCTTCACGCACCCCTATACACCCTCACACACCTATAGAACCTTGCACACACCTATACAGACTCGCACCTATATGCCTATACTGCCTCTGGTGCACACACCTATGTAAGCTCACACCCACACACCTATACTACCTCTCGCGCACGCACCTGTACAACCTCGCCCCCTATGCATCTATTCTACTACCTCACACACCTATGCAAACTCACGCCTCTACATATATACTACCTCTCACACGCACCTATACACCCTCTTGCACACCTATACAATCTCACATCTATACATATATACTACCTCTCACACACACACCTATACAGCATCACACCTATACTACCTTTCGCAAACGCCTATACAACCTCTCGCACACCTATACAACCTCACGTCTATGCATCTATACTACCTCTCACACGCACCTATACAAACTCACACCTATACATCTATACTACCTCTCGCATGGCACACACCTATACACCCTCACGCGCACCTGTACAACATTGGACACACCTATACAAGCTCGCACTGTACATCTATACTACCTCACACACACACCTATACAACCTCACACACACCTATACAAACTCACACCTATACATCTATACCGCCTCACACACCCACACTTATACATCTATACCACCCTCACGCTCAGAGGGAGCGAACACACAGCGGAGGTGAGCTGGGGCATATCCATGAGCTGCTGGGGCATATCCATCTGCTGGGGCATATATCCATGAACTGGGGCAAATCCATGAGCTGGGGCATATCCATGAGCTGGGGGCAGTATCCATGAGTGGGGCATAATCCATGACCTGGGGGCAGTATCCATGAGCTGGGGCAATATCCATGAGCTGGAGACAGTATCCATGAGCTGGGGCATATCCATGTGCTGGGGCATATCCATGAGCTGGGGCAGTATCCATGAGCTGGGGGCAGTATCCATGAGCTGGGGCATATCCATGAGCTGGGGCAGTATCCATGAGCTGGGGCATATCCATGAGCTGGGGCAATATCCATGAGCTGGAGCAATATCCATGAGCTGGGGCAATATCCATGAGCTGGGGCAATGTCCATGTGCTGAGCATATTCATGAGCTGAGCATATCCATGAGCTGGGGGTAATATCCATGAGCTGGGGCAGTATCCATGTGCTGGGGCATATCCATGAGCTGGGGCAGTATCCATGAGCTGGGGGCATTATCCATGAGCTGGGGCAGTATCCATGAGCTGGGGCAATATCCATGAGCTGAAGCAATATCCACGAGCTGCTGGGGCAGTATATCCATGTGCTGGGGCAGTATATGCATGTGCTGGGGGCAGCATATCCATGAACTGGGGCAGTATATCCATGAACTGGGGCAGTATCCATGAGCTGGGGCAGTATCCATGAGCTGGGGCATATCCATGAGCTGGGGCAATATCAATGAGAGGAGCTGGGGCAAAATCCATGAGAGGAGCTGGGGCATTATCCATGAGAGCAGCTGGGGTAGTATATCCATGAGAGGAGCTGGGGCAGTATATCCATGAGATGAGCTGGGGCAAAATCCATGAGAGGAGCTGGGGCATTATCCATTGAGAGGAGCTGGGGCAAAATCCATGAGAGAGCTGGGGGCATTATCCATGAGAGGAGCTGGGGCAGTATCCACTAGAGGAGCTGGGGCAATATCCATGAGAGGAGCTGGGGTAATATCCATGAGAGGAGCTGAGGCAATATCCATGAGAGGAGCTGGGGCAATATCCATGAGAGCTGCTGGGGCATATCCATGTGTGCTGGGGCAGTATCCATGAGAGCTGGGGCAATATCCATGTGTGAGCTGGTCTGGGGCAATATATCCATGTGTGAGCTGGTCTGGGACAATATATCCATGTGTGAGCTGAGGCGCAATATATCCATGTGTGAGCTGAGGCGCAATATATCCATATGTGAGCTGGGGCAATATATATCCATGGGTGAGCTGCTGGGGGCAATATATAACTGTGAACTGGGGCAATATATCCATATGTGAGCTGGGGGCAATATATATCCATGGGTGAGCTGCTGGGGGCAATATATCCAGAGCTGCTGGGGGCAATATATATCCATGTGTGCTTTCACTGCCTTCGAACAGGCACCGTACTTGCTGGCAGTTGGCAAAAATTTGTGTGAGCATATGAGAGAGCTCCACAGCAATAAACCTCACGGTAATGTGCGCTGTGTGTATGAGCATTCAGTGTTATATGGGAGTACTGATTAAGGAGTAAGGCTAGGGTCAGACTGAGGCAGTGCGAACGCGCGTGCAGGCGCACTTAATCACGGCCGTAGTAGCAGCAAAAGGAACCGAATTGAAGAGAACGAAAAGTCACCGAACGTGCAGTGACTTTTCGAATCTCTTTGAATAACCCTGACAATGTTTGTGTATTATTTTAAGCAGACTGTGTTTTTCAAATTGTTGTGACTTAGATGAAGATCAGAGAACATTTTATGACCAATTCATGCAAAACTCCACGTAATCCCAAAGGGTTCACATACGTTTTCTTGCAACTGTATTCATCTATACCACCTCTCACACACCTATACAACCCCACGCCTATACATATATACTACCTCTCACACACACCTATACAAATTCACACCTATACATCTATGCTACCTCTCACGCACACCTAAACAAACTCACACCTATACACATCTATACCACCTCTCACACACACATATATATAAACTCATACCTATGCATCTATACTACCTCTCTCACACGCACCAATACAGCCTCACATGCACCTATACAATCTTGCACCTATACATCTGTACTACCTCTCGCACGGCACACAGCTTCACGCACCCCTATACACCCTCACACACCTATAGAACCTTGCACACACCTATACAGACTCGCACCTATATGCCTATACTGCCTCTGGTGCACACACCTATGTAAGCTCACACCCACACACCTATACTACCTCTCGCGCACGCACCTGTACAACCTCGCCCCCTATGCATCTATTCTACCTCACACACCTATGCAAACTCACGCCTCTACATATATACTACCTCTCACACGCACCTATACACCCTCTTGCACACCTATACAATCTCACATCTATACATATATACTACCTCTCACACACACACCTATACAGCATCACACCTATACTACCTTTCGCAAACGCCTATACAACCTCTCGCACACCTATACAACCTCACGTCTATGCATCTATACTACCTCTCACACGCACCTATACAAACTCACACCTATACATCTATACTACCTCTCGCATGGCACACACCTATACACCCTCACGCGCACCTGTACAACATTGGACACACCTATACAAGCTCGCACTGTACATCTATACTACCTCACACACACACCTATACAACCTCACACACACCTATACAAACTCACACCTATACATCTATACCGCCTCACACACCCACACTTATACATCTATACCACCCTCACGCTCAGAGGGAGCGAACACACAGCGGAGGTGAGCTGGGGCATATCCATGAGCTGCTGGGGCATATCCATCTGCTGGGGCATATATCCATGAACTGGGGCAAATCCATGAGCTGGGGCATATCCATGAGCTGGGGCAGTATCCATGAGTGGGGCATAATCCATGACCTGGGGGCAGTATCCATGAGCTGGGGCAATATCCATGAGCTGGAGACAGTATCCATGAGCTGGGGCATATCCATGTGCTGGGGCATATCCATGAGCTGGGGCAGTATCCATGAGCTGGGGGCAGTATCCATGAGCTGGGGCATATCCATGAGCTGGGGCAGTATCCATGAGCTGGGGCATATCCATGAGCTGGGGCAATATCCATGAGCTGGAGCAATATCCATGAGCTGGGGCAATATCCATGAGCTGGGGCAATATCCATGAGCTGCTGGGGCAGTATATCCATGAGCTGGGGCAGTATATCAATGAGCTGGGGCAGTATCCATGTGCTGAGCATATCCATGAGCTGAGCATATCCATGAGCTGGGGGCATTATCCAAGAGCTGGGGGAAGTATCCATGTGCTGGGGCATATCCATGAGCTGGGGCAGTATCCATGAGCTGGGGGCATTATCCATGAGCTGGGGCAATATCCATGAGCTGGGGCAATAGCCATGAGCTGCTGGGGCAGTATATCCATGAGCTGCTGGGGCAGTATATCCATGAGCTGCTGGGGCGGCATATCCATGAGCTGGGGCAGTATATCCATGAGCTGCTGGGGCAGTATATCCATGAGCTGGGGCAGTATATCCATGAGCTGGGGCAGTATCCATGTGCTGAGCATATTCATGAGCTGAGCATATCCATGAGCTGGGGGTAATATCCATGAGCTGGGGCAGTATCCATGTGCTGGGGCATATCCATGAGCTGGGGCAGTATCCATGAGCTGGGGGCATTATCCATGAGCTGGGGCAGTATCCATGAGCTGGGGCAATATCCATGAGCTGAAGCAATATCCACGAGCTGCTGGGGCAGTATATCCATGTGCTGGGGGCAGTATATGCATGTGCTGGGGGCAGCATATCCATGAACTGGGGCAGTATATCCATGAACTGGGGCAGTATCCATGAGCTGGGGCAGTATCCATGAGCTGGGGCATATCCATGAGCTGGGGCAATATCAATGAGAGGAGCTGGGGCAAAATCCATGAGAGGAGCTGGGGCATTATCCATGAGAGCAGCTGGGGTAGTATATCCATGAGAGGAGCTGGGGCAGTATATCCATGAGAGGAGCTGGGGCAAAATCCATGAGAGGAGCTGGGGCATTATCCATGAGAGGAGCTGGGGCAAAATCCATGAGAGGAGCTGGGGCATTATCCATGAGAGGAGCTGGGGCAGTATCCACTAGAGGAGCTGGGGCAATATCCATGAGAGGAGCTGGGGTAATATCCATGAGAGGAGCTGAGGCAATATCCATGAGAGGAGCTGGGGCAATATCCATGAGAGCTGCTGGGGCATATCCATGTGTGCTGGGGCAGTATCCATGAGAGCTGGGGCAATATCCATGTGTGAGCTGGTCTGGGGCAATATATCCATGTGTGAGCTGGTCTGGGACAATATATCCATGTGTGAGCTGAGGCGCAATATATCCATGTGTGAGCTGAGGCGCAATATATCCATATGTGAGCTGGGGCAATATATATCCATGGGTGAGCTGCTGGGGGCAATATATAACTGTGAACTGGGGCAATATATCCATATGTGAGCTGGGGGCAATATATATCCATGGGTGAGCTGCTGGGGGCAATATATCCAGAGCTGCTGGGGGCAATATATATCCATGTGTGCTTTCACTGCCTTCGAACAGGCACCGTACTTGCTGGCAGTTGGCAAAAATTTGTGTGAGCATATGAGAGAGCTCCACAGCAATAAACCTCACGGTAATGTGCGCTGTGTGTATGAGCATTCAGTGTTATATGGGAGTACTGATTTAGGAGTAAGGCTAGGGTCAGACTGAGGCAGTGCGAACGCGCGTGCAGGCGCACTTAATCACGGCCGTAGTAGCAGCAAATGCGGGCAATGACGGCCAATATACGAAGTACGGTCGCACAAAAGTCCGGCTGCGCAATGCAAGTGGCAAACGAACGCATTTTGTCGAGAACGTAAAACCACTAGTACGGTTGTACAGAGTGCGCTGCGTCCGCTAGCGGCGTGTGTGCGTGAATTGGAGATGTCAGACACTGCTAATGTCCGGCCAACATAACGTCCAGATGCACAAAGTGTTTTATTGATGATCCGTACAAAATCACGAATGCAAATGCGCATAGTATGACCGCTATCGCGTACTCCGTGAAAAAATGCGTCCATTCGTTCGAACGCACTTTTTCACAGACAACGTGAAAATGCGTTCGTCTGACCCTAGCCTAAGAGTAGTTAAAAAAAATCTGTAAAACTCGGGGGGGGGGTGACACCATAAGTTACCGCACCGGGTGACACCAACCCTAGTGACGCCACTGCCTTTACCAAGCATTTCAGAGGACGTTACAAACCTTTTTTAAAAAAAAAAAATTCAAATCAATTAAAGAAATATTATAGTTTAAAGACTTATTGCTTGGAGCGCTATTGCTGTGCAGCTCTGTTATACACCCGGCCTGAATATATGGAGCAACCTCTAAAGAGACACCCGCACACCCTGAATATATGGAGGAGCCCCTAAAAAGACACCCACACACCCTGAATATATGGAGGAGCCCCTAAAAACACACCCGCACACCCTGAATATATGGAGAAACTCTGAAAAATATATGGAGGAACCCCTAAAAACAAACCTGTACACCCTGAATATATAGAGGAGCCCCTAAAAAGACACTCCAGCTTAGGAAATACCCGTGCCGGACACAAGGCCAAACACTGAATGTTCTGGCAGCTCGTCCCTCGAGGGGCCTTTTTTTCCAAAACCCTGCCTGCAGCCATCAGGCCCAGAGCGCAGCGGGCAATCACCCAATATGCCCGATGGCCAGTCTGGGCCTGTCTCCACCTATATCTATACTACCTCAGACACACACCTATATATCTATACTACCTCAGACACACACGCCTATATATCTGTATTACCTCACACCCAGGGGGTCAAGTCGAGGGGGAACGTGAGGGAAAACAGTTCCTTCACTATTTTTGGAGAGGGAACAGAGTTTCCATTGGTCCCATACACCATAAAGCTTGTATTCAGGTGTTCAATCATATGTTTCTCTGATAGGTTAAAAAATATATAGAATTTATCATAGATTTTCACTAAAATCTGCATCCATAAATTAATATATCACAATGGAGTGTGCGTTTATTTTATGTCTGAGATAATAATCGCTAAATTGGGGGATGGGAATCATGGTGTGTTCCTACTTTTTTAGGATTTTTCTACTTCACACCTAGACATTCCTATATATCTATACTATCCCCATATCTATTCTAGACATCCCTATATATCTATACTATCCCCACATATCTATACTACCCCACAACTAGACATTCATATATATCTATACTATCCCCACATCTAGACATCCCCATATATCTATACTACCCTACACCTAGACATTCATATATATCTATACTATCCCCACATCTAGACATCCCTATATATGTATACTACCCTACACCTAGACATTCATATATATCTATACTATCCCCACATCTAGACATCCCTATATATCTATACTACCCTACACCTGGACATTCATATATATCTATACTATCCCACATCTAAACATTCCTATATATCTATACTATCCCACATCTAAACATCCCTATATATCTATACTACCCCCACATATCTATACTATCCCCACAACTAGACATTCATATATATCTATACTATCCCCACATCTAGACATCCCCATATATCTATACTACCCTACACCTAGACATTCATATATATCTATACTATCCCACACCTAGACATCCCCATATATCTATACTACCCCACACCTAGACATTCATATATATCTATACTACCCCACACCTAGACATTCATATATATCTATACTATACCCACACCTAGACATTCCTATACAGTATATATATACTACCTCGCACCTATACACCCCATGTATATATACTACCTCACACCTAGACATCACTATCAGGGTTATTCAAAGAGATTCGAAAAGTCACCGCACGTTCGGTAACTTTTCGTTCTCTTCAATTCGGTTCGTTTTGCCGATCCCATTTCGGTGACCCTGCGGTGTATTCAGCAAGCACCACAGGGTCCCTGAATTGCAGGGAAAAGCTGCCGCAAACCTGACGAAAACGAGCCGCAAAACCCAGCGAATGCACGCCGAGAACCCCCAAAAACATCTGGATTAACCTGCCGAAAACCACGGAAAAAGCCCGAGCAGGAGCCGATCACACAGAGCCAAAGCAGCTGAGACGCAGAAGAGGCAGTGAATAAATTAGCAAAACCGTTTGTGTGAATCTGTGAAAATGAAACGCTGTTTGCAAAGAAACTACTGAGCAAAAATGTCTGAAATTTGCATATGAGGTCCAGGGAATGATAATAAAGAGGGCTGTTACAGAAAAATAATAAAAAAAAAAAAAAAAAAAAAAAATCGGACTTTAAAAAAAGAAAAAACAAAATTCAGAAAAATGCTTAAAGTATCCTAAAAAATCTATAAATAAAGAGAATCTTTACTGCATAATTTTATAATGAATGGTTTATTAGATATTGAATTAAAACGGGAATATTTTTAACATTGAAGCCTATGGGATTCTCCTGAATAAACCTGTCGAATTAAACCACCGAATGGCAGGGCATTTCGGGAACCTTTCACTGCTGGTTTGTGTTCTCTGAATAGACAAAGCAGTGCTTCTCTATGGGGATTTCACTGCCCTGGAACAGGCACCGAACAGGCACCGTATGTTCAGGCAATTCGCCAGGAATTGTCTAGGTGTCTAGTATAGATATATAGGGATGTCTAGGTGTGGGATAGTATAGATATAAAGGGATGTCTAGGTGTGAGGTAGTAGAGATATACTGTATAGGGATGTCTAGGTGTGGGATAGTATAGATATATAGGGATGTCTAGGTGTGGATATAGTATAGATATAAAGGGATGTCTAGGTGTGGGATAGTATATTACACATCCCTATATATCTATACTATCCCACACCTAGACATCCCTATATATCTATACTACCCTACACCTAGACATCCCTATATATCTATACTATCCCACACCTAGACATCCCTATATATCTATACTATCCCACACCTAGACATCCCTATATATCTATACTATCCCACACCTAGACATCCCTATATATCTATACTATCCCACACCTAGACATCCCTTAATATCTATACTATCCCACACCTAGACATCCCTATATATCTATACTATCCCACACCTAGACATCCCTATATATCTACACTACCCTACACCTAGACATCCTATATATCTATACTATCCCACACCTAGACATCCCTATATATCTATACTATCCCACACCTAGACATCCCTATATATCTATACTATCCCACACCTAGACATCCCTATATATCTATACTATCCCACACCTAGACATCCCTATATATCTATACTACCCTACACCTAGACATCCCTATATATCTATACTATCCCACACCTAGACATCCCTATATATCTATACTATCCCACACCTAGACATCCCTATATATCTATACTATCCCACACCTAGACATCCCTATATATCTATACTACCCTACACCTAGACATCCCTATATATCTATACTATCCCACACCTAGACATCCCTATATATCTATACTATCCCACACCTAGACATCCCTTTATATCTATACTATCCCACACCTAGACATCCCTATATATCTATACTATCCCACACCTAGACATCCATATATTTCTATACTATCCCACTCCTAGACATCCCTATACAGTATATCTATACTACCTCACACCTCAACATCCCTATGGGGGTGTTCTCTCTCTTTCCCCGCAATTACCTGCACTTCATGGATTCAAAGTTCTCCACCCTGCGGTGAATTCAGCTTTAGGCTAGGCTCAGACGAACGCATTGTTCGCGTCTACTGTGAAAAAGTGCGTTGATGCGTCCGAACGCATTTTTTCACAGAAGACGCGATAGCAGTCATACGATGCGCAATGTCGGCCGTATTTTTTGACAGAGCTATAAAAAACAAATGGACGTGATGTTGGCAGGACATGTGCAGCGCCTGACGTCTCCTAATCACGCACACACGCCACTATGCCGACGCAGCGCACTCTGTGCGTCAGTACTAGCGGTTCCACGTTCTTGAAAAAGTGCACTTGTTTGCTGCTTGCGTTGCGCGGCCGAATTTTCGTGTGGCCGTACTTCGTATATTGGCAGTCATTGGACATCATTTGCTGCTACTACAGCCGTAATAAAGTGCGGCTCAACGCACGTTCGCACTGCGTTCGTCTGACCCCAGCCTTAACCGCAGGGTCCCTGAAGTGCAGGGAAAACCCGCTGGAACCGCAGGATTAAAGACACTAAACATGCTGGAAAATGCAGACGAGCTGCTAATCACAGCGCATCCCAGCCGTCAGAAAAGGCCGACAAGTTGACGAACGGGGTAAAAAAATCTAAAAAATCAGACGTCTCAATACAAGGTAGCCAGGCTAAATGAACTTTTCGAATGTGGTTCGAGATTCTGGCATGTTTAAACCTTGAAATGTGAATTTGCAGTTTTTTACGCTTTATCCGCAATCAGTTATTCTCAGCCTGGGCACTTCACATATTGAAGTGTAGTAGCATATTTTGCAATCGACAATTCAACCTGGTTACTTGCCATAAGGTTTAATTTACGCTTTATCGCAATATTCTGCAACTGATTATTTCCAATCCAATTGTGAATCTCTTATTTTGGATATCTGTATATATCTGTACCCTAGGGTTGTTATTGGGTAATTTGCTCATTATATTATATATACCTACCTATCCCACAACTTCACATCGTGCTTGTGTTTATGTTTTTATACCGGTCGGTCCAATAATGTGTGTAGTTTACTATAATTAATAAAAGTTATGTTTTAATCAGCACTCTCTCTTTGCTATCTGAGGGTTAATCCCTCATTTTTTCTTTTTCATGTATAATTCATATACTGCAGGAAGGAAATCAAGGCAAAAATGATCCAACACTGAGGAAACAATAACAATTAAAATATAACCTTTATTAGAACGTCATAAAAACACTCATTTACCATCATTTAAAATCTCAAGGGGGTAACTATTAGTATATAGCACTGCAGTATGGTTTAAGTGTAGTATTATTAGGGCTAAGTGCCTTAAATTCACATATATTGGCCCGTTTAATATATATATATATATACCACACTCCTAATACTAGGAGGCATGTAGTATAATATAAACAATACAATGCCACCTTTTATAGAAACCAATTAATGCTACCAAGTAGTGTATATGTAATTAATCAATCAATCAACTACCATTCAGACAATATAGGTTGTAAAGTGCAAGCTTTGCTGCAGCAATAATTACTGTTCAATGCAACATATTGTCCCATTGCCCACAAGTTATTAGAGTTTTAATAACATACAATAACTGCAACAAAGTATTACATCTGCCAGCACCATTAACGGAGCCTCAATTTGCTGCATTAATTATACTGCAGAAAGTGCTTCTGGGCAGTGTGTGGGATTCATTTGCTGCTGCGAGAAGTGCTTCCCGGCAGTGTGCGGGATTCATTTGCATTAATTTTAGTGCAGAAAGTGCTTCCCGGCAGTGTGTGGGATTCATTTGCTGCTGCGAGAAGTGCTTCCGGGCAGTGTGTGGGATTCATTTGCTGCTGCGAGAAGTGCTTCCCGGCAGTGTGTGGGATTCATTTGCATTAATTTTAGTGCAGAAAGTGCTTCCCGGCAGTGTGTGGGATTCATTTGCTGCTGTGAGAAGTGCTTCCCGGCAGTGTGCGGGATTCATTTGCTGCTGCGAGAAGTGCTTCCCGGCAGTGTGCGGGATTCATTTGCTGCTGCGAGAAGTGCTTCCCGGCAGTGTGCGGGATTCATTTGCTGCATTAATTTTAGTGCGAGAAGTGCTTCCCGGGAGTGTGCGGGATTCATGCGCTGCCACGAGAAGTGCTTCCCGGCAGTGTGCAGGATTCATTTGCTGCTGCGAGAAGTGCTTACCGGCAGTGTGTGGGATTCATTTGCATTCATTTTAGTGCGAGAAGTGCTTCCCGACAGTGTGCGGAATTCATTTGCTGCTGCGAGAAGTGCTTCCCGGCAGTGTGCGGCATTCATTTGCTGCATTAATTTTAGTGTGAGAAGTGCTTCCCGGCAGTGTGCGGGATTCATGCGCTGCCATGAGAAGTGCTTCCCGGCAGTGTGCGGGATTCATGCGCTGATGCAAGAAGTGCTTCCCAGCAGTGTGTGGGATTCATTTGCTGCTGCAAGAAGTGCTTCCCGGCAGTGTGCGGGATTCATTTGCTGCTGCGAGAAGTGCTTCCTGGCAGTGTGCGGCATTCATTTGCTGCATTAATTTTAGTGCGAGAAGTGCTTCCCGGCAGTGTGCGGGATTCATGCGCTGCCATGAGAAGTGCTTCCCGGCAGTGTGCGGGATTCATGCGCTGCCATGAGAAGTGCTTCCCAGCAGTGTGCAGGATTCATGTGCTGCCACTAGGAGTACAAGTGCTTCCCGGCAGTGTGCAGGATTCATTTGCTGCACGAGAAGTGCTTCCCAGCACCGTGTGGGATTCACATGCTGCCATGGTGTTTCCCAGCAGTGTGCGAGATTCATGCGCTGATGCAAGAAGTGCTTCCCAGCAGTGTGTGGGATTCATTTGCTGCTGCAAGAAGTGCTTCCCGGCAGTGTGCGGGATTCATTTGCTGCTGCGAGAAATGCTTCCCGGCAGTGTGCGGGATTCAATTGCTGCATTAATTTTAGTGCGAGAAGTGCTTCCCGGCAGTGTGCGGGATTCATGCGCTGCCACGAGAAGTGCTTCCCGCAGTGTGCAGGATTCATTTGCTGCTGCGAGAAGTGCTTCCCGGCAGTGTGCGGGATTCATTTGCTGCATTAATTTTAGTGCGAGAAGTGCTTCCCGGCAGTGTGCGGAATTCATTTGCTGCTGCGAGAAGTGCTTCCTGGCAGTGTGCGGCATTCATTTGCTGCATTAATTTTAGTGCGAGAAGTGCTTCCCGGCAGTGTGCGGGATTCATGCGCTGCCATGAGAAGTGCTTCCCGGCAGTGTGCGGGATTCATGCGCTGCCATGAGAAGTGCTTCCCAGCAGTGTGCAGGATTCATGTGCTGCCACTAGGAGTACAAGTGCTACCCAGCACTGTGCAGGATTCACGTGCTGCCACGAGAAGTGCTTCCCAGCACCGTGTGGGATTCACATGCTGCCATGGTGTTTCCCAGCAGTGTGCGAGATTCATGCGCTGATGCAAGAAGTGCTTCCCAGCAGTGTGTGGGATTCATTTGCTGCTGCGAGAAGTGCTTCCCGGCAGTGTGCGGGATTCATTTGCTGCTGCGAGAAATGCTTCCCGGCAGTGTGCGGGATTCATTTGCTGCATTAATTTTAGTGCGAGAAGTGCTTCCCGGCAGTGTGCGGGATTCATGCGCTGCCACGAGAAGTGCTTCCCGGCAGTGTGCAGGATTCATTTGCTGCTGCGAGAAGTGCTTCCCGGCAGTGTGCGGGATTCATTTGCTGCATTAATTTTAGTGCGAGAAGTGCTTCCCGGCAGTGTGCGGAATTCATTTGCTGCTGCGAGAAGTGCTTCCTGGCAGTGTGCGGCATTCATTTGCTGCATTAATTTTAGTGCGAGAAGTGCTTCCCGGCAGTGTGCGGGATTCATGCGCTGCCATGAGAAGTGCTTCCCGGCAGTGTGCGGGATTCATGCGCTGCCATGAGAAGTGCTTCCCAGCAGTGTGCAGGATTCATGTGCTGCCACTAGGAGTACAAGTGCTACCCAGCACTGTGCAGGATTCACGTGCTGCCACGAGAAGTGCTTCCAGCAGTGTGTGGGATTCATTTGCTGCTGCGAGAAGTGCTTCCCGCAGTGTGCGGGATTCATTTGCTGCTGCGAGAAATGCTTCCCGGCAGTGTGCGGGATTCATTTGCTGCATTAATTTTAGTGCGAGAAGTGCTTCCCGGCAGTGTGCGGGATTCATGCGCTGCCACGAGAAGTGCTTCCCGGCAGTGTGCAGGATTCATTTGCTGCTGCGAGAAGTGCTTCCCGGCAGTGTGCGGGATTCATTTGCTGCATTAATTTTAGTGCGAGAAGTGCTTCCCGGCAGTGTGCGGAATTCATTTGCTGCTGCGAGAAGTGCTTCCTGGCAGTGTGCGGCATTCATTTGCTGCATTAATTTTAGTGCGAGAAGTGCTTCCCGGCAGTGTGCGGGATTCATGCGCTGCCATGAGAAGTGCTTCCCGGCAGTGTGCGGGATTCATGCGCTGCCATGAGAAGTGCTTCCCAGCAGTGTGCAGGATTCATGTGCTGCCACTAGGAGTACAAGTGCTACCCAGCACTGTGCAGGATTCACGTGCTGCCACGAGAAGTGCTTCCCAGCACCGTGTGGGATTCACATGCTGCCATGGTGTTTCCCAGCAGTGTGCGAGATTCATGCGCTGATGCAAGAAGTGCTTCCCAGCAGTGTGTGGGATTCATTTGCTGCTGCGAGAAGTGCTTCCCGGCAGTGTGCGGGATTCATTTGCTGCTGCGAGAAATGCTTCCCGGCAGTGTGCGGGATTCATTTGCTGCATTAATTTTAGTGCGAGAAGTGCTTCCGGCAGTGTGCGGGATTCATGCGCTGCCACGAGAAGTGCTTCCCGGCAGTGTGCAGGATTCATTTGCTGCTGCGAGAAGTGCTTCCCGGCAGTGTGCGGGATTCATTTGCTGCATTAATTTTAGTGCGAGAAGTGCTTCCCGGCAGTGTGCGGGATTCATTTGCTGCTGCGAGAAGTGCTTTGCTTCCCGGCAGTGTGCGGGATTCATTTGCTGCATTAATTTTAGTGCGAGAAGTGCTTCCCGGCAGTGTGCGGGATTCATGCGCTGCCATGAGAAGTGCTTCCCGGCACTGTGCAGGATTCACATGGTGCCACGAGGAGTGCTTCCCAGCATTGTGCAGGATTCACGTGGTGCCACGAGGAGTGCTTCCCAGCATTGTGCAGGATTCGCGTGCTGCTGCAAGAAGAGCATCCCAGCACTGTGTGGGATTCATGCGCTGCCACGAGGAGTGCAACTGTGCGGGATTCACGTGCTGCCACGAGGAGTGCTTCCCAGCACTGTGCAGGATTCACGTGGTGCCACGAGGAGTGCTTCCCAGCACTGTGCAGGATTCACGTGGTGCCACGAGGAGTGCTTCGCAGCATTGTGCAGGATTCACGTGCTGCCACAAGGAGTGCTTCCCAGCAGGGGCGTAATTACCAGGGGTGCAGCGGGTGCCACTGCATCCAGGCCCCGAGTCCAGGGGCCCACAACTGGATGGGTGGGGGGACTGGACTAGCCCTGCTTGCCACAGTCCAGGCAGGTGTCAGGCAGCATGTGGGATCAAACTCCCACACGCTGCGCCTGAAGTAAAGGCCCTGCCAGGAAGAAGAGGAGGAGAAGGACAGCTGCTCACATGGGGATGTGCTGGCCCCACCCCTTCCCCCCCACAGCCATGCAAAGCAGAGCCTCCCTGCTGTGCTGGAAGTGTCCAGCACGTGCAGGAAGGGGAAGTGGAGAGAGTGGAGACCATACTTACCTATGTAACAAGTTGGGGTGGGTTGTTTGTGTGAGTGAGCAGAGGCTGGCTAATTACTGGGGGTCGCGCAGAGAGTGAGTCTTGAATACTGGTACACTCTGTTGACTTCAATGGCCAGCTTCAGCCCCTCCCCACAGCTGACGAGGGGGGCCCTTCATGGATTCTCGCACCTAGTTACGCCTCTAGAGCTTCTAGTTACGCCTCTGCTTCCCAGCACTGCAGGATTCATGCACTGCTGCAAGAAGTGCTTCCCAGCACTGCAGGATTCACGCGCTACTGCAAGAAGTGCTTCCCAACAGTGTGTGGGATTCACGTGCTGCCCTGACGCGCTTCCCGGCAGTGGCAGGGATTCACGCGCTGCACTGAGAAGTGCTTCCTTTCAGTGTGGGATTCATGTGCTGAAATGAGAAGTGCTTCCTGGCAGTGTGGATTCATATGCTGTATTGAGAATGAAATTTGTTTTGATTGAATAATTTTCCATTTTTATTTTGATTTGTGCGTTTACCACAATTCATGTCTATCCAAGTTTCTGGTGGCTGGTTTTAGTTCCGAAGTTCTCCCAAGTTACAATCAAATAAATGCTTCATCTGAATTTGGGTTTGGAATGAAGAGCACACCTCTACAGACCATGCATTTTACATAAAAGGTGCTCGACTGATCAATCAGCATATTATACGAGATAGCGGAGTGCTCTGAAACAGCCTTTAAGATCTTAAATACCTGGTCTGAAAATAAACAGGTGGGAATTGATTACAAGACCTGCTCAACCATTGTATAAGCTTGACACTGTCATTTTTCTTAACATACAAATGGTTCTTAATGAGTCCTGGAGCTAGTGTTATGATTCTAAAGAGATCAAGTATCACCAAGTCTGTCTTTGTTATCCCAGACGTTATGAAAACTGCCTAAATCCATAACAGGTTGATGTTCTGAACAACCCACCCACCAAGGTTAACTTTTTCTGTGTTGAAGCTAATTGAGCTTGGGAAGCCTTCTAAGTGAAGCCTTCAAAGTGAGCACTTAGAGATATCCTGGTGAGTGATTTTGATTTCTGTTTCAAACAGATCTTTTCTATTCATCTTAAGGTTTTAAATTAGGTTAGGCTGGTGACTCATTCCTCTTACTGATTAGCATACAATTGGAATCAATTGGGTGTTATTTGTTAAGGTGGTTAAACTTGTCCACGCCTTGCTGGGGGAGGTGTTCTTAGGTGACTATAAAGCTTGTGGAATATTAGCTTGGTCTAATGGAGCTTGGGAAGCCTTCAAAGTGAGCACTTGGAGATATCCTGGAGATACTCGAGTAGTCTGAGGTTAGACAGGAGGTAGAAAAACCTACAAAAAGGTAAGATTTGTTGGTTTAAATCCATTCTTTTAGAATGGCAGGCTTGGTCCAGTGTAAGAGCTGTCA
This sequence comes from Leptobrachium leishanense, assembly GCA_009667805.1. Lineage (NCBI taxonomy): Eukaryota > Metazoa > Chordata > Amphibia > Anura > Megophryidae > Leptobrachium > Leptobrachium leishanense. The sequence continues at coordinate 18,518,482 of CM019075.1, forward strand.
TGCATTTGTTTTTAGATCCAATTTTTGGAGGTTTGGAGTGTGCCTGATATGTAGGCAGCTCTCTTTATTGCAGCAGGAAATTGCCTGTTTGAAGTCTGCGTTTTGTAAAGTATCTGTTAGGCTATGGCTATGACTGTTACAAAGCCACTGCCACAGAGGCCTCCTAGGAGCGGCAGATAGAGTTGTGGATAGAAAACATGTCCCACAGTCTGTGGCTCTTAATTCTTTTGAGGCACTTTCAGAATGTAGTGGTGAGACGGAAGTAGGCTCAGACACCATAGTTGAGGAACCACCATCCCCATTGCCTAAGGTATGCAGGACTGCAACCAAGAACAATAAGGAAAAGGTGGGACATGATAGAATCACCCAGCAACAATTGCCTTCTATCATTAAGAGGTGTTGAGCTGGAGAGTAGTGGTTTGGTGAGATGTCTTCCTGGGGCTACTGCTCATAGAGACAAGAGATGTATTCTCAATATTGTCAAACAAGCAAAGCAGCAAGGGGAAGTGGATGTTCTAGTCCAACTAGGGACAAATGACTTGGCTAGCAATGAGGTTTCTGAGATTAAGGAAGATTTGTGTTCTTGAAGGTGAAATACAGCAGATTGCGTCCACTGTGTCATTCTCTGAAGTTTTGCCTGTGCATAACATTCAGGATAGGCAGATGCGCAATAGGGAATTTAATTTGTGGCTTCGGGAATGGTGTCGCGAGCAAGGATTTGGCTTTGTGTCCCATGATAGCTCTAATTGGAGCAGAAAGGAACTGTATAAAAAAGATGGTTTGCATCTTACTCATAGGGGAACATATGTTCTCAGTGAGAAGTTCAAAGGTTTCGCAAAGAAATATTTAAACTAGGAGGGGGGGACAAAAGGGTAAAAAACAATCTGCCTGATTGTCCCCCAAAACTAAATCGGAGGGTGCAAGCAACATGCGGGGAAAAAAATGACAAGCTCAGAGTCGTGTCTATAAATGCTCGCAGTTTAGTCAATAAAATCAATGAACTGGAGGCAATGATGGCAGCTGAAAAAGTAGATTTAGTTGCGGTTACGAGACATGGTTCAGTGAGAAAAATAACTGGGACATAACAATACCGGGGTACTCTTTATATAGAAAAGACAGAAGGTAGGAAAGGAGGAGGAGTGGCCCTGTATGTGAAAAACAACATAAAAACAAACCAAATAAAAGTGAGCGAGGTGAACAGAGTCAGTTTGGGTTACGCTAACATTTGGCAATCATACAGTAGCTCGTGTAGGTGTGATCTATAGACCCCCTGGACAAGTAGAAGAGCTAGATAATCTGCTGCTTGAGGAAATAGCCAAAATGGCAATGAAGGGGGAAGTTATTATCATGGGGGACTTTAATATTCCTGATGTGAACTGGAAAACCAAAACAGCTGGGTGCACCAGGAGTACAAATATTCTAAACTCCCTACTGGGATTATCTCTAACACAAGTAGTTGAGGAGGCGACCCGTAAAGAGGCCATATTGGATATAATACTCACAAATGGAGGTTTGGTATCGGACGTTGTTGTAGGTGAAAATTTGGGATCTAGTGATCACCAATCAGTATGGTTTAATATAAGAACAGGGATGGAGCCGCACCACACAAAAACAAAAGTTTTAGACTTTAAACAGATTTTTCTAAAATGAGATTTTGTGTGAAGGAGTCATTATCAGACTGGAGGAGTTTAAAGGGAGTCCAGGAGAAATGGGATTATTTAAAGGAAGCATTATTGAAGGCCACAGGCATTCCTGGGTGGATAAATAAGGATCTAAAGCTCCTCAATTGTTCATCTTGTGGCTTTATCTTGAGACTGGAAATACCTCCATGAGGAGCGGATCCGATTTTGAAAAGCTAAGTACCCTATACCATTTTTTCTTAAATACTTTATTACATTAAGGAATACATTGGGAATTCAAATATTTCTTACAGTGTAGTTAATCATTTTCAAAAAAAACTTTAACAGTTTTGGTTGGTAGTAAAGGGGTTAATGGCTGTGGTACATTTACCAGGTCACTGGTAAAGTTTACACTACTAGGAATTCTGTTGCTGGATGTTCGAACAACAACTTGCTTCTGATCTTCCATCTCTTTGCAACACGCACTGCCTGTGTGTGACTAAACCAGATTTCAACTAGAACAACTCAAACATGAGTAACACGTATTATAATGGAAATTAAAATATAGCTACTTTAATAAGTTAAGGTCTAGACACAATGTATACAAACATACTGTAAAACAGAAGACAAAAAAATATTTACATAGTACATTTTAGACCACACTCTTAAAATATGACAAAAGTTGAACACATTTCAGTAATGCGAGAGTTTCCAATTCAGTCTTTATGGCATCAACAGTTGCCACCAAAATTAACATGGTTTTTGGGTCATGGGCCTGGAGCTCCAACAGCCCATACGTTAATCAAGTCCTGACCCTCCTGAATGCAAGTGGTTTAAAACCAGTGAGAATTTAACAAATGTAATTTTGAATGCTTTTATACCGATACGTTTCCATCCAAATAGTCCATTATGGACCTGATATTTTTTTAAGCCTGAAAGGGAAACCATGATCATGGGTTTGATCACAGGAAACCAAACTTGTTTGAATACACAGTTCCTTAGCACGAGTTTGAAGAATCCTTTGGTTATCAAACCTCACTGGTGTTGTAGTTCTCATCGGATTTTCCACTGGTTGTGTTTTTGTCCATGATGAAGTTCTTGGTTTCCTCCTGGGTCTCTTGGGCTTGTCCATCTGGTGAAGGCTCTTCAGCGGTTTCGTGGAGAGCTTTTTTATGCTTTACCTTTTTCTGGATATCATTAGCTATTTTCTTTTCAGTGTCTTCTAACAACGAAGTGATTAGATTGAAGAGGAGAGCAAGCCACGCTAATCCAAATATAATCCAAAAGCATACAAACATACGAAACCCTGTAAACGACCTGCTTTTTCCTAGAAGAAAAAGAAAATTATTTTGGGGCACCTCACTTTTGCAAAAGTATACAACAGCCTCAAAAAATTAACATGTATCTTGGATTTAACTGGTGACTTACAGGGTTATCCAAAGAGATCCGAATTGCTTGAGAAAGGTAACCGAACGCTGAAAATCAGCGTTCGGTTGCCTTTCCTGGCCATTCGGCTATCCAGAGAGCAGGCAATTCGCCAAATCCTGGCGAATTGCCTGAACATACGGTGCCTGTTCAAGGGCAGTGAAATCCCCATAAAAATGCACTGCTTCGGCTATTCAGAGAACACAAACAGCAGTGAAAGGTTCCCGAATTGCCCTGCCATTCGGTGGTTTAATTCGGCAAATTTATTCAGGAGAATCCCATAGGCTTCAAGGTTAAAAATATTCCCGTTTTAATATCAAATAAACCATTCACTATAAAATTCTGCAGCAAAAAGTCTATTTATAGATTTTTTTAGGATACTTTAAGCATTTTTCTGATTTTTTTTTTTAAGTTTATTTTTTCTGTTACAGCCCTCTTTATCATTCCCTGGACCTCCTGTGTAAGTTTCAGACATTTTCGCTCAGTAGTTTCTTTGCAAACAGCGTTTCATTTTCACAGATTCATACAAACGGTTTTGCTAATTTATTCACTGCCTCCTCTGCGTGACTCGGCTGCTTCGCTGCGTGTGATCAGCTCCTGCTCGGGTTTTTCGAAGGTTAATCCAGATGTTTTTGCTTGTTTTCGGCGTGCATTTGGTGGGTTTTGGAGATAGTTTTCGTCAGGTTTGCGCTGACTTTTCCCTCCAATTCGGGGACCCTGTGGTGCTTGCTGAATACACTGCAGGGTCACCGAAATGGGATCGGCAAAAGGAACCGAATTGGAGAATGAAAAGTCACCGAACGTGCGGTGACTTTTCGAATCCTCTTTGAATAACCCTGTTCGTTTACAACTACAGAAATATGTTTTCTGAATAACCCTCTACAGCTGTTCTCCAATTATTGTCGCCCCACGTTTGTTTGCAACAGTTAAACTAGGTGTGAATCAGTTTGAAAATTCATTTATACGCATTTCAAAAGACCTCCAAAAAAATTGATTTCATCTGAATTCAAACTAAACTGTAACAAAATTGATTTGTTATACGGGTTCACAGGAGAACCATTGATTCCTGAGCAGGATTTGATTTATTGGGTTTAGTGATCCGAAAGGAGACTATTGAATCAATCCCAAGTCTAATACTGCAAAGCAAAACGACATGAAACAAATCAGTTTCATTTAGCAGTTTTGCAAAGCACCCCGTCTCTAAGTTGAACAAAACTCTTGAACAAAACTCTTGAACAAAACTCTTGAACAAAACTCTTGAACAAAACTCTTGAACAAAACTCTTGAACAAAACTCTTGAACAAAACTCTTGAACAAAACTCTTGAACAAAACTCTTGAACAAACTCTTGAACAAAACTCTTGAACAAAACTCTTGAACAAAACTCTTGAACAAAACTCTTGAACAAAACTCTTGAACAAAACTCTTGAACAAACTCTTGAACAAAACTCTTGAACAAAACTCTTGAACAAAACTCTTGAACAAAACTCTTGAACAAAACTCTTGAACAAAACTCTTGAACAAAACTCTTGAACAAAACTCTTGAACAAAACTCTTGAACAAAACTCTTGAACAAAACTCTTGAACAAAACTCTTGAACAAAACTCTTGAACAAAACTCTTGAACAAAACTCTTGAACAAAACTCTTGAACAAAACTCTTGAACAAAACTCTTGAACAAAACTCTTGAACAAAACTCTTGAACAAAACTCTTGAACAAAACTCTTGACAAAACTCTTGAACAAAACTCTTGAACAAAACTCTTGAACAAAACTCTTGAACAAAACTCTTGAACAAACTCTTGAACAAAACTCTTGAACAAAACTCTTGAACAAAACTCTTGAACAAAACTCTTGAACAAAACTCTTGAACAAAACTCTTGAACAAAACTCTTGAACAAAACTCTTGAACAAACTCTTGAACAAAACTCTTGAACAAAACTCTTGAACAAAACTCTTGAACAAAACTCTTGAACAAAACTCTTGAACAAAACTCTTGAACAAAACTCTTGAACAAATCTTGAACAAAACTCTTGAACAAAACTCTTGAACAAAACTCTTGAACAAAACTCTTGAACAAAACTCTTGAACAAAACTCTTGAACAAACTCTTGAACAAAACTCTTGAACAAAACTCTTGAACAAAACTCTTGAACAAAACTCTTGAACAAAACTCTTGAACAAAACTCTTGAACAAAACTCTTGAACAAAACTCTTGAACAAACTCTTGAACAAAACTCTTGAACAAAACTCTTGAACAAAACTCTTGAACAAAACTCTTGAACAAAACTCTTGAACAAAACTCTTGAACAAAACTCTTGAACAAAACTCTTGAACAAAACTCTTGAACAAAACTCTTGAACAAAACTCTTGAACAAAACTCTTGAACAAAACTCTTGAACAAAACTCTTGAACAAAACTCTTGAACAAAACTCTTGAACAAAACTCTTGAACAAAACTCTTGAACAAAACTCTTGAACAAAACTCTTGAACAAAACTCTTGAACAAAACTCTTGAACAAAACTCTTGAACAAAACTCTTGAACAAAACTCTTGAACAAAACTCTTGAACAAAACTCTTGAACAAAACTCATCTTAACCTCCCTGGCGGTCAAATTCTCAAAAAAATCGTCTCAATTTTCTTGAAAGGAAGAGTGTTTTATATAGTAAGCCTGTAATTAGGAATAACTCCCTGAAATCTGTGCAAATAAGAGGTCTTCAAACCATATATACAGTAAAGTCCAGTCTTAGAATGTGTATGGTCTGTTTCTGATCTGTTCATTGCCACCTAGTGGCCATTCATGAGCAAGTCATGCTGTTGGGGATTTTACATTGATTTTTTTGTCTAATTTGCTGCCTGGTCCCGCCCCCTGCATCATGTAACTCGCAGGGAGCGTTACCAGGTAGCAACTCGCCACGATCACACTATGGGGGACAGTGAGGGAGCACAGGATGAGGTGAGTATGCAGCCCGAGCGTGGCTTGGGGTTACCGTTCACAGTAGCGAACAGTAACAGTCACACTCAGGAATACCACCAGTGAGGTTAAGGTTTATCTTTAATTTTCAGCAAAGTCTTTAATTTTTAGAACACTTATTTTTGATTAACAGACCTTTTTATTCATTAAGCCAATAAAAATGTAGGTGTCTGAATAAAGGTAAACACTTTAGGACAGTTTCGGGTGTTTTCTGAAAATCGGCAGCCTTCGACAACTCCATCCTTGGTGCAGTATGTCAATAGTGAATTCACCGAAGAGACAGCGAAATGGAATCGCCGAAGTGCACAGCACTTATTTTGTTGCCATGTCAATAACCCCTAATATCTAGTATCTGCTTTTATTTGTTCTGCTAAACTGGCCAAAATAATCAAGTCAAGCTCCAAATGACTTACCATAACCAACCACGTAGTCCCCAAAGCCGATGGTGCTGAGCGAGATGAACGCGTAGTAGATCCCTTCCCGGTAGTTCCAGCCCTCTGTTTTCGTAAACACTAGTGGAGGTATCAACATGAAAACTATAATCCCAGCCACCAAAAAGAAAATTATAGTCAGGATTTTTGCAGTTTTCTGAGAAGGAAAAAAAAAAATTACTCTTCATTTATATATACACATGCAAGTGCATTTTGAAGGCAACGTGAATAAAATGGTTTTCTTGTGAGGGATATTAAAATTAAGCACACATCTAATCCGTAAGGATGAAAATTTTGTGAAATACGCATGTACACCGATTTTCTGGGCAACCATCAGTACCTTTCCATTGGGTTGAAATTTTAAAGTCAAATTCCTAGATATACAGGGCTATTCAAAGAGCACCATTTTCACTGAAATTCCGGTACCCTTTCATTCTCCACACTTACGGGAGTCGAATTCATCAACCCTGCGGTGAATTCAGCTTTCACTGCAGGGTCCCTCTATTGCAGGGAACAACCCAAACGCATCCAAAATACCACCGAATCGAACAGATAAACATTCGAAAAATCAGATTGATCCTATATTCTGCCGAAAAAGCCAAATGCTGCACTTTATTATCTGCGGCAAAACTGAATGCATCTGAAAAAAGCACCAGCCACTGGAAAAAACAAACTGACGAATGGGGCAAGAAAACCTCAAAATGCATTTAACACTGTAAACTCATTAGATTTTCGTCTAAAATTTAGACTGAAAATAAAAACAATTCAGATGACTGAAAGCTGACTAAAATGAAATGCCATTAGTCAAAAGACCACAACCACAACTAAAGCAAAAATTGCTATCAAAATTAACATTGTACGGGGGTCTGCATTATCAACAGGCAGAATTCCCACACAGGTCTGTAAAATACAGTAAATGTGACAAAGTTAGAATGATCAGATCTTATGGGGATTTGTAGTTGAAATTAGTAATGCAATATCTGTATGTGCTGCATAATGCCTGTGTATGGCAATTACAGCAACACCTTGTATCTGTATGTGCTGCATAATGCCTGTGTATGGCAATTACAGCAACACCTTGTATCTGTATGTGCTGCATAATGCCTGCGTATAGCAATTACAGCAACACCTTGTATCTGTAGGTGCTGCATAATGCCTGCGTATAGCAATTACAGCAACACCTTGTATCTGTAGGTGCTGCATAATGCCTGTGCATGGCAATTACAGCAACACCTTGTATCTGTATGTGCTGCATAATGCCTGTGGTATGGCAATTACAGCAACACCTTGTATCTATGTGCTGCATAATGCCTGCGTATAGCAATTACAGCAACACCTTGTATCTGTATGTGCTGCATAATGCCTGTGTATGGCAATTACAGCAACACCTTGTATCGGTATTGTACAGGGATATCTAGTCATAACCCCCTGAATCTCATCTCTACAGCAGTGAGTCCACAGCTACCCCTATAGTCGGCCCTCTCCCTGGCTGCTGTAATGCAGAAGTAATGTTGAGCTTTTTAGTGATAGCGGAGGCTGCACCTTCTTTACAGTAATAATGGGTGATCAGGGTGATCTGAGAATTTTGTTCCTCCTCAGGGGGTAACACTAGTCATGCATTAAAGTATACAAAAGGGGGGTTTATTTTATGCCATTTTGTTACATTGTATTAAAGAGCAAAACATATTACACACTATGGTGTCTGGATTACTGGAAACATTTATACTTCATGATGGCTGTAACTTTCAGCTTGATAGCCTTACCTGTTTGACTCCTTTGCTAAATAAACATGTTCCCAGCTTTTTGCACCATATGGAGAGTTTTTTACTGACATGACTGAGAAGTATCACATTTAATGGAATGCCGAACAAGGCGTAGAACACACAGAAGATTTGCCCACCTGCCGTTCTGGGGGCAATAGTGCCATACCCTGTAAAGTAAAGAGAATAGTATTTCACTTTATTCCTTGCATTGACACTGTTAAGAGGTGACTCCTCACAGCATGTGATATACATACTGTAAGTGCAAAGGGTACTGACCTGAACTACAGGGTGAGGTAAAGCCACGGGTTTAACTCTTTGCAGAAAGAAAATTGTTTAAATTGCTAACATTCTTTAATTTTTTTTTTACCTTTCAATAAACTGGTCACAGCATCAACAAACAAGAGTTGCGAGCCGTTTCATTGCTGTGACATCTTACTGGGGCCTCAAGCAGCATGAATATAGACAAGTGGAACATATATATTCAGTACAAGAATAAACTCCTGCCCACTATAAACCTGAGCTTCCGCAATGTGAAAAGGAAACATGCTCCCCCCAAACCCATGAGAAACAATTCTGTATACAAGAGGGCCAACAAATCCTGACCTTGTGCAGTGCCAAGTCTCGCAAAGCCTAAAAGGGCACACCTGCGCAATAGCATTGGAAGCCAACCTCACGCATGCGCAGTGCTACACAATAGCATGGGAAGCCAACCTCACAAGCGCAGTGCTACACAATAGCATGGGAAGCCAACCTCACAAGCGCAGTGCTACACAATAGCATGGGAAGCCAACCTCACACGTGCAGTGCTACACAATAGCATGGGAAGCCAACCTCACACGCGCAGTGCTACACAATAGCATTGGAAGCCAACCTCACGCATGCGCAGTGCTACACAATAGCATTGGAAGCCAACCTCACGCATGCGCAGTGCTACACAATAGCGTGGGAAGTCAACCTCACACGCGCAGTGCTACACAATAGCATGGGAAGCCAACCTCACACGCGCAGTGCTACACAATAGCATGGGAAGCCAACCTCACAAGCGCAGTGCTACACAATAGCATGGGAAGCCAACCTCACACGTGCAGTGCTACACAATAGCATGGGAAGCCAACCTCACACGCGCAGTGCTACACAATAGCATGGGAAGCCAACCTCACGCATGCGCAGTGCTACACAATAGCATTGGAAGCCAACCTCACGCATGCGCAGTGCTACACACAATAGCGTGGGAAGTCAACCTCACACGCGCAGTGCTACACAATAGCATGGGAAGCCAACCTCACACGCGCAGTGCTACACAATAGCATGGGAAGCCAACCTCACACGTGCAGTGCTACACAATAGCATGGGAAGCCAACCTCACAAGCGCAGTGCTACACAATAGCATGGGAAGCCAACCTCACACGTGCAGTGCTACACAATAGCATGGGAAGCCAACCTCACAAGCGCAGTGCTACACAATAGCATGGGAAGCCAACCTCACGCATGCGCAGGGCTACACAAAAGCATGGAAGCTAACCTCACGCATACACAGTGCTACATCTCACAAACAGGACCTCAAGCACACTTGCACATATAGAATATATGGAGCATAGAGAGTTTGCTAATCTATGCAGCAAGAAATTAACCGCTTCACTACCAAGTGATTTTCCAAAACAGTCAGAAACCAGGGGTTTTTGTAAAAAGCAAGAAATTTGAGTTTATTTACAGTAAGACATGATGGGTATAACCTATTTTTGGCCAGTAGATTGCACTGTCAAGTTGGTTTGAACATCTGATCTATTTTCTTCCATTTCTCCCTGCAACGGCTGCTGATAACCCGATATTTCAGAGCTTTGAGCAGCCGATTTTACAGTTTTAGCCCTTTGGGGACACCTGCAGCCCAAAAACAAACTAAATTCATTTGCAGCAAACAAATTTCATTTGGTTTTGGCTATAGATCAGCAGATCGACATATCTCTACCAGATGGTGCCTTTGAAGCCAGAGATCGATCAGTAGTGAAGTGGTTAAGGATGGAAAAATATCAAAAGGGTTCACACCCCTTGTACTCATTCCTTACAGATCAGTACAAAGGATACAATTTTTATTTTAGACTTTTTGAAGGGATATTCTAGCCACCATGACCACTTATGTACTTTTTTATTATTCTTTATAAAGCGCCAGCATATTCTGCAGCGCTGTACAATAGGCACAGTATAGACAGGGTTACAATACATTGAACAACATTTGACAAACAGTACAGGAGGAGATGAGGGCCCTATTCCCGTAGGAACTCACAATCTAGGAGGGTTGGGGTTGGAAACAGGAGGAGAGGACTGCAAGGTGAGAGTGATTGATGGTTGCGTCAGTGAGTTGGGTGCATAGGCGACTCTACAGGGGGGCAAGGGGGGGCAATTGCCCCCCCTAGGTTATTTCTTGCCCCCCCATGTGTCCCCCCCACCAAAAATCAGCATCCAGCTTCCCACACTTCTTCGGACCAACGTATCTCCGTAGCTATGCATTGTATATGGATAAACTATGTGTCATTTGAAAGGGCAGATTCTGGCCTTTCCAATGATATCCCACATGACCATATTCAGTGTGATGTAAAAGTCATAACACATCAAATAAAAATGTGCACTTAAACGTAAACATTTTCACAGGGTTGAAATGGCTCAGCAGTGAAATGGTTAATGTTCAGACTATACATTACATTGTGTATTACGTTAGTTTATGCCTTCGTTTAGTTGTATATTAAGGGTTAATGGGTAGGCTTCATCCCTCAGTATACATTTGTTTTTTCCTTGATTAATGGCATTTTAGGGGTTAATGGGTTGGCTACATGCCTCAGTGTATTCATTTCATGTTTTTAGGGGTTAAGGGGTAGCTAAATGCCACATTGTTTATTATTTTTATTGCATTTCTCTGGGTTTAAGGCATTTTAGGGGTTATTATGGAAGTTAGAATCTAAAGGGTCTAATGATCTGTAGATCCTCTGCTTTCCGTCACATTTCGGGGAATTTATTTTGCAGAAAATAAGGTGAATTCCCTATTTAGAGAATGGTCACTGTAATTTGCTAAAATGGAGTCGCTGAAGCAGTTATCAGACATTCAGTGGAAACTGCCGAACTGCGGCAAATAAAATATTGAATTTAAGTATCAGGTTAGTACAACAAAAAGGCATCATTGCATCACATTACTCTGGGGTTTTGTAATCTTATTTATATATATACTTATTTAGGGCACCATTACCTGGTGTGAGCTAACCCTTGCGTCGGCGTGATTTTGCGTTAGCGCCAGGTTAATTGAGTCTAGCGCCTGACCAACAGATCATTTGCCTCCCGCTATAAATGGGAAAAATCACTTGGCGCGTCGCTATTAGCGATTTGTACCGCGAGCCTACTGTACTTTCCGCGTCCTATACTTAACACGGGGAGTGCTAGATATCTTTACAGATCACTTGGTGCCAGCACTAAATTTTTTGAGGTGCACTAATTGCAACATTTTACCTACTGCTCAGCCCTGGTGCCAACTCCAAAAAAACAGAAAAAACAGGTCCTCGTCTAAAATTAACAGGCAATTGAAAGGAATGCAACACAGGTGTTCTCTTGGCCCCATACACCATAGTAATGGATATGGTCAGCAATGTCGCTGCTGTTGCAGTCGGCTCTATTATAAATGTATCCTTTATCCACATATATCCTAATTCTAATATATTGCCTAATTTTAAACATTTTATGCTGGCGGCTATTCATAGTATGTAAGCAGTTGATTATTAGGGTGACTGTGTGGACCATGTTTAAAGGAACACATGGATAAGTCTTGCCCTGAAACATGTATTGTTTATATGCTGTAGCAGGGAAATTTTTGTCGCTCACCTGGCCTTCCTTTTGGATCTATTAAATGCAGTGTAATGATTCTACATGCTGCTGGGAGGCATTTATCATGCAATGCCCATCAGCCTTAATATATGTGTGCATCAAAACATGGATGATACGGCCACCGTGGAGGATTTTAATAATGCAGGAGAGGTTATTCACTGGATGTGTTCATATTCAAGCTTGTGAGGGTGGGGGATAGGTATGGAAAAGAAAAACCGTTCTATCCTGTACACAACCGCATTAGCGCTGGGTCTCAACTTGGGACTTTCCCTAGCGTGCGCCAAACGACCTTGTTCATGGACTACTGCAGACAAGGTGATCTAGTAGGTCGTCAGGCGCTAACAGGGTTATTCAGAAAGCGGTGAAAAGCAGGAGAAGACTGGAGAATGGAAAATTCTAGGTCAAAATAGCCGATTGGAAAATTCTTGGTCAAAGAATCGGCTATTTTGACCTAGAATTTTCCATTCTCCAGTCATTCTCCTGCTTTTCACCGCTCTGAATAACCCTGTAAGTTTTAGCGACTCGCACAAAATTTTTCCTTTAGTGATTTTGTCTTAGCTCACACTAGGTGATAGGGCCCTTACTTTTCAGTGGTATGATTTAGTGGTGAAAATTATTAGTGCCCCCCCAGTTTTGACTGCGGTATCTTCTGTGCCCCCCCTAAATATTGTTCCTAGAGTCGCCACTGGTTGTGTGGTAGGCTTCAGTGGCGTAGCGTGGGGGGCTGGGGGGGCCGTGGCCCTGGGCGCAGCATTTGCGCCCCTAAAACTGGCCCGCGGGTTGAGGGGACCCAGAAGATGCCGGGCAGCGGGAGTGCCTGCCCGCCGCCCGGTCCTGAACAGTCCGTCCTGTTCTTGAAGGGGTTGTGGCTGCGTGCAGGCGTGCGCAAGTCACGTGGTGCGGCTAATCAGGTGGTACAGAGTCCCTGCCGAAGCAATATCCAGGTGAGAGCTGGCTGGGGCAAATCCATGTGAGAGCTGGCTGGGGCAAATCCATGTGAGAGCTGGCTGGGGCAAATCCATGTGAGAGCTGGCTGGGGCAAATCCATGTGAGAGCTGGCTGGGGCAAATCCATGTGAGAGCTGGCTGGGGCAAATCCATGTGAGAGCTGGCTGGGGCAAATCCATGTGAGAGCTGGCTGGGGCAAATCCATGTGAGAGCTGGCTGGGGCAAATCCATGTGAGAGCTGGCTGGGGCAAATCCATGTGAGAGCTGGCTGGGGCAAATCCATGTGAGAGCTGGCTGGGGCAAATCCATGTGAGAGCTGGCTGGGGCAAATCCATGTGAGAGCTGGCTGGGGCAAATCCATGTGAGAGCTGGCTGGGGCAAATCCATGTGAGAGCTGGCTGGGGCAAATCCATGTGAGAGCTGGCTGGGGCAAATCCATGTGAGAGCTGGCTGGGGCAAATCCATGTGAGAGCTGGCTGGGGCAAATCCATGTGAGAGCTGGCTGGGGCAAATCCATGTGAGAGCTGGCTGGGGCAAATCCATGTGAGAGCTGGCTGGGGCAAATCCATGTGAGAGCTGGCTGGGGCAAATCCATGTGAGAGCTGGCTGGGGCAAATCCATGTGAGAGCTGGCTGGGGCAAATCCATGTGAGAGCTGGCTGGGGCAAATCCATGTGAGAGCTGGCTGGGGCAAATCCATGTGAGAGCTGGCTGGGGCAAATCCATGTGAGAGCTGGCTGGGGCAAATCCATGTGAGAGCTGGCTGGGGCAAATCCATGTGAGAGCTGGCTGGGGCAAATCCATGTGAGAGCTGGCTGGGGCAAATCCATGTGAGAGCTGGCTGGGGCAAATCCATGTGAGAGCTGGCTGGGGCAAATCCATGTGAGAGCTGGCTGGGGCAAATCCATGTGAGAGCTGGCTGGGGCAAATCCATGTGAGAGCTGGCTGGGGCAAATCCATGTGAGAGCTGGCTGGGGCAAATCCATGTGAGAGCTGGCTGGGGCAAATCCATGTGAGAGCTGGCTGGGGCAAATCCATGTGAGAGCTGGCTGGGGCAAATCCATGTGAGAGCTGGCTGGGGCAAATCCATGTGAGAGCTGGCTGGGGCAAATCCATGTGAGAGCTGGCTGGGGCAAATCCATGTGAGAGCTGGCTGGGGCAAATCCATGTGAGAGCTGGCTGGGGCAAATCCATGTGAGAGCTGGCTGGGGCAAATCCATGTGAGAGCTGGCTGGGGCAAATCCATGTGTGAGCTGGGGCAAATCCATGTGAGAGCTGGGGCAAATCCATGTGAGAGCTGGGGCAAATCCATGTGAGAGCTGGGGCAAATCCATGTGTGAGCTGGGGCAAATCCATGTGTGAGCTGGGGCAAATCCATGTGTGAGCTGGGGCAAATCCATGTGTGAGCTGGGGCAAATCCATGTGTGAGCTGGGGCAAATCCATGTGTGAGCTGGGGCAAATCCATGTGTGAGCTGGGGCAAATCCATGTGTGAGCTGGGGCAAATCCATGTGTGAGCTGGGGCAAATCCATGTGTGAGCTGGGGCAAATCCATGTGTGAGCTGGGGCAAATCCATGTGTGAGCTGGGGCAAATCCATGAGAGAGCTGGGGCAAAATCGATAACATGTCCACAGGTTGGGGGGGGGCGCACAATTCTTGGCTGGCCCCGGGCGCTGACAACCCACGCTACGCCACTGGTAGGCTTCCCTAAATAGGAACGTTTTAAGGGAGCGTTTGAAGGAAGAGAAGTTAAGGGAAAGTCTGACAGTACGAGGGAGAGCGTTCCAGAGAGTGGGGGATGCGCGTGAGAAATCCTGCAGTCTATCATGGGAAGAGGTGATGCGGGGAAGAAGCTAGGCGCAGGTCACTGTTTGACCTTAGGGAGTGCGCTGGGGTGTATTTGGTGATTAGTGAGGACAGGTAGTGGGGAGCTGAGTTAGTGAGGGTTTTTGTAGGTAAGGATAAGGATTTTGAACTTAATTCTGCAGTGGATGGGGAGCCAGTGAAGGGACTCTCAGTGGGGAGCGGCAGAGACAGAGCGGCGGGTGAGGTGAATTAGCCTGGCGGAGGCGTTCAGGATGGATTGTAGGGGGGAGAGGCGGGACAGAGGGAGGCCAGAGAAGAGATTATTGCAATAGTCGAGTCGGGAGATTACCAGGGCGTGTATGAGTTGTTTTGTGGTGACAGCGGTAAGAAATGGCCGAATTCTGGAAATATTACGCAGTTGGTATCGGCAGGAGGAAAGAGACTTGATGTGGGGGATGAAGGAAAGAGCAGAGTCAAGTGTAACTCCAAGACAGCGCACTTGGTTTGATGGGGAGATGGTGATACCCTCCACCGTGATAGAGAAGTCAGGAGGTGGGGAGGCATTGGAGGGAGGAATAAGTAGTTCAGTCTTTGACATGTTGATCTTTAGGTGCTGGGAGGCCATCCAGGAGGAGATGCCAGATAAACAGTCACTGACTTGAAAGGACAGGGGGAGAGAGATCAGGGGTAGAGAGGTAGATCTGAGGGTCAGCGTAGAGGTGGTTATTAAAGCCAAAGCTGTTGATGATTTTGCCCACATCCCATTATCCCCATAAGCACATCACGTTATCCCCACTGATTTTGGTCTTCGCAGTGACAGCCCTCTTAAGTGGAGGTTTCACCTCCATACTGAAGGCTCAGTCAATGCCTACTGTGTCATCTTCCTCAGCTGCGTTTCAGAAAAAGTCACAAACTGTCACATGCTTTTGAGAATCAGTTTCTTGGCTGAGCTCCTGCACGATCACCCTCAGCCAAGCACCCGGCTACTTCCTATACGTTTGTGCTGGGGCCAATAGACCGGGTTACAGATCCTAGGGTTGTATAAATACTACCTTTTTAAAAGTCAAATTAAAAGATGGAGATAGCAGCCGGGCTGGATTAATGTAGGTGCGGATGGAGTGGCCGCCCTAGGCCTCTTAGGCCCACAGCAGCCCCAAGACTAGTGAGCCGCTGGCTGGCCAGTCGACAGGCCTGCCACACACACCGCAGAGCCAATGTGGCCCAGCCCCTGGCTGTCAAGAGTAGAGGCAGACACATCTTTAACTGGCCCATGCTTGGTGGCGATCAACATGTGCCCCACCACACCTGCATGGGCCAGTGCGTTTCAATTCAAAGTCAGAGGACAGAACTGGAAGGATGAAGCTACTTAACTGCCTGCACTGTCGCCTCAACACCCACATAATAGCAGGCGGCTGGCCCAGCCCACAACATGCCAGTCCAGGATGAGAAGCAGCCAGCAGCAGGCACTGCCATGCCAACGCCGCTAGCGAACCCAGCCGATCAGTGCCACACAGCCAACTGAGAACCCACAATTTAAAGTTTGGTGCTGTAATCATTTACAGAACGCCGAACTGCACTGAAATGTTGGAAATGCCTTGATTCTCAGTAGTTTGACAGGTTTAAACAGGACTCCATAGGAGTCAATGGGAAATAGCTTGCTTTTTCGTTATTGAATGGTTTCCGGCAAAATCTTCCTGTAACAGATTATTTTTTAAAGGACCTTTATTATTTTTTTTTTTTTAAATGTAGATTTTTTTATTTTTTTCAAAACACATAGTCAATGGGGATACAGAAAAAAAGATAAGGGAAGGGAAACCAACATGAATTATCATATGCTTACAAATTGACATTGAGGCGTAAAGATAAAAAGGACACAAAAAACTCAAAAAAAAAAAAAAAAAAAAAAAAAAAAAAAGGGGGGGGGGAACTTCCTCATCCCCAATAAAGTAAGAGCCATTGTCTATTATGTACAGGTAACTTTCTGGCACCCATTAACTAATTCCTCAATTCGCAGACTACCCGGGTCACCTGTTAACTTCCGAGACGCTCGCCTCCTCCCCATCCACGGGCCTATTCACCCCTCCCTGCACACACTGTTTCACTAGATATATGTCCCACAATTCCCATGGGTCCTGTTTAGGGGGGGTCACCGAGAGAAACTCTGTAGCCCTGCTGTCATAGGTCCTATCTCTAGTCATGTACGTCTTAAGGAGCCCCATAGATGGGACCGTGTCTGATTTCCATCTCTGTGCTATCAGCAGTAATGCGGTGGACATAATATGAAATGTCATTCTGGACTGTTGCCTAGTTAACTTGGGGCCTCCCAGTCCCACCAAGATGAATCCGGGATCCATAGGAATAGGAGTACCCACCACTGCCGTAGCAAATTCCACCACCATAGTCCAGAAGGGAATCAATAGAGGGCACTGCCACCAGATATGCATATAAGTACCTGTCTGTGAACTACAACGCCAACATACTGAGGAAGAGGACGAAGCAAATTTAGAGGTTTTATCCGGCGTCCAGTACCATCGGTAGACAACCTTCCTACTTGTTTCCAGGAGAGTCGCGTTTCTAGACACCCCCACATCTCTACGGAACACAGCTGCCCACAATTCTGGCTCAATGGAACGTTTCAGATCTTTTTCCCACGCAGAATGATACCGCCACAAGGGTAGCTCCCTGTCCTTCATGATTGCATTGAGGCCGATGGAGATTAAGCCTTTCGGTAGCAATTGGGAGACACCCAGGGATTCAATTAACGTCAAGGGCGGCTTATGGATCGAGTAGAATGCTGCGAATCCCTGAGATCTCAAGTATGAACGCAATTGGCAATAAGATAAGAAATAAGAGTCCTGCAGGCGAAATTTAGATTGTACTGACGCAAATTCCAATACCCCGCATTTATCTGTTAATTGGCATAAATTGAAAACCCCCTTCGTCGCCCAACATTGCGCATTAAAAGGGAAGGATATACTGAAACATCCTCAGTGGTGCCGCTCTTGATACGGGGCCCGTCCCCGATATCTTCAGGAACATACTGTCCCATATTCTCAAGGAGAGGGTCGTTGTAGCAAACAGAGATGTGAACATCCCCCTTGGTCTATTCGGAGGGGGAACCCATAACAGTACTCTTAAATCGTGAGGGGTCAGAGTAGTGGCCTCCATAACCGCCCATTGAGGACGGGAGGCATAGCCCAGGCACACTATCATCGCTGCAACATGTACAGCTCGGCTATATTTTGCAAAATCCGGTACCCCTAATCCACCCCCCTCGATTCGGCGTGAGAGGACAGGAAATTTGATTCTGGGGCGCCGATAATTCCATAGGAAGGCATTAACCACTCCCTGCAAAGTAGAAAAAAACGCTCTAGGTATAAAAATAGGAAGGGCTCGAAAAACATATAAAATTTTCGGTAGTATCGTCATTTTCACCGCCGCAATGCGACCAAACCACGACAATCGTCGGGGCTGCCAAGACCGCAATAGGGATTTAATTTCTATTAGCAACTTTCCGTAATTAATATCAAATAAGACCTGAGCCGAAAGAGCTAGCTTGATACCAAATACGTGAGAAATTTAGTTCTCCAATCAAACGCAAATTCCTGTTTTAGTGTAATCAGCACGTCCTCTGGGATATTAACTGGCAGCGCCTGAGTCTTGGAAAAATTAATCTTATGATATGAAAATGTACCATATTCGTGCAATATGTTAGTCAGAGCCTCTAAGGAAGTTTTAGGGGATGTCAAAGTAAGGAGGACGTCGTCAGCAAAGAGGTTTAATTTGTGTGTCTGCGGACCCACCTCTATGCCCCTTACTTCATCGGACTGCCTGATCATCTGAGCCAGAGGTTCTAAGACGAGCGCATACAGTAGTGGAGACAGCGGGCAGCCCTGTCTTGTGCCGTTCGTGATAGGAAATGCTCGAAGTGGAATCCCGCAAAACGTACCGTGGCAGACGGAGAAGCATAAACCGAAAAAACCCCCTTAACAAACTCAGGTGGGATAGAGAATTTTGCCATCACCTCTGACATAAAACCCCAATGCACTCGGTCAAACGCCTTTTCCGCGTCCAATGACAGTATGAGACCAGGCGTAGAAGACGAAGTAAGCACTTGAATGAGATTGAGTAGTCGACGAGTGTTATCCGGACCCTGACGGCCGGGTATAAATCCGACCTGATCCATCCCGATCAAACTCGTGATAGTCAATGCCAAACGATTCGCCAGGATCTTAGTGTATATTTTAAGGTCTACATTTATCAGAGAGATTGGTCGAAAGTTTTGACAACTAGTGGGAGGTTTACCTAATTTGGGTAGGGTTACTATTGCGGCACCCAGTAGCTCAGAAGGGAGGTTCCCACTATCCATCGCAGTGGTAAACAAGCCATGGATATGGGGAAGTAGCGTTTGATGGAAAGTTCTGTAATAAGTGGATGTGAACCCATCGGGGCCTGGAGCCTTGCCTTTAGGTAGGGACGTAATCACCTCCGCGATTTCCTCGCATGTTATCGGGGAAGCCAAAGAGGCACGTTGTGTCTGTGATAGAGTCGGTAAGTTTATTTTGTCTAAATAGCCTCGTATATCCGATATCGAAGGTCCTGGCCTGCGGTCCCGTCTCTTAAATTATATAGAGCCCGATAGTATGTCGCAAATTCGTTCGCTATGTCCTGTGGTTTATATATCCTTTCCCCTCGGTTATTTAACAAAAAGGACGTTCTGGTTGATTGCTGCAGAGTACGGAGGCGGAGCGCCAACGAGTGTCCCACCCTATTCGCGGTCGAATATCTATTTGCTCTAAGGCGTTGTAATGCGTAGAAATGTGTCGTACTGTCTAGGTCGGTCAGGTCCGCTCCCGCTTTGGCCAGTTCCCGAGCCGTGCTTGGATTCGGGTGGGTTTGGTTGGCCTTGGTCAAAGCGTCTATACGGGTCAGTAACTCCAGTCTATCTGCGATATGTTGTCTCTTCCTGATAGCTGCCCATCTAATGCACACCCCTCTCATAACTGCCTTGTGAGCTCTCCAGAGAATAGTCGGGTCCGAGGAAGAATCTTTATTCTCCGAGAAGTAGTTGTCAAGTGAGGACTGCAGGTCCGCTAATATCTCTGGATCGCCCAACAGAGAGTCGTTGAGGCGCCAAGGAGGCCTGCTAAACACCTGGAAGTCGTCTGCTAGCGTCAAGAATACTGGGGCATGATCAGACAGCGTGAAGCTCGAGATGTCGCAGTCACGAACAGAAGGCAGTAAAGAACCTCTTATGCAAAAAAAATCTATTCTGGAATATGAATTGTGAGGCGGAGAGAACAAAGTATATCCTCTCTCGCCCGGATGGAAAACCCTCCACACATCATAGAGATTAAAATGAGACAGAAGGTCCGTCAATTCCCTACATTGTTTTCTAATGTGCGCGTATGAGGCGGCTGACCTATCTAGAAGCGAATCTGGACAAACATTAAAATCGCCCATCACAATCACCTCGCCAGTTGATACTGTTAACATTTTGAGCAGTACATGTTTAAGAAACGATACTTGAGATGAGTTAGGACTATAGATATTACATATAGTGAACAATTTCTGATTAATCGTACACACTAAGATAAGGTAGCGGCCCTTCGGATCACTCAGCTTTCTGTGAAGTTGAAAAGACATTCTATCATGCAGTAGTATAGACACCCCTCTAGACTTGGTGGGGCCCGTAGCGTGGAATTGCGTGGTATATCGAGGTACCTGCAACAAAGGGTGAGACAATCTACGAAAGTGCGTCTCCTGTAGACACACCATATCTGGGTCTCCCCGTTTTATCTCTGAGCATAATGCATGTCTTTTAAATGGAGCGTTTAAGCCCCTAACGTTGAGGACATAAGTTTCATACAATTGAGACCAAAAACTGTATACGGTTCCTGGGCCAACAGAGCCCCCAATTCACATTTTGGACAAACAAAGCAGCCCACATGGCTCGGGTCGAGCGTATTTGAGAACAGTCAGTGAATGGCGATGAGGAAAAAAGAAAAAAACATAGAAACAAAAAACAGAAAAACACCACAGTGGTGTTGAAGAAACTATGTACATGTCTCAAAGAGACAATCTCTCTTGAGAAGCCCCGAGAAGCGGGTGTACTTCTCATACTCCGAAAAAAGAGCGAGAGTGGGGGGTCAAAAAATGAACCCAACAGAACGCCCGGATGGAGGAACAAAAAGCAGCGCCGTGCTGCGCACGTCGGGACCCATCAACTCCAGCTGCTACCACAGTCCCGAAACCTGGGTCACGTGTATGGGAACATGGAATACCAACAGGAAAGAAAAAAAAAAGGACCCTGGAGGCACACTCGGCGAAATACGATACCGTCAAGACGATGAAATATCCCGAGAACTTTCTTCCTCTGCCCAAAGCACGTGGCAATCCGAAGATTCGCAAGACATCAATAGCATAGAGCAAATCACTTTTTCTTCTTGTGCCACTCCGGGTCGAGGCGGGGTGGAGGATCTTGCCGCTGTGATGGAGGGGTAGCAGGTTCCATTCCCCAATCTTTCAGGAGTTGCATGCCCTCCGATACGGAAGTCACCGAGTGGAAAACACCGTTGCGAGATATCAACAGTTTGGTTGGGAAGCCCCACCGGTATGCGATACTGCGATCACGGAGCATCGTTGTCACTTGTTTAAAGTTGCGCCGGTGTTGGAGGGTAGTGCGAGACAGGTCCGGAAAGATAGCAATATGATCGTAGGTCGGGGATAGAGCCCCAGGACGTCTCAAGGCACGCAATATGTCCTCGCGAGGTTTATAATAGTGAAGACGAAGTAAGACATCTTTAGGCGCCTTAGCCGGAGCTGACGGTGGTTTAGGAAGTCGATGAATTCTGTCAAACAGGAGGGACTCCGAGGTGGCTTCAGGCAGGAGGTGTTGAAATAGTTCAGTAACATAATCCGGAAGGTCATGAGCTGATATCGAATCTGGGATACCTCTCACTTTCAAGTTATGGCGACGTGATCTATCCTCCAAGTCCGCAATTTTAGTAAGTGCCCCCAGAAGTTGAGATTGTAAATCCTCCACTTGTTCTGTCAGAACATTATGTGCCCCTGCAAATTCCGCCATCTTTGCTTCCAATCTGTCTGTGCGGTCTCCTATTTCTTTGATATCTTTTTTAATGTCCGCCGCCACGCTGTCTAGGCGATTCGATAGTGCATCAGAAAGGGCTGCCAGCATAGGTGCCAGTTTGGCCGTCACCACGTCAATCCCTGAGCTGTCTTCAGCGGGGGGGCAGATGCACGCGGGGACGAGGAGATTGAGCCGCCGCCATCTTGGGAGGCCCCAATGCCGCGCTGTTTCTGGCTCTTTGGCGCGAAAAAGTCGGCGGAACCCGCTTTTTTGGTACCGCTGCGGGAGGACATACTGTGCTCCACTGGTTCCCCCGTCCTGTGCTGCAGCTGCGCTTACTGTGAGTCGTTTTTCCTCGTGTTTAGTGGGTCTCTAGTGCGGAGCTCCGGCGCTACACGTCCACCATCGAACGGAGTCAGGCCACGCCCTACCTTTATTATTTTAACACATTTTAATGCATTTTTATTGGTTTAAATACTTGGAATATCAGTTCTTGTCGAACTGAACCGAAAATCCAGGCATTTCAGTGCAGCCTTCAGCGGCATTCGGCTACAGGGCCGCCATCAGGGCATTACGCCCAATACTGCCGTAAGGGGCCCGGGCCCGGTGGGGGCCCGGTGGGGGCCCGGGCCGCCGGGTCCCGGGGGGAGGATCCCGGGCCCCCGACGGCAGCGGCGTCGCCCTTTAACAGCTCCGGTATCGGACTCGATGAGTCCGAATCCGGAGCTGTGTCCCTGCTGCTGCTGCAGGAGCCGGAGGAGACTGAGACACTGTGTCTCCTCCGGCTCCTGGCAGCTTCACTTCCTGGCTGGGCGGGGCCAAGCAGTGTGTGAGGGGCCTCCCAAGCACGTTGCTTTGGCTCCGCCCCTCCACTCAGTGAAGCTGCGCGCCGGAGCTGGAGGGACCAGGAAGATCAGAAGAAAAGAAGAGAAGAAGATTGAAGAAAAGGTGAAGAAAAGAAGAGCAGAAGAAAAGAAGATAGAAGACAGCGAGTGGTGAGCCAGGGCCCAGACCCTAAGACCCAGAGCCCAGACCCCAAGGCCCAGGACCCAGACCCCAAGGCCCAGACCTCTAGGCTCAGACCCAGGACCCAGACCTCTAGGCCCAGACCCCTAGGCCCAGACCCAGGGCCCAGACCCAGACCTCTAGGCCCAGACCCCAAGGCCCAGACCCAAGGCCCAGGGCCCAGACCCTAGGGCCCAGGGTCCAGACCCCTAGGCCCAGGGCCCAGACCCCTAGGCCCAGGGCCCAGACCCCAAGACCCAAAACCAGGGCCCAGACCCTATGGCCCAGACCCCTAGGCCCAAACCCATGGCCCAGACCCTAGGGCCCAGGGCCCAGAACCCTAGGCCCAGACCCCTAGGCCCAGACCCCAAGGACCAGACCCCAAGGCCCAGACCCTAGGGCCCAGGGTCCAGACCCCAAGACCCAAACCCAGGGCCCAGACCCTATGGCCCAAACCCATGGCCCAGACCCCAAGGCCCAGACCCTAGGGCCCAGACCCTAGGGCCCAGACCCTAGGGCCCAGACCCCAAGGCCCAGGGCCCAGACCCCTAGGCCCAGACCCCAAGACCCAAACCCATGGCCCAGACCCCAAGGCCCAGACCCTAGGGCCCAGGGCCCAGACCCTTAGGCCCAAACCCATGGCCCAGACCCCTAGGGCCCAGACCCCTAGGCCCAGACCCCAAGGCCCAGACCCCAAGGCCCAGGGCCCAGACCCCTAGGCCCAGGGCCCAGACCCCAAGACCCAGACCCTATGGCCCAGACCCCAAGGCCCAGACCCTAGGGCCCAGACCCCAAGGCCCAGACCCCAGGGCCCAGACCCTAGGGCCCAGGGTCCAGACCCCTAGGCCCAGACCCCTAGGCCCAGACCCCAAGACCCAAACCCAGGGCCCAGACCCTATGGCCCAGACCCTAGGCCCAGACCCCAAGGCCCAGACCCTTAGGCCCAGACCCTTAGGCCCAGACCCCCTAGGCCCAGACCCCAAGGCCCAGACCCTAGGGCCCAGGGTCCAGACCCCTAGGCCCAGACCCAAGGCCCAGACCCAGGGCCCAGACCCTAGGGCCCAGGGTCCAGACCCCTAGGCCCAAACCCATGGCCCAGACCCCAAGGCCCAGGACCCAGACCCTAGGGCCCAGACCCAGGGCCCAGACCCCAAGGCCCAGACCCAGGGCCCAGACCCCTAAGCCCAAACCCAGGGCCCAGACCCCAAGGCCCAGGACCCAGACCCCAAGGCCCAGACACTAGGGCCCAGACCCCAAAGCCCAGACCCCAAGGCCCAGGGACCAGACCCAGAGACCAGGGCCCAGGTTAGACCCCAGGGACCAGACCCCAAGGCCCAGTCCCAGGGACCAGACCCAGGGCCCAGGCCCAGACCCAGACCCAAAGGCCATCATACACAGCCCATTTCTGTGAGATTTATTGCTGTGGATTCTGTGATATGTTCAGACACACCGCTCATTACTGTGAGTTTTATTGCTGTGGATACTGTGATAAGCTAATACACACTGCACATTACTGGGAGTTTTATTGCTGTGGTGCTATGTTATGTCTTTTTTTTTTTTTGAAGGGGGAGAAAAGCTCTTAGAGGTTGAGGGGGGGCCCTGGGGGGCCCCATCGTGAGGTTTAGTAAGGGGCCCCATCATTTCTGATGGCTGCCCTGTTCGGCTATATCCCTGGATCCTCCATAGTCGCTTGCAGCTGACAACCCAGGAAATCCATAGCACGATCTAGGCTGTCTGTAGTCCAACAACTAGGTCAGTCAGAATATGGACCCAGTGGACAGCCAGTCATGATCTGTCGCTAGGACAGAAAGAGTAAATATCCAGATTTCAATCGGGAGCCTTGCTCTATTTGGTCTGGGGGCCCTGCTGCCCCACATATGGTCAGTCTGCCACCATGCAGGATTGACTAACCAAACCAGTGATTCATAAGTAGAACCAGCAATGTGCAACATATTAGACTGGTCCACAGAGGGGCCTAACCCCTACTAGAAATACAATGCAACTCAACTAGAGAAGCCAGGAAGGATGGACCCGATTAATACTTTTATATATGTTACTTCATTTAGTGATCAGGTCCATCCTTCCTAGACTCCTATGGACCATGTATGCCAATCCAGCAATGGCGTGGCATGACATGACAGGACGTGACACCACCTGACTAAAGAAAGCAGTACAGGCCGATTGCTGCCTTCGTATGTATAAATAGGCCCACCAAAATCCTCACCGGCCCATGATGCCCTCAATCCAGTCCTGGGTAGCAGTGGTGGTACATATGCACAGGGTGCCGACTACACGGATTGGTCTTTCTTGCAAAATCCCCCAATCTATACATTTTTGGGATTATTTATTTGACTTCTGATAGAGAACAAAATTCACCGTTTTCACATAATCGTTGTCTGTTCTGTTGTCATCTTCTCCATAAGGCATCTTTAACCCCTTAAGGATTAAGAGTCTGAAAAGTCCATGAATTTATGACGGAACAGTTCTGTCATTGGTCCTTAAGTGGTTAAAAACTACCAGCGTAAACCTTTTCTGTGCTTTATCGAAGAGCAGCATGTTTTGTAATGCGTGGAGGCTGCCCTGATATACCCTGCGGTCTTTAAATCAGGAGATAAAGTGAATGACATATCAATATTTCTTTAGCAAAAGCATGAATTTGCAGAGAAGTTATAAACAGTTGAGAATGTCAAGCCTGCCCTGAGGCCGTCTCAAAGGAGCCCTGCGTTTGGGAACAAGAGGTTTATTCATCCCAGTCTCATTTTAGCCTACAGTTAATAGCTTGCCAAAATTACATTCAAAAATAACTGTACAGAGGGTCAAATCCTAAAAAAAGGAGTGCGGGAATACGAACTTTCCCACACAGACACTCCCTAATGTCCTGATAAACAAGATATTCTGATACATATACACGCAAGAACTAAACATAGCATTATGTGTCTTAAACCGATGTATGCTTATAATTTTGGCTGCTTACCGATTGTTGTCACCACTGTCCCAGAAAAGAAGAACGAGCTGCTGAAGTCCCAATTCGTACGAGTGTTCTCATTTTTATTTGCCAATGGATTTATTCCTTTTCTAACTGCATCTTCAATAACCTTGAAAACGAGAAATATCAATGTATCCTTCCTGGTAAAATACTTTGCAAATAAGTATCTGTTTGGTACATATTTTAGCCAAAAATAACATGTTTTCTCATTTACAGGAATCTAATCGTGCCAAAAACTAGCAAATATTCAAATCCATCCAGTGCTCAAGTCCTGCAGGAACGCAGTTCCCTCCCTGTTTTAGCAGGAGGATCTTCTTCGTTTCCTTTTGGCTGATATACTGGGAAGCTGAATAATCACGTGTTTATATAGAAAGGTATTGCAGAGAGCATCGAAAGGTCACCGACATTCCGGTGCTCTTTCCCCACACTTTATGGAAATCAAAGTTCCCCACCCTGCGGTGAATTCAGCATTCACAGGGTCCCCAGAGTGTAACGAAAACCTGAACACCTGCTGAAAACACAACAGAAAAAGCAGACGAGCCACTGATCACAGCGCAGACCAGTCACTGGAAAAAGCCGACAAGCTGACGAACGGGGTGGAGATACACACACGAAAGTGTAAAAATTATAACGCAGTTTGCAAAAACTACTGAGTGAAAATGCCTCGAATTTACATACAAGATCCTATGAATAATAAAAAGGTCGGTTAAAGAAAAACTTTAAGGAAAAAAGTTCTAAAAATCTTTAAGCCTCAAGATGCTAAAAATCTATTTTAATCTGCAGTAAAAAGGCTAAACGGTTTATTAGATATTGAATAAAAACTGCATTATTTTTAACATTGAAGCCTATGGAATTCGCGTGAATAAACCTGCCGAATGAAACAACCGAACACTAGGGCCTTTCAGCAACTTTTCTCTGTTCGGTGTCTCTGAATAGACCAAGCATTGCTTCTCTATGGGGGATTTCACTGACAAACCGGCACCGTACATGCAGGCAGTTCGCCAAAATATGGCGAACTTCCTGCTCTGAATAGCGGAATGGCCCCCGGAATGTCACTGTACGGGGAAATTCACTGTACGGTGACGTTTCGGCTCTCTGAATAACCCTTTAAATATCTTTGAGTTACAACCAGATACGCAAAGACAGCAGTCACATGACAGAGGCAAATTTTCATTGGTCGAATGATATTAACAAGTCACAATCCTTGACAGGTATGAAAGATACAAAATTACCAAAATGACACAGTATTTTCTGGTGTAGACGACTACTTTTTATACTTCAAAACATCCCAAAAATTGGGGGTCGTCTTATACGCAGGATACACAATACAATATGACGAGTATAGCCCAAAACCTATTTAACTGGAAAATTAGGGGGTCGTCTTATACACCCGGTCGTTTTATACTCCAGAAAATACGGTAATTTAAGCACACTTTAGAAGCGTGGGTGGTCTTTGTATTAAGCAAAATAAGATGCAAGCTGGGACCAGATAAGTGAATGGGAAGCGTGAGGAATGGCAGATATGGGGGTGGGGGGTTATACATCTTGAATGGTACAGATGTATACATGAAAGACACCTTCACTTAAATGCAATACATATCTTAATAGGAATCAGTCCTGAGATGTCACAAACAGTAAACCCCACATAGTTACATGTATGCAGGGTATTGACCTATGGTGTTTCACGGTTTTATGTGCTCATTCCACATGGTCATCTTGTAAGTTATAGCCTACTGGAGGCTTCCAATTATAGCAGCTCTATATTGATTGTTTATTCTAGGAATACTCCCATGTATTGATTTCTAACATTCGTTAATCTTCGCAGAGCACACTATCAACCAAAAAAGGAAATCATTAACCAAGCAGAAACTTTGACGCTGGTTCAGATCTCAAGTAGGTGGGTTCCTTTACAGCAGGGATCTCAAACTCACGGCCCCCCAGATGTTTTTGCCTACAAGTCCCAGAATGCTTTGAATGCAATAGATGGCCGTGGAATCATGGGAGTTGTAGTTCAGAAACATCAGGGGGGCCAGAGTTTGAGAACCCTGCTTTACAGTCCCTTAATGCAAAGAATACAATAGTTATTAGATCTTATGACACATACACCCCTTGTCACGGATAATAAATGCTCAACCGCTGCATATGGCTTTCCAGATTTCTAGTAAATAAATTTTATTATTGCTGATAAGGCACACACTTCCAATATAGCGTGGTGGTTATTTTTAATTTCCCGTCCTTTGTCTTCGTTGGGTGTTTGTTCATTATATGGTGTGATCATTTGGCACCAGGATGTCTGGACTAGAACAATGGCTTGAGTTCATGTAGTTCCTTTTATTGACAGGTTGTGCTGTGTGTGTGTTATTAGTCTAGTTGTTATTAGTCTAGTATTTTAGATTTTTAAAAAGCCATATTTATTGGCAAATTAGTATTTCTTTCCCCACTCCATCAACTGGGTGACTAACGATTGAGAAAATGATGCCACTGAGCTCCACCACCTCTGGACCAAGTTACTGCTAGATTAGAGCCAATACCAGTTAGGGCAGGGGTCAGCAACCATGGCCCGCCATGTTTTGGGACTACATTTCCCACGATGCTCAGGCAGCCTGAGTGGCTGACCATGTGTTATTTAGTTCCAAACCCTCTGGAGGGCCAAGGTTGCTGAACTCTGCAGAAGGGTATCCTGACATGTTCTTGGATTAGGAAAGGATGGAAGGAGTTAGGTCCGATACGTGAGCCTTTTACAAAGTTCAAACCACCAGATCGTTTTGTAAGTTGCTGTAAAAAGTAACGTAAAAAGAATTAGGGATCGAGTTACAAAACATACATCCTATTGTAGGATTTACTTAAAATGACATTCCAAGTACAATATGTAATCTACATGCCATAGCTTGGATGTCTGGGTTAGGGATCAGGGAGTCCCTTGTTCACTAAATAAAATCCTGCTAATTCTAGTATCTAGTTGAGATAAGCCTACTACCACCCCATGGTCACCTTCAAATCGATATGCCTGGTGCTCAGTGGCAGCTGGCACACTTTCAGCAGTTGGACAGCCAGACTGCCCACAACTTTTAAACCTCACCCTTGAACAGCTTAACTCCGACCATGTATTCTAAAACAGAACAGGCATTTCACTTATTACAATATATCAAAGGCAGCTGTCTTCATGTCCTGCCTGGCCAAGTGGCCATGGAAGGGGAGCAATACAGTCATGTCAGCATCCTGCTGCAAGCCGATCAGAGCACGTAAAGCTAGGGTCAGACGAACGTGATTTCTACGGACTGTACGTACGTGCACACAGACGTACATCAGTACAGAAGACACAGTAGTGGCCACACAGTCCGTTTATCACTGATGTATATTTTGACGGATGTAGGAGAGAAAATAGAATAAAAAGCAAAACCATTTTGTCCGTGAAAAATGCTGGACGTATAAATGCAGTCCGTCTGACCACGTTCCATCACTCACACACAAAGCTATGCAGACGTTGCGGACGCAGCGCACTTTGTGCGGCCGTTCTAGCGGTTGTACGTTCTTGCCTAACTTGCGTCCGTGGGCCGCGGCCGTTGTGCGGACGTACTTCGTGTAACGGGCTCCGATGGGCTTCCTGTCATGCTATCACGGACGTACTTTTAGGCGCAATCACGGACGTTAACACTGCGCTCGTCTGACCCCAGCCTAATGCTGTTCCAGAAAAACCCTCAAACCCCCCCCCCCCGAAAAAAATGACAAATCACTTAAAGACTGGGGAGATTTCAAATAAGCCTGTAAGCTTTAAAATGCCCATTACTACTGCTCCTATACACCAATCAGAAATAGACATAACCAAAAATTCTTTCTGCAAAATAAACACATTAATAGATTTGTTCCCAAAGGGAAAAAAGCTTGAAGGTATTTTTGGTATAGATCTTTAAGGCAGGGGAAACAAACTGGTGGGTCGCCGCTCCAACTGACGCGATGCAGGAGCCTCCGTTGCCCACCAACTAGTCTAGTCATTAAAATACGAGAGCTCTTCAGTGACGGAGCAGGACCTTGAGACATTGAGTTCAGCAACATAAGTCTCACTCGTGAAAAAGCATGTGAGAAACTGCTGAGCAAGCAAACAGAAGCCCTAGATTGTTCTTACTCCGCACTGGCTGTTAAAAGCCCAGCAGTTCTTACGTTATCTCCAATTCTTGTGCGCCGCAGCGATCTCCACGTACCAGTTTTGATCATACCATTTCACATAAATTACTCATACAAATGGTTCGCTTACGTTAACAAGGTGGTCCAGGGCATCTTTCGTGAGGCATGTGTAGTTATCCAAGAAGTCCAGCCTGTGACGATGGGTTGTGGACTTTGCTGCATCTTCCGCCCCTTGTTCCAGGCTTTGGAAAACAAACGCCCCAATCAACAGATAGAAAAAAAACACCGCGCTCAGCAATCCGCTCTTAAGCAAACCTGTACATGACATTTTGTGTCAAATCCAAGTCCGGAGCGACTTGCGCTACATCCTGTGCGAGTACATTCTACTCGTAAAAAGGAAACGAGAAGAGGCTCATTCCCACCGAGTACTCGAAAGTTCAAGAAACTTTTATTGTGCAGGGCGGCTGCTTTCAGGAAATCAGTCAGCTGAAAGAGTCGGGGAGGGACTGAATAGCTCTTAAACTTTGTACTCCGTTTAAATATCCTGTGGGCCAATTGAGTCTGCGCCCCCCCCTCCGTACATCATTGCATAATGTTTGTACAGTGTAGTGTACACTGACAAGAGAAACAAAGACACTGGGAGGTTTAACAAACCCGGCCTATTAAGGAGATGAATATACAAAAAGTTTCAGTCGTATGCTGTATAGAATATCAAAGCAGTATTATACTCGGATGGAATGAATCATCTAATTGTTTATATAACTAGCCATGCAAGTTCTACAAGGGACAGGAGATCGGCTTCCGTCCTCTTTGCAGCTGGATGTTTTATTTGTTTAATATTATTTTTTACATACGATTGATTGCCAGTTTCCGTGTACAGAGCCAAGAACTTACAGATTTGTTATGGAGCTGTCAGCATGTTGAGGTAACTTTGCATGCAGTTGGGAAACCAGCAGGCGTAATGGTACCCCATGCAAAACATGTTCTTCATTTGGGCAGAGCAGCTGCCGGAAGGGTACAGATTATGCTGCCGGACACTTTCTATAAAGGGAAGGTACATGAGGGTCACTCATTTTTCTACCCTCTGACAGAGGGAGGCAAGGAAATGCAGTGGAGGATCGTCCATTGGGAAAGTTGGGCCAGTGCCCCCTCCTATTTTTGGGCAAAAGTGAAAACTATAAAAAGAATTGTGCAAGCTCAAGGCTAGTAATTTTCCCCTTGGACAGGTCGTCTTTTAATCGACCTGTCCAATGCAGATTGCAACAGCTGAGCATGCTCAGATGGGCTGTAAAGACATTAACCTCCCTGGCGGTTATCCCGAGTATGGCTCAGGGGTTAAATTTCACCACTGAAAGCGGTAACCCCGAGCCACAATCAAGCTGGATAGGGATACATTACCTCTCCCTGCGCTCCTTTGCGGTTCCTGCAGTCTCTGGCGATCGCAGCGTTTTACTTCCTGGTTCCCTTCTCCAAACCTGGGGGCTCTAGTCCTAAATAAAATATAAGTGAGATTTCTGCTCAATTAATCATAGGTCACATGTAACCCTCACTCCATACCAATTTGATGTTGAGGTTTAACCTCTTTTCCGTGGAAGACGTGGATATGCAGTGATGCACAAGACAAGTTTTTTGTACATTCGATGGTACAGTTGAAGTCGCCACCTAGGACTATCACCCTAGTGGTTGCGAGCTGGGTCCTTAGGGTCTGGAATAGTTCCAGCCACTGCCCCTTCTTGCTTGGGAAAGGCATGCATGGAGATTAACACAATAGGTTCCCCGGCCCAAGACCCATCTACCACCAAAAGGCATCTGCAGGCAAGCTCCTGAACGGAGTCTGTGAATTGCCCCCACTTACGAGTATAGCAGTCCCTGTGTACTTGCACCTGTTCCCAACCAGAAAGGACCATGAGGCCAATCCCTGGCCAGGTTACGACAACTCCTAGAAAACCGAATAGAGCATTACTGTAACAAACAAATTGCCGGTCTGGAAGGAAAGTATGGCCTGTCTTCCAAGTCTATTCTTCACACTAACATTAATGGGAAAGAGAGATTGATTCTATAATCCTTGGAAGAAAGGTTAGTGCCTGGGCCTATATGTTACCGGCTCCCCAGTAGGAGGGGGTGTCCTCCCAGATCCATGCAAGTCGACGTGGTCACTGACTGAAGCTGTGAGTGACGTCAGGTCGTCTTGGTCTGGTGAAGTCTGGGAGATTATCTGCAATCCCAATAGGTTGTTTATATCCTTGGCCACTAGGAGCATCTTGTCCAAGATATAATCCTGGGAAGGGCTGGGAGAGGTCAGTCGCGGTGGAGATGGGGGATAGTACTGTAACCGTGTGTGACTCATGGATGGGGCGGGAAAGACCGTGAGATGGAGGCAAGGAGTGGGGAGTACAGAGGGAGAGGTGGGCTGGGAGAGGGGGAATGAGGTGGAGAGAGTAGGGCGGGCAGGCTTACCCTTCTCTGCCTTTGCAGAGATGGTGGGGCCGTCCCGTCGTGGAGAGTCCACTTCTGGCCGCATCCACACAAGTCTTGGTCCTCTTCGGCACCATTTGTACAAGTGCTCTGGGTACCAGCACAGGTTGCAGGCTGTTGAGGGCAGTCAGTAGGGTTGTGTTCGTCTGGCAATTTCTGCAGGCTGTAGCCTTTCAGTCCTTGACCTCGTGTCCCTGTGTTGCGCCACTACAGTTCCTGGGCTGGTCCAGATAGAAAAGTCTGGGAGGTGGACGAGCCAATCGGGAGGGAGGAGTCGAGGCTTCCTGCTGTAGACACATGAGTGATCACTTACCAGTCCAGAAGCCATTCCAGTCCTTGATCGGGTCCTTGACGATCATGCAGTATGGTCCTACAAAAGGACCAATATCCTAACCGGGGGTTGCTCATAGCTACCATGACCTGCTGCTTCTCTTACTGGGCAGCTGCAAAGGAATCGGATGAAGGTGTCTGGAGTCGTGAGGTACTGGTCCCAGGGATGTTTACAAACTGACGGAAACAAATGTAAAAAGATCCCAAAGGACAGGACACTTAGCATTTCTACGGTGTGAAGCCCTGATCCATGATGACCCTCTTCAACACCTGTGTCCATGACCAGCGTCTTTCCATCCACGTATATAACTTGAGCACCACTGTCTGCTTCATCCAGGGCTCAAGTTGTAGCACTCCCCCCATTGCATTGGAGCCTGGCCTTTGACAGGAGGGGTCCAGGCAGCTCCCTCTAGTGGCAGATACAGATTAAAACAGGCAAAGTTTAATTTTTTTAATAGTAAAGTATAGGATATGAAAATTGTATCTTTAGAAAGTCCATTTAATAGCAAGAAATATAAAATATGTGGTTCTATACAAAATATGTGTGGGTACAGTAAAGGAGTTAAAGATAATTTACAGCTAAACACAAACTGCAGAAAGTTATCTGTATATCTGCCTCTGATACTAACCAGTGCCTCACCAGCCACTGATCTCCCCACACGTCCCTGGTCTGCACAAGGGAGCTGACAGCTGTCACTCCTGACATCCTGGAGGTCCTAGTGGAGCAGCAGCATGCCATTCTGGTCATCCCCATGCTGGATACACGGCCATCCCTGGAGATTGTTGTCCCAGTACCCAGACAGGGAATGTCT
The DNA here is from genome assembly GCA_009667805.1 of Leptobrachium leishanense. Classification (NCBI taxonomy): domain Eukaryota; kingdom Metazoa; phylum Chordata; class Amphibia; order Anura; family Megophryidae; genus Leptobrachium; species Leptobrachium leishanense. Next base: position 18,552,126 of record CM019075.1, read on the forward strand.
GCGTAACTTGTTGCACTTTGAGCAACCTCAGTACAGCCTCCAGAGGGCGTACCCGTCTCAAATACAAGAGTCGAAGTAATTTTTTCATTTTACTTTAAGATTTATACATGTTATTTGTTTTTCCACATAGTTTTTCAGGTCCCTTATGTACTAATGTTGAATGTGTCTGAATACTTCTGTAGAATATTGTTTTTGCCACTTGCCCAATGCCTTGCATTGCATTTTTCTTTATCCCATTTTGGGATAGTCCTGGAGGTTTGCCTTTAGGTTTTTTACTTTGTACGACTGTCCCTATTCATGTTTCCCAATTCTGTCACACCTGTACAACATGTGAGACCAATGTGACAATTAGAAAGTACTTAGACAAATACGGCTTTATGACACTCAAATGTACAATACAGTTGTGTTCAAAATTATTCAACCCCCACTGAAATTGAGTGATTTGGCCAGTTTGACATTGATTTTGATCAGTCATCTTGCTTACAATTAAATCAAAGAAGGACGTGTAGGTCAGACAAATATAACATAACATTTATAATGAAATAACCACAAATGTCTTTTCTGTGCTCACATCATTATCAGTTTTATTCAACCCCCAAGTGACATTCAATCTTAGTACAACATCCTTTTACAGTTATAACAGCTTTTAAACGTGAAGCATAGCTTGACACAAGTGTCTTGCAGCGATCTACGGGTATCTTCGCCCATTCGTCATGGGCAAAAGCCTCCAGTTCAGTCACATTCTTAGGCTTGCGCACTGCAACTGCTTTCTTTAAGTCCCACCAGAGGTTCTCAATCGGATTTAAGTCAGGTGACTGCGATGGCCACTCCAAAATGTTCCAGCCTTTAATCTGCAACCATGCTCTAGTGGACTTGGAGGTATGCTTAGGATTATTGTCCTGTTGAAAGGTCCAACGTCTCCCAAGCCTCAGGTTTGTGACGGACTGCATCACATTGTCATCCAATATCTCCTGGTACTGAAGAGAATTCATGGTACCTTGCACACGCTGAAGCTTCCCTGTACCTGCAGAAGCAAAACAGCCCCAAAGCATGATTGACCCCCCACCATGCTTCACAGTAGGCAAGGTGTTCTTTTCTTCATAGGCCTTGTTCTTCCTCCTCCAAACATAGCGTTAATCCATGGGCCCAAACAGTTCTAATTTTGTTTCATCAGTCCACAGAACACTATCCCAAAACTTCTGTGGTTTGTCCACATGACTTTTGGCATACTGCAGTCGACTCTTATTCTTTGGAGACAGCAAGGGGCTGCGCCTGGGAGTTCTGGCATGGAGGCCTTCATTACGCAGTGTGCGCCGTATTGTCTGAGCTGAAACTTCAGTACCCACATCTGACAAATCTTTTCTCAGTTCCTCAGCAGTCACACGGGGACTTTTCTCCACTCTACGCTTCAGGTAGCGCACAGCAGTCGAAGTCAGCATCTTCTTTCTGCCACGACCAGGTAGCGTTTCAACAGTGCCCTTTGCCTTGAATTTGCAAATGATGCTTCCTATGGTCTCTCTTGGTATGTTTAACATCTTTGCACTCTTCTTATAGCCATTGCCCTTCCTGTGAAGAGTAATCACCTCTCTTCCTGTACCATTCTCTTGACTTCACCATGTTTGTAACCACACCAGTAAATGTCTAGAAGGAGCTGAGTATCACAGTCATTTTAAAGCTGCCTAATTGGTGCTTATTATGCTTTATTGCTGCTCCGTGACATCCACAGGTGTTTTCAATACCTGATTGAAAACACTTGAATGAACCTCTGTTCTTCAGAGTGGTAGTCTTTAAGGGGTTGAATAATTGTGTCAATGAAGAATTCACAAAAGAAACATTTACTACTGTATTACAAAACCAATTGATGTCATTTTAGTTGCATATGGTTCTTTAAAAAGTCCTTGTAGGATTTCATTCTGAATACAATTACAAATGTACACTAAATTCCCTAAAACCCTTTACAGCATTGGGGGTTGAATAATTTTGAACACAACTGTATGTCCCATTATTACATGACCAATGCAACATACATGTTTAGTGCATGTGTATGTGTATCTATTATATGTCTGGCATATATTGAGCTACATTTCACACGATCCTCATGACATCTAAAAATTTCCTATGGTAGTGCCATTATCCATTTGGATTCCAGCTTAATACTTAACAGATCGGAGGTAGCAAGTGTAGCGCAGAAGGAAGTTCCAATCCCAGGTAATTATTCAATCTTCCAACACTTCCAATTGGACCTCAGGAAGAATAAAAGGGAGAAATCATGGTGTAGACCATAACATTCACAGAAACCATAGCACATGGTTTGGTTCCACTCACATTTTTCTGAGCCAGCTGGCTCTAGGATCCTGAGCCTTAGGGTAATTAGTGGCCACCTAATCTCCCTCGTGGTTGCAGTCACAGATTCTTTAATAGAAAATATACAAAACGTAGTGCAGACTGACAGATATATCGTATTATAGAAAGCTGGAATCACTCATGGTTCAGGACCTTAATCCAAGTCCGAAGAATATGCACCTGGTACAACTTCCAAAAAAAACCCAGTTTCCACAGAAAGGATACGAAGATTCAGCAGCAGATTATTTTTATGGAATAAAATTCTTATATATATAAAATTGCCAAAACGCGTTTCACCTAGGACATCACATCCCTGATGCTTCATCAGTTGGCTTAGGGATGTTATGTCCTAGGTGAAACACGTTTCGGCAATTTTATATATATATTTTTATGGAATAAAATTCTTTTATTTTTATCTGCTGCTGAATCTTCCTATCCTTTCTGTGGAAACACAAAGTGAACAGCAGCATTGGGACTTACCATTCCCCTCAAGGTTTACCATTAGCGCCTGTCCATTTCCTGTATTGTTTAATAGAGAACAGCATCACAACTATTTTCTTGCACCCAAGATAAACGTCCCTGGCATCTGGGTCTGTTCTAACTCAATAGGTCCTAATAATGACATGTCTCCACACTCCTGGAAATTCATATCAAGCCACACTGTATTGTGGTACATAAGACCGATGTTTGCCTCCAAATTTTCCTAAAATGAATTTTTTTACTTTTATACATGTTATTTTTCACATGTACAGAAGTGTCAAAAGTAATTAAACTTTTCCAATAGTCCTGAAGTGACGAATTATTGTCATCTCCAAAATCAGTGCAGTGAGATGAAGGTAATTCCTATAATCTATCCAGCCATACTTACAATTGTAAGGTGACATTTCCTAGCTGCTGTGCCAATTTTGCCCATTGCCAGCATATTGTTTCATGTAATTCTATTTATGTCACATCGTCAGGTCTAAATCTTTTTAAACATGCTACGTTGACATCTTTGAAAAGATTTATCTTCCTTGTGAATAAAGTTCTTTTGTATGAAAAACATGTCTAATGTGTTGCTGTCACACCACCAACAGTTTGACAGGTCCAGACTTTGAAGGTCAACATCTGGGTAGCATTTCATACAGCAATGTGCAAGTGTACTCAAGGCAGTGGGCGGTCCAGCTGCGGATTCTCCATCAAGATCTAAAGGATTAAATATACATTAGTCCCATCCATGACTGCACATACCAAATAATCACAATAAAGAACTGCTTCTATTCCATGCAATAATGGCCAAACCTACAGTCAGGTCCAGAAATATTGGGACATCGACACAATTCTAACATCTTTGGCTCTATACACCACCACAATGGAGATGGAATGAAACCAACACAATGTGCTTTAACTGCAGACTGTCAGCTTTAATTTGAGGGTATGTACATCCAACTCAGGTGAACAGTGTAGGACTTACAGCAGTTTGCAGATGTGCCTCCCACTTGTTAAGGGACCAAAGGTAATGGGACAATTGGCTTCTCAGCTGTTCCATGGCCAGGTGTGTGATATTCCCTCATTACCCCAATTACAATGTGCAGATAAAAGGCCCAGAGTTCATTTCAAGTGTGCTATTTGCATTTGGAATCTGGATCTCATCTTGAGAGTTGACAGCAACAAAGAGCTGTCACTATCAGTGAAGCAAGCCATCATTAGGCTGAAGAAACAAAACAAACCCATCAGAGATAGCAAGAACATTAGGGGTGGCCAAAATGACTGGAACATTCTCAAAAAAGGAATGCACCGGTGAGCTCAGCAGCACCAAAAGACCCGGGAGACCACAGGAAACTTGTGGATGGCCGAAGAATTCTTTCCCTGGGAAGAAAACACCCTTCACAACAGTTGGCCAGATCAAGAACACTCTCCAGGAGGTAGGTGTATATGTGTCAAAGTCAACAATCAAGAGAAGACTTCACCAGAGTGAATACAGAGGGTTCACAAGATGTAAACCATTGGTGAGCCTCAAAAACAGGAAGGCCAGATTACAGTTTGCCAAACACCTAACAAATCCTTCACAGTTCTGGAACAAGATCCTATGGACAGATGAGACCAAGATCAACTTGTACCAGAGTGATGGGAAGAGAAGAGTATGGAGAAGGAAAGGAACTGCTCATGATCCTAAGCATACCACCTCAGTGAAGCATGGTGGTGGTAGTGTCATGGCGTGGGCATGTATGGCTGCCAATGGAACTGGTTCTCTTGTATTTATTGATGATGTGACTGCTGACAAAAGCAGCAGGATGAATTCTGAAGTGTTTCGGGCAATATTATCTGCTCACATTCAGCCAAATGCTGCAGAACTCATTGGACGGCGCTTCACAGTGCAGATGGACAATGACCCAAAGCATACTGCAAAAAGCAACCAAAGAGTTTTTGAAGGGACAGAAGTGGAATGTTATGCAATGGCCAAGTCAATCACCTGACCTGAATCCCATGGAGCATGCACTTGAAGACAAAACTGAAGGGAAAATGCTCAAAGAACAAGCAGGAACTGAAGACCGTTGCAGTAGAGGCCTGGCAGAGCATCACCAGGGATGAAACCCAGCATCTGGTGGTTATGTCTATGCATTCCAGGCTTCAGGCTGTGATTGACTGCAAAGGATTTGCAACCAAGTATTAAGGGAAAGTTATGATTATTATTCTGTCCCATTACCTTTGGTCCCTTAACAAGTGGGAGGCACATCTGCAAACTGCTGCAAGTCCTACACCGTTCACCTGAGTTGGATGTACATACCCTCAAATTAAAGTTGACATGACAGTCTGCAGTTAAAGCACATTGTTTCATTCCAACTCCATTGTGGTGGTGTATAGAGCTAAAGATGTTAGAATTGTGTCGATGTCCCAATATTTCTGGACCTGACTGTACAACCTCACACCTATACATCTATAGTGCCTCTAACACCTATACAACCTCACACACCTAAACCTATATGCTGCATCTCGCACACACCCATACAAGCTCACATCTACACTACCTCTCGCACGGCACACACCTATACATATATGCTGCCTCACACCTATACGGCTGTGCACACACCAATACTACATCTCGCATACGGCTGTGCACACACCAATACTACATCTCGCATACGGCTGTGCACACACCTATACTACATCTCGCATACGGCTGTGCACACACCTATACTACATCTCGCATACACCTATGCAAACTCACACCTATAGTATATATGTATCCCTCGCACGCACCTATACATATAAACAACCTCTCACACACGCCTAAACAACCTCTCACACACGCCTAAACAACCTCTCACACACGCCTAAACAACCTCTCACACACGCCTAAACAACCTCTCACACACGCCTAAACAACCTCTCACACACGCCTAAACAACCTCTCACACACGCCTAAACAACCTCTCACACACGCCTAAACAACCTCTCACACACGCCTAAACAACCTCTCACACACGCCTAAACAACCTCTCACACACGCCTAAACAACCTCTCACACACGCCTAAACAACCTCTCACACACGCCTAAACAACCTCTCACACACGCCTAAACAACCTCTCACACACGCCTAAACAACCTCTCACACACGCCTAAACAACCTCTCACACACACGCCTAAACAACCTCTCACACACGCCTAAACAACCTCTCACACACGCCTAAACAACCTCTCACACACGCCTAAACAACCTCTCACACACGCCTAAACAACCTCTCACACACGCCTAAACAACCTCTCACACACGCCTAAACAACCTCTCACACACGCCTAAACAACCTCTCACACACGCCTAAACAACCTCTCACACACCCCTAAACAACCTCTCACACACCCCTAAACAACCTCTCACACACCTATACACCCGTCGTCTGCAGTTAAAGCACATTGTGTTGGTTTCATTCCAACTCCATTGTGGTGGTGTATAGAGTCAAAGATGTTAGAATTGTGTCGATGTCCCAATATTTCTGGACCTGACTGTGCGTGCCTGGCTAAATTATCCCTTGAAGTAAGGTGTTAAGGGACTGATCTTGATTATTCTGACTTGGTGTCTAATTGCAGTTGGAGGTGGCATGTTGAAAGCATTGTATCGTCAGAACGCTCAGCAGTGGATATTCAGACATCTTAGACACATCTGTGCATTTTCATCTTGATGGTGATGCTCTGGGGAATTTGCAAGGAGAATGGTTTAAATACAGAATGCAGTTTTGGCGTGACGCTTGTCCTGTGTGTGCAGGTGTCCTTCATGAAAGTTGCTACCATGTGCAGCATAAATGTAGGTTATCCCCAGATCATCTGTTGGGCTATGGTACATTTCTCTAATAGTGCACTGGGGCAGCTCTAGACTTTGAGGCCTTCGGAGAAACGTAAACATGAAGCCCCACTAATGGTCACAATGAAAATAAATGCCAGCCTGGTGCTTGTGCTGAGGATTCTGCTGGGCCCGTTAATAGGAATAAAATGATAAACCTCTTCGTTTGAAACTGAACTGTAGATTTTCCACATTTCGTAACTTGGCAATAGAATACTTCCCAGCAGTCTCTGCTGTCTCAACACATGTAGACAATATTCTATAAATATGTTCCATGTACCACTGTTTTAGAGGTGATTGAGTGAAGCCTTATTACACATTTCTCCATCTAAAACAAGCTGCTTTACCGCTGCAAGGAGAGTTGGGGGGTACTTAGCAGAGTCTGGCTTTTCTAATGATACCAAACATACAATGTAAAATGTCAAAACAAACAAAAACAATGGCATGATCAGTTTGTCAAGTTATTTTGGGCATGATTGGTGCACTTTAAAATCCCAATTTGCTGGGGGAATTCAGGCCTTACGCACACCCATGTTTAACCCCTCAACAACAGGCAGGGGGTACCTGTCAGGAGTGACAACACCAGCAGGGTGTACGAATACGCCCCACCATATGCTTGGATTACACTACATGCGCCTGATGCTGAATCCAAAAGATACTGGCACTCTGAAAGTAATTTGCTTACCATCTGCATCAATGCTGTGATTCTGACATGATGCTAAATGCTGTAGTTTTAGGTTGATGCAAGTGATCGTCAGGATTTGTGGTACCCTTTGAAAAGTCTTGCAGGGCATTGTCAAATTCACTGCGTGCCCCCAGACACATGCGTGCCATTTTAAATGCAGTGCCCTTCAGAAAGGCTTTATTGAGTCCATGAACACATGGCGTATCTGACAAGCCGAGATGTCATATGCATGTACACAGAAAATAGCAAACGAGATGCGCTTGTGCACCTTACCTGCTCAAAATTGCTGGACAATGCACTGCCTGACATCTGTGTCCACGTCCTCGGTCATCAGATGAGACCCAGTCAGGGGCCACATCAAGGTCAGGATCAGTATCAAATTGAGTTCCATCCTCTAGAGCAAGGTTGTGAAGCATCACAGCTTTTGGGGCAGATACTGCAGGGCGCCGCCAGACTTTTCTAGACAGCGGAACCTCATTCTCAGGAGACCACAGGTCCTCTTGATCACACTCCTGGATCTTCAGGCCTCGTAATCAGGACCTTGAGGCCTCGTAATCAGGACCTTGAGGCCTCGTAATCTGGACCTTGAGGCCTCGTAATCTGGACCTTGAGGCCTCGTAATCTGGACCTTGAGGCCTCGTAATCTGGACCTTGAGGCCTCGTAATCTGGACCTTGAGGCCTCGTAATCTGGACCTTGAGGCCTCGTAATCTGGACCTTGAGGCCTCGTAATCTGGACCTTGAGGCCTCGTAATCTGGACCTTGAGGCCTCGTAATCTGGACCTTGAGGCCTCGTAATCTGGACCTTGAGGCCTCGTAATCTGGACCTTGAGGCCTCGTAATCTGGACCTTGAGGCCTCGTAATCTGGACCTTGAGGCCTCGTAATCTGGACCTTGAGGCCTCGTAATCTGGACCTTGAGGCCTCGTAATCGGATCAGCCATGGCCTGAGGGTATCCCGCATCACCTAATACATGACACAAAACCATAATCTGTTATTTTAGCCAATAATTTAAAATTAGGATATTTGTGTCAAAGGATATGTATACCCACCAAGAAGCCATCCTGGGAACATTTTGTCCTGGAAGTCACGTGGCACCGAGTTTTGCAGAATATACGAGTCATGGGCACTACCAGGAAACACTGCAGATACACGATTCACATATTGGCATCACAAATCATTTGCACATTGATAGAATGGAGGTGCTTAAGTTGCAGTCGATAAACCACAAGATCCTACCAGGGTGAATGGATCTCTGGGTTCAATTACTCCCAGGACATTGGGGAACTCTCCAATGGCATAAAACCACTGTTTCACACTATGCCATCCCTCAGGTGGTAGGGTATCCAGTATAGTGAGGGCAGTTGTCCCGCATAGCTAGGAGGAAGAGGTGTAGCATCTTTGAGAAGGTGCTCTGGTTGACACCTACCTATGAGGTGACCTTACCACGGCAGCTTGGTCATCCCTGGCACAGATGTGCATGAGCCATACCTCAACTCCAGATGGGACTGCAGCATTACGTAGAACCTGAAGATTTGGCCATGGCTTAATCTATAGCTATGGTGACACTATGCATTGGTCTCTCTCCAACTACTGGCGTTGGACTGTTTATGCGTAACAGTATTCGAAAAGCAGCCGTGATAATTCGCACATGCCTGACAACATCCATCGAATAACACAGGTAAGGGGGGGGGGGTCACTAGAACATGTCCTGCATTCCTTATGGACTGGTGATTTTGCCCTTCGCTAGGTTATTCGAGTCCTGTTAGCTACTGCTCAAACCAGGTGATAACATTTTCAACATCGCATCCTGACAGCAATTCGCACCAGTACTTTGTAATACTGAACGAGCTACAGATCACATGATGAGCGCAGCGTATAGGACGCGCAAAGTACAGAAGGCTCGTGAAATCACTGATGCGCCAAGTGATTTCTTATGGGTTTAGCATGCAGCAAAGTCACTTATCCTAGCATTAACACATCTGAATGCCAGCAGCACCAACTGGAATTTAGCACTAAACCTTTAGGGCAATTTAGGTCCTGGAGGCTACATTGGGATTTGGGGGGGGGCACACTTCATGATTTGTAGTGGAAGATTAGGCAATGGGGTTACCCTAAGCATGGGGTGGAATTGATCCTTTGATTACTTAAAGCACTAAAGGAATATTTTAGACTGTATGAGCAGTTAATGTACCAAGGGGTTAATCTAGACTCTAGAGGGGCTGAATCTGGGGGTTAAACCTGATGCTTTGGATGTGAGCTAGGCCCTTAAGACCTTCACTGAAACTGCGGCTGTCACGTGACTGAGGGGGTTTGACTGAGCATTGAGAATCACTGGAATGAATAGAGCTGTGCATTCCTGACCACGATCTTTGAAAGCTGGTTGGCCAAACCTGACAGTTTTTTGGGTGGAATACGCAATTGGAAGGGTGAATTAACCGGGGTTTACCCATAGGTGGTGGGACACTCCGGTCACTGATGGGGCACCTGGCATGAGCCGAGGAGGGAACCCATATACAGGGTATACAAAGCCCAAAATGCAGGAGATACCACTGGTTGAATGTAGAAAGGCAGACACGGGCAGGAGGTGAAGACACCAATAAGAAGGGCAGGGATTCACAAGTGGATAAATAGCAAAAGTCATAGCGCAGCACCCAGCATATTGATGAAACCATTTTCAGGGTAAAAAGACCAAAATGCAGGAGATACCACTGGGTGAATGCAGACAGGCAGGAGGTGAAGACCCCACCAAGTAGGGCAGGGATTCGCAATTTGATAATAGTGACACTGTCACAGCTGCACCCGGCGTACTGATCAATCCATGTTCAGTGTTAAAAGCTCAATATGCAGGAGATCCCAATCAGACCATACATATGACAGGTGAGTTGAAACAAAATGGTCACAAAAATGGTGCTCATCTGCAAAAAGGACTCCAAGGTCCCATAAATGTAACCAAACCACAATAAAAGATGGCACAACCATGTATACCAAGTACAGAAAAATATATATTAAAGGGATACTCTAGGCAACATGACCACCTAAGCTTTTTTAGGTGGTCATGCTGACCTAAGTATGCCCTTGTCTTTCTCCCCTCCCTCCGCTCAACTGATCGGCTGAAACAGCTGAAAACAGCTGAGAGACTGAGGACTTTACTCCACCCTCCCAGCTGTCAGCAGAGCGGGATTCATATTTCCCGCTTCTGCTGACTATTGCCGAGTAGGAGACGTCATCACGCTTTCAGCGCGATGACGTCTCCAACTCGCCGCAGTAGCGAGCCGCCAGCATAGTCTGCGGCTGGGATTAGTGTTGCGCTCATCCTCTTGCGCGTAACACTAATCCAATTAGAAGAGGAAGCCTGCTGATTGGCTGGATTACGTGAGAAGCGCGCATCTCACGTAAACCATTAGCCAAGTTCAACATTTTCAGGACGGGAGCGGAAGAGGGGGAGTATATAAAAAACACCGTTGGAAACAAGTGGTTTTTAGGGTATTACATTTAAAAAAAAATATATATATATACATACATACATACACACACACAAACACTAGGTACGGAATAGGTATATTTTAATGTAAAAAAAGGGGATTTTTAGCCTAGTGTTTCTTTAAATACAAAAATAAATGTCAGTAACAAGAGTAATAGCATCACAATGCCAAATGTTACATATTGTTACAGCACACATTAAGGCAGCTCCACAAGCGCAGCAAAAATAAACAAGGAAAACCAAATAGCTGAACCATGAAATATGCATTAGGGAAAGCACAATGCAAAAAGCAGCCAAAACAAATTGGATCAGTACAAACCGACTCCTGATAACCAAGACAAGGTACCCCAATGTTTCGCGATCTATCACCTTTCTCAAGGGACGACAGGTGAGGCCATCACAGGCTTGGAAGAGACTCCTGCCCGGCATAAACGCAAGGAACCCTAATACCATCAGGTTGGTGTTTGGAGTAGCCGGATCTGGGCTAATAGAACAAACGACAGTGCAAAGTCTCCAGATATAAACAGGGTTATTCAGAGAAATGTGAAAACAAGGAGAACTGGCAGACGAGAACAATCTAGACCAGATAGCCGATTGGAAAGTGAAAATGGGAGAATTTTCTGGTTTGGCCATTTTGACCTAGAATTTTTTACTTCTCCAGTCACCTTCCTTTGAATAGACTGAGTAGAATACACAGAAAGGAGTCCTCACCGTATGGGTACAGACAAACTCTTTGTCATATTAGCCAAGGTTCTAACAGGAATGTCAGAAACAGCCAGGGTCATATACAGACCAGAAATCAGAAAAAAAACAAACACGAAATAAACCACAGGAACTAGAGCGTGACAATAACCAGAAAATAAACAATGATAGGGGTAACAGAGGGAAGCAACCAAAACATAAAACACAGACCGGGAACTTGCTTGAAGCAGGAGCACAGAGCAACAAATAGTGACTCCGGAAGCATGCAGCAAAGCATTATGGGAGCTCTTAGGGAGTGGATCAGAACAGGAGACAGGTGAGTCGACTCAAATCAAGAAACCCCTGGGCTGGAACCCAGGAATGGCAACAAGAACCAAGACCCAAACCGGATCAGCTCACCTACAGGAACCTGTCACTGCACAACCCTGCAGTTATGTCAAGAGTTAATGAGTGACCCAACATGCAATAGTCAGCACTAAAAGACCGGTCCTTTGAGTGGACGGATCTGAAAGAAGTTTAAAAACACAAGACAATACATGGAAGTACTGAACCCAGAGGAACAAGAGATTGCAGAATACCGAGTCAAAGGTAGATACAGAATCATGGTAACCACACAGGGTTAAACACAAGAGGAGAGTCAAGATACAATAGGGTCAGTACACAGCTAAACTACTCAGAATAATGCTAACAAGACAGGAAAGCAGGATAAATATCTAGACGGGGCAGGCATGGTTAAGGCGATGAAGGGAAAACAATAAAATATAAACTAGAGGACAAGCGATGGGTCATGGCCAGATTAACATCAGGCCTGATGGAGCAGCAGCTCCAGGGCCATGCCCCAGAATAGGCCCAGAGAAGGGATAATCATATCTGCATTGCAAATTTGGACTCCAGGTATCCCCAACTCCATAGCAGCTACAGGGTCATGTGACATGTCACTGGAAAGGCCAGAGCAGGTCCTTTCCAACCATACCAAACATGACCAGGTTTATGTAACAAAAATAAAATAATTTGACTTTGGATCCCTACGTCACTAACCATTACACCTCACAAGGTCAAGTGCGGGGGTCATTGGACAGGTCAGAGTCTGGCCTTTGCATTAAAACCAAACCTGACCGTTGAGAAATACGCTTTAAAAGTTAAATTCCAAAGCAATGGCATTGTCCATTTGTCATAAAATGAGCAGTACCACCACTGGCATTACTCCTTTTAATTTATCACTTTGGGTGTTTTTATACATGGTCATAGTCATAAAACACCATCCTCCAAAACACAAGGGAAATTTAATTTTTTGGTTAAAATTTTAGATTTACTCAGAAAAATGCAGTAACAGGTTCCCATTTCACTGTGCTTACCAATAATTCCCTATAGAATATATAACCACAAAAGGTTAGAATGAGAAGATGTGAAAAATAATTTTACACGCTTTAAAGGATTGAAATCAATGGAGAAAATAAACAGTATCTGCCTGGTTCGATAAACCCACATCTGATTCTGAACTATTAACCTAGAAAAGGGGGGGGAGGGGGAGTCTGGGAGTGGGGGGGGAGTCTGGGGGTGCTGGGAGGGGGGGGGGGGGGAGTCTGGGGGTGCTGGGGGGGGGGGGAGTCTGGGGTGCTGGAGGGGGGGGGGAGTCTGGGGGTGCTGGGAGGGGGGGGGGAGTCTGGGGGTGCTGGGAGGGGGGGGGGGAGTCTGGGGGTGCTGGGAGGGGGGGGGAGAGTCTGGGGGTGCTGGGAGGGGGGGGGAAGAGTCTGGGGGTGCTGGGAGAAACCTGTCGAGCTGAAGGGTCCCGAGGACAGGTTTGGGAAACCCTGGTATACTGGGACAGGATGACTGGTAGCAGTGGCATAGTGGGGGGGCAGGTGTGTTTAATTTTTATTATCAGTATTTTGTTAATATACAATACAAGTGGTGTAAGGGGGTCGATACTCTACTGGTGGAAGGGAATCAGGGTGTGTTACCGTGTCCACAGGTTGGGGGGGGCACACAATTCTTGCCTTGCCCTGGGCGCTATGCCACTGTGGAGCCCAAACAGCAAAACCAGCAGCATGACTCATAGCAGGAAGTTCAATAGCAAAGACCAGCCCACTGGGAGTCACACCCTTAAATAGATTACTGAACAGGAAATGGAAGCTGATTGGCTGTATGGAAACCCTGGACTTGATGCAGGAATGGCAGGGCAAGAACTAAGAGCCGGCCCGGATCCGCTCACCTTTACGGCTCAGGGCTGAAATCGTGACAGTCACCATGACCATCCAAATTAGAATTCATGGTCACAGTGACTAGACGAAAGTGTCCCTTTAATACACCATATTATAACTGGGAGGGGTGAAAAACCAGGGAGGGTGGTCTATCTCCCAAATGTAACATACAAGTTGAGATTGTTGCACTCAACCTGAACACGCATCCATTATTCCAATAATTGTGTTGTTATTTTAACCCCTTAACACCACAGGGCATGCTATGCCGTCTCTGCGCCAGGTGGGACTGAACAACGTGAGACAGCATAGCCCGCTCTGCTGCTTCCCTACCACCAGCAAGTGCGCGGCGCGAGTCATTCGCCAAACTCAAGCTGTCCCCCTGCATCCAATGACGCACACAGCGCTGCAGCTGCATAGGCTGGTCGGAGAAGGTGCTGCAGCAGCCGCCGGAGAGCCGGGAAATTGCCCCATAGAGAAGTGATTCAGTTCGACAGCCCATAGGATTCAATGTAAAAAAATATTTTTTACTCTATTCATTTTTTATTCATCCGTTCGTTTTTTTTATCAGCAGCAAACAGCCTTTTAGTTATTGATTTTTTTAGAATTTTTCAGGTATTTGTCTTGATTTTTTGGGCAAAATTCTGAGTTTCCATTTTTTGAAAATAAAAGACGAGGCTTTTTGTCTCTCGCCGAACGCGGTTTTTTTTTCTTCTTCAGGCTGGCTGCGTTCATCGTTGCTGTCCTTGGTGCTGGAAACTATTTCAGCACCAGACACAGGGGATTTACTACCTCCCCTGCAGTCTTCGGCGAGTTTTTTTTTAAATTTTTGCAGCTTCGGTTGCGATGGACAGCGGCTGTCCTTGGTGCTGAAACTCCGCTATATAAATATATGCTGTCTCTAGCTGCTGATACAACGGCTCAGCCAGAGCAGGGACATTAAAGGCAAGCCGCAAAGGAGTAATGGGTTGCGTAGTTTTTACTTTTCTGCACCTCAAAATTACTGTCCCAGTTATGATCTGGCCCCCTGTTCCTCCACTTTAAGTCGGTTCCCCCTCCAAACTAAAAGATTTAGCTCCCTGGTGCTGTTATAAATACCTGAACTGTGTATATACATTTCTGAACACTAGAGGGCAGTATTGCTTTTTATGTGTTTTATGGAGAGGTTGTATGATTTAGATCAGCGTTACAGTTACAAGTTTTTTTAAAGCGCTAACAAGGTCCGTAGTGCTGTACAATGGGAGGCAGAATAATACATATACATACAGGTTCAACACACAGGAGAGAGCACCCTGCTAGAGAGTTTACAATCTAAGAGGAGAGGGGGACACACTAGGTGAGGGTACTGAAATAGCAGGCTGCATGTGGGCTTTGTGGGAAGATGGTGCAAGAAATGAACAATAGGGGATTATGGAGTGAGCTGATAGGCTTCTCTAAAGTAATGTATTTTCAGAGACTTCTTGAAGGACTGGAGAGACGGAGAGTCTAATGTTTCGGGGGACGGAGATCAATAGAAAGGGGACAGCTCGGGAGAAGCTCATGTGACCACAGTCTTTAGGCTAGGGTCAGACGAAAGCATTTTTCCCCTTGAACGTGAAAAAGTGCGTCCGAATGCATTGACGTATTTTTTCACGGAATGCGCAAAAACTGTCAGACGACGCGCATTTTCGGGCGTGATTTTGTACGGATCGTCAATAAAACTCTTTTTGCGTCTGGACGTTATGTAGGCTGGACATTAGCAGCGTCTGACATCTCCTAATCACGCAAACACGCCGCTATGCCGCAGCTGCGCACTCAGTACGTCAGTACTAGCGGTTCAGCGTTCTCAGAAAAATGCGTTCAAATTCCACTTGCGTTGCACGGCCGGACTTTTGTGCGGCCGTACATCGTATATTGGCCGTCATTGCCCGTCATCTGCTGCTAGTGCGGCCGTAATTATATGCGCCAGAACGCACGTTAAAAGTGCGCTGGTCTGACCCCAGCCTAAGAGGTAAACATATGACTAAACACTGGAATAAAATCTTTATGGTACCAACTGAGGAAGCTATATAGATAGCGAAACCCGCTTTGGTTGCATTATATTAATTTTATGAAGTAGCCATTGACATTTTATATTATTTTTTTACCAGTGTTTTCCAATAAACATACATTATTTTACTTTATTTGCCGTTGCTGGAAGCTTCTTCTTCCAACAAGAACGGGAGAGATTGGGAGGTCCGGTGCTCCCCTAAAAACCACCGGCTGCTCAACATCCTGGTGCCTGATTAAGGCACTCCCAAATATGAGTAACCCCTTGTCTTATGTTGGTTGATACTTGAAAATGCATAGATGCCGCACAATTATTTATTTATTTATAAAGGATTTTACCAGGAAGGATACATTGAGATTTCTCTCGTTTTCATGTATGTCCTGAGTGCGCTCTGCTTTTTCTTGGAGGAACACAGTCGAGGATCACCATATTATTTTGAAGGATCGCCACAACAACCCTAAAAGAAGGGAAGACCGCCTTCACGGGTCTATAGGCGCAGATTTTGAGCCTAACATCTTAGGCTGGGGTCAGACCAGCGCACTTTTAACGTGCGTTCTGGCGCACATAATTACGGCCGCACTAGCAGCAGATGACGGGCAATGACGGCCAATATACGATGTACGGCTGCACAAAAGTCCGGCCATGCAACGCAAGTGGAATTTGAACGCATTTTTCTGAGAACGCTGAACCGCTAGTACTGACGTACTGAGTGCGCAGCTGCGGCATAGCGGCGTGTTTGCGTGATTAGGAGATGTCAGACACTGCTAATGTCCAGCCTACATAACGTCCAGACGCAAAAAGAGTTTTATTGACGATCCGTACAAAATCACGCCCGAAAATGCGCGTCGTCTGACCGTTTTTACGCATTCCGTGAAAAAATACATCAATGCGTTCGGACGCACTTCTTCACGTTCGCGGGGAAAAATGCTTTCGTCTGACCCTAGCCTTAAGGCTCCCCACCTGGCGAGAGGCACTATTTATAGCGGTTGCATTCTTTACATATATACTTGTATACTTATATACTTTATATATCTCTGTATTAACTTTGAGGCACACGAGAACGGGGAAGGAGCGCTGACACGCCATTTTTTTCTGAATAAAGCTTTATGACGTGCGAGGCGAATGGGAACTCAGTTCCTTTTGCAAAAATAGTGGAAGAACTGCGTTCACGGCGCGCTCCTGCTCGACTTGGCACCTGGATATATAATACGCTAAATCCTGCAGAAGGGGATAAAATAACCAAAAATGAGTATTCTCCCTCCATGAAGTTGCACCCCCCCCCCCCTCAGCCATGGCAGGATCTTGCACACACACACAGAGATCCAGGCCTGCAGTGAGGGGGGGGGGTGCTCTTCACCTATTGTCATGATCTGGCAACAGAAACAGCAGCACCCCCCTCTCTGATAGATAAGAGAGCCTCACAGGAAAAGGCTGCAGCTCTCTGGGTGCTCACGGGAGTTGTAGTCTCTTGGGGTCGCGACGCGCACAGGCCAACCAGCGCGTGGACTACACCTCCCGGCAGCCTTCGCGGCTCCAGCCCAGCCGTTCCATGCACCCTATCGCACGGAAGGGGGGGGATGATGTCACCTGCGGGAGCTTGCAGGGCTGAGATGTAGGAAGGGGACTGCTGTGTGAGATCCCATTGTATGCAGCCGGGAGGAGAGTGCTGGCAGAGTGCGGCATGGCTGCTCACAGGTAACCCCCCCCCCTCTTTATTCCCTACCCTCACATTTATCTTTGCTCACCTTGGGGGGATACCACGTGACATACTGTGCCCCCCCCCGTGTCAAGGATCCTATGGACCTGTAAATGTACATATAAACCGGTCATTCTGGTTTTTTTTCAGGGTGTGACAGCACAGATAGCCGGTGCTTGTTTGCTTTCTATTGGTTTTACCTGCTCTTAAACCCCCCCCAGAAAGCATCAAGATGGCAGATGGTGCCCCCCAAATGATGTGTGGGGGGGGGGGGGGCTGCTGGTGGGCTGATCCAATCCATGTCTTGCAGATGGCTGTGTGATCCTGCCTCACTCTGCTCCTTCATTGTTATGTTCCAGGCATTGTTTTGATACACTGTCCATTTGTTGTTGTTTTCTGCTGGGCTGTGTGAGATTTTGTATCTCTGTTTATCCTTTTGTTTATGTTTAATCTGCATTGTTTTGATTATTTAATCTGCATTGTTTTGATTATTTAATCGCTGTCGGGTCATTTTTTTGTGTTTTTTTTTTTTTTATGTCAATATTCAAACATCAAATAGGATTTTTATTTTTTTTTTATTAACATGATTTGGCTGCCGGATTCTCCATGTTTGTCAGGTTTTTTTTTTTTCTACTTTACTTGTGCTGATGGGTGGCACGTGAAAAATGCTGTCTGGCGGTACGTAGAATCCATATGCTGCAGGTGAGAGATCAAAGGTGGTCTGCCTTGACTGAGCAGCAATATTTTCCTCCTGCAGCATGTGAATAGTGTATACCAGTGGTTCCCAACCAAGGTCCACAGGACCCTCTAACACAGGGTTTCTCAAACCTGTCCTCTGGACCCACTGACGGATATCTGAAGCAAAGCACAGGGGATATGATTGACTGCTCAGTGATTTAGAGGATTCAGTCTGCTTTTCCCCAAAGTGATCTGTAAATCTGGCCTGGTTGAGGGTCCCGAGGACCGGTTTGGGGCGAAACACTGCTCTAAGGATCTCCTTGGGGAAATGCAGACTGTGCTGTGCTTCAGATATCTGGCAAACCTGACCTGTTGGGGTACTTGAGGACCGTGGCTGGAAACCACTGGTATTTACGGCTGGGCAGCACCTTCCCTGTGGTCTCCCTCTGCTTGAAATGGCACAAGGCATTGTGGACAAACATGGCTGATCTGGCAATCCTAGCAGCAGAGCTTTCCTTTACAACCTGAGTGTGCTAAAGTCGCTTTGACGGTCTGAGTTGTGGATAGGGACGCCGGATCCTCCACATTGTTTACGTAGAACTTGTTGTTGTCGATGGACAACACATGACGAATGCCATCCTGCGGTATGCAGCGTTCCTGCGCAGCATGGCTTTCAGAGTTGCACTTGACAGGAGAGCTTCAGGGCTTGGCGTACGATATGGATTATTCACTAAGCGCCGGTGTTTGCCTGTGCCGCAGAGCCAACAAATGCCAGGATTTTACGGAAATGCAAGATCCGAAAAGTGGCAGGAGATGCTTAACAGTAAAGCAGGGGGTCAGCAACCTTGGCCCTACAGATGTTTTGGAACTACGTCTCCCATGCTGCTCAGGTACTGATTAGACTGATCAAGCCTCGTGGGAAAAGCAGTCCCGAAACATCTGGTTAGCCAAGCTGGCCACTGCAGTAAAGCAGGAATGCCCAAACTCCAGCCCCCCCCAGATGTTCCTGAACTACAACTCCCAGAAATCTCTGACTGCATTAGATGGATGGAGAAGCATTGGAGTTGTAGTTCAGGGACATCTGGGGGGTCGGAGTTTGGACATCCCTGCAGTAAAGCATCTCTTGTTGCGTCTTGGATTTTAGTTTGGTGAAATGTTGGGGTTTCTTGTTGCTGCAACAAAAGGCGATTATCGACACCAGTACAGCCCCTGTAATTGTGTATATATTGACCTTGATAAAGGCTCATGTTGGAGCCGAAACGTCTTTTTTTTTTCCTTTTTTTTTTAATGATTCACCAATAAAGTTTGGATATCTTTTTTTTTACCAAAAAGTCCGTGAGTGCTCCCAAAAACCATTTATATATAATTACTGTATCACACACACACACACACCAGGGATGCCCAACCTTGGCTTTCCAGATGATCTGGAACTGCGTCTCCCATGATGCTCTGCCACTCAATGAGTCAACAGAGCCTTGTGGGAAATGTATTTCCAAAATATCTGGAGGGCCAAGGTTGAGCACCCATTGCACTAGGCAAAGTTGTGTTTTTTTTTTTTTTCCCCTTTTGTGAAAACCCATTTGACTGTAGACAGAGTAAACGGGTCTAAGTATCTGGTTTCTATAACCGTAAATGCGCCAAATCCTAAGTAATTGGTTATTTTGGCACCAGTGACCCTCGTTAGTCTGACCTTTGGGTATTGCTGATCCCAGTGCAGGTCCTTGAGTTTGTGTATCTCTGTGCTGCAACAAATATTCTAGAGGCAGTGAAGAGATAATCTGGTTTTCGCAGCGCAGATAAGTCTCTCTCTGGGGTAAGCCCTTCCCTTCCCTACCCTAGGGCTGTGATTACTATCAGATTTTTTTTTTCCTTTCTTATCTATGACAGACACTTTGGAATTTGTGCAGTTTAAACCCAAAGTTTCACTGGCCGGGGATTTGAAAAAATCTATTTCTAGAAATTATATATATTATACATACAGGGGCGTAACTACCAGGGGTGCAGAGGGTGCCACCGCACCCGGGCCCCTGAGTCTGGGGGAGCCCACACTTGCCTGCCTGGGCCTGGGGGCTTGTGTATATATAATATATATATTCTTTTAAAATTTATTTTATACTTATGTGTGAGTTTTATTACTGTGATACGCTCATACACACTGCCCATTACTGTGAGTTTTATTGCTGTTGAGCTCTGTGATACGTTCATACACCCCGTGACCGCACATTACTGTGAGTTTTATTGCTGTGGAGGTCTGTGATACGCTCACACACACAGCACATTACTGTGAATTTTATTGCTGTGGAGCTCTGATACGCTCCACACACCGCTCCACACACCGCACATTACTGTGTGTTTTATTGCTGTGCAGCTCTGTGATACGCCCATACACACTGCACATTACTGTGAGTTTTATTAATGTGGAAATCTGATACGTTCATACATACCGCACGTTACATTAAAAATGGGATGGACTGAAGAGGCCATAGTGTACCTGGAAAAAATGGGACACTGATTGTCTGGAGTCAACATTGTGGACCTGGAGGGGACCAATGCAGGTTGACAGGAGGGGGATATGTTTTTGCCTAAAGTGGGGGGGCCGTCTTGGTTCCTGCACCTGGGCCCTGAGGTTTCTAGTTACGCCAATACAGACATACATTCAAAGAGCTTTTATTAACGTTTTTATTTATATATTTATAAAGGATTTTACCGGTAAGGATACATTGCGATTTCTCTCGTTTTCAGTATGTCCTGGGTTCAAGAACATTGAATTGTTACAGTATTTACATAAATACAAAGTAATAAAATGCAAGATATTAAAAACAAAACACAAATATAAAGATTAACCCAGAAAATAAATATACAAAATAGAACATGAGTTTTATCCACAATAAATATCTATTGCACAAAAATAAATAAGAACCTTTTTAATACTGAAAATATTTAAATATATGAGGGTTTAGTGACACCGAAGCAGGGAAAAAAGTGGGCAAAGTCAAGGCAAGGACCAGCTAAGGAAAGGAGCCAGTAGACTGTCGTCTGCAATTTTGTCAATATTATATGTTTTTACACTTTCTAGTTTAAAAGCATTTCTTTAAACTCTCCTCCTTCCTAGCGCCTGGGTCTCCCTCGGTGTCTACCTCTCTGACAGGTCTGTTTCTTCCCCGGAGCTGACGTGGTCTGTAGGCTTGAGTGGCTGAGTGCACGCTTGAATGTTTTGTCGATCCGGTGCCTCTCGGTGCAAACACCTTGCTGAATAGCCAGTGCCTCTCAATGTACAGCACTGTGTGTTATTTTCCCAGTCTCTGGATGGCTGTCCAGCGCAAGCTGATGGAAAGCCTCCGGACAGGTAAAAGTCCACCACTTTGGAAGACGGTCACAGCCTGGTGGGGCTCACACCTTTAGAGTAGGATAGTTGATCCAGGGGCTTGTAGGACACTTGTTTAGGGGGACGGATCGCAACTGGCGATGTGTCTTCTTGCTTCAAACTAATTCTCCATACTTGATAGAAAACTAAAGGGGTTACCTGTAGATACTCGAGTATACCGCTAGATTTTGGTGACAAAAATTTACCTTAAAATTGGAGGGGTCGCGTTACATTCGAGACATCTGCATTGTGTGTGAAAGAAAAAACTTGCCTTGCTCTGGAACCCAAGTCTCCCGGAAGTTCTGGTAGTCTCGCTGAAGTGAATGCGGGCTCCCTGATGCTTGCAAACACTTCAGGAACTCCTGGATTCGGGAGAGGTGGGATCCATCACGGCTAGAGGGCATGCTCGGTTTAAGCCAATCATTCACCTCGCTCGCCTCCGCTGGCCATCTAATCGCTAGTAAAGAAGACTGGTCGCCGGCGGCTTCATACTTAGTAACAATTGCAATCATTCTAGAGCAGAGCACCCTGGCCTGAGGGGGAGCCTGACTGTGTTAAGAGAACCTGGAAGGATTTTAATTATTTACCGGTAAGGTAAAATATTGTTCCTCGCGTTATATTCGAGTCTTGAGTATTCTCTCATTTCCATAATAAATCTCTATCCATTGCGTTATATTCGGGTCGCGTTATACTATTTGAGTATCTACGGTATACTGTAAGGGGCGAACTTGCCGCCGAATTGGACCATACAGGGCGTTTTATCGTACAGTGCCATTTTTGGGCCGTACGTCTATTCATAAGCTGTGAAATCTCCAAACATTTGGCGAATTGACTCCTAAATACTGTGCAGTTCGCCTTAACGAGGCCGATACCGGAAGTGGCGCAGCTCACCAACGCGATTATCGGCTCCTAGTGTTCATAGGACTCTGTGCATCCTGGCCGTGAGCGTTCACTCTCTCGCGAGATCGTTTAGCACCGTGGATGAATCGCAGAGGGAGATTAGGAACTAATTGTTTCTAGTGTTGCTTTGTTGCCGGCGAGAGGAACTGACAGATCGTGCCTCCCTCTCCAACGCGAGATGAGAGGCGAGTATGGGATTTAGTGGGGAGGGGTCAGATCGTGTTATGTGATTTGGCAAATGCAGAAGCACTTAACACCAGCTTCGAGGAGACGTTATTTCCAGGGGTCAAGTCCTGGAGAAACGGGTGGGAACTCAGTCCCTCCTCTATGTTTTGCAGAGGTAACTGAGTTCCCATTGGTCCCACAGACTGCAAAGGTTTTATACAGGTGTTCTGTTCTATCTTTTCCTGTTAAGCCACAATAAATCTAGATTTTATCATATATTTTTACACATATATACATAAATATATCAGATGTGTGGGATACTAGTGGGCTGAGAGCAAGGCTCTCGCAGAGCAGTGCATTGCAGGGAAGGTGAGGGGGAGAGCTTTGATCAGAGTTCGTGCTGTATGTTGTACCGGAGGTACCCGCAGAGATGGATCCTGCTTCTTCCGCTGGCATTTAACCCCCTCCTTCCTGTTTGTGTCACATAAATGTGGTTGAACTAACAGTTTATGTGTCAAAGTTCTGTTGGACCTTCTTCATCCAAACGTTACTTTGCGTTATTGTGTCATATTCTACCTATTCACTCCTGGCAACGTGTTACACTGTAGTTCTAATATTTGTCTGTATGGAGATTTCATGGCTGTGTGCTAGATTTTACACACCTGTTCGCAAATCTGGCCATTATATCTAGTTTGCATCTTAAAACCTCAACAACTGCCCCTCTGTAATCCATGACGCGTTTCGCCCAATACACTGTACTATTGCGCACTTATAGATTACAACCAGGATACTGTGTTGATGGGGTTATACGTGCTCTCTCTGTATCCTCTAGAGCAGTGATGGTGAACCTTGGCACCCCGGATGTTTCTGAACTACATGTCCCATGATGCTCAGTCAGTCTTAAAGCTAGCGGAGAAACATGGGACACGTAGTTCAGAAACATCTAGGGTGCCAAGGTTCACCATCACTGCTCCTAGATTGTACGTTCCCTTGGGTATAGGGCAGGGGTGGGCAATTGTTTTGGCTCGGGGGCCACTTTCTGGGAGCGGAGGTTAGCGGGGGGCTGCACTTGCCCCCAGAACTAATTATAACCAGACACATGCCCCCAGAATTAGTTATATGTGGCCCGCGGGCCGCAATTTGCCCACTCCTGGTATAGGGTCATCTACTGTATCAAGTTATGTCCGAATGTATTTTTTTTGTGTTTACCCTTGTTTCCTTGACTTTATACCAGATCCAGCAGCAGAAGAATTTGCCCTCGCTCTAAAAATAAAGTGCTATAATAATATCTGCCCGCCTTCATTTACAGTAATTCAGTTCATCTGACTGTCTTCTAAACTTGGATTATCCTGCAAAAATCTGTGGTGGAAAGGCTCGCTTGGTTCCTGAGCTTTCTTACCGGATTCCAAGTTTGCCATGTATGTGCCGAGCGCGCTTTTGTAGCTTTTTGCCCTTTTGTAGCTTTTTTGGACTTGCTGAAAAGCCTGATCTAATGATTTGGGTTTTTTTCTTCCCCCTTGAGCCAGACGTGCTTCTCGTTTTTATTCCCACAACCTACAAAATTTAAAGGGATACTCTAGCCACCGCAACCTCTTAACCAGGGGGTAGTCAGCAACCTGGGCCATCCAGATGTTTTGATACTACATTTCCCTAGATGCTCAGCCACTCGTTAGTTTGACTGAGCATCAAGGGAGATGTAGTTCCAAAACGTCTGAAGGTTGCAGGTTCAAATAGTCAGGTGTGATGAGTATCTCCCTTCACTGCACACACATCACCCATCGGGCTGTCCATGGCCACTGTGATAGAATTTCAAATCCGTGGTCTCCCCTATATCCTGAAGGCTAACTCACAGCCGTTGCTGGACAGCCTTCTTGGTGTTGGGTCACTGAGAGCAGAATTTGTATCTCTCGACATCTCCGAGATACCTATCTCCATGCTGCAGCTTGATGTGAATGCTAGTCGCGCATGGTGTTTAAGGCTAGGGTCAGACGAACGTATTTTTCGCGTTGTCTGTGGAAAAGTGCGTTCGAACGAATGGACGTATTTTTTCACGGAACAGCGATAGCGGTCATACGATGCGCATTTTCGTCCGTGATTTCGTACGGATCATCAATGAAACCCTTTTTGCGTCTGGCGTTATGTTGGCCGGACATTAGCAGCGTCTGACGTCTCCTAATCACGCACACACCGCTAGCGGACGCAGCGCACTCTGTACGTCAGTACTAGCGGTATCACGTTCTAGAAAAATTGCGTTTGTTTGCCGCTTGCTTTGCGCGGCCGCACTTTCGTGCGGCCGTACTTCGTATATTGCCCGTCATTGGCCGACATTTGCTGCCACTACGGCCGTGATAAAGTGCGGCTGCAGGTGCGTTCGCACTGCGTTCGTCTGACACTAGTCTAAGAGCTTTTCTGGGAAGCTACCGCCCTACTTGTATAGGCTGCTTCCCCCAGCAGTTCCCTCATCCTATAACCTCAGATCCAGGACCTGCAACTTACTTGCAATACCACAATACAAAAAGACAGTGGCTCGATCCTCCTTTTCCTATCGAGCACCACAAATATGGAATAACCTCCCAGACGCCATCAAATCTTCCCCCAGTCTAAAGTCACTTAAAAACTCCCTATTAACATACCTCAGTACAGAATGCACCTGTAAACATGTAACACAGTGACTATATGCAGAATGCACCTGTAAACATGTAACATACAGGGTTATTCAGAGAGCGTGGAAAGCAGGAGAATGACTGGAGAATGAAAAATTCTAGGTCAAAATATCCGATTTGGAAAGTGAGATGAAAGAGAGAATTTTTCTGGTTTGGCTATTTTGATATAGAAGTTTTCATTCTCCAGTCATTCTCCTGCTTTCCACGCTCTCTGAATAACCCTGATAGTGACAATATACAGAATGCACCTGTAAACATGTAACA